>OX439245.1:14119835-15319835 GCA_949319165.1 Sialis lutaria | reverse complement strand
TAAGATTTAGTTGTATTTAGAATACGTTTATATTTATACAATTAATATTAATGTTCATTCAATATATATTTTGTTTATGTAAGTTTTGCAATTCGCATATTTCATTTATCTTACAAAAATATATACAACTTTCATTTGTTTGTTTATATTTGACTTCGATTAAATCGATTACATTTATAGTTAAGACTGTTTTTTAAATACATTAATACAATGACTATTTTGATTGTATATGCTTTCAATCATAAATTATATGAATATGATAATTACAATAATTTAAAATCGACGTTAGTTTAAAGAAGTCGCGGCACTTTATAATGTGCTGTATTCACATTAATAACGTTTATCAAAATCTGTCAGATCTAGTATTTTTAATTTATTTTTTCTAGCAATGCAATGCATTTGCGATAAATATTGTTACGCGTGAAGTAAACTGGTTCTTTTTTATTTTTTTTATGACTATCTACTTTTCAGTATTTTTTTATGCGATGTTTAGGTTTTCTTCAGGGCCCCTATTCTCGAGTTAGTGCGACTTTTCCTCATTCAAGATTCTAAACTAAACTAAAAGTCATTAAGTTATTTACTAGAATCTCGATTGTGTAAATTATACCGTATTCTCGAATCTCGATGCGACTTTTTTTTTATAGAAATGTCAAATGAAAAATCTCGACTACTCCGGGGCATGCGAGATTTAAAATCTCGAACGAAAAACTCGAGTGAGCTCGAAAATAGGGGCCCAATGAAGGCTTCAAATTAGCGCCCTATATTATATTTGGAACGGAAGCTAAAGGCAAAGGGCATGACTGTAAATATATATTTTGGATTTGGACAGCTAAAATAAATAAAAAATATAAAGATATTTTATTACATTAATATTAATCATAAAATATAGGTATTTTATGTTTGGCCCAAGACAACTATTATTCACTAAATTTCTAGAAATCAGAAATATTGAACTCATGTTTTTAACTAATGATTTGAATTTGTAAAAATCATTGACATTAGAAATATTTTGAATTGCACTGATCACGGAAAAAATATTTACTTCATCTATTGTTTTTGAGAAAGTCGGAAAATCGTAATTTTTATCTAACTCTGATTTAAAATTCAATTTTTGTTTAAAACCTAATACAAAAATGGCTCAATTTAAAAATATTCAAGATATTGTAAACACGAAGAACTATTTTAAATTATACAATATAAAAATGAAGATCATATCTCAGGTTTTAGATGAAATAAAAGCAATAACTAGCGATTTCAGGAGTTTTTCTTCGGAAGTGGATGATACGTAAGTATAAAATAACAAAATACATAACTAAATCTAGAATTTATAAAATTGTGAATATGAGATTTAGTTGTATTTAGAATAAGTTTACATATGTATGATTAATATTGAAGATAATTCAATATGTATTTTGTTTATGTAAGTTTTGCAATTCGCATATTTCATTTATTTTACAAAAATATATACAACATTCATTTGTTTTGTTTGTTTATATTTGATTTCGATTAAATCGATTACATTTATAGTTAAGACTGTTTTTTAAATACATTAATACAATGCCTTTTTTGATTGTATATACTTTCAATCATAAATTATATGTATATGATAAAATAATTTAAAATCGAAGTCAGTTTACAAGATGTCGCGGCGATTTATAATGTGCTATATTCACGTTAATAACGTTTTATCAAAATCTGTCAGATCTAGTATTTTTAATTTATTTTTTTCTAGCAATGCAATGTATTGGCGATAAAAATTGTTACGCGTAATGTAAATTAGTAGTTTTTAATTTTAATTTTATTTATTTGTATCTACTTTTCAGTACTTCTTTATGCGATGTTTAGGTTTTCTTCAGGGCCCCTATTCTTGAGTTCGTGCGACTTTTCCTCATTCAAGATTCTTAACTAAACTAAAAGTCATTAAGTTATTTACTAGAATCTCGATTGTGTAAATTATACCGTATTCTCGAATCTCGATGCGACTTTTTTTCTAGAAATTTCGAATGAAAAATCTCGAACGAAAAACTTGAACTGACATATTCTCGAGAATTGGGGTCCAGTACAGCGCTAGCTGGGGGGCCTCATAATATAAGCATTGACTAAAAAAAACGATTTCCCTGACTCGTCTGTTATGAATTTATTATTTTTACGCCTCAGGCATCAAAATGTACGGCTCCAGATATTTAAAACGATTTTTTAGATTTGATCTACATTTTTTTTTCTGGTTGCTTATACTAGGCCCCCCGGAATACTTAAATACGGCCTGGGTGGTAGGCGTATATATTTTTCTTAATTCAAATGCGTAAGCATATCATTTTTTGTCTATATTTGCTGATTTCCATCAGGTATCTGAAACCCGAAAAAATAATATTTTCATAAACCTGAATTCCTAAACAAGGTTCATCCTATTTTTATCGTTTTTAGGGTTTTGTACCTTAAAATGAAAAAACATAAATATCATAGGATCACTTTGTTACCCGTCTGTCTGTCTATCAAAACCCCTTTTCTCAAATTTCTATCTCATTCCAATAATTTTGATACTGATCAACAAAACCTTAAAAATACTTCTCGACAACTTAGAATCTTGAAATTCAGCACGAAGGACGGACTCATAATATAAGTCATAAGTAAAGGAAAATATTCAAAAATTATTAATTTCTAATTCTATATGGAAATGTGGGGTACGCAAAGTGATACTTGGAGGTACGTCCAGGCCCGGATTTACCATACAGGCAGTGTAGGCACGTGCCTATAGCGGCAAAAATTTAGGGGCGGCAGATTTGAGCGTGAAAAAAAGTTTTGGTAAAAATTTTATCTGAGAACCTAAAAAAAAGGTCTTCGAATTTTCATTGATAAAATTTTGACTTGAGAACCTAAAAAAAACATTGATATAATTTTTTTTTATTTTTATACAATGAAAAGGGCGGCAATTTTCGCAACTGCCTAGGGGCGGCCAATTTCTAAATCCGGCCCTGGGTACGTCAAGTTTCTCTTCAAAATACTTAATGTGTGTTATATTGGCTTAATTTATTAAAGCAATCCTCAAATACTTACTGATTTATTGTGATTATAAAAGTGAATGATCAATAAACAAAAATCATTTATATTTTGTCAGGATTAGTGCCAGCAAATACTGATACAAAAACTTGTATAATGTAACTTTTAGGGTAGGCGCACACTACAGAATTTTAGTCGGACGATAGTTTAATCGGTTTCGCAATTGTGTTTTCGCAAATGTTCGCTGTGTGCGCACTCGCCTATATGTCCATGGTATGTAGTTAAAAGACCGATCAAAAGTCTTTAGTGTGCGCCTACCCTTAGACAGCGGCGTAACTATACCATATGAGGCCCGTGGCAAATCCATCGGATGGGGCCCCCGCCCTGCCAATGTAAAAAAGTTTGCAGTTCTATTTTCATTTTTATATACCACTAAGCAAAGTAGATATGTAAACTTACTAACTCTTAAAACTATTGTGTGCATTTTTGGGTGAAATAAAGTAAAATTTATCCTTAAATGTGTAAGAAAAGTAGGCGCTGTATTTCTTCAAAAAATTTTTTACTGTCCCATGCAGGTCTTTGAAGTTAAAAAAAATGTTGTTTTACTACAAATTTTTTCCACTCTACCAACCGTAATTATTTTTTATTCAGAAAAATCTTAATGAATAAATAATTCAGTTTTTTTTTTATTAAATTTAAGGTATACAAACTTTTCATAATAAATTTTTTTATATTATTCTTGAATGTAGTATTTTTTTCGGCATATGCTTATTTCAAGATAATTTTTTACTTGTTTCAAGAATAAAATTAGAGTTGATTTAAAACATATCGCAAAAATTCCGAAAATATACTAAATTCAATAGATAATACTTTTCTGACAGAGTACCTAAGTTAAATTTATTAAATTCATAATTAATAAATTTTACAAAATTTCGTAATAAATGTTAGGTTCCTCCTTAACTCACGGCCTCTCGGGCCGGGGGCCCTCTCAGACCAGAGGCCCGTGGCATTTTGCCCGTTCTGCCACCCTATTGTTACGCCACTGCCCTTAGAATGCACAAACCTAACAGATATCTAATATTAAAACGTGAAATTTAACCAGTAGATTCAACCTTTTTTTTCTTTTGCAGGGTTTTCCATAAACAAGTAGAAAAGGCTTGCTATCAAATGTGTTTACAGGCATCTAAACTGGGTTTTGTTATTAAGTAAATAATTCATTGACTCATCTAGCGATTTTCAAATATTAAAATGATTTTATTTTTACAGAAAAATTGTCGGCTCTCTAATGAAAACCGAATTGAAGTACAGGCACATTTTGAAGATGAAAAATAAAGGGGCTAAAGTGAATTGCAATATGGATTTTCTGAAAACAATTATTGGACTGATAGAATCGTCAAAGTAATATTTTTATATAGAAATTAGTAATGTAACGAATGTATGATTTTAAGATAATATTAGCGGCCGATATTCGTGAATGCGAATTTGAATATTGACAAAACACTTCTTGTTAGAGTGATCCATATAAAATATATATGTCACGTAAAATTCAACCATTTTTTTCACTCCATCCCCCTTTTTTAGGCTGCAACACATTTTTCAACCCCTAATAATGTGCCACGAAACCTGGAATCATATAAATAATTTTTTTTTAATGAATTAAGACAATTGTCAAAATTGATCATTGAAAACAACGTATTCTATATCGCGACTGAAAAATAAAATCTTGTTAAAAAATAAAGTGGAATAAAATTGTAATTCACGTTTATTTGAACCTCCTAACCCCTCCTATACATCCTAATTGCCCTCCCCCTTTTTGCGTACGTATTTTAATAATTTTCTTTTCAGTATTAAGAATATATAGGCAGTGGCGTCACTAGGGTTGGTGTCACCCAGTGCGGTAAATTATGGTATCACCCCATGAGCAGTTCAGACCTTTTTTTGTCATTACCAAAAATTATAGAATAGATGTTTTGCATTTGGGTGTCACCCCTTGTGAGATGGTGTCACCCCCTGAGCACACAGTTCAATTCTGATTACCTTTTTTTTTTTTTTAGTCATTACCAAAAATTATAATAGAATACTAGTACTAAAGTGATGTTTTGCATTTGGGTGTCACCCCTTGTGATGGTGTCACTCGCACCCCCCTAGGGACGCCACTGTATATAGGTATTTGAATACATGATTTTTTTTATTACCGATAATTATAAAAACTACTAAATTAAAATTTACTTTCCTGTCCGTGAAATAAATAACTGTTCTAATCGTCAATTTAAAAAAAACTGTTAATATTGTATGTATGTTGAGTTCAAAAAATGGCTAATTAATTGAACAAAAGAAATTACATGCTAATTTGTGGATTTATCTATATGTTTCTAAGTTCTTTGCGGATAATTTTAATTGTTTTGTTTTTTATAATGGATAATTTAATAAACTGTTAACATTGCGTGATAAATACAATAAAAATATACATTTTTATGGCTTAGTTTTATAATTTTATTGTATTTGGGATGATATTTCTATGACAAATTGAAATTTGATATATGAAATATTACTAAAAAATTTTGAATTTTAGATTTCGTTAAAAGTGCGTTAATTTTATAGAAAATGATGTGAAAAATTGAAATTTTCAAATCGCAGGTCTGTAGCTATCAACGTTCTTGAGATATGGCCTTTTAAAGTTTTAATTTTTTCAAAATTTTGGAGAAAAATGGCTGTAACTTTTGAATGTGATGTTGGATTTAATTTTTGTTGACAGATTTGGAATCAGCGCATGAAAATCTATATAGTAACATGTATAATACTTTAAAATTAGAAAATTTTTTTTTTGCTGAAAATCGAAAATTTTCCAAGGGGTATACCTTAAAAAAATGCCGATTTTTGATAAAAAATTTTTTGTCGAATTTTAAAGTATTATACATGTCATTATATAGATTTTGATGCGCTGATTCCAAATCTGTCAACAAAAATCAAATCCGACGACACGTTCAAAAGTTACAGCCATTTTTCTCCAAAATTTTTAGAAAACTAAAACTTTAAAAGGCCATATCTCGAGAACGTTGATAGCTACAGACCTGTAGTTTGAAAATTTCAACTTTTCACATCATTTTCTATCTAAAAAACATAGTTTTAACGAAATCTAAAATTTAAAAAATTTCGCTCATATTTCATGCATCAATATTTTATTTGCCACCGAAAAATTAACTCAACTACACAAAAATAAGAAGTACAATCATAGTTTACTATATAAACGATAATTTTCACTATTGTTTATGCAATTTTTGATTTAAACCAGAGTTAATTAGATAAAACGCTCAAATATATACATTCAAATCGTGAATATATATAGGAAGCATAATGTAACAACAACCTAACAGAAAATAACTTTTATAAATAAATAATAGATTTTAATAAATTCAACAACAAGTAATTAATTTATGAAAAAATCCGGAAAACATGTAAAAGAAATTAACGAACCACTTTTTAAGGCACTGAGAACCGCGAACAAAATTTTGTTACAGTTCGCATCCCGATTTATTAACAATTTATACATTTTCATTATTAAAAATGAAGATTTATACAAGATAATTCGTCCTGAAAAAATATTGATATGTTTCCTCTTATTCGTGACAAGAAAAGTGCCAGTCAAAAATCTTTTTATAAATAAAATACGGGTTCAAAAATATAATTTCAACTCTGCGCATTCTTAACAATGAAAAAAGTTACACTATACAATAATTAGTAATCTGACTAATTGTTCGTTGAAATAATAACTAAGCAAAATAGATTAAAAAACTATATTTTTATTTATTATTACATCATAATTATTCGCAATTTTTACTGCGAATGTTAAAAAAGCGCAAATATTCGTTACATCACTAATAGAAATTAACTATGTTAACCTTTTTTTCTATGACTTTATATAATAAATGAATTTCAGGATCGATGTAATCAAAATCAGGTGCGCAATTCATGAAATGACCCATCGATGCAAATTTAATAACAAAATGCTGAAAGAAGCCTGTACGCATTTAACCCATGTGGTGAATGACTGCAACATGTTATTTGCAGATACAAAGAAATATTTGCAATAACTTTCAATTTCATCAATTCATTTGTTCCATGTTCTTTACCAAACTATTTTCAACTAGTACATAACTGTGTTTTTAATAATCAATTATAAATTTTAAATATAAAACGAAAATGATTTCATTCATTGGATAAATATCTATAAATAATCAAAATTGTTAATTAAATACCCTGTTAATTAAATTAATGAGGGAAAAAGAATCTTAATATACGCTTATTAATTTTAAATTAGATATACTTACAATTATGAGTATATCAGTTCAATACGTATATATATGTATATGTTACTGTAAAAGCCCGAACTGAGGTAAAAAACGGGGATTCAATATCCGGTTTGGTTATAACCTAACAAAGGCGGAGATTGAATTTTCATATTTTATACTAGAATTATCCCCTTTCGCCCCAATAGATTGCCCTAACTAAGGCGGAGATTGAATCCCCGTTTCTTATACTAGATTAATCCCCTTTCGCCCCAATAGATTGCCCTAACCAAGGCGGAGATTGAATCCCCGTATTTTATACTAGATTAATCCCCATTCGCCCCAATATTTTGTTAGCAAAATTTAATATTTGTGATTTTCTATATATTTTTGTAACATATTTTTGATACCTACTCTATTTTTCAACATTTACCGTGTCTCTTGGTAAAACCTAGGTTTTGCCGAGTGTATGATGGTAAAAGTTCGAAATTCGGACTTTTACCATTAACAGTTGGTAAAACCTAGGTTTTACCGGTAAATTCTAGGATTTACCTCAGTTCGGACTTTTACAGTAACATATACATGGTATAACCTAAATAATATTTTTTATAAATTGTTAAAATAGTACCTACCTATCAATGTTCATTTTATTATATTTGTAAATACATAATAATATTTATAAGGGTTTTATAATGTTATTATAACAAATACCAAATTTTATATATTGTAAAAAAAGTATGAATACATTTCATGTTAATACGAAATTAAATATTTCATACAACTAAATGTTAAATATCAAATTGTAAAAATGTCAAGTGTTACTTATATCAACAAATAAATTATTCTGTCAGATTTCACACAATAGTATTGATTTTAATTTTGTTAAATCATTATTGAAAAGTAAATATAAATAATTCAAGTAGATGATATAAGATTTGATAATGAAAAAAATTAATTTACGATAACATTTCAATACTGATTCGACTTCTCAATTTTCAATATACAATAGGTACATACTTGCAATCAGGGCCGTTTTAAGACCTTCGTACTGCGTAGATCCTAGGTACTTATTTAGGATTTTTAATTAATTATTTAATAATTTTTCCTAATATGGATGGACTAGGTCTAATTTTCTTCTCAATCCTACCCTGATTTTACCTAACTTATACTCCTATAGGTAATTTATATTTATAGTAAAATTAATTCATAACAGATTTTTAAAACTTTAAGTATAATCTGGTGTAAAAATAAACGACTTTTGATAAAGATACTTAATAACATGATTCATATTTCTAGGAATCTAATCAAACAAAAAAAAAATCAACAAGAAAATTTCCTCAAGATTTAAGATTAATTTTAAAACCATTTTACGTTTATCTATGCTATTTAAACACTAAAGAAATAATTAATCATTAATCATATCAAATATAATTGTATTCAATGATAATTCCCAGCAAATCATACTTGATAATTTTCATATCTATTTTAATTTCTAGTAAACACTTATATTAAAAAATAAGCCAATTGAAATGTTGCAAATATAAAATTATGTTAAAATTTACGTAATGATGGATCTGTGTCATGAAAATAATTGTTTTTAAACAAATAACATTTAATTGTTATTAAAAAATTACTAAAAAACTCAAATTTTGAAATTTTAATTCTACTAAATAACATGTTTTTTTTTTTTAAATAAATAATAAAAATAACAATAATTAGCTGCGTACATATAAGCCAGTGGTCCCCAAACTTTTCCGACTCGGGGCGCCTTTTTTGAACTAAGGTTTTCCATTTTTTTTCAGCCTAACTAACAAGGAAACCTTTTCAAGTCGAAAATTCGTATCGAGTTTAAACTTTGTATATATAGTTAGAGGGGGTCAAGATAAGTAAGAAAAAAGTTATGTTAGCTGCGGTAAAACTGTTTACGGGGGTGAAACACCCCTATGGAAATGTGCAAAATAATAATATTTTTTCAAATAACTCTGAAACTAATGAAAATTTAAAAAAATCTATAATACAAAATTTTCATGATTTTTTATGCTCTTTCGAATGACGATAGTCAAAATTCGAAAAAATTAAACCTTTGAAATGTGGGTGGAAGGGGGGGGGGGTAACGGTTTAATTTTTCTAATTTTAACTATCGCCATTCGAAAGAGCATAACAAATCATGAAAATTTTGTTTTGTAGATTTTTTAATATTTTCATTAGTTTCAGAGTTATTTGAAAAAATATGATTATTTTGCACATTTTCGTAGGGGTGTTTCACCCCCTAAACCGTTTTACCGCAGCTAAGATAATTTTTTTCTTACTTATCTTGACCTCCTCTAACTATATACAAAGTTTAAACTCGATACGAATTTTCGACTTGAAAAGGTTTCCTTGTAAGTTGTAATTAATAAGTAAAACAACTACATTATTGAACAAATTTGTTTTATTTTTTATTCATTTACAGTAAGTTAATTGCAGATCCGCGACGCCCCTGTGTAGACGTCGCGATTTCCCAGTGCGCTGCGACGTACCTTTTGGGAAAAACACTTTTTTAGCAGATAATAAAAATACATAGTAACTATTATATCATAAGAAAGAAAAAATAAACAATCGTCTTGATAAATTATCGAATGTCTCAATTTAAAATGATAATGATTGATTAATTATGATAATTTACAATAGGTTTTTCAATTTGTCCAGGTAAAGATAACAAAATAATATAAAAGGCAAATTTACTCGCATAAATCGCAATCAAAATGGGTGCAAAAACATTGTGTATTGCTTTGTTAACATTGTATTGTTACTCATACGTAACATGTCTACCAACACTTCAGTACAATGCAGCTGATACATGTGATGCCGACAATTGCAAGTTACCTGACTGCAGGTGTTCAGATGTTGATGTTCCAGGAGGTTTGGATCCAAAATCTATTCCACAGGTATGCTAAAACTAAAACATATGTAATACTTATACAAAATATTATTTACGAGTAGCTTTTTTTGATATTCAAATGATTTAATACAGTATTTGTTATTTTACTCACTAATTATAACTAAAGACTGATTTTTATAGGATTGATAGCATTTAGCATAAGGAATTGCAAAAAAGGCACATATCGCTTTACAGCGCCTCCACCAAAATGTGCTTAACATATGAACATAGGTGGGCATTAACTCGTTAATCCGTTAATCGTTAATTAACGAAGTTAACGAAATGGTTAACGGATTAACTTTTAAGTTTACTAAAAAAAAGTTAACGCTTTTGTTAACTTCCGTTAACTTTAGTCCGTTACATTGGTTGTTTGATGAAAAGTACATAACAAAGTTGTCGAAATAGCTAAAAAAAAGTCTACAAACATTTTGGATGGTTAACTTTTTAATGATTAACTTTAACTTTCGTTAAATTTTCGAATTTTCGGTTAACTTTAACTTCCGTTACATTATCGGAATTTTAACGCTTTAACGGTTAACGAAGTTAACTTTTTTATTAATGGATTAACGATTAACGAAGTTAACTTTTCGATTAACTGTGCCCACCTATGCATATGAATGAAAAATTAACTAAATATTGTTTAATTACATTATTACTACAGTAGAAACAGATTATAACGACATCGATTAATACGAAGTATCGTTTTTAACGACTCAAAATAAAAGTCCAACTTGAATCCCAGATAATTGCATTTTTACCGGTTATTACGACTATCGGCTTTTTACGACCAATATGACCGGTCCCTTCGATGTAGTTATATCCAGTTTCTACTGTATTATAATTAAATTAAAGTTTCTAATTAAATAAATAAAGATACATTGTATACATAGCACACATCGTCAAAAATTTTAAGAATTGTTATATTTTCCTGAAAAATTGTATAATATTCAAATAGCTGTTACTTTGGTAAAAATCATCACAATGAAATTTTGCAAACATTAAATTAAAGCTTGAGATCTCTTTTTTAATTTACATCTTAAAAAAATTCAATTTTTCCCCCCGGGTTATTGAAGTTTTCAGCTGAAATTGTTGTTTTTACTTCATGAACTATGTAGCTACCTATACCAGCGTCTCTCAACCTTTTAGTATTTGCGACCCAATTTTAAATCACAATTCTCATCGACCCCCCCCCCCAACCTCATACAGTAATTTTCACTGAAAAATATATCTCAGCTAAATATAAAAAATGCTTAGAAGGTCAATTTCTAATATTAAATCTTCTTTCGAAAAAATTTCCTCTGCAAGACAGGTCCAAGGGAGTCACTAATAATTATTAATCTTGTTTTTAATTTAATATTAATAAGTTAATTATTAAATACATTGTACAGTAGGTACTGATACAGTCCTATTTATAAGTGTATTATATCAGTGTAAATGTAAACGTGTATTTTATTGCTTTTCTTTCAGTAAATTAAATATATTTTTTAATAATATATTTTCTCATTTTTTTCTCGATATGCTCGCGCCCCCCATTCAGTTTTATCACGCCCCCCCCCTAGGGGGGGGGGCGCCCCACAGGTTGAGAATCGCTGATCTATACAGATATAGTAACAAAATTAAAAAGAGGAGACATATTAATAATAAATTGATTTTTACAGACAGTTTTGTTGACTTTTGATGACGGAGTTAATACAATTAACATCAAGTACTACAGGGAGTTATTCAATGGCAGAGTAAACCCAGATGGTTGTCCCGTAGCCGCTACTTATTTCGTTGCTCACGAATACACCGACTACTCATTGGTAAGTTGAAAACTAAATGACTAATGTCCGGTATTATAAAGAAATTTGCGAATCGCAAATTTGCTAATCGCAAATTTGTGATTTAGTAAGAGAAAGATATACAGGATTCACTCAATACAAAAAGAAACGGGTATATAATAGTTTTATAAAGTGATACCCGTTTCTTTTTGTATTGAGTAAATCCTGTATATCTTTCTCTTACTAAATCACAAATTTGCGATTAGCAAATTTGCGATTCGCAAATTTCTTTGTAATACCGGGCATAAATCGCTTATGTATTTGCAAACAGAGTCGACATTTTGAGACCCGAGATACAAAATTATATTTTTTTATTTAAGGTACCTACATATATTCCAGATATATTCTCTAAAAAGATATTTATGACGTTTTTTTTTTCCAACGGCTGATAAAAAATAGTTTACTTTTGATTTTATATTGTACCTGAGTTGTGGATATGACGCGGGCCTCGCTAGGCCCCTATGCTCATGTGTCTGTTCATAAGTACGACTCTGTTTGTAGACCTATTCGATTTGAAAATAAACATCTAAGTTATTTAAAATAAAACGTGTGCACAAAAATACCTAAAATGTTCGTATTTATTTATTTTTAGGTTCATGAACTTCACGCCCATGGGCATGAGATCGCTTTACATTCAATAACCCATGAAAGCAACACTGACCGTTGGAGGAATGCATCAGTTGATCTGCTGAAGAAAGAGTTCAGCGGAGAGCGAGACCTTATTGCAAATTTTGCCAAAATACCTAAAGAAGATATCAAAGGAATTCGCATGCCCTTCTTACAACTAGCTGGTACATACTCATTTATATATGTACATATTAACAAAGTTTCAATCCTATCAGAGACTATAGACTCTTTCCACTTTTTGGGGGGCCCAGGACACTGTTTCGATTGCTCCGGTGGTAGTTATGGCCAGGGGTGTGTTGCCAAAAATTTAACAACCGGCTCGCTAAAAAAAAATTATACCCTATTTTCTCTCGGAATAGATTGAAATCTATTGTTGTTTTCAAACGGTATACATTTGAACTCATTCGAAGTAATAAAACTTGCAACATGTTTTTCATGCATTCCAAATTCCAAAATCATTTTTTTCGCATTTCTATTGCTCTTATTGAACGTCTAATTAATTTATCGCGGAATAATTTAACAACCGGCTCGCCGATTTTCAAAAATCTTAACAACCGGCTCGCGCGAGCCGGTGCGAACCGGCCCCAGCACATCTCTGGTTATGGCCCACGATAAGTCAAATAACGTACATCAGTAAATTTAGAGGGCCTGACCCCTAACTTCCGTTTCTTCCTTTTAAATTACTATCGTAATTTATCTTAATATATTTTTATTTATTTTTTAAATTAGGAGACAACAGTTACATAATGTTAAATGAAGAAGGTTTCTTGTACGACTGTTCCTGGCCAACACAAGATTATATGGCGCCTCCACTTTGGCCCTATACTCTGGATTATCTCAGTATTCAGGACTGTACTATTGGTCCATGTCCAGAAAAGAGTATTCCTGGATATCCATGGGTTGTTCCGATGGTAGACTGGAAGGACGATCAGGATCAGTTCTGTGTAATGGTTGATGCTTGCCAAAATGTGTAAGTTTCGAAATTATTTATGATGACACACAAAAAAGTATATACTCACGCTTATAGTCCAAGAGGTGAGTCATTTGCAACTACTTTCTAAAAGCTGATTTTTTGATATTACGTCATATTTGTGGTGTAGATATATGGTACAGCCTGCCGTCAGTCAGCTAGTTTCGTTAGCGTTTGACGCGGGGGTGGTTTTAACTTTGTAAAAAAACTATACACGTTTCAACTACTTTCTAAAATCTGAAAATTTATTTTCAAGCAGTATACTAAGTAACAACCCCTTTTATCATAGTCAGTCATCAAAATCTTGCAACCGGGCGCGTCAGCAGCGCGTTTAACTCGTAAAAAATCTATACATCGTGAAAGTACTTTTTAAAATATGAAATTCGGTTTAAGAGTTACGAATATTATTATTATTAAAAAAAATGTAACGTAATATAAAAAAATCAGCTTTTAGAAAGTAGTTGCAAATTTTGGCGCTCACCTCCCCGACTATTAGGTAAATAAGTCCTTGTACAGATGTAATGTTATTATTTTATTTATATTTTCAGTCCAGATAATGTTGATGGTCTTTTTGAATTTATGAAGAGGAATTTCCACCGTCATTACGATAGTACTAGAGCTCCATTTGGTTTCTATGTCCATGCTGCATGGTTTGATAAGAGACGTATAAATTATGATGCATACAAAAAATTCGTAGATTACCTTCAGTCTCTTCCTGATGTATACCTTGTAAGTATCTTCATATTAATTGTTACTTATGTAATTAGTAATCACTATATATATGTGTTAATAATATTCAGATAATTTAATTGTATTTATTTATTTTAAAGGTCGGAATAAATCGAATGCTCGATTGGGTAAGGAAGCCATCTACTTTAGAAAATTTGGCAACTTCTTGGCCAGCATGTCAGCCTACAAAGAATCCCGATTGCCAAGCTAAGAATTGCGAACTGAAAAAAGGAGAAGAATACAGATATATGAACCAGTGTCTACCTAGATGCCCGAAAACATACCCTTGGCTTGATAATCCTTTGGGACAATAAACTTAATTATTATATTTATCATGTTCTCAAATTTAATTAAATGTATATTTTTTATGTTGCAGTAAATATTAGTAAAGAAATTATCATTGTATGTTTTTATCTCCTCTTTATTATTTTTATTAAAGCGTAATTTGATTACTTTAAAAATTAATAGTTATTGCCAATTAAAGATTCTGAACTAATCTATATTCAGGGGCGGAATTTGACCCAGGCAAACTAGGCAAGTGGAAGTAAAAAAAGGTCTTCAGATATTAATATGGACAGTTTTTTAATTCATTAATTAAATTTTCTAAAAATTATTTTGTTTTTTTTAACGGGGTCTGCAATGGGAACCTTGCATATGGGCCTATTTTTATTTAGTCCGCCTCTGTAGCGATTTAAACTTATTTTATTTTTACGTACGCATGTTTTTTATCATTCATGTTAACAGAAATACATTTAATATTAAAATGGTTAATAAATAAATTTTGTCGTTGTGAAAAGTAAGTAAGTAGCCACTATAGCAGCAGTTTTATTAGAATTTTGTATCCGCAATTTTCGTCAATGCAGTATTTCATGACGTCACAGACAGGTAAATAAAATGCGGTATAGGTATAGATAACTGTAAATGCGAGGAATTTTGACAGATTGGTAGATCGCGCTTGCGCACTTTGTTATGAATGTGTGTATTGTAATTTCTTGACGTCTAATCTTTCAGAATGTTCAATATGTTTTTATTTTAATGAAATTGTCTATTTAATTTCTGTCTCGGATTATATACTCATGGAGTGTTTGCTTAGAATTACATTTTTCAAATGTAAGTAATTATATTCATAGTTTTGTTATTTGCAGTAAAAAAATCACATAAAGTATGTCACTTTGTTACAGTACATTGACATTATAAATGTGTTTAAACAAAAAAATCGTCTTTATTTTTAATTGCTAAAATAATCTTATATTCAATCGTTTATATCGTTTTTTTATGTTTATCTAGCATTGAGAAATGGACGATTTTAACTGTGCACGCATTTCTTGATTGATTTCATTATATAATTAATTAATATATTTTTATTTGTCATCAATAACTGTTATCTTGGGCCAAAGTTTCAAACACATAAATATTTACTTTTGATATCAATATCCAGCTTCTAACTATAAACATTATTTTGTTAGTTTCTGGAGTCTCTCCGTCAATGTGATGATACATGATAGAGCACAATGGTGTCTCAAGATTCAACAAACCCAAAAATGGGGCAAAACGGAGAGAGCAGCAACAGCGGGGATGCTAGCAGTGGCCCCGTCCATCGCAAAGGTCACAGAAGACAGGAGTCCATGTATGCTATGACAGGACTGTATTCAGAAACTACTTCTACTGAAGATGGTCCTGTCACTTTACCCGAATGTCATGATACAGTCATCAAATGTCACAGTAGAAATCCTTCGTCTGGCCTTGTAGATAGGTCAGTTCATTATATTAACGTACATTTTATATGTTACAATGTTTGAATATTTTCTGATTTTTAGAGAAAGAGAAAAATCTCACCCGCCGTTTCCAGATGCTTTAAAATTACCCCAGGATACCAAAGAATGTGGTTTCTTTATTTTTAGGCCTGCTTTTTTACAAAATTTTTCTAGTATAAAGGTAACTAAATAAATAGTAAAGAAACTAATAAGTTAAGAAAATAACTAAACTAATTTTGCAGGTTTTCGTGTTCCTATTATCCTTCTTAGTAACTCTACAACAAGCATTGAGTTCAGGTTACATAAATTCTGTGATCACGACCATTGAAAAAAGATTTGAAATCCCGTCAAGTTTTTCTGGACTCATAGCATCTTTTTATGAGATTGGCAATGTGATAACTGTAATATTTGTGAGCTATCTAGGTAGCAGACGGCATATACCAGTCTGGATCGCTGTTGGAGCTGTTATAATGGGTCTGGGGTCGCTAGTATTCATGGTTCCACATTTTATTGGAGACAGTGGCTCAGGGAGCATGTCTACAAACTCGACAGATGATAACATATGCCGTGTCGTGTCTGTGCATGAAGAAATGGCCCTAGGCCGATTATCTCCTGGACTGCAAGCGCCTCCTCCTTTAGTACCACACAACAACTTACGGACAGACAATTGTATACAGGGTTCACCTCCGACTGTCGGACCGGTTCTCTTGTTTCTACTTGCTCAGTTGCTTCTCGGTTGTGGAGGTTCTCCGTTGTTTACGCTCGGTACAACTTACATTGATGACCATGTGCGTCCAGAGAGTGCATCTCTGTATATCGGTGAGAACATTGCATGCAGCCATTCACTTTGAACTGTGTTAATCTATGATTATGTTTTTCAAGGTTGTATGTACAGTATGGCAGCATTTGGGCCAGTTCTCGGATTCTTACTTGGTGCCTATTTATTATCTTTTCACATGGATGCATTTTCAAGTCAAATTATCTCGATTGGTTGGTGATGCATCACTTATCTGTTGATAGAACCGTATATATAACTTTGTATTTTGTTTATAGAACCGGGGGATCACCGTTGGGTAGGTATGTGGTGGGGAGGGTTTCTACTCTGTGGATTGTTGCTTATTTTGGTGGCCGTCCCCTTTTATGCCTTTCCAAAGACATTGCAAAGAGAAAAAGAGAAAATAAGGCTTATGGAAAAGTCACGTCCACAAGCAGCCAGTACCACTAATGCTGCTGCTTCATCTCAAAATACAAACAATGCAGATTACGGCAAAGACATTAAAGGTACATTTATTCAATCAGAAATAAATGGAATCGTTTTAAAACAAAAGTAATATAATTTTTAGATATACCACGCTCTATGTGGCGACTAATGTGCAACCCTATCTATGTTGTAACATGTTTGGGTGCATGCATGGAGTTAATTATTGTATCTGGGTTTGTTGTATTCCTTCCCAAATACCTAGAAACTCAATTCAGCTTAGGAAAGAGTCAAGCAAGTGTTTTTACAGGTGTGTATAATATGAATCAATTAACAACTACATTAAACATGTCTTGTTTGTTGATGTTAATGATTTCATCAATTTTGTGTTAAAATGCTTTTCAATGATATCAATAAAGAAATTAAATGTCAATGTTAAATAAATTGAGATATAATGAATGCATGGCTCTTTTGATTGATTTTAAAATTATGTTTTAATGATCCTAATAGGCTCAATAGCTATACCAGGTGCCTGCATTGGCATATTTATGGGTGGTTGTTTATTAAAGCGCTTGGAACTCAAACCTAAAGGAGCAGTGCAATTTGTGCTCATATCAAATGTCATTTGCCTCGTCTGCTATGCGCTTCTATTTTTCCTTGGCTGTGATAACGTTAAAATGGCTGGCACGACAATTCCATATTATAATAGGTAAGTATTTCACTTGGTTTGTTTAATTAATAAATACAAGTACACACTGATAAATAATACATTGGAATAATTGTTTTTAGTTCACGGACTGAACCATTTCAAGTTAATTTAACGGCAGCATGTAACTTTGGATGTGAATGTCGAATGAATGATGTAGAACCTGTTTGTGGTAATAACGGACTGACATATTTTAGTCCTTGTCACGCAGGCTGCACTGCTTTCTCATCTCGATCAAACTATACCAACTGTGCTTGTAAGTATAAATATTGTACGTGAAACAAACAGAAATAACAAATTGTATTCCACTCAAGGTATTCACGGAAATCTAAGCATGTTGAGTGCAGAAGTGACTGTCGTACCAGTAGCGACTGCAGGACCTTGCAATTCAGCTTGTAGAACCATTTATCCATTCTTGATTCTACTCTTCTTCATGACGTTCATTGTAGCCATCACTCAAATGCCACTCCTCATGATTGTTTTAAGGTACATGTGTTGTCTAATATCACTTTTGTCATGTTGTTAATACTGAATATTATTGTAGATCTGTGAATGAAGAAGAAAGATCTTTTGCCCTGGGAATGCAGTTCGTTATATTTCGTTTATTTGGATACATTCCAGCGCCTATTTTATTCGGTAATCTCATAGACTCGACTTGTTTGCTATGGAAGCGAACTTGTGGAGAAAATGGGGGCCGATGTCTGCTCTACGATATAGAGCAGTTCCGATACCGTTACGTAGGGCTATGTGCAGGCATTAAAACAGTCGGCTTAGCTATATTCTTGGTCGATTGGTGGCTTGTACGTAGACGTAGAGCCTTGGAAGGTGCAGCTGTCATTACAGCTAATGATATTGTAGGGTCCATTATCAGTTTAGATAAATGTAAGTTGCTTCATTTAGTTTATAGTGTCAATATATTAATCATTATTTACATATTTCAGTATTTGAAGAAAAAGCAACTTGTTCAAATGTTAACACAGGGGGAATGGTTAATACTGTTCACGTGTCTGATTTACCAACTCCTTGTTCTTCTACATCAGCTGATTCTACAGATTCTAACGTTTGTAAGACGTCAACTCCTGTAGCGTCACCTTCTGAAAGTAACGAAATAGTCAAAGCTTTAAACTCAGCTCAAGATACATCTCAAATGCAAGACACATCTATTTAATACTCATGATTTAGTTGAATCTCAGAAGTGCTTAAGTGTAAGTTACTTTTAAACAGTTTCATCAGGATTTTGTATTTTTATCGATTTATTGGTCCAGTCTAATTTATTTAAATGATTATTTTAAATACCATATTTATGATAGTAATATCATTTAGAGCCAGCGGTGGTGCGCAAGCTGTATTCATGTAAGTGCACTGACAGTTTAAGTTAAGATCAGACACATTCGACATAATCTGTATGGTAGAGAATTGCTCTTTCAATTAGCATGGCCTCACATGAATCCAGCTCGCGCACCGCTACTGTTTAGAGCATTTATATTTAAAAGTCTTGTGAGGTATCTGATGAAATTAAAAACACTGACATAAATTTTACGTGTTTGAGTTTCTTGACGTTTATTATAAAATAGACTGAACCAATGAAAGTATGATTAGTTTAACTGAATTTGCCTGATTGAATTTAGTTTTAATGATGTTAAATAATTAGATCTCAGACACCTACAGTAAGTGGTACCTGGTCTAGGAGTCAATATCAAATATTTAGAAAAATGTAGCATTTTCATTAGTGCTTCTTTGATAATTTGCTAGTATTAGTATCAGTATCTACTAGTCACTGAGATGTTGCAATAAAACAATAATGTTTAACCCTTTAACTACCATCCATCTCAGTCTTTTAGTATTGATTTATACAGATTATTTGATTGATTTTTATATTTTGTGGTTGAAGGATTAAACTTAATGAATTTAAATACTTAGTATACCGACTTAATGTTAATTTTAAACAATTGTACTGTATACAGAACATTAATTATGCAATGCAAATAAAACTTAGTTAATTTAAGATAAATAGTTAATTTTAAAATAGTACTTTTAGCTTTTAGTACGCTAGATAGCAAACTTCACTTCATATATTGCTTTGATAGCAATAAATTATCCAATAATATTAAGCGATCTCGTTTCACAATAAATTAATAAGGTAACTAATAAAAAGCAAATATATAAAAAAAATCTTGATGTAGAAATTAGATTAATTTTATGAGAACTGATTTTAAAATACTCAAATATAAATTATAATAATAAATGAGGTACGTGGTGGAACTAAATTAAAAACCTGTTAATAAAAATTATGGTAAAAGTAAACAGAGCCGTAGTTATGAACAGGTGTATGAAACGCTAGCTGGGGCTTTGAGATTTAGGCTTTTGTTGACTTACCTGCTATAAATTAATGTATTACTATTTTTGTGTCTCAGATCTGATCCTATTTAATGTCTATATATGTAATGATGCCTACATCTCGAGAGCTTGCAGCACTGACATGGGTTACATTCCTAAGTATGTATTATAAAATAAGATGTTCTAGTTCCATAACCCCCACCAAGCTATTATTGTATAACATAACATACTCGTAATAATTTTATTACCGTTTTTTAAACTAAATGTAACAATTTTTTTTCATTCCTTTTATTGTTACGATAATTAGATTAGGGAAACACTGACATGAGTTATAGTTTAGTGAAAATATTAACACTTTCTTATTAAAAATTTCAATTGTTCTGTTACAGTACAATTTGTTAATGTAGATAAAAGTAAAAGTCTGTAAAAGCACATGAAAACAATAGTCAAAATTAGTGTATTCGTAAGTCATAATTAAATTGGACAGGGTTTTTTAAAATTATTTTTGTATTACTTCCAATTTTATTTATGTAGCATTTTAAAAATGACTAAATGATATTAGGAGAAACCTCTTGGCAGCCATTTTAGTAAAATATAATTATAGATTTTCTTTTTTACCAGACGTTCAATAGAAGTGCAACATCACATATTCATTATTGAAGCGGCCAGTTTAGCATATATATGTAGACTTAAATTTCACGTTTCTAGGACCGCTTCTGCAATGGGATCACATATTATTTATAATATAAAGGTTTGGTTAAGTCATGCAGTTAAAGTTATATAATAAATGGAGAACTTAAGATATGACTATAAGCCTACCTTTAATTTGTTAAATCCTTGATTGTGCATTAGATTTACACGTTAGTGCTTACCCTTTTCTCTCTTATCTGCTAGTTTTATATAGATGGGTGTTATTTTATTTGAAATGTAACTATCAAATCTCGCATACTATACAAGGAGAAGAGTAAATGTATTTTTATTGTAAACTTTAATTATATGTAGTGAACTAACTAATGCAGCGTTATTTTCTGCTTCATTTAAAACCTAGACTTGAAAATACATGTATATTTTAAATACCACTGTAGTAAAATGTATAAATAATAATGTGAAAATAAATTTTAATCTGTTGTATATTATTTTTGTCAATTTTATCGACAATAAAATACGTCCCAGTTGCCGTATGTCCTGTCAATTTATTAAACATGAAATACATCATGTAGAACTGTATAAGTAGTATTGTATGTACGTACATATAGTGTTTTATTTTATATGATAGAAGGTTTGGAAGTAATACATTTTTAAACTGATTACTTTTTAATGTATTTTTGTAGAAACAATATAAATTCAAATTAATTTTTTTTGCATTACTGAATAGTATGCAATCTATAAGAAATAAGCTTTAAATTTTAAATATGTACTCAATTTTATGTAAATAAATATGTTTCTTTCTAAAATTATTATTTTTTATAAATCTTCAAAAAACGCTATTAATTAAGAAAGTATAAAATTTAAATTTCAATAAGTTACAATTTATATTTTCCAAAAACCACTATATTTGGTAAGTACCGTAAGTATTAATTACAATTAATTCCAGCTGAAAGTAATTATATATTGACATATTTTTAAAATAAATTATCTGGAATTTGGTTCTACATTTTAAACATGTATATGATACTCAATAATCTAACTTTGTAAAGGCATAAATATGTAATATTGAATTAATACATATTACATATATACTTTTTTTAAACAAAAACTATTTTTTAAATAATTTCCCGGGTTTGTCCGATGGTTGTCAGCATTGTTTATGGATTTGTATTACTGAATGCACACTATTTTGAAACACGTTGTGAATTTTGAAAGATGTTGGAATTGTGTAGCGTCTTTTAGTGACGTTTACTGTTTTTAATATGTATAATCGATTTATAATAATAAATTACTAAATAATGAGCACCATGAAATTATAATAACTATCAGTAAAATATCTACAATGTGGATTCAATAGTTTTTAATTAAATAATTTTTTTCAACCTTTATAGGTTATGTTTTACACACAAATGATTTCAATAACAAAAACAAAAGTTATTTTAAAATAAAATTATAAATGAAATAATGAACATTATGCAATTCAAAATATGCCTACGCAGTGTTGGCGATATTATTTTCAAGTATAATTAAATTTTGATGGTTTTATGGAAGCTACGGTTTTATGTACAAATAATTGTACAGTTTCAATTTATTGGTAATTTCATTAAAAAATGATTTCTAACATTAGTACTGAAGAAAAACTTATGTCTATTATAGATGATTTGGAAATCATATCAAAGTAAGTTTTTACATATGATTTTAATTGTATTATTTTTATCATCTTTTTGTATTTTAGGGAATTAATTGAGAATGCTATTGCTCCAAAGAATTCCAAATTATCTGGACCAGAGTATATACAGTTAACAGAATTATTAGTTTTAAAAGATAAGCAATTAAAAGAAACCTTAAAATTGGCTTCGGAACAAGCTAAAATCCAACAGAAGATGAACGCTCTTAAAGTTGAAGTGGAACAACAGGATCAGGAAATACATCAACTACAGTCTCACCTAAAAGAAGCTGAACAAATTCTATCGACTGCTATTTTTCAAGCCAAACAAAAACTGCAGTCTATTTCAAAAGCTAACCGAAGACCTGTAGCATCTGAAGATTTAATTAAATTTGCACACAGAATAAGTGCTTCCAATGCTGTCTGTGCCCCGCTGACGTGGCAGCAAGGTGATCCACGGAGACCGTATCCGACGGATATAGAAATGAGGTTAGGATTTCTAGGTCGACTTAATGATTCTCCAATAAACGGTCATTTATTACCGCAACAAAGCAATCTTCCTGATTTGCACAGAGTAGGGCACATATCTGGAGGAGGTAAGTCAAGTTTTATATAATATATGCTATAGTAAATACAATGTAATATGCTTTCAGAAATCCCGGCATCGCAGCAGAATCAATTTGCTTGGCATCCATCTGGAGAAATACACATGACTGTTGGTCGCGGAACAGTGCCTATGGAAACTCGCAAACAAGACAACGAGGACGTTGAAGTCATGTCGACTGATTCTAGCAGTAGTTCCTCAAGCGACTCGCAGTAATAACAAATATTAAATAATTTAATAAATGGTAGGTTGTACTCTTTATACGGTAATATAATTGGGATGCATTTTTATTTAAATAAGTGCACTTTTCAAGCAACAGCAATGTAGTTAAACATTAACCATGAAAGTAATTTTAAGTGTGTGTATGTGTGTGTGTAAGTGTGCATGAATATGTATAATTTTTGAATATTTTATTAAGGAAGATGGTAAATATTATTTTAAAGTTATTTATTGTAGTAAATATGAATGTATATTTTGTTGTACCACAATTTTTAAATTATTATTATAAATCGATTATTGTCAATACGCCAACAAAAACTGTTATTAATTGAAATCATTTGTGTTTATTATTGAAATGCTCTAACACCAAAGCAATATTGAGAAACATGTACAAGCTCATCTTGTTGCCGGATTTTAGAATACAAAAATCATCACATGCCTAAAAAGTGAGGCTAGCAATGAATTAATATATTGTCACTTGCTTTGGTGTTAAATTGAAACTGAAACTAGTTACTCTGATCATGAAAATTATTTATTTATTACTGCATACATCATGTGATTATTTTAGAATAAGTTTATATTATTTACTTAATAATTTGCAAATTTTGCATAGGTATATATATATATCGGGTGATTAAATATAAAAATATCTTGTGTTAACGACATAGTACTTTCGAACAGCGAATCACACCAATATTACAAATGTTTTAACTGACAATTTCATTCAGTTTTATATCCGGTATTATAAAGGACCTAGCAAATTTGCAAGCCTGCTAGCACTCTCAAATGAGATATCAAACTTATATAACAGTTCTCTTTGTGTTTTTAACAGATAGTTGCATGCGCAGTATGTTGGTTTTTACCATTTTTACGCAAGGTTAGTAAATATACTTTACATACCTTTTTTTTTTACTTCCTATGTATGAAACTATCTGGCAAAAACTTCAAGAGAACTGTCATATAAGTTTGATACCCCATTTGAGAGTGCTTGCAAATTTATTAGCTCCTTTATAATACCAGACATTAGTTTAATAAATAAAACCGCCACTCTCTCTGATAATTTTGAACAAACTTTGCCTCGTTGCAGTTAAAATTAAATCGTGGTTATCATTGTGTCCTTGTATCATCAATTTTGATAGTTGTTTAGTAGCTAAAGTAAAATTGTAATGTACTTTTCTGAAATACTTCAATATTAAGTTATTTCAGCCTTTAAATTGAATTAAAGTTTTTAATTAAAGGACTGTAACTACAAAATTGATTTTAAATTAGTATGCCTAGTATTTGAGTATAAAACAAACATTTTAAAGTTTTTATGTGATAAATATTTCCATAGTATTATATCGTTACATCAAGATATTTTTTTTTATCCACCCAGCATATGCTGAGGTACATTAATTTAATTTACATTTACAGTAAAAACCGGTTATAACGACCTCAAAGGGACCGGTCAAATTATGTCGTAATAACCGACTAAAATACAATTATGTGGGATTCAATTGGACTTTTATTTTGAGTCGTTAATAACCGGTTAAAATACAATTATGTGGGATTCAATTGGACTTTTATTTTGAGTCGTTAATAACCGGTTAAAATACAATGATGTGGGATTCAATTGGACTTTTATTTTGAGTCGTTAATAACCGGCTAAAATACAATTATATGGGATTCAATTTGCCGTTTATTTTGAGTCGTTAATAACCGGCTAAAATACAATTATATGGGATTCAATTGGACTTTTATTTTGAGTCGTTAATAACCGGCTAAAATACAATTATATGGGATTCAATTGGCCGTTTATTTTGAGTCGTTAATAACCGGCTAAAATACAATTATATGGGATTAAATTGGCCGTTTATTTTGAGTCGTTAATAACCGGCTAAAATACAATTATATGGGATTCAATTGGCCGTTTATTTTGAGTCGTTAATAACCGGTTAAAATACAATTATATGGGATTCAATTGGCCGTTTATTTTGAATCGTTAATAAACGGCTACAGTACAATTAAATGGGATTCAATTGGACGGTTAATAACCGGCTAAAATACAATTATATGGGATTAAATTGGCCGTTTATTTTGAGTCGTTAATAACCGGCTAAAATACAATTATATGGGATTCAATTGGCCGTTTATTTTGAGTCGTTAATAACCGGCTAAAATACAATTATATGGGATTCAATTGGCCGTTTATTTTGAGTCGTTAATAACCGGTTAAAATACAATTATATGGGATTCAATTGGCCGTTTATTTTGAATCGTTAATAAACGGCTACAGTACAATTAAATGGGATTCAATTGGACGGTTAATAACCGGCTAAAATACAATTATATGGGATTAAATTGGCCGTTTATTTTGAGTCGTTAATAACCGGCTAAAATACAATTATATGGGATTCAATTGGCCGTTTATTTTGAGTCGTTAATAACCGGTTAAAATACAATTATATGGGATTCAATTGGACTTTTATTTTGAGTCGTTAATAACCGGCTAAAATACAATTATATGGGATTCAATTGGCCGTTTATTTTGAGTCGTTAATAACCGGCTAAAATACAATTATATGGGATTCAATTGGCCGTTTATTTTGAGTCGTTAATAACCGGCTAAAATACAATTATATGGGATTAAATTGGCCGTTTATTTTGAGTCGTTAATAACCGGCTAAAATACAATTATATGGGATTCAATTGGCCGTTTATTTTGAGTCGTTAATAACCGGTTAAAATACAATTATATGGGATTCAATTGGCCGTTTATTTTGAATCGTTAATAAACGGCTACAGTACAATTAAATGGGATTCAATTGGACGGTTAATAACCGGCTAAAATACAATTATATGGGATTAAATTGGCCGTTTATTTTGAGTCGTTAATAACCGGCTAAAATACAATTATATGGGATTCAATTGGCCGTTTATTTTGAGTCGTTAATAACCGGCTAAAATACAATTATATGGGATTCAATTGGCCGTTTATTTTGAGTCGTTAATAACCGGTTAAAATACAATTATATGGGATTCAATTGGCCGTTTATTTTGAATCGTTAATAAACGGCTACAGTACAATTAAATGGGATTCAATTGGACGGTTAATAACCGGCTAAAATACAATTATATGGGATTAAATTGGCCGTTTATTTTGAGTCGTTAATAACCGGCTAAAATACAATTATATGGGATTCAATTGGCCGTTTATTTTGAGTCGTTAATAACCGGTTAAAATACAATTATATGGGATTCAATTGGACTTTTATTTTGAGTCGTTAATAACCGGCTAAAATACAATTATATGGGATTCAATTGGCCGTTTATTTTGAGTCGTTAATAACCGGCTAAAATACAATTATATGGGATTAAATTGGCCGTTTATTTTGAATCGTTAATAACCGGCTAAAATACAATTATATGGGATTAAATTGGCCGTTTATTTTGAGTCGTTAATAACCGGCTAAAATACAATTATATGGGATTAAATTGGCCGTTTATTTTGAGTCGTTAATAACCGGCTAAAATACAATTATATGGGATTCAATTGGCCGTTTATTTTGAGTCGTTAATAACCGGTTAAAATACAATTATATGGGATTCAATTGGCCGTTTATTTTGAATCGTTAATAAACGGCTACAGTACAATTAAATGGGATTCAATTGGACGGTTAATAACCGGCTAAAATACAATTATATGGGATTCAATTGGCCGTTTATTTTGAGTCGTTAATAACCGGCTAAAATACAATTATATGGGATTCAATTGGACTTTTATTTTGAGTCGTTAATAATCGGCTAAAATACAATTATGTGGTATTCAATTGGACGGTTAATAACCGGCTAAAATACAATTATATGGGATTCAATTGGCCGTTTATTTTGAGTCGTTAATAACCGGCTAAAATACAATTATATGGGATTCAATTGGACTTTTATTTTGAGTTGTTAATAATCGGCTAAAATACAATTATGTGGTATTCAATTGGACGGTTAATAACCGGCTAAAATACAATTATATGGGATTCAATTGGCCGTTTATTTTGAGTCGTTAATAACCGGCTAAAATACAATTATATGGGATTCAATTGGACTTTTATTTTGAGTCGTTAATAATCGGCTAAAATACAATTATGTGGTATTCAATTGGACGGTTAATAACCGGCTAAAATACAATTATATGGGATTCAATTGGCCGTTTATTTTGAGTCGTTAATAACCGGCTAAAATACAATTATATGGGATTCAATTGGACTTTTATTTTGAGTCGTTAATAATCGGCTAAAATACAATTATGTGGTATTCAATTGGACGGTTAATAACCGGCTAAAATACAATTATATGGGATTCAATTGGCCGTTTATTTTGAGTCGTTAATAACCGGCTAAAATACAATTATATGGGATTCAATTGGACTTTTATTTTGAGTCGTTAATAATCGGCTAAAATACAATTATGTGGTATTCAATTGGACGGTTAATAACCGGCTAAAATACAATTATATGGGATTCAATTGGCCGTTTATTTTGAGTCGTTAATAACCGGCTAAAATACAATTATATGGGATTCAATTGGACTTTTATTTTGAGTCGTTAATAACCGGCTAAAATACAATTATATGGGATTCAATTGGCCGTTTATTTTGAGTCGTTAATAACCGGCTAAAATACAATTAAATGGGATTCAATTGGACTTTTATTTTGAGTCGTTAATAATCGGCTAAAATACAATTATGTGGTATTCAATTGGACGGTTAATAACCGGCTAAAATACAATTATATGGGATTCAATTGGCCGTTTATTTTGAGTCGTTAATAACCGGCTAAAATACAATTATATGGGATTCAATTGGACTTTTATTTTGAGTCGTTAATAACCGGCTAAAATACAATTATATGGGATTCAATTGGACTTTTATTTTGAGTCGTTAATAATCGGCTAAAATACAATTATGTGGTATTCAATTGGACGGTTAATAACCGGCTAAAATACGAAGATGTGGGATTCAATTGGACTTTTATTTTGAGTCGTTAATAACCGGCTAAAATACAATGATGTGGGATTCAATTGGACTTTTATTTTGTCGTTATAAACGGGTTCTGTTGTATTATTTAACTGTCAATTTTAAAAAATATTGAATATTTACAATAAGAATTTTTCCTAAATTTATTATAGATATAGATTGGAAAAGTACAATAGTTAAATATTTATAATACTATCATTAACTGGTCATATTCTAGCTACATAGTGACTGATAATAGTTTGTAAGTATACATTGAGGCATTAATTATATTTATTATAATTTATAATTTTTTATAGAATTGTCTTTCAATTCAAATTATATTATCAATTATGTTTTGTAATTTTTGCAGGATTATTAAAATTAATTTTAGTATATTTTATGTATTTTTATTAGTATATTATAATGGTTTAGAATATTTAAAAAGTAATATACATTCTTTTTAAATTAATTAAAGTTTTGTAATAAAATACATATTATTTATGTTCAAACAGATTAAAAAAAATATTATCCCACTTTTGTTTATTTTCATTATCTGTAATTGCATTTCCTATTTATTTACTTTCAGGAAGTGATAAATATAAAATATTGATTTATAAAATATTTTTAAATAGTATAAATCAGTTGTGGAATTCAAAAAAATTAACAAGTAACAACTATTTCATGTAAAAAAAAGGTCAGAGAATTGGGAATTTTAAAAATTTCTATTTATATTAATTATCCTTAATTTAATACAATTTATACAAATTAAAATTTTCATAAAATGTATAATTATTACCTAAACTTGCTTTAAATATTAAAAACAATAAATTTAAATAACATCAGGGCCGCATTAGAGTATCCAAAAGCCCTTCAACAAAACTTGGTAGCGGACCACAGGATTTTTTTTTGGTACTGACGAATGTACACGTAAAAATTTCAGTTCGGTCGCATTTTTTCAATTAAACCGAATCAGAAATGCTATGCTGTAATCATGATGCATACATGAGATTGCCATCCTCTTATAACATTATGCGTCATCAATGCATCTGTTTTTTACCAAAAAAAAATGAATATCAATTTTTTATAGGGCCATTGGAGTCTAATATTCAATGCCTTATTATGTATTTATCTGTTCGTGTATTCGGCCCACCGGAAAATGCCTGATTGCCCGCTACATTGTACGAACCGATATCATTAAATAATTAGTCACAACAATCCGCAACAATGGAAGGTAATTTTGTTGTATCTGGCAAATTTGTATTTTATTATTTTTTTATTTTTTCGAAAATTAAGCTGCATAAAGTAAAAATTTTCGAATAAAACTTTTCAAAATAAATATTTGTAGATTTGTAACATTTTATTTTGAACGTCTGGTGACAGGGGTGGACTAGGGGTCAGCTATACTAGGCCCCATTTGATGTAGATGATGAGATAAGCAAAATCAGGCATGATCTAGCTACATTAAATAAAATAATGGGCCCCAACATTTCTGTCTCCGGGCCTGGCCCGGTAAATATGTAATTAATTAAATAAATACAATGTTAAATATGAAAACATAAATTTTAGTAATTAGTTTTAGATTTGAAATAAATAACTTGAAACCTAAAAATTTTTATCGTGAATTGTAAAGAGGTAATTTAAATATAAGAGGACCTTGAGGGTTGCTTGTAGTATTTAAAGATTAACACACATGGTGTAACTGCATGTTATCATCATGTTTTGCCATTTATATATTCTTAAAATGTGAATCGTGTTAAGAAAAAACATTATGTGAATGTTACGTGACTGTAGAATAATTTAAAGATAACATAATCTATAATAATAGTTTAAATGGAACGCAGGGTAGGCGTTCAAATTCGAAATACATACATATACGAAACGTATTTTTGCGCGGTAGTTTTTAATTTTCAATTGAATTAAAAAAATTGTTTTGTAGAATTCTACAGTATTGATTTCAGTTATCGTACCGAGTAAAATTCATAAATGTATTTTTCTAAAAGCAATAAATCATATCATATACACACATTTTTCACAGAATATAACAAGGTACATTTTTGACACTAGGTACGTCTCTGGACAGTACAATACAGTACAAAAAACAAACTTCGTTTATGCAGCTAATCAATTTTTGGGTGTTAAATGTTTAAATATTTTTTATTATTTCAATTTTAGATAAGGTTTTTTATTACCGTTTTTGTGTTAATAAACTATAATGTTTATTTTATAAATTTGCAATTAACAATTGATCAAATAATTTAAATTTTTTTTCAACACCATAACCTAAAATTAAATGGAAGTACACAACAACATTATACAGAAATTTTATTTACTTCGTACTTTTTAAATGCTTATTCAGATGCATCAATCCAGAAAAACAATGATACTTCATTTGGTTTTTATTTTCAAAATATATGCATGACTTCTTACAAGGTAATATATTGTTTTAATATTTAATTGTTATATTATTGATACTATTTTAAATAAAACAATAAATATTGACATATACAAGGTATAAAATGTATTTACATTTATATATTTTGTTAAAAACATTTCATTCAAGAAAGTAAATAAAATATTATCAGTCAAAATATTTTTATTTTCTGCATGATATTTTCTTAAAATAAAACTATTTTAAAGATATCGTTAAGAATGGTAATTTGCAATAATAAATATTATTAGTATAGTGACCTTGTTTATGCAATAATTCCAATAAACAAAACACCAATATTGTAAACCTTTTTGTTATTATTATGTTATAGGTACGTTACAATTAAATTAATACATATTAACAATTGACCATTAATTAGTTCTGGTTTGCATATAATTTGTTATTTTTTTAATTCATATTTGTAGTTGATATAATGTTTCTCGAAAATGTTATTTATTTAATATTGCACCATGTGTTCTAAAAGGTAATTAAATATAATAAATAAAATACCAAATTAAGACATTACTGTTACCATTTACAAAAAAAATATTTTTTAATTAATATGTTATGTTTATTAAATAAGATATAAAATAATATAAGAATTTATCAACACTATCTTAAATAAACTTTTGGAAATACATAGAAATGATCTTTATCAGTTTGTTTCTGCAATAATTTTCATATCTTGATTGCGTAGCTATTTATTGTTATTGAGATAATTTTATTGCACAAGTAATGTAAGTTGCACACAATATTAAATATTTAGAAATCCCACTTTTAGTGCAAATTAACTTTTAACTTAGTTTATTTTTAACTTCAACTCATATTTTATAACTTTTCTGTTAAACAAATGTGTATTTCAACAATGTGAAACTTAAAGTTCCATAATAGTGTTTTTTAAAATGCCATCATATATTTATATTGACAATATTTTTCATCACAGTTATTCAAGGTTTAGTTATTGAATACTGTGATAATTTAAATAATTAGTAAATCTATAAAATTTAATAATATATTGTTGTTTCATATGTGATAGGAGTGAAAATGCATTTTTTTAATTTATTTATTATTATTAAATATTTATAAATAAAATTCATTAATGAAGTTACTGAGTTACTGTTTCCAAAATATATAAACTAGGCATAATAATTTATTTTATTATCACATTACAGGATATTATCTGAAAGTGTGTGGGTTAAAATGCGGCTAGTGTTAAAACTTAAATAATTGTAAATATTTAATTATTTTATGAATGTGTGTAAAACATAAACTAAATAAATAACTTGTAGTATGTCATAAAATATAATAATATATTAAAATGTTTATAAAAATAAGCATTTTAGATTTTATGAATGTTATTAATTAATAAATCTTGTTTACCTACACATTAATATGTACAGATAATTTATATTTAATGTAATATAATGTATGGCATGTGTAATTAAGAGAAGAAAAAATTTATTGCAGTGTTTTCTCTTCTCCGTCTACTACGGATGTACCAATAATGAAACGGTCAGTAAAAATGTACATAATTATATTAATCGGTGGCTGCGTAGTATTATACCAATATCATCTATCGAATGCATGGATGATGAAGTTGTCTTCGGTGGCAGTTGCTGATAGAGGACCCAACACAGTGATCATAGACGAAACATTAGAACGCTTAAAACAAATACAAAGAAACCTTACTAACACTAATTTAATTGAACGCAATTTGTTATGGTACTTGGCTTCAAGGCTACCTCCTTTACAAGAAGTGAGTTCTGTTTGAATTATAATCGAAACTTAGATCAACTAGTTATAATTTTTATTAATTTTTTTCAGCGATTGAAAGAAGTAATAAATTTACCTCCACTGTATATAATTACACCTACATATCGAAGATCTGAACAAGTTCCAGAGCTCACTCGTATGTCTCACACTCTAGCATTAGTCCCGAATATCTGTTGGCTCGTGATAGAAGACGCAGATGAACCTACACCTCTAGTCACGGAAATATTAAATCATAGTGGAATTAATTATCATCATCTAATAGGTAAATTATTTAACACTGCATTTTCATTCAGTATCCATTATGTAAATGTTTTGTTCTATAGCTCCAATGCCAGAGCAGTACAAAAACAAGAAAGGGGTCAAACCCCGAGGTGTGTCAAATCGTAATCGAGGCTTGAAATGGTTAAGAGCAAATGCGACAGAAGGAGTATTTTATTTTGCAGATGATGATAATACATATGATTTAGAATTATTTGAAGAGGTAATTGAAAATAATACATTTTGATTCTGAAACTCGGCAATAATAATTTTCAATTCTAGATACGATATACAAAGAAAGTTTCCATGTGGCCTGTAGGCCTCATAACAAAGTTGGGTGTTAGCACCCCTGTAGTAAAAAACGGCACGTTTGCTGGTTTTTACGATGGATGGATTGCCGGTCGAAAGTTCCCTGTAGATATGGCTGGTTTTGCAGTCTCCGTTAGTTTTCTGCTACAAAGGCCAAATGCAACTATGCCGTACAGACCTGGTTTTGAAGAAGATGGCTTTTTAAAAAGCTTAGCTCCTTTTGAACCACAAGAAATCGAATTACTTGCAAATAATTGTACAAAGGTTAGTTATATGTTACATCACAATTTGTTATTTTATATTTACACATTTATTTATTTAAAGGTGTTAGCGTGGCATACACAGACGAAGAAGAATGACAAATCAAAACCTCTAGATATGTCCAAGTATAATAACACAAATTTGATTTTGCTCAAGAAGATTATTCTTTAGTGTATGAGAAATGAACGTTGCTGTTATATAAATAATAAAGGTGCTATCCACAGGTTAGTGAATACGTTTGATTTAATGAAATGAAATATAACACAAAGCCGTAAATATTATAGGATTCTTGTCTCGACCTAACCAAAGGATCGTTCAGAGTACAATCAGCTATACTGTCGATGTACTTTTACATCGTCAACTGCTATGACAGGGGAAAATGTGATATTTGCTACTTTCTCTATAATTGTTCAAATTAGAATTTTAGTTTTCTTTTTATAAATAAACTAGTTAAGCATGAATATATTTTTAAATAAGTATTATACCAAATTATAATGTCGATAAAAGTATTTGTTTAAACGAAGATAAATCATTTCTAGTCGTTTGAAAATCATTCCCACAATATTAAATTAATTAGTTTTAACCCTAAAATTATTCATACATTACGTCTTGAAATAAAAACCAGAATAAAATAAAATAGTTAACTTAAACATAACCTCTGAAAGTAATTTTAGGGTTAATTTGTACAAAATTCAACTAATATTTATATTATTGAAACAAATTGTTTTTATTGTGGTGATTGAAAATAAAAATAATAATAGTATTTTTACACTACTCATTGTAAAGATTCCATTCGATAATTATAAGTATTATGTGTATTAATTAATATTATGTACACAATGATTAACAAAAGCAATAATTGTTTATAATTTTAAACAATGGCATAACTAAATATATAAATTATACGCTTGTTATTCGAATGTAGTGAATTTCAAACAACGATCTTACAAAGTAGAGTACGTACAGATATTTTAAATATGAGCGTGTTTTATTATCACGCTCTTATTTAAAATACTTTAGGTACTATCCTATTTTATTATTATGCTAACTCCTTTAAATTAATTAGTCTATATTTTGTTAAGACAAGAGAGTATAATATAAGTTGTTAATATATAAATGTCGAGTGGTATCTTTGTTTCCAACGAAATACGAAATAAATGCTTGCGTATTATTTATTATTTAATAGATATTAAGTACCTTGTAAGAATGTACCGTTCTAAATAACAGTGGACTAAATTCATAAATATGCATTTTAGGATTATTTTAAATGAAATGGAACTGATACGAAAGAGACTAATTTTAACAAAAATATTATAGTGATATTTCAAGTAATGATTAATTTGAGTTTTGTTAATTCGTAATTGTTCATTCCTTAACCCTTAGTTACTCACGTGATATACCATAACGCAGTTACTCGCACGGTGTATTTTATACACCACATAAAGAAGCTAATTTTGGGGGAATTTTTGAAGATATTATATTAATTTTTTAGCCCAATTCATATTATGTGCTAATATTAGGAACTAAAAAAAAATGATTAAAATTAACACAACTAAAAATTAAAGGATAAGAATGAAAAAATAACCAAAAAAATCTAAAAAAGTACACAAAACTGTTCAATATTCATCTTGCAATAAATCAGACAGTAAAAATTTGATTTTTGTTGGTAAATTTTCTAATTTTCAAAAACGCGGTTCTTTGCTTAAGAGGCCGCTATTTTTGCGTTAACACCACCTACATTTAGTAAATAAAAAATTAATACATACTGCTATAACAAAAGTTAGGTGGGGGTGTACAGTCCCAATGTATACATTTAGTAATTTTAGAAAATGTGTTGGCTGGTGTATAAAATACACCAGTGCGAGTAATTAAGTGTTAAACAGTGATTATTTTTATGAAGAATTATAAATGTTAAATCAAAGGGCTTCCTAAAGCTGTGTAAATCTAAAATATGAGCTTGGATCCACTGCTGTTGTGAACATGTTTGTATATAATGTATTATTATTATTATTATGGGCCTTATTACTTTGCCCCTTCAAAAAATACATACATTTTATGTATAGGTATGTATTACAAGCCCTGCATATCTTAAGGATTCATTTTTTATTATATATTGAAAATGTGATTGTTATAATTTATATTTTTGTATTTATCGATTGTAATCAATGATTAAAAATGTAAATAAATTTAAATTAGGGGTGGATTAATAAGTAACATTATGCATCCATAGATTAGAACAACTCATAAGTATTATTCAGTTTTTATTTTCGTATACAATTTATTTCTTGTATAAATATTTTACTTTTGTTCAGATTTGAATGTATATTTAATAATGAATACATTAATGTGTTTTCATAACCTCAACATATTTTGACAATCATGAAAAAACATTTTATTACATTTTTTTGAAACACGAAGAAATAATTAATTAATTAAATGTTATCATATTAAGTTCAGTAGTAAAATGTTAAGAATTATTAACTAAAGTCTTGGCTTATTTGCCAAGACTTAAAATCAAAAGATTCTTATTAAAAATGAGCTTAATTATAGCGTTATTATTTTTATAAAATAATTTATTGATAAAATGTTTGCACTTAAATTTAATACCATATATAATTGCCCATTAAGTCTTATGAATAAACAATTTATCAATAGTTATTTTGTTTTATAATAATTTGGTGGAATAAATTTTTTATAAGAAATATAAAAATTCCGTCCTAAAACAGGACAATTTAAAACGAACAATTGTCTGTAAATCTTACTTTATGGTTTATTTTATTCCGTATTCTAAAAATTACTATCAAACATATCATGTATTGTTTAGTATTATGTAATATAAGTATGCATGATTGTTCTAAATATACATATAGTTTATACTGGTCAAAATGGCAATAAGTTGGTGATACAATTTTCATTTGTAGATGAAAGTCAGTAGTCGGTAATTCCCTGATATCATATTCTAAAGAGTATTTGTATTTATTATGTAGTAAAGTAAAGTCCGTGAGGTTTGACTGTTTATTAGCATTAGCTATTACAAATTATTGCACAGGGATATTCTCTATAATCTAATTTACATGATCGCAGTGAGCAGTGCATTATATATTTATATATACATACCTAATACTACAAAACTTTCTCCATTTAGTACATATTTATAATATATGTTTAACTTATTGTTAGATGCCCTCGAAACAGAGTTCCAAATATAGTTATTTGTGATTATTACTCAAGTTATGTTAATTTATAATAAAGTATATCTATTTTTCAATTTGATAATATATAATATATATTTATAAAATAGTTAAAATACCAACGACCCAGTAATTGAAAAAGTTATCAAAAGGAATCAAATTTTGACCACCAATAATTTTATTACGTTTGATTATTGTTTATTACGTCCAAGCAGTCTGAAGAAGTTTTACAGTGCTGTCAACCTATTTTTTAGTTGTCAAGTTTCATTATTGATTTCATCTGAATCCGCTAAATTTTGCTATAAAACAGAATGGTATTTCATTCCGTTTGATTATTTTCCCTATTACTGGGGAATTATAATAGTTTATAAGATTGGTGAATCTATTTAACCCTTAAATACTGGCATATATTATTTAAAATTAGTGTTTATTAGTCATTATTTTTATATGTTTGTATATTATAGACCTTCAAGATGTTTGCGTTAACTCTTTAGTACTGAGAATTATTTTTCAAATTTTAACAAAGTCAAGTCTATGATCATGCACAAAGTTAGTTTTTAATAGTTAAAAGACTATTCTTAAATATTTATTTATAATAAAGTGTTATATTTCCTTGTGATTTTGTGGGGCAATTCTATGATAAACACTTTTTATATTAAATCAAAGCTTCTCAAATTCAAATATTTAATAATAGTTCATTTGCCATGAAAAAATAACTTGTATTAATAAAACATATATTTATTGTATATTTCAGAGAAAATATCTCTTGTATTGAAACAGTTGATCAAATATAATCAAGTATTATATTATGTATACTTTTATTTATTTTATATATTTTCCCTATCCAAATTAAAAGTTTAAGAAGGAATATAAATTTAACTCGTAATATAAACCAACTAGCGCTGGTTAAAATAAATTGAAACCAGTGTAAACCATTCTAAGGTGACCAATTATTTTTGGCACAAAAGGAGCAGTTTTACTAATATTTCATATTATTTAAAAAATATATACTACAATTACTATAGATTATTACAATAGAAAAAAAATCTTTTAAACTGCAGGTCTGTATCTATCAACGTTCTCGAGAAATGGCCTTTCAAAGTTTTAGTTTTTTCAAAATTTTTGAGAAAATCAACTGTAACTTTTGAACGTGATTTCGGATCTGATTTTTATCGACGAATTAGGAACCAGCGTGTTAATATTTATTTATTACATTAAAATTCGTTTAAAAATTACTATAGATTATTACAATAGAAAAAAAATCTGTCCCCGATGTAAAACGTAAATGACCTTTTTTTCGTTCAATGGGTTCAATTGTTATAATCTGTGGTAATTGTCGACTATATGTATATATTTCTTGAATAATATGAAATATTAGTAATCGTACTTTTTGGAAGTAGAAAGGAGTATAAAATAACAAAAAGGAGTAGTTTGGGAGTGCAGTTTAAAAAGGAGTAGTGGCCACGAAAAAGGAGTTCAAAACTCCCTAAAGGAGTACGTTTGGTCACCTTACCATTACTAATGCCAGTCATTATGATAAAGACCGTCATATTTTGGAATTTAATAATATTTATATAAAATTATAACATGCACACTTGCATGTATCGATTTTATATGATTTCAAATTTTCCCACTATATTCACTTTTAATCTATGTATGTACAATTTGGCGGTAATTTTTTGTTGTCAAACTTTTCAAAACACTTTTGACAGGTGTTCATAGCAACAGAATTGCATCGTATTTATTTTGTTTTGAAGTATTTGTTTCATCAAAATAAATAAAACATTACAAAAATGAGTGAAGATATCGAAGAACTTGAATGTGACATCGAAAATGAGGATTATAAAAGTCCTCTTGATATAATTCGTGAAAGAAATATTCTCGAGAGACAGAAGTTTGTATGTATAAAATTTATTATTATGTACTGCTATTTATAATAAAATTAATTTTATAGACTAGTTCTTAAAATTAGTACATCAAGAGATATCTGTTACAAACATGTATTTAGATGGGGCCATATGTATTTAACCCTTAAAAGTTATTTACAGATGGAAAGTATGTGCGAAGAAATAGCAAAAGCCAATAAAGATCTTGCTGATTTCGTAAAAACAGTAGTTGAAATTGAAAAACGATCTATGCAAGGTCGTACTTTATCTAATGTGCCAAAACGTAAATCTATAAAAAAAGATTCAGCTGTTCGTTTTAAAATTAGTATACCATTAGAAAGACGCAGATCTTTACGTATTGCAAAGAAAACAGGCGATATAGATTTTGATGAAGAAGCGAAACCTACCAGAAAACGAAAGGTAACTTTTAAAAAATCTTACACTGGCAAAAATAACAAATATTTATATTTTCAGATATCTGAAAGTTCAGACGAAATGATTGGTCTCGAAGATGTGGATTATAGGTATAAAATAATTAACAAAAAACAAAGAACTCAAGATGTATTATTCGTTGAAGACGTCACTCAAAATCAGTTAGATAATATTGCTGACAAATCAACAAAAAAAAAATATTCTCAAGATGGCACTTGCTGCCATCAATGCAGGCAGAAAACTCTGGACACCAAAACCGTTTGTCGTAGTGGTCATTGCATTGGAGTGAGAGGACAATTCTGTGGTCCTTGTTTATTAAACAGATATGGAGAAAAAGTATCTAATGCGTTGCTCAATCCAAAATGGTCTTGTCCACCGTGCCGAGACTTGTGTAACTGTTCTATCTGCCGGACAAGGCAGGGGAAACGTCCTACAGGTATAAACTAGAATTTATTAACCCATTACTTCTTGATTTTTTTATTTCTTCAAATTTTTTTACCAAGTTCTTGAAAAAATATGACCAAAAAGATAAATTCAATACAAAACAATAATTATCAATCGCAGACTAGATTATTATCATGAGAACCCAATGTCATATTTATAGGACAGCACTTTTTTAACGACGTATTTATTTTTGAAATTATTGATTTTTTTATTCTTTATTTACACCCTCATAAATAATATATATAGTTTCGTCAATTTAAAAACATTTTACTGAACGAAAAAATGTAACTATAAATGTTGGCTAGCTGAAATAATTACACAGTTACTTTAAAAGTGTTATAATTTGTCATTGAATGAACTCTTAGAGTTCATTTAAAAAAATACTGTAAGTAGAGTGACTTAAAAAACACATTAGAGAACATCCATAAACTACGTCACGCCTTTTTCTAGAATTTTTTGACCCCCCTCACTCCATGTAACAAAATCCTTTACCCCCCCCCCCTCCCGCTTAATGTTACGTAACACAGTATCATATACATATATTACAAAATGTTTTTTAAACTATTTTAGCTTGAATTAGACATTACTAAATATCGGTTAATCATCCAACAATGTTTTGTTTTTATTTATAGATGAATGAATGTTACGTAACATTTGAATATGACCCCCCAACCCCCATGTAATGCCATGTAACAAAATAGCTGGACCCCCTCCCCCCTAAAAGCGTTACGTGGTTTATGAATATTCCCTTAGTAATATAAATCAAATTAACAATGATAAAATTAATTAAATATGATGTCCTATAAATAGGACACTGGGAAGTAATGGGTTAATAATTTAATATTCCGAATATGCAATATTTTTGTAAGAATATCATAGAGCAGGCTTTCACGAAATGTTTTGTATTTTTAGGTATCATGGCTCCGTTAGCAATTGACAGAGGTTATTCAAGCGTTAAAGACTTCCTGGTCAGCCTTAACGGTGAAGGAGATTTTGTATCTGATGACGAAGACGAGGAATCTGAAAATAAAGAAAACGAAGTTAGAAAATGCAGTGTAAAAATTGAAACCAACAATTTTAAAGGATTTTCATATGATAAAAATTTAATAAGATATATTAAAAAGATGGATGTCGCTATTGAAAATGTTCAGTACAAAATCGAGAAAGTAGAGGGGTTAAGAGGGTTCCGTGAAAATGAAATAGATTCAAATAAAGCCGTAGTTGAGTCGTATGAAAATATATTAGTAAAACAAGAGCAATTACTTCTTAAATTAGAAATTGATTTTTGTTCTATCGATTTTCACGGTTTCAGGGAAATAGAAAGGAAAACGGACATGGAAAATTTTAATAAAACCAATTCTTTAATTGAATTGATTGAAAATCGTATTCAAAATTTAATTTGATTAATTGCTATTATTTTTTAAATTATAGTCATCGTTTAATTATTTTATAAAAACTTGTTATAAACTATTATTTTTGTTTAATTATCATGAGACCTGGTTTTTGTATTTATGAATTTTATGTATTAAAGTTGAAATTTTTAAACTGCAGGTCTGTATCTATCAACGTTCTCGAGAAATGGCCTTTCAAAGTTTTAGTTTTTTCAAAATTTTTGAGAAAATCAACTGTAACTTTTGAACGTGATTTCGGATCTGATTTTTATCGACGAATTAGGAACCAGCGTGTTAATATCTATTTATTACATTAAAATTCGTTTAAAAATTACTTCTTAAATTAGAAATTGACTTGTTTTACCAATTTTCACAGTTTAGAGGAAATCGAAAGGAAAATGGACATGGAAAATATTAATAACATCAATTCTTTAATTGATTTGATTGAAAATCGTATTAAGAATTTAATTTGATTAATTGCTATTATTTTTTAAATTATAGTCATCGTTTAATTATTTTATAAAAACTTTTATCTTTGTTTAATTATCATGAGACCTGGTTTTTGTATTTTATGAATTGTATGTATTTTTTTAAAAACTCTTTAGACAAAAGCTGTTCCTTTTTTTCATCAAAGTACAAATCTGCCAAAAAATAAATAGGTTTCCATTTGAAAAAAATTTTTTGACCCCAAAATGACCTTACAACAATCAAAATTGTTAACTCCATTGGTTTTGCCCTTCCAAATCCTGAAAATTCGTTTAAAAATTACTTCTTAAATTAGAAATTGACTTTTGTTTAATCGATTTTCATGGCTTCAAGGAAATCTAAAGGAAAATGGACATGCAAAATGTTAATAACATCAATTCTTTAATTGTAGTCATCGTTTAATTATGTTATAAAAACTTGTTATAAACTATGTATTATCTTTGTTTAATTATCACGAGACCTGGTTTTTGTATTTTACGAATGGGTCTACGTATGTTTAATTGTAATTTTCTGTTTTTAAAGATTTAAATTAAATGTGTTCTTATTCATAATTTATTTTTTTATGAATTCAATAATATTTATATCGTTAATTTGTATAAGACATCTACAGTACAAAATAAATATTTGATTAAAAACTATTGAGTTTTTTTTAAACCTGTTTTTATATAGCTTTGGAGCACAAAGCATTGAAGAAATGAGTTTACAGTTTTTTTTTTCAACTTTATAGCAAAACTAGTTATGTATAAAATGAAAGCTTTTTAATCTATAAATATATAAAAGAGTTTGTCCTTAACCACTCACTCATTGATCAACGTACAGTACAGCCCAAACCCCTGGACCTAAAAACACGAAATTTCGTAGATATCTTCCTTTTATGATGTAAGCACCCACTAAGAAGAGATTTCCTGAAATTCAACCCCTAAAAACAAAGGCATTTTGTCTGAAATGATAAATATTGAAAATTATTGTTTATAATTATAAGTTATGATTGTACTTATTATTTTTTTTTGTATTTGAATTAAAATTTCTGATAAATTGAAATTTGATACAGTAGTGTACATATGTAACTACTAACTACAGGCTGGACTGACCGCTCTATATAAATAAATGTTGATTTAATGAAAAATTACATAGAAAATAGTTGAAATTATTATTTATATAGTGAATTATGATTCTACTGCTTATTTTTGTGTGGTTGACTTAATATTTACAAGATAAATTGAAGTTTGATGGGTGAAACATTACCAAAAAATTTCGAATTTTAGATTTCGTTAAAAGTGTGTTTATTCTATAGAAAATGATGTGAAAAGTTGAAATTTTCAAACCGCAGGTCTGTATCTCAAACCGTTCTCGAGATATGGCCTTTTAAAGTTTTCGATTTTTGAAAATTTTAGAGAAAAATGACCGTAACTTTTGAACGTGTGGTCGGATTTCAATTTTGTCGACAGATTTGGAATCAGCGTATCAAAATCTATACAATGACATGTATAACACATTAAAATTCGACAAAAAATTTTTTTCTCAAAAATCGACATTTTTTTAAGGTATACCCCTTGGAAAAATTTCAATTTTCAACAAAAAATTTTTTTTCTAAATTTAAAGTATTATACATGTTTTTATATAGATTTTTATGCGCTGATTCCAAATATGTCGACAAAATTGAAATCCGATCACACGTTCAAAAGTTACGGTCATTTTTCTCTAAAATTTTCAAAAATCGAAAACTTTAAAAGGCCATATCTTGAGAACGGTTTGAGATACAGACCTGCGGTTTGAAAATTTCAACTTTTCACATCATTTTCTATCTAATAAACATACTTTTAATGAAATATAAAATTTTTTGGTCATATTTCACCCATCAAACTTCAATTTATCATAGAAATATTAATTCAACCACACAAAAATAAGAAGTAAAATCATAATTCACTATATAAATAAAAATTTCAAATATTTTCTATGTAATTTTTGATTCAAAATTCAAACCAGAGTTAATTAGATAAAAAGCTTTAATAGATACATTCAAATACGTGAATATTTATAAGAAGCATAATATGATGTAGTAACAATCAAACAGAAAATAGCTTATAGAAATAAATAACAGATAAGTACGAAAAATAAACTTTAATAAAATAATACAATTAAATGACCAAACTGACCATTTCGAGAAAATCTACTTTCATATTAAAATAAAAATACGATATAAAATCAAAACAGGCCTCCAAAAATCTAGGCTCTGATATAATAGCTAGCTCATGTAATTATTGTACAATTGCGAAAGGAAGTTAGGGCGGACTTGTGAAAAACAACAAAAATTTTTAGCTCAAAAAATTGCTCCTCATGTATCTGAAATTGCTCCAACTCAAAAAATTTAAACAAAAGTTATTAACTATACAAAAAAAAATACAAAAAATCCTAAAATGACATTTTTCAAAAACTAATCGTTTTTCGTAATATTTCTTATGGTCAATCAATTGCAACAATTAAAGTCAGAAATTTAAATTTAAATTTTGACTTAAAAATATTGATAATTTTGAAAAACTAAGTAGAGAGCATTTTGGAGCAATTGTTTGACCATAAGAAATATTACGAAAAACGATTAGTTTTTGAAAAATTTCATTTTAAGATTTTTTGTTTTTTTGTATAGTTAATAACTTTTGTTTAATTTCAGATACATGAGGAGCAATTAAGGAGCAATTTTTTGACCTATACAAAACATTGCCATGCAGTTTTACAACAATTAAAGTTAGAAATTTAAATTTAAATTTTGACTTCAAAATATTGATAATTTTGAAAAACTAAGTAGAAAGCATGCTGGAGCAATTAGAGAGCAATTGATTGACCATAAGAATTATTACAAAAAACGATTCGTTTTTGAAAAATACCATATAACAATTATTTTTTTTTGTTTAGTTAATAACTTTTGTTTAAATGTTTTTAGAGTTGGAGCAATTTCAGATACATGAGGAGCTCTTAAGGAGCAATTTTTTGAGCTAAAAATGTTTGTTGTTTTTCACAAGTCCGCGCTAACTTCCTGACGGTATTTTTGTTCTCTCCAAAAACAGGAGGTACAAAATTTTTTTTTTACCGAAGGCCTAAGACTCTCCCAACTGTTATAACGCGCCAATGTGCATGTATCTCTAGAGATATTAATTTGGGATTTCCGTGTTAAGAAACTTATAAAATCCATACGTATGTATGTAGTTTATAGTATTACAATTTTTACGCATATGTATGAAGTTTTCTAAGAACTAATCAACAAAAAATTTGTCTAGTGTAAAATGGGATTTACAAATTTGATTAAATGGTAGCTCTCAGAATCAACTTTCTGCAGCTGATTGCAATACATGCAGGTATGAGTATGTAGCAGTGGTTTCCAAACTTTTCCCCTCAACAATCGAAGTTCTTGATTTAAAAAAAAAATCTTACTAATTCTTATTTTGGTGGATACTACTTATATCTAAGGGAGGTTGAGTACTTTGTAAATGTTTTAGAAAATTAGAGTGATTCAAAAATAATTGTTACTAATATATAAATTTGCCGGCTTAATTTGGATAGTTCCAACACGAAAAGTACTGTACCGATTTTAATATAACTTTCACTGTTAGAAATCCTAAGACCCTATGATTATTTAGTGTTTAGCACTAATTAAATAGCAGTGACACTTTTAAGTTGTAGATATAAATGAAATTATTTATTTTGTGAAAGTAAAAATATACGTATAATATAATATGACATAAAAAATTGTTTGTTTTCTGATTTTTCCACCGCATACTTTAATTCTACAATTTTCAATATCTAAAAACTATCAAAGGTGCAGTGGGAAGTAGTAATCCCCACAATTTGTTTAAGTCAGTGGTTTCCAAACTTTATGTAACTGCGCCTACCTTAAAAAAATGTAATCTTGCCCCCCCCCCCTCTCTTTATTTCATAAAATAATAGAATATAAAAAAAAGTATTATATTCTTTACTTCAATTCAACTAAAACTGATCTAGGAGTTCGAAGTATCGCATACTATTTCTATCAGTTTTTCGTTTTTAATAATTGTCAGTGTAAAACAAAACAGTAACGTGCCTTTTAGGAAGAGATAATATGTTTAAAAAAATAGTATTTATTAAGTTTATTAATATGAATATATATTTTTTAATTTATATATCTTAATGTTACAGGATGGCCAGTATTTCTCTGGAACAAATTTCCCTGACTTTTCCCGGTTTTTCAGGAGAATTTTTACCGTTTTTCCCTGTTTTTTTATAATTAAAATTTAGATAAAAAAACTAAAAAAAGGTCACATAGATAAAATTTAAATATTTTTGCAGAATTTGCATTTTTCCCTGACTTCCATCCAAATTCCCTGATTTTTCCCGATATAGCAAAATTCCCTGACTTTTCCCGGTTTTCCAGAAACTGGCCACCCTGTGTCATGTTATGAAAATTGCACTTCTGTTAAACTTTTCGCGCCTCCCAGTTTAGAAATCGCTGGTTTAAGCTATACGATATATAATAGATTTATTGATTATGATAATTGATTTACACGTTAATCACAACAATACTTGTTTCGACTTTGTGTAAAATTTCCAAAATTCAACAAATATACTTATTTTACGTAGACACAGACAGGCATATACATATTTGTAATATTATACCTACATATATATGAATATTAATGTGTTATTGTGATATTATTCAGGTAAATCCCAAAGTTGTTCACACAAATTCACGTTTTTTTGTTGCAATTTCGTTTTAAACCGTTACGTGCTGCTAGACATGGTAACATTATATTTTTTACGAAAAATAAAATTACATGTAAAGAGTAATCGAATATTAACAAAAATATTTGTTTGATAGTTTTTAAAATAAAATAAATCTATTATGAAATATTTGATAAAAATCTAGCGCAAATATAGTGTTGATCATATAAATTTAATTAACCTAATTTTTTACCATGATAATTTTTTATATATTTATTTTAAAGAACATATAAAATTATAATATTTCAATCTATATTACAGATACAATAAAATTAAATGATTTGAATAAAAAATTCTTAAGACACACTCAGGAACTTATAAAAGTTTGAATTGTAGATAATTTTAAAATACTTGCATATTTTGTTAATTAATTGTAAAACGAGGAAACTTTTTCATTAAAATATATAAAATTATGAAAACGAATATTCATAAATATATACATATTTTTACAACTACTAATTGTTAGTTCATGTGTTTTTATAATACAAGAAAATGTACATTAAAAACCAAGGTTATAGTTCGACGTACATCCTAAGAATTAAGAGATAAAAAATAATAATATTGCATTAGCATTAAATGTTCCAAGTTGATGGCCATTTGTCAAAATATACAACAAATACATCGGGGAATTTTTAAAAACATTTCAACAGTGCTAGCTTCCATATTTTTATCTGGGGGATTTCAATTCAAATCAAAACATTGTTGGAGATTTCAACGTTACATATATTTAATAAAAATTAACTTAACATTTATATAGGTACTTAAGTTCTTTTCAGTTAAAACTGCATAGTTTTGTTATATGTATTATAAATATGCACCTTCATATAATAAATTCAACAATTTATTTATAAGTTATAGGTACAAGTCGCGTCTTTTTCATTTAGTTTTGGCTTTGGCTTGTATTTAAATACACTTTTTTTAAATATAATAAACACTTTTTATTTAACATTGAACTTAAAACAAATTATATTACCTTAAATAAATAGTTTCTACTAAAAATAAATACTTTATACTAAAATAAAATACTAAAATAATTCTATGTACTTGAACTTGACCTAAATTTGGACTTATCAGATTTAAAAATTACATATTTTTGATATATTTATTGTGATTTTTGTAATTTTCTATATTTTTATCTAACCTACCTACTAACCTCCTTCCTTTAGCTCAAATAAATTTGATATTTTTAATGTGATTTTCTATATTTTAAAACGATTAAATATTCGCCTTACCTATGCATTTAAAAAAAAGTAATAAAATATATGTTCACGTGTATAAAGTGGATACTATAAAATTTTAAGTGCAAAGTATTAAAATTAAATATATGTAACCCTTTAGTTTTTATTAGCATGTTCAGTGCCGGATTTACCAATAAGCAAAAGAAGCAACTGCTTAAGGCACCCGCTTTTTGGGGGCACCATAAAAGTGATTGGGAGAAATGTTAATGAAAATTTTGGTGATGACAAAAAAAAGGTCATCAGAATTTTGGCGTCAACTTAAAAAAAGGGGGCCTTTAGATGATTAGTGCTTAGGGTAAATCCGGCACTGAGCATGTTATTATGCAAATAAAACAAGTTAACTATTAACAGTGTAGTGGTTCTATATGTTGTTTGTTTCTTAAGACTCCCCCTCTTTTCTATGTAGTATACGCTCCTGAAGACACTTATCTAGTTTTTTATTTATCGCGATAACCGTTGGCTTGGTGAAGCGATAGGTCGTAAAAGAGTACCTACTAGAATTTCGGTGGTCGGGGTATAAAACAGAGTTCAGTTTTGGCACATTGTCATTTGTGAACTTAGTGTTGATTCGACAATTCAAAATGAGAGCTTTGTTGTGTGCCTTCGTTTTGGTTTTCGTGGTCGGCATTTGCAATGCTGCTGTCCTCAGACGTAAGTACAATTAGATAATTATTTTTTAATTTATTTTTAATCTACTATAGATTAATTTGAATCAATTAATTAATGATTTATAATAGAGTACAAACGTGAGGTAGAGAAGGCCGAAGAAGGAGCTACCGAAGAACGTTTCGGTTTCGGAGGATTTGGACGTAGACCTGGTGGACATAGAGGTAGTTCATCATCTGCTAACGCTGCAACTCAAAACTTCAACAGCGGCGGAGGTTTCGGCGGAGGCGGTTTCGGAGGTAGTTCCTCATTGGCTAACGCACAGTCTTCTAACTTCGAACACGGTGGATTCGGTGGAAGCCGCGGAAGCCAAAGCTCTGCTAATGCCGGAACACAAAACTTTGGAAGCGGCGGCTTAGGAGGTGGTGAGAATATTTTTTGATATTTATTTATATAGACAAATATAAAATATAAATAACTTCAGAATATCATGTTGTGGTCTGAAGTTTGCTTGTTATAATTATATTATGTATCATATTCAAGGGCAACATGTTAATTGTTTTGTTTGAAATATTTGTAATTTTAATGTACAGGTTTCGGTGCATCGGCTTCTCACGCTAATGCTCAAAGTTCAAACTTCGATGAAGGATACGGAGGATTTGGAGGAGGTAGTGGTAGCTCAGCTAACGCTGGAGCTCAGACACAACAATTTGGAGCTGGTGGTTTAGGAGGTGGTGCTGCAAGCGCAGGAGCCGGAAGTGAAACATTTTCTTTCTAAATCGCAAATGACCCACATCTTAAAAAACAAAAATATGTTTCTTCCTGGAAACTCTCATTTGTACTACCTTTTTAAATAACATCTATGTTGGCTTGCCATATTTCTCAAAAAAGTTGATTGTTGAATCTACATTGAAAGTTCATTTTATTTGTTATAATGTTTACATTTTTAGTGATATTACTGTACGACAAGTTGAAAAATTTACATATTTGTAAAATATATCATGTATCATTTTTTATATCTATATAATAAATATATTTTATTTTTTGAAAGCATATTACTTAATCCTTAATTTAGATAGAAGACACATAAGTCTAGTATTTTATTCAAAAAAGGAGGTCTGTACAAATATTGTGAAAATTTGACAGATTTCTCAGACAGTTTTTCGATTTTAACTATGTAGCCCGTTTCGTTTTTCATATTTTAAGCTAGCGCCTAACTAGATAGTTTGTCGTACTTATAAAACACCTATAATTCAGAAAAAATAATATTGTCATGTATTTATGACATTTTGGTAAGGTAAAATAATATTTTGTTCTATCCTATAGTTAACAAATAACAACTATACGAAAGGTGTTATAATTTTTTATTCGTAAAACAAGTTTAGAAGGTTTATACTAAAGTAAACAATATAATAAAATTTTATTATGATTCATGAAATACTGTCGGAAGAGGACAAATTCCGGTTTCATAGTAGAAAATTTTAGGAAAGAAAAACGGTTCTTTAAAATTTAATAGTTTATTATCTATCTATGCCATATATAAATGCATTATATTATAATTTTAAAGAAGCCATTGAAACCATTTTTATAATGCATATTAAATGCTATACTATAGATTAATATTTTAAATATTTTTTACATATTTTTGCTACGCTCCTGATTCTGAAGATGATATTTTTACCTTGACACTATGATAATTTTGTTTTCGGTATTAAAACGATTAAATTTTTTTTATAACATCCACATCAAAATAGTGTACTGTAACTAAAATTAATAACCAAAATATTCAATAGTGTATCCAACTCCACAAATTGGAGAATTTGAATTAATATGATCTAAGCAATTTTTAAGGGTCACTAACATTTAGTAAAGAGTCAATGTACAATATTTGAGTACAGACCCGGTTTTGAAAGAACGTTAGGAACTCAGTTTGAGTCCTTTTCCCATATAATTTTTTTTTCAAAATATACATGCATAAATTATGCATTTCAAAATTTTATATATTGGTGGCCTCTTTCCCTACCTAAGCAAGCTCGTGATTTTCATAATTTTTTTTCAAATTATGCCCGATTTCGTTTATTTCATTACCTATGAAATGGGGCCTCTAAAACCCAAGGTCCGATATTGCTGTGCCTTTAATATTCCTTAATTTCGTTTGGACTTTATTTAAAAAAAAAAACGTTCCTTTTAAAATCATCAAAAATGCATTTTATTTATTTGAGAATTTTCTAAAAATATCTTAATACTGCCCCAATCAAATATAGCTTTAGGTAAAATGTCTTTATAAATTGAATTTCATTTTAGCTTTAGTAACAATTATCACCGCAAAAATTTAATGATATAGATATAACATATGCATGCTAGCTTCTGGGCATTTTAAACCGGTATAGGTGACATAGACCTTGAATATACATATTAACAAATATAATTAATCGTCTTCAAATAAACTTCAGGTATTTCAGAGGGTATTTTCGATTTAGTCCAGGGATAAAAAGTTGTTTTATCAAAACATCGTCTAGCTTAAACTATGGGCCGTATGTAGTGGTCGGGCAAGAGGGCTTGGTGTAACCAGCATGGGGCACCTTTAATTGTACCCCCTCCCTAAAAATCTGGTCGTATAAAAATTCATGAAGGTTTCTTAATTTTCCTAATTCATTCTTAGAAAATTTGTTGGAAAATAGTCGTAAAATAGGTGATGTAATTTACAACGTCCATAAATATGTAAAATAGTGCTCACAAAAACTTGTATTGCAGTTTTTTGTGTTTAATAAGAAAAATATGTTATTGTGTATATACATAAGTTATTATTTTATCGTTTACTTTATTTTTTTGCTAAGTTTGTTTTTATAATGTTAAAAATATTTTGTAATTACAATCGATCTGACCCAAATTAATTTACGAAAATATTTATTCTTATCAAATATTTATAATTTTTATAAACAGTCTATATTCGGAAGAAAAATTACGTAGTTTTATATCACCTTGAATTTGACTGGCCTTTTTTATACATTTTAATAACCTTTTCACCTTTGATCTTATTTATTACAACACGTGCATAGATTTGATATAGTTTTTTATAATTTTTTTTATAGGTTTTGTTTGGAATTTATAGAAAATAAACCTTTTAATAGTCAATAAAATAATTAACTATTTACATACTTATTTTTTTCTATCTCTAATCAAATAACTAAAAAATATTTTTAATTTAATAAAAATATTTGAAACGACTCGTAAGAAAACATTATTTTCTACACTCGCAGAATTACGTATAAGAAAGTACCATGAATTTTTTTTTCAAGAAGTAGGTACATTATTATGGGTAGATATAATAATAAAATTATATATTTAAAAATATAATTAAATATTTGGACAAATTATAGTGGTCAACGACATGATAGATTTATAAATCGAAAATAAACAAAAAATGTAATAACCAATTTAAAATTATAAACAATATGTAGATAATATGTTCTTATAAATACTGATTTGAAAAAATAGTGTAATTTAGAAATATTTCTCTAGAAAAAAAATATATCATGATATGATAAAAGTAATTTATGTAAAGGAAAAAGGGCAAAAAACCCTTACACCGATCCTGTACGACTTCCTTGTTATGTATTTTTAACTGTAGATGGCAGTAGTGACAGACGTCAAAAATGACAACAGCCTTTCCTTTATAAACAAAAAAAAATAGTGCACTTATTGTTAAAATTATTCCAAGATGGGTAACTATTTCACTGTAAATATGGAAGAAAACTTCCGAAGAAACCAGGATTTCATAGCTGAAATGAATAAAATCAAGGTTGGTTTTTATTTGTATAAAATATTTATACATTATAAGTAGGTTGACATGTCAAAAAAATCAAGTCCTTTTATTTTTTTATTTTAGACAGAACGACAAATTCAAATGAGAAATCAAATGAGAGAAAGAGAAATGGCTTTAGAAATAGCACGTTCTCGTGAGCTATTTTATTGGTTCGGGGCATTTTATATCGTCTCAGTATGTGGCTATCTTGCAAGGTAAATCAATATTTTTCCATGTAAATAGTGAGATCGACGACTTTACAAAATTATCTTTTAGCTATCGTAGAACTAGGCGTTTGATGACACTTTCCCCATTGGTACCTTTGAGCTTTGTCATGGCTTATCAAACTGATTTAGCTTATGGGAAAAAGATTCACCGTATTCGAGGTAAATTAAATAAAGCTAGTTTGAATTTCAGCTGAAATGAATAATTGTAATGTTTAATTTTCTAGCTGAGGCTGAAATCATAATGCAATTCGAACAAGAGTTATTGGAGTTACCTTGTGGCTTACCGACCGCATCTACAATTGATTTAGGACGGCTACAAACTGATGAGAAGAAATTCTTGCATCCATCTCTTCCGCCAGTTTGATATTAATCAGTCTGAGCAATAAATTCAACCCATATGCAATATAACGACGATAACAATACTGACATCGATGAATCATTCGTATCTAAGATTTAATTATATTTTATCAGTAAAAATATAATTAAATCTTAGAAATTAATGATTTTACTTTGTAACAAATATTAACATTCCCGTAATACTCAATACAAAAATAGGAATTTCCATAATAGTCAATAATATAGTTCTCAATGCTCACTGTTTTTGATATCTACTTACTGTTTGAGGTATGATGGATGAAATTGGAATGTATACCGATTTACCAGTAATAGTTATAGTTTTGCATTTTATAAATCCACAACACTAAGCAAAAGAAATTTATCTAGTCAGAGCATCTTTTTACACTTTGGAGCACTTTTTATACACATATGAACAAGTTATTCATAAATTATTCTGTTTTATTAATTTATTATTATACACATTCACAATCAACTGGTCATGACAATAATACTTTATTTCCGTTATTCAAGCTTCATTATTATTACATTCAAAATCACTTTATGGTTTAGTTTTTACACATTCACAAACACCAGTGGTGTATCTAGGAATGTCGCTTAATAACTAGTTATGCCACTGACATAATCAAATTATATATGGTTTTGAAAGACAATAAGTATTGGTAATAGAAATATACAAAACATGCCTTTTATATTTTAAAATAATCTTTGCCAAATGAAATTGAACGAAATATGTATTAAAATAAGGACCATTATTATTATTATTATTTCAACATACATTTTTAGTTTCTTTGAAATATTTGTAATTGATGTTTAAAAAAAATTGAGATGTGAATAATATTTAATATTAATAAATTTTCCTTCTGAAGAAAATATGTATAAGAATGGAGAATTTCTTACAAATTTTTGTAAGAATACGTGTAAAGGATTGTATTTTGGAAATTGTGGCCTGTTAAAAATATTATTAAGTTAGTCTATGATATTATACTAATATAACTATTTTTATAGTAGACTTTATGTCAATATCACATTAAATAAACTATCAGATTATCATCAAATATTAGTATAATATTTAAAAATAAATAGGAAGTCTGTGTATTTTTCCTTATCGTTAAAAATTTGCATGCTAGATGGTGTTCACATATACAAAACGTTTTTCTGAATCAAAACTATAATATTAAGAATTATATAAAAAAATCTAAGTATAGAGAAATTATTATTATATAAAATAATTGTGATTGAAATGATCTCACTTCTAAAAAATTAATATCAAAGTTGAAAAATTGGAATATAAAAAATATCAATGTAGAAGGGTATATTATTTATATTATTGATTTAATATTTTTGAAAAAAAAAATTTACACCCATCAATTTTCTATAAAAAAACTAGTCAAAAAATATATGCATTTTTTTAATTAACTATTTATTAATTTGAATGACGAGAAATTCATATTAGGCCAGCCATACACGTAGCGGTATACTTGTACAGTTGACCTGCACAATGATTGGTACCTATATCGTGTTACCTCATCGTGTGAATGCCATGAGCTTAACTGATGATCAAACCGTTACGTCTGTGAGCAAACTGCACAAGTAAACTTGTACAGGTAAACTGCTGCGTGTATGGCTGGCCTTAATGATATATTATACCCTATAGAGTTTGAAGCGTGTATTATTATATATCACTAAACTGTAATAATGGTGTTGAATTGTTAAATTTTACTGTGTACTGTACTTGTTCATATTTTACAATAGATCAAATGAATTTATGTGATAATAGGGCTTTTTTGTTGCAATATAACTATTACTTTTTATTGTTATATGTATATTTTATTAATAAGTTTATATTGTCATCGTTCAATCAAAAGTCACAACACTATTGTACGTATCATGAAAAAAAGGGTAAAAAATCCGAACTGACCTTGATTCAGTGGGTTCATCCAGTTTATTACTCAATAGAATGCCGCTCATTTAACACTACAACTTAAGCATTTAGTATAAAGAGAACGGCACACAGAAATACTCTATATTTAAACAAACTATGTAACATTTCAAGTAGGAAGCTTCATATGCATAGTGACAAGTGATTACATTCCTAAGCCGGTCTTTTTTCATGATATGGATAGTACAACCATTCAAGGGTTAAAATCTATAAATTACTCATTTTGCTTTGTTTTATTTAAGAGTAGAGCGAGCCTAGTCACAGTTTAAATTAGTGATTTTTGATAGAACGATGGCAATACTTTGCTTTATTGTTATTAAATGTATTAATTTTATACTATATTTTATATTATGTTATGTTACGTTATGCAATAATAGACTTTACAAATATATACTGAAATATTTAATAAATCGTGTACCGTTTGTATATTTGTTATGTCACATACATATTGAGACAATATTGTAATAGATAGATAGATTGATAAATGTAAAATAATCATTGAAATAAAATTGAAACTAAATCATGAAACTTGTATGTAGATCTTAATTACAGTAGAATCTCAACTATCCAGAGTAAATGGTCCAGATTATTAAGAGGAGAAAAAAGGATCTTTAGTTTGAATAATTTTTATATTTTCTGTTAAAAATCCGGATAATCAAGGTTCTACTGTATGTTTTTAAAATGCTCTTATAACTTTTTAGGTTGTGATTTTAATAATATATTTAAATTAATTTGATTTTAAAATATGGAAACGTAATTCTTACTGAATATGAATACAAATTTTCAAATATTGTGCCATTTGTGTGTCTACAATCTATTATTGTTAACTTTTTTACTTATATATTGTATAATGTTATTTCCCAAAAATGTTACTCATATTTACACTTTTTAAAATGTTGAAATTATACAAAAAAAAAATAAATTGTTTTTTGATGTTACCTGTATTTTAATTAACTCCCAGGAATAATAACACAAATAATTCAAATCAATATTTTATTTATATTTTTCGGAAGTTTAACATTTGTTTTTAGTTTAATCCAGCCCTGTCTAACTAACGGCCAATAAGTTTTTTAATACATAAACTAACCTGTGCGTGTTGTCTAATAGAAGTTAGACAATGCTGGTTTAACACAACAGTTTAAATTTTTTAATTGAATAAATAAACTTAAAAATAATAAGCACCGCAGATTCTGAAATTATTTAGAGTCTGGAATACAGACTTGTCAATTTTTTTACCAATCGGTCCAATTACTTCACCAATTTCTCTGACGTAACCAGCAATATAGTCTAAAGAAGTCTGCAAACATCCATATTCATAGAAATTACTGGAAAATAGAACAGGTCTTGTTTTTGTCGAGAAATTGAGTTTAAAAATGTTAAGTGTAAATACGATTTTCAGTCATCAATTTTAAGTACTTAAAAATTGGTAGAAAAATTGACAAGTATAGCACATTTTAAAATAACAAAAAGATAAACATAAACAACAATAAAACAGTTAAATTTGGGAAATTTAAAAATGCTTTTAACGATTTTATATAATTTACAATAAATAATGGCATGTTATTTTTGGAATGCATATTTTTGTACGTATTTCAAGAAGTTTAATTTTTTTAATTTTTATTTACAGTAGAAAAAACTTGTATCTACTATCAAGAGTGGTTTTAAAAAATAAATATACTAAAAGCATTTTTCAATTAAAAAATTATAAATTTGATATCCGATGTTAAAATGTCAACATTAAAATATACCCTATACAACTCTAACAGAATAAGCACGTTTCCTAACAACATTCTATAAAGATAATTATATACACGGATAATCCAACGCTCCCAGTTTATCATTTCAATTACCGTTATTGTCTTACAATGCGAGCTCATCAATCTGGACCCGTTGTATATATAATCTCTTACGTATTATTATTTTCTACTTAAATCTATAATCAGACTTACTTAAAATAACAACGTCACATTACTAACTATATCTGTGAAGGCCGTTTTCCACCAAAGCAATAAAAACAACATAGTCCGTTAAGTGTAAAATGTACAAATTGAATTTATAGAATAGATAGCATAAAGCTAAGAACATAACAGTAACAACTGCTGTTTTGTTGGAAAACCGTCTTTAGGTGTCCATAAATGCCAATGCTTTTGAGTAAAATTGGCAGTTGCTCCATCTGAAGAAATTGCATTTGAGGACACAAATTAATATCATTGAATAAACAAAATTTCTAGATTTTGCGTTGCTGCTTATTGTTAGATATAAAATAATATTCTATGAAATACTGTAGTGTATTTTGATTAAACATAATTATAATTTATTCAATGATGAGAGACAAAGAATATTTCACTAATATTAATTATTGCAAAAGTAATATAATTATCACATGTTTGTTTCTAATCATAATTGACTCTGTTTCTAACAAAAATAAAATTAAAAAGTAGCATAGTGCTATTTTGTAAGTTTTTAAAATGCTAATATAAATAATTATCGCTTTAGTAGGTACGTAAAGCAATACCTCTAAATCTAATTCACAAGTATACTTTCAATTGTTTCAATAATTTAGCCACTCAATGATATGTATTCATATTAACTATCTGCATTATTCTTTCAAATGAAATACACTTTTTGTGTACATATTTTTTTTTTTATGAACTGATGAATATATACAGGGGTGGATCTACTTAAGGGCTTTTTGGGCTGCAGCCCAGGGCCCCGTGGATACAAAAGGCCCCCAGCCTTCAGTGAAAATAATAGACAATATTGTGAAGAAAAAAAAGATCTAAAATTAAAAAAAATCTGATCATAAGGTAGGCCCCTGAATAATATTAGCCCAGTGCCCAACAAATTCACGATCCGCCCTTGGATATATATGAGGAGCTGTAGAACAAAACTTGATAAATCCACTAATTTTTTTAAGTTGTTCATCTTCCAGCTTGTGCAAAGATGTTAGTTCAAAATTTGAGTGTTTAAAAAATCTCCATTGTAAACGAAGATGGTGGTTACAATTTGACCTCTTCTGTAAAATTTGTGAAAATGGATTTATCCAGTTATGTTCCCCAAGATACTAGACAAGTATCTATAATAAGGAAATTATTAATGTGATATTCTTTGTCAATTAAAAGTATACTTGTAAAACGATAAATAATTTTTTTTAAATTTTCATCTTTTTTAATTCATATTTAAAGAAATAAAAAAAGAATAGTAATTATATTAAAATAAAGGAATGTTATATATATATATAAAGATAAAAGACAATCAATCACATAAAATAGTAGTCCATCACATTTGAATACTTTTCGTTGATGTCAAAGATATTCTTATTATTATTAGTACATTTAGTTAAACGATTTAATATCTAACGTTCATTTTCAAACTTTACAAATTTGTATTAATCTATCAGACATTTTAACTATTATTTGTCATAGAATACTTCATTAATTATCTATGCATATTAAGTATGAACAATTATTTGTTCTTAATACTTATCAAAAATAAAATAATAAATAAGTCAAATAATTAAATGAGATTTAAGTACATCTTTTAACTGTAATACGGAATGTTAAAAAATAAATAGTCACACAATTAAAGAGAACAAAAACAACTCGGCTCTGGTAAATTTACTTTGAGACCACGACTGAAAACGTTGAGTAGTTGGCAATGTACCCTGAAACAATAAAACAAATCAGTTTAATTGTCAAGGTGGCTTATATACTTATAATAACAGTATTTAATTTTATAAATTTATAATTATTAAACGAGAAACGCTCTTTAGTAGTAGAGCCTTTATTATTTTATTATTATTGTCAAGGTGTTTAAACATTCTATTATCAATACTCACCGTACTGTTACATCTGTATTATCGATGATCTCACCATCACAATTCCAAACACTAGAAAAGGCACGCCTCGAAGTATTATCGATAGAGCGAAATTTGAACTCTTTCGTCCGATATACTTCTACAAATGGCAAGTCATTCTGAAACAAAAATCAGATTTCAACACAAGTTTCAATAAATGTTTTCTGTTGAGTACTTACAATAGTCTTATCTCGGCTTGTTAATCTCAACAACAGTCTCAGATTATTCAACAGTGACGTATGTCGTATTAGCACCAAATCAATACAACCATCTCCTAAATGACAGTACGGTGCCAAGCCGTTTGGGCTCCTTGCACAAGCACAGGTTATGTTAGCACCATTCACCATAAAGAATTTCCCTCGTACGACTGTCCAGTCAGTATTTTCACCACTCAGATAATTCTTCTTATCTCTACACTTACTTTTACATCTATCACAATTTTCAAGGCATTTGTTTCCATCGTTTGGATCACTCACGTCTGGCATTAACACAATTTCTCCTTCGTAACCAGAATTGGATAGAATCTTTTTGAAACCTGTAAAAAATAATATATTAAATATTACATTATTATTTAATATTTTTAATTTTTATTCATACCAGAATATTCATATCTTTTTGGCCCCATCCATCTAAACTTTTCACTATCTTTTGCAACGTCTCCTAAATATCCATAACTTAATACACTAGCATAAAAACAATGTAGTTTTTCTTTGCTAGAAACTGAGGATACATCCAAACCAATGGTCTCTCCAAAAATAATATGTAAAACTGATGTTTCAATATCATTTGTCCCATGTATACAATATGATATGGTGTCAGTGCTGCCAGCAGGTATGACACCCACCGAAATACTGGGTGTAGGTATCTCGATTTCAGAATTATTCAGATCTATGTTCTTGTCTTTGCAAGTTTTCATTATCAGTCCATTAAATACTTCGGAGAATGTCCCATCTCCTCCAACGCAAGCAACTGCATCGTAATTATCTAGAGACTGTTGTAGTAAAATGTCCGCTATTTGATTTTGCCTTTGTGTAAGTATAACATTAACATCAACATTTGCGAGTTTGAATAATGGTTTTCCATATTTTTCAAATATTTTAAGAGCTTTCTTTTTACCACCATATGGATTCACAAAAAGTAATAACTTTTTTGGTCGATGGACAAAAGCTAAAACAAATAAAGTAACTTAGTTAATATTTAAAAATAAAAATACTAATTTTCTTGTTACTGTTTAAATGGTTTCTAATTGTTGTAACCCAAGATGCAATTTGTCTGCCATCATCATGCCGAATAGTAACTTTTTGATGCCGCCATATATTATTGAAGTGGTGTTTAGCAAAATGTAAAACAAAAGAACAGGGGTCTGCTTTAGAATCTTCGGAATTATCTGTAGGGGGCCAGTTATAATGAATTGTAATCACATCTTGCAGAGGTACAGTGCATTGAACTGGAAAACAATAAAATGCGAATAAATTAAAGGCTCATTCACACAGACCAATTTTAATAATTAATCATTATTAATAAATATGTATTTAATTGATTTTCTACCAAAAACAGTTTAAGAAATGCTGTATTGTTTATTAATTGCTTCATTCAAAATGCTGACAAATTTTTGTGGTTTTAAATTGTCATGTTTGTTAATTAAACAAATCAAGGTTAGAACATGGCATGAATACATTTACTTCAAATCATTCTTAGAAGTATTTTTACAAGAAAATAAACCCATATCCTTATGAATATTTTGAATTGCAAATACTTTATTTAAATAATAATGTATAATATATGAGATATTTATAAAATTTAAAATGTTTAACAGTTAAGAAAAACAGGAAAAGTAGGTTTTTTATGAAACATGTAACAAACAATGATTTTTTATCACGTTTTTTTGTCTACAATTTTAAAGCTATAAAAAACATGTGATGTGTACCAATACATATAATAAAAATTAGATGATAAGCATATACTACTATTATAATTTAAAATATTTTTTATAATTTTTCAAAAAAATAATTATATTTTTATATAAATTATTCTGATATTTTACGGAGATTAATGCAAAATTTGAATTCCTTGACCCCCACTTCACTAAACCTGATTTGAATTATTGTTTGTACAATGTTCTGTGTTTGAACTTTGTACACAAGGCCTATTGTAAACCTTTAACAATTATTTGTAACCCTAACTGGTAAAACATGGTCAATTCTAAATTTGGGCTATTTGAAAGTCAATTAGAATTGTTCAACCCTGCAAGGTTTTTTTTTTATAATATATACCTATTACATAAGAACGACTATTTCAAAATAAGTAAGTTATTAAAAAAAATATGAAAGTGAGTTTACTTGAAATCCATGGCAATATGTTGTATATTACAAAACTTATAAATAAATATATAAGTATAAACTTACCACGAGGAGTTTTCTCTGTTTCCCAAATTAATGTCCATCTATGTAAATACACCTTGCATCGTTTTTTATTAACAATAAATGAATTAAGTAATACAATATCAGTAGCTGATCCTTCCAAAACTGACATTGTTTAAATAAAATGTTTATAATAAATAATAATATCTTGCAAATATGTTTATGAGTTGTTTTGTTACTTTATAGATTGTTTACATTTTGCAATATCTGTACTTTCTTAAGATCTCAGGTGTTTCGGAGTAAATGCAGAATTTATGAACAGTAATGAAGGTGGGCTGAAGGGGGAAAGAAAACCAGTTTTTGTAGTAACAATACAGGGACGGAATTAGTCTATTTGTCATTAATACTGTGCATTGTCATCTGAAATAAATAAATAAATAATTATGTAAAAATCTATAATGTTTGGAAGCACTGGTTAAGTATCATTTAAATAATATGTACTTAGAACATATATGTTATCAATCATCAATAACAATAGTGCAATAGAAATGTAAAATTCTTATATATTGTTTATTTTTTGTAATTATGAAATAATATGTACCATATTGATTCATGAAAATATTAAGATTAGATGGATTAGATATACAAATACAATTAGTTTCTCTATTAAAACTTAATATAAATAAATTATATTATTCCGATCCTGTTCCTATAATGAATTGTTATTGCATTTACATTCTAAGTATATAAATAATAAGCATACTAGACCATTGTATATTATAAACAAATAAATAATAGTGTAATTAAAATAAGCTAGTAATATTAACTAACATTTATAGAATTTAAATTTAATTTGACATTATACTTGCATACCTATATATTTATTTTTTGACAAGCAAAATGTAATGAGACTTTTTTGAAATAGAGTATTTATGATAATGTTTAAGACGTTTATCTTTTATTTAACAGCACTAATGTATTACTTACATGTAATTAATTTATTATTTTCAACAATTAAGACATTAAAATATGTATAAATAATGTCTGTCATTTTTTTATATCACTCAATTACAAAAATATGAAATAAATGAAATTTCTTTAATTTAGATTGTTTATAATATTTCAAATCAAATAATGCACTTATATTATGTGTATTTTTTTTAAATAATAATATAATTACAAAAAACATACCTTACAAATTTATGTTATTCGATATTTTAGTACATATGTAGAGCTATCGATTTGAAGTTATAAAATAACACAGCTCAAATATTGAACATTACACTAATGTTGTTGCACGTTTTAATCATTTAAAAATTAAAAAGTATGATTGATTTTTTACAATAAACAAATGCGGACTGAATATGACAGCACCAATACTTCTACAGTCTAAACAATTGAAAAAGTAACCAGGTATAGAAGAAAGACAGATAGATCATTTCTTATTGAATCTAAGAAGGATGCAAAATATAAATATCATATGTTTAACCTTGCTTATTGCCCGACCACTTTTACACCTAGGTACGAAATATGTACTTATTTTTTAATAACAACTGATAAAACATATTGAACTTCCTTATCATAAAAATAAATATCGATATATGAAATTATATAACATTTTTTTTAGATTTTGTAAGGTTATGTAAAATTCAAAAACTACATGCACTGTGTACACCAATTGAATAAGTATAATTACAATACTCAAATATATGTAATATGGATTTCAATTTCATATTGTTTTTTTTTTTTAATATGAATATCATTGCCCCCCCCCACATCCTATCAAAGATCCCTTCTAAGAAATATATTTTGATAACCATAAAAATTGCTAAAGTCTTGGCCGTCCTGGCCGGGGCCCTGTCATTTGTTGTTAAAATAACGATTAAGTAGGTAATCAGTAATTAATAACATATTATAATATGATAGTCGGGGGCTTCAGGCAAAAAAAATTGGGGGCCCCCTTTCTTGTTTTTGGACAAAAAATTTCAAAATTTATATCAAACGTTCAAATAAAAAAAGTAGGTACTCACCTCATTATTTTACAAGTTAAAAAAAGGTCTTCATGTATTTTGTTCTCCTGATATCGGGGCTCCCCTTCACATAGGGCCCTAAGCAGTTGACAACTGGATAACTCATCATTGATAATATATTTATTTATGTAGCTGTTTTGATTGAAACTTAGGTAAACTTTATAACAGTATAAGTAATATGGTAATATAATGTATGTATTACCTTTACCAGGGCCCACTATACTCGGGGGGGCCCGGGGCTCCACCCTGGTTGCCCCGGCGGTAGTTAAAGCACTGTAACTAATATAACACTAATATAATATAATATAATACTAATATAATAATAGTATATATTTGTTTAATAAACTATATTAATTTTGTTGCAATTATTTATCAATTTTTTTCCTATTTAAAAAATAATATTTGGTTTACAAAATAATATTTTTATTATAAGTATAATTTGAGGCCGGTTGTACACAAAATTTTGTTAAGCTTTTGCAGGCGACCGAATTAATCTCGACACCATATATTGTTTTAATTAATAACAAAATATAAAAAATAAAATAATAATAATTAATATCGATATATTAATTTAATTGAAAGTAATCCTATTTATTTTGATTATTTATTATTTTTTTTACAAAAAAATGATGCGTTTGTATTTTTTATAATTGTTTCAACTTTTTTATAAAAAAAATAATTTTTAATATTTTTCTTACAATTCACTGGGGTTGAGATTAATCTAGTTTCTTTAGCGACGCTTATAAATTATTGGTGATTCATTTAAGTTTTGGAAATAAATAATTGCGGACATATTGTGCGTATAATATTTATAAGTGTTTCATGTAAGTACATTTTAAATTGTTTTTAGTTTAAAATTATTATTAACTTTAGTGAAACATTAATATAAAGTAAAAAACCGTTTTTATAATTTTGTAAATGAAATGATGTAATTTAAAAATGTGGCTGTGCTAGGGTGTTATTATATAATTTAATGTTAAACATTTTTCATAGCAAATATATTTAAAAGTATATACATATTAATATATATTTAATAATTAACTGCACTTCTAATTTATATTCAAAGGTATGTTTTATTTGCATCGTATTTTATTTTTTATATAAAAACCTAAATAAAATAAATTGTGTGAAAAAATTATTTGGACTACAAACTAAGATTTAAAATTATTCGTGAGTTTATTTACATAAATTAAATGCAAAGAATCAGTATTATTATTCAAACTTTCAAAAAAAAATCATAAAAAAATTAAACAATATATTTGAAAAATTATCTGTGTTCGAGATTAAAAGGAGTTGATTGTTACAGGTTGGTGCTTGTCCAGTGAAAAATACACCATTGTTATGTTTAATGTGACGCAGTTCTTCAACAATGTACATTATTAATAATTACGCAATTATTTTTACATCTACTTATTCAGATCTGAAATTATTTGTGAGTATTTTTTTATATAATTTGAATGCAAAAAATCTTTATTATTATTCAAACATTAAAAAAAAATCATAAAAAAATTAAACAATATATTTGACAAATTATCTGGGTCCGAGATTATAAGTTGCTTGTCCAGTGAAAAATACGTCATTGTTATGTTTAATGTGACGCATTTCTTCAACAATGTACATAAGTGGTACATTATTAATAATTACGCAATTATTTTTACATCTACTTATTCAGATCTGAAATTATTTGTGAGTATATTTTTTTTATAAATTGAATGCAAAAAATCTTTATTATTATTCAAAAATTAAAAAAAAATCATAAAAAAAACTAAACAATATATTTGGAAAAATATCTGGGTCCGAGATTATAAGGTTACAGGTTGGTGCTTGTCCAGTGAAAAATACGCCATTGTTATGTTTAATGTGACGCAGTTCTTCAACAATGTACATAAGTAGTTTTTTTAATGTTTTCTAGTATTTAATAAACTAATATTTCACTAAATAAAATAAAAGTGGTACATTATTAATAACTACGCAATTATTTTTACATCAACTTATTAAGATCTGAAATTATTTGTGAGTTTTTTTTAAATATAAATTGAATGCAAAAAATCTGTATTATTATTCAAACATTCATAAAAAGTCATAAACAAAATTAAACAATATATGTGAAAAATTATCTGGGTCCGAGATTATAAGAAGTTGATTGTTACAGGTTGGTGCATGTCCAGAATAAAATACGCCATTGTTGTGTTTATTGTGACGTGAGTCTGCAGTTCTTCAACAATGTAAGTAGTTTTTGTAATGTTTCCTAGTATTTAATAAACTATAATCTATAAATAATTTACTAACTGAAATAAAATAAGTGATACAATATAATAACTATACATAATTATTTTTATATCTACTTATTAAGATCTGAAATTATTTGTGAGTTTATTAACATGAATTGAACATATTATATTTGATAAAACATTTGTTTGAGATTTTAAAGAGTTGATTGTTGCAGGTTGGTGCTTGTCCGGAGTAAAAGTCGTCATGTCATTGTTGTGTTTAATACGATGTAGGTGCCATGAATCTGCTGTTCGTTAAGAATGTGAGTATTTTTTTTTTGTAAAGTGTTATAATATTTAGTCAACTTATCTCGCTATAGGTATATTTACTGACTGAAATAAAATAAGTGATACAATTTAATAACTACATAATTATTTTTATATCTACTTATTAAGATCTGAAATTATTTGTGAATTTATTAACATGAATTGAACATATTATATTTGATAAAACATTTGTCTGAGATTTTAAAGAGTTGATTGTTGCAGGTTGGTGCTTGTCCGGAGTAAAAGTCGTCATGTCATTGTTGTGTTTAATACGATGTAGGTGCCATGAATCTGCTGTTCGTTAAGAATGTGAGTATTTTTTTTTTGTAAAGTGTTATAATATTTAGTCAACTTATCTCGCTATAGGTATATTTACTGACTGAAATAAAATAAGTGATACAATTTAATAACTACATAATTATTTTTATATCTACTTATTAAGATCTGAAATTATTTGTGAATTTATTAACATGAATTGAACATATTATATTTGATAAAACATTTGTCTGAGATTTTAAAGAGTTGATTGTTGCAGGTTGGTGCTTGTCCGGAGTAAAAGTCGTCATGTCATTGTTGTGTTTAATACGATGTAGGTGCCATGAATCTGCTGTTCGTTAAGAATGTGAGTATTTTTTTTTTGTAAAGTGTTATAATATTTAGTCAACTTATCTCGCTATAGGTATATTTACTGACTGAAATAAAATAATGTGATACGTTATAATAACTAGATAAATATTTTTACATATACTTGTTTTTATTGAAAAACATAATAACATCAGTGTTATAAGGAAGTAAAGAAAGAAACAATTTTTCAGTCAACATTTTTTCACATATATTTTTAGAAGTTTTGAAATACACAAGTATTCTAAAAAAATAAATGTGGATAAAATATTTCGAACTCAATTGTATAGATATGTACATACATGTTTTGTTGTAGTTGAAATAAATATTTTATATTCAGTACTCGTAATGGACATTTAGTGAAAAATGAATTTCTGTTTACTACGTGTTTTTAATAGGAGCGAGAATGCAAATTTAATGAGTATATTTGTTTATAATATTTCCGTTGCGAGCACTGTATATATTACTCGTAGTACAGACTTCTAAACAATCAACATTAGAAGTATTTATTTAAGCTAATACTCATATATGCTCAGCTGAAGGTATCGGCATGCAAATCAAATCGTTAAATATCATTAAAACATTTCTATACTTTGAAAAATAAACTTAACCACTAACAATAAATTTATCATTTATAAAAGAACAAAAACATCATACAACAACTTAATCAAACCATTCAACCCTCAATTATTTCACCTTACAAACTCAAGCTAACATTTATATTATACATACTGATTAGTATAAATTGCATATAATATTAATGTCAATCGTACATAGTCTGCGTTATTATCTTTGTTAGGTTCGATTGGAATACATTTGGCTGTTTGTTCGTACAGAATATATGTACGATTAACTCAATACGCCCTTGTTAAATATTTAATTAATGTCATTCTTTGGCATATGTAAATTAATGCATAATAATAATGCATATATATTATATTTTATACTGAAATATACATTACAATATCAAAATTAAATTAAATTTGATTAATTTACGAGTACCAAAATTATATCGTTGTGTTATAATTTTAAATATTTTGTTTGGAATATTTTTTTTATAAATAAATAAAGATGAAAAGATATAAAAATTCTAACAATACGCAAAAAAAAAACAATAAATGTAAATTGAATACAAATATTTTAAAAATATGTTGTACTGCATAAACTTTTTGTGAGAAATTTACATTTGTATTTTTATTTCAATATCTGTATATTAAAACATTTAAAAAGCAGTAGAATTCATTTTGACTACTTATCTGTCTTAAGCCACATCGCTGTTAATAAATCATATAAAAATACTTAATATTTAAATAGACATGTATTAAATGCATGCGTTGATATTTCATGATAATACTACTCTTAAATTAAACAATATACATTGTTACTTTTTCATTAATCATTTCAATTGATCTTTGCATTTTATTTACAAGCTGAATAAATGTTATAAATATTGTTTCTATTTAAATTTTCTTTTTAATTAAACGAAAAAATTAATTTCTTATTACATTTGTACACGTTGTCAATATAAAGTATAAAGTGTACAATTTTAAGTACGTAATAAAAACAATAGGTAATAGTGAAATCTTGTATTAAAATAATTATTTCAAACTGTACGGTTTTAATTTCTTATAGATCACTTAAAATAATATATAATTATCACATATATGTTTATTTTTTTTATAACTAAACAAATTGATCCTATCATTTTTGATATAATATAATAAGATTTCACTCTCATTGATGATGAATTTTAAACAATTTAAATGATACATATACAGGTTGTTTACAGGTACTGAGTGATCATTGTTAAAATTTAATATTTATAATATCTTGTTTTTATTTCAGTTTTACCACTAAAGCATTTATTTATTACATTTTTATCAAGATAACATTCTGAGTTTTGAAATCCAATAATAATATACAAGATATTTCATTTAAAAAAGTTATATTTCTGTAATTTTACATTCAATTGTTTTTTTGATATCACCATTATTCATCCTGGATAAAATAGTGATACTTTGCTTAATCTTTTAGCTCTAATAATAAAAATGTAAGCAGTGATGACTTGGTTCCTGCAAACAACAGTCTGTATATTTTCTTAGCGTTCTTTAAAATTGCACTGATGATATTAATTAAGTTTTGATTAATTAAAAGCAAAATAGTTACTCTTTATTTAAAACTATGATAATTAGTTGTATCACTCAAAGATAAGCAATTTATACATAAGTGCTTTTTTAATTACCCTATAGTATCTATGATATAATAATTAGAACTGACATTTTTTATCCGTAAGTTAATTTAATTACAAGTTTACAATTAAAATAATATTTGGATTAATGTGATTAGTCTATATTTTTTTGACTGCCATCACAATATATTTCGGGAATGTATTTTTTATTTCGTACGAAAAACAAATAGTAAAAAATAAACACATACCATTAAGTACGTAACGTAAGACTATGAAATTATCTTTTAACGATTGGATCCAACTATGACGTCGAGTACCAATTGGCAGCTGTTGAACCCGAGGCTGATTTGTTTGTTGGATGGTACAAATGAAAACCAGCCGTTGTCGTTCCATGATGGTAGAATTGGGACTGATCAAGAGGACCGTACGCAGCAGCTGCAGCAGCATCCAATGCACTCGGGTGCACGGCAGAATACACCTGTGGTTTCAAAGGAAGAGGTTGCGCTGGACTATCAGAAGAACTCAAATACTGGTGTCGGAGTACATCAGAATAAACCGGACTATCAAATGATACTCCTCCATGCAATTGTTGGTGCTTGTCTCTTGGAGAAACAGACGAAGGTGGTGTCATTGCAGAATGATAATCCATCGAGTAACCAGAAGTTCCTCCTGTCGAATAAGAACAAACAAGACCACTTAAAGCATCACTTGTACAATTATTTGCTTTCTGATGCATGAATTGGTGCTCTCCGTAAGCTGAGGATCCTTCGCTTCCAGGAGGTGTTGGAAGAGGACCCACTTGATTGACGTCACTCCACGCTGATGCTCCTCCAGAACCCGTTCTTGAACCATGAACATTGGCTCGAATTACGCTTTCTCTGTTTGCATACAATTGACGGAGAAGAGTCGACGCAGGTAATGGAGCTCCAGCAGTACTGCCACCTGCAGATTGTTGCAATTGCTGATGGTGGTTTAAATGATTTAAGTGATGATGCGCCCCTATCCACTGTATAGTGCTTCTTTGCTGTTGCTGTTTAAGCAAGGCATCAGTACTGAAATCCGTTGGTTGATGGGACGTGTTTGATTTAGTATTTTTGTTTACAATACTCGCTGGTAAATGTTTTGACATTGCATGTTCTAAATCTTTAACTGAAGTTGTACCTGTGCCTGATTCTGTTTCATGTATTGGTACGGTTTTCGGACTCGCACTTGTTGGGTCAGTGAGTGGAACGTGGCCAGTTGAATGACAGCTAGATGAAGCGGGACTCATGACTACATTTCTCGGAGCAGAATTTTGCGACCCTAATTTAGTATCGTTTTCTAAATCATCTTCATCTGACCCACTGCTGTCTTCCATGTGTACTAATTTCCGTTTCTGACCTCGCCTTGTATCTTTTTTCTCTGCAGTGATTATTTTTATTGGTGTGGTGTTTTGAGTTTGTAATTGTGTTATATGATCCATGTGGTGATTTTTTCCATGAGGATCATTTGTTCCTTCACTTGATCTATCATCTAAGTCTGATGGTGATCTATGGGGGTCTTGATGCTGGTTGTTTGTAGGACCACCATTATTGTGTCCTTCTGTAAAAATAGTAGTTTTTTTAAAATATTCATTAAGATTATAGTTTTTTAAATATTACCACCACGATCAGCATCTGGTGACCCGTTTTCAGGATCGTTTCCAGTAGCCTCTTCTCGTTTAACATTTTGTGTACTATCTTCCAGTTGACAACAATCCATAATTAGATTTCCATACTCCCTATTACTAAGTAAGAAAATAATATTTATTAATTAGAATAAAATATTTGCATTATAAATAATTATGTACAGTAGTTAATAATTACCTTATTATATAATTAACACAGATAATATTTTGTTCATCGGCGTTTTTTGAATTGCAAACGACTGTAGCGCAGGTTTGAATCCACGTGTATCCTCCATTTTTATTCATCATTCGATAATAATGTGTCAGTACTTGACCTTTGCTAATTACTGTAAAAAAAATACAAAAAAATAAATAGAAAATCTACATATTATAAGAAATCGTAACAGTTCATTAATAAGATCACTTACAGTCTACGTGGCACTTTCGTAATTTATTTGCATCTTCTCCATGGCACAATGTATACAAATTTTTTCCAGTAAGCTCTTCAGCAGTATAATCAAGAAGTTCGGATACTCTGTAAACAAAATTGTATATATTATAATAATTCTCACAAATGGTGTTGCAATTAATTACCTTGGTTCGCAGTGAGCTATTCTGAAATCGAAGTTGATTCTTGTTACAAACATATCTGATTCTAGTCGTATTTCGTGAACACTTGGTGGAGGCAGAGCGATCGCCAGAGCTACCATTCCCAGGAGCGGAGGCTGGGATTTGCGCGAATGTGAAAATGTATATTGAGGTCTTAATCGACACAACATAAGCACAACCTGGAATTCAAACTAATAGAATTCAAACCTATATCATATGTTACGTTTCCAAAACACACATAAATGTTTTATACTACGTTATCAATTATAATCGTACGTTATGAGATCTCGCTTTCAAATAAAATTTTAAATAAATCTGTAACATGTAAAATATTTTTAATATTAAAATGTTTTATCAAAATTATATTTAAAATATTTCCATATAAATTTGCAATTACAGATATATTAAAAATTTTATTTCAAATTATTTCTTAACTTGAACATTAAGTTATAAATGATAAAAAGTTTAAGGAATTAAACGATGAAAAACAACATTAAATAAAAGTAGTATAAATACAGTATATCTGATTTAGTGTACGAAAAAAATCAAATACAAAGGTTTACCCTATATCCGGATGATTTGAAATGGCAACCACGTTTTGTTAATGTTGACTTCATTCTGATACAAAATGCTCGTTCTAACCCTTTAAAAGGACCAGTACTTGTAAGTGCCATTATTGTTGAGACTGAAAAGAAAAAAGCATATTCAAAAATTTGTTCTTTATACAATAATCACTTATTTGAAAATATTTAATAGAGTCCTCTATCGTCAATCGCCAACATACATATCAGTAAAGATACAAACCACAGACAATACAACTGAATATTACTACTAGATGGCGTGTCGTGTACGATTAAATTTACAACTGAAACGGTTCAATATTCAAGAACGCACGTTGAATTGGAAATGTTTTCACAGAAATACTATATATTTTTTGATTCATTGTTATTCAACGCGGCTTGTATGTACTGTCACGTTGTCCTAACGTCCAGGAATGTCACGATCACGTCACTATATTTGACCGCAATGTTTATAACTTTTAGTCGGGGTCATGTGATCGTACCCGCCTTAACACTACTTTAAACACGGTAATATGATTATGTACCATCAGGATTGTTGGTCCCTGTTGTAGATGCTCCTTCCTCTGAAGCCGCACTTCCAGGAGATGCTAGTCCTTGTCCTTGCGTTAATCCTAAACCTAACTGCTCGGCCATCTCTGCGTGATCGGCGTGATGCACGTAATCAAATATACTACTGCCAGTCATTTCGACCTGGAATAGTAAAAAAATTACACATTAACTAAATAAAACTATAAATAGAAAATTTTATGGGACTTAAATTTTAGAAAAAATTACAATAATAATAATGAAAATTATACTCTTCACTTTAAAAATACAATAAGTATTTAAACTATTGCAATACGGATTCTAAATTATAAAAATGATTAAGCTTAATTTGTATTTACTTCTTTCAAGCTTTATTTTTCTCCGTAATATAGTAATTTCGCTGTTAATCATTTTTGTTATAAATGTTGAAAATTAATCCATAAATATCTTTTGATCGAATAAAAAATAATATAAATGTGAATTTATATTACTTAAAAAACGGTTCATATGTATGAAGATGATTTAACAAATTATTAATGCATGTTTTCTTAATTTTAATTAGTTTTTTTTAGGTACCTACTAATTAAAAATAAGAATAAACTTTAGACTAAACAGGGTTAAATATTTGGAAAATATATCGAATCAGATTTTCACCCCAAAATTTTTATTTATTAAGTATATATATCTTTATGATAATTTACAATTTCTATAATTGTTGAAACTACTTTTTGTTCATTTGATTGATAGGAATTATATATAAAATATTTCATTCATTAATTCAAGAGTTTTATGTGTAGAAAGATGTATTAAAAAATTATTAATGTATCATATATGTAGGTAAACTTTCTTAAATCATATTAAAAAAACTATAGAGGTTCAAATCTTTTGTTATTTTGAATTGTAATTTATTTTAATATTTCTTTAATCATTAAAAATAAGAATAAACTTTAAACTAATGAGGGTTAAATATTTGGAAAATATATCGATTCGGATTTTCATCATAATTTTTGTTTATTTGATTGATATTAGCTATAAAATATTTGATTAATTAATTCAGGAGTTTTATATGTAGAAAGATGTATTAATAAATTATTAATGTATCAAATATACCTCATAGTTAAACTTTCTTAAATTATATTAAAAAATTTCTGTTATTTTGAATTGTTATTTCTTTTAATTTTTTCTTTAGTTACCTACTAATTAAAAATAAGAATTAACTTTAAACTAAATAGGGTTAAATATTTGAAAAATATATCTTATCAGATTTTCATCATAATTTTTGTTTATTTGATAGATATTAGTTACAAAATATTTGATTAATTAATTCAGGAGTTTTATATGTAGGAATATGCATTAAAAATTATTATTGTATATAGATAAACTTTCTTAAATCATATTAGAAAATTAAGTTAAAATCTTTTGTTATTTTGAATTGTAATTTATTTAATTTTTCTTTAGGTACTTACTTATTAAAAATATAAACAAACTTCAAACTAAACAGGGTTGAATATTTAGAAAATATGTATACCGAATCGGATTTTCATCCCCAAATTTTTATTTAATAACCACATATGTTAATGAAAATTTACAAAAATTCTATTGTTGAATGAATGTTTGTTCATATGATTATTTAAATATTTCATTAAGTCAGAAGTTTTATATGTAGGAAGATGCATTAATAAATTATTAATTATTAAATTAAACATTCTTAAATCATATTAAAAAACTAGAGGTTCAAATCTTTTGTTATTTTGAATTGAAATTTATTTTATTTTTTCTTTAGGTACCTAGTACCTACTAATTAAAAATAATAATAAAATTTAAACTAAACTGGATTAAATATTTGTAAAATATGTATATCGAATCGGATTTGCATCCACAAATTTTTACTAATTAACCACATATGTTTATGAAAATTTACAAATTTCTATCGTTGTTGAACTAATTTGTTTATTTGATTGATATTAGCTACAAAATATTTCATTAATAATGCATTAACAAATCATATAAACTTTCTTAAATTATATTAAAAATAGAGCTAGGATTAAATCTTTTATGTTATTTTGAATTGAATTTTTTTAGGTATTCACTTATTAAAAATACGAAAAAAACTTTAAATTTAACAGGGTAAAATATTTGGAAAATATACCGAATCAAAATTTCATCCCCAATTTTTTATTTAGTACCAACACATATATTTTACAGTTTCTATCATTGTTGAATTAATGTTTGTTTATTAACTTCTACAAAATATTAAAATTTATTAAATTGACAAATGTATACCTATGCAAAATTTTAAAACACGTATGCACACTAAAAGATTTTGAAAATTCTAAGTATAAAGCGACGGGTTTGAGTTATAGAGCTGGACGCGTCAATAATTTTTGCTCACGATCACGCACACTCACGAGCAAAATATTTTTACTCACATTCGGTTAGGAAAAAAATCATAATTGAATTTTCTTAACTTACACCTGATCACGCGTAAATATATGTGTATATTTTATATTTGCATTACACAGGTAAAAATTGACTTGAGCTAAGAAATCAAATTTTATATATAACGAAAACATTTTTTTTATTATTAGAATATACTCTTAACCCAATTACGTTATTATTGTGGCAAGTTTCTGGAAAACCGGGGAAAGTCGGGGAATTTTTTATAAAAATGCAAAAACCACACAAATTCTCACAAATATTTAAACAGTTATCTATTAAAATTTAAAAGGAAACATGTGACTTTTTTTAGCTAAATTTTAAATAAATAAACAGAAAAACGGTACAAATTCTCCTGAAAACCGGGAAAAGTCTGGGAAATTTGTTCCAGAGAAATACTGGCCACCCTTGGATTTATTAAGACTATATTGTTTTCGTTATATATAAAATAAGTATTTTTTGGCCCAAGTCAACGTTTCTACCTGTGTACTTCTTTTAAATTGTATTTTAAGTAATAGCGAACAAAATTCAAAATAAAAGTAAGTTATTTTTAATTCTGGAAATTTATTACGTAAAAGTTATATTGTAAGTTTATTTACATGTACCTTAAACAATGAGAGCTTGTCTTGATGAAGACTACATCCTGCGTAAGGTTTATGAACCTTTCACGTAAGGTTTTAAAAGTTCATATGATAAAAATAGCGCTATGAATAATGTATGCATGTGGCATAAGTCTTTGTATTCATCTTGTACGTGAACGCTTTGATTCAAAAACTTTATCAACGAATTAAAGTCGAAATTATACATTAAAAATGTTATATGTTATCTACTTGTACTGTTTTAGTGTTTTATTCTATCTGCCTATTTAAGTATAGTTACTAGTTGTTAAAATTTTATTTCTGAGGTTTCTTGATATCTTATATGTATAAATTTTATAGATTTTTGTTGCGAATATAACAAATATATGATTTTTACAGCATGAATAAATGGGTATTTAATTTTTTTAAATACATTTTTGTTTTCTTTGTAATGTTTATAAAATAGGATAATTTTATTTATGGGGACATAAAGTTCTATTTAAAATCTTGGGTTCGAATCTTGGTATATACGTCTAGCATACTGGTTTCGAAAAATAAATGTTGTTAATTTATATTTAGAACACATGTACCTACATTTAATGGAATATTTTACTTTGTTTATTATTAAAATTGAAAAAAAGTTTAATTTAATTTGAAAATTAAAATAGACAGAACGGTATAATAGTACATAGCATGTACTAATTTGCTGTAATGGGAGAGCTAGTTTTTCATTATTTTGAGTAAATTGCACGTGAATATATTTGTTTTATAATTTTTATTGTATTTAAAAGGGTTGAAGATTCGAATAATTAGTTTTTAAAACGTCTCTATATAGCCAATTGTGTAGAATTTCAATAAATAGAGCACTTTCGGCAAGTTTTCTCATTAATCGTGTGTTAAAAACTTTATTTTTAATATCCAATTACTCAAAAACCATGCATCCAATATTTTAAATAAAAATTAGTAAAATATATGAGTTATTCAAAAGTAACATTAAAATTTTAGACTTTTATCTATACATACATTGCTCTAATGATCGAATAACCATAAGTAGTAGTATGATTTTATATTTGTTTTTTATTTTTTATATCTATATTTTTTATCAGATATGTTGATTATAGTAACTTTGCAATAATTTACAAATATTTCAACACTACAGGTGTTAAATAAATTATTCGATATCCGTCATAACAATGGACATTATTATCATTTTATATCTGGTGAGATAAGAATACCGAAATAATATAAGTATTTAATATCCGGTAGCCATGTTTGGGTTATTGAATTCGTCACGTTTATTGAATATTGTTGAAGATTCACCGTTAAGTTTCCATTTTGTTCTGACTATAAAAACATACGATATTTTTTATTTATAATAATATAGAATAGTCATATTTTTGAGGGGATGTTTTTTTACGCTTGCATTGTTAATTTTGATGTTGTTTATTTTTACGTACAAATAGGTATATTTATATATTATATAATTATATAAAACAAGCTACAATGCGCTGTGGAGTGAAGGTGGTGGTAACATGAACTAACATGGCCACGTTCGTTAACTCCATCGATATATACACGAGTTTAACTCTGAGAAGTACACAAAACGGACGATAGAATTACTATCAAAAGTAATATGAGAGTAAGATGAATAAATTCCGCACGAAACGAACTCGAATCGTGCGAGAATAGATCTCTGTAACTCGGATGCATGTATGATATATTCGTTTGTAGCGAGAGAGATAACGACAGATCGCAAACACATTCTCGTGCGAGCTCGGATTCGTTGTTAGAGAGAGCCAGGACATGGAGGACTCTCGTCAGCAGGAAAGAGGAAGACGTATGCAACGGGTAGATGTGATGTATTTTCGTCGCTCGATCGGTAAAGTTGCGTCGCGTTGTGGGACGAAGAGAATCGACGGCCATATCGTTTGGTGAGAATGCGATAGAAGCTATGGTGGGGAGATATTTTCATTTTGAACGTGGCAGAAATGCTCGTCACGTAGTTTTCTAACGCGGCGTGCTTGCCATCCATAATGAACGTAGAGTTAGCTTTGCCTGTCTGTTCTAGGTGGCAACGATGCCGATTTTGCTGCAGGAATGAGGTGGCCACATAAGTCTTGCAAAGCTACTTCTATAACTTAACGACTGGTTGCCGGTTGCAGGGTGTAAGGCTTGCAAGGCACATTTCATAACTTCATTCATTCTTCAAATATAATTGGGTGTCTTCATTACATGTATAAAATAAACTAGATAAACAATTGGGCTTCATTATTTTTAAATTCTTTGATTAGAATATACATCTATCATATCGAATATTAAATACTTATGTTAATTAAGACACTTATTCATAGCCCAATTCATTTTCTTAAGAAATCAAAAAGCACAGCTCATGGAATTAACATGCACATAGTTGGTATATTTGGATATCGTGATTCAGCTAATAAATTGCGTCACCAAACTAATTTGTATGGGTAACCAGTAACATTTTGTCATTGTTCAATACGTTATTTTGATTAAATTAATTGTTCTGTTAACATTACAAGCGTAAGTTACAACACATAATTGATAAATTTCTATTGCAGTTTGGTAAATATGCATATTGTATATACAATGTATGTTTTACGAATGATAAATGCGTGTATCGTTATAATGTAGTTATATTCAAATTCTTACCTGTGAAAGTCCTAAATAAATTGATACGGTTTCGGAAATGTATAAGAATCTCCCATCAGCAGCTAATGCAAGAGCAAACCCATCTAATGACTGTAAAAATAAATAAAAAATATTATTTATAAATAAATAATTAAATTATATTATTTGGCAATGAAAATAGTACACATAAAATGTTATAAAGGTGTAAAGTATAAGTGAAAAGGATAACCATAGTTTGTCTATCTTTATTTAGCACATAGCAGTTCCTGCTGTTAGTTTGCAGGATGATAAAGAATGGGTGAAATATCGTGACAAGAATATATTTTATATTATATCGTTTCAAAACCATCATATGTGCACTTTTGTATATTGTAATATTTTAAACATGTTCTGTATTTAGTATTTACCTGTAAAATATGAGTTCCTTGGTGTTGTTCAAACATATCTACCGCTATTCCCCCTATTGTCCTAGATCTTGAATTTACACCTGGAAAAGGATACATATCTAAAAATATTTTATAAAGTAATGCGAAGATTGGGAGTTTTGTATATATAGCGATAAATAAACTAGAGTGTGATATGAACTGACATTTCATAAATATCGTATCTTTTAGATGTAATATGATAGTAATGGTTAGTTGTTCAGTTAATTGTCGATATTGATTAAAGGGTAAAATATAAAATAAATATAGTAGCTAAATTGAATAGATGTTTCAATATACGAACATTTATCGTATTGTTGTGTAAAGGAAAAAAAAATATAAAACAAAATAAGAAGTGAGTATACGATTTCTAAGACAATATATCATAGTGGCCATATGAGGAATCCATACACACAACGCGCAACAGTCAAAAGGGGGCGCCACATGCAGTAATAAATTGTCACAAATAACGCACTGCCCACCATCTGGTGGCGCCTAGCTATCATATTTTACCCCAAATGTGTTCTTCTAGATACCTTTATAACAAATATCTATATACTTTTGTTGTACTGAAATTTTCTTATACGAGAAATTATTAATTTTTCTTTGGTTAGGTATTTCATATGTTAAACAAAAAATTCGTGTACCCCTCTATAAAAATAAACTTCGGTATTTAGGTATTGCTATGGCATGATATATCTAATATAACACAAATTTGATGAAAATATTAACTTCGGTGTGACTCATTACTACACTATAATATCCCTAACATACCTAGATTAACTACATAATCCAGAAGAAATGGACTTGGCAAATATGAAAAGCAATAATATGATTCTGTATTTATTATAATATTATCATATATATGAGCGGTTTAGAAATATGTATCTTACTTGTACTTTTGTTTATTATTTATTTTTTATATTTTATACAGGGCCGCCGAGAGCCAAACCGGGCCCCGATGTAACATGACAAACATTTTTTTTGAACCCCTTTCCATAGGATGAAAAATGAGTGGGGTGTCTTTAGATAGGTCTCTTAAAATGCGTCAAAAAAATGTTTTAGAAATTTTTGATTTTAACCCTTCAGTCACGAGAATTTATCTTTTACATGTAAACTAAAAGTTTGATTCGTAATTTGAATCATTTTAGTCGATTTTTTACCAAAATACTCTATATTTATATTTATTTACTTTGGTTTAAAAAAAATCAGAAGATGATCTATATCCCACGCTTATTTTGTGAAAACTAGATTGTTTCTAACAAGGGATCTCCGGGGCTTGTCTTGTTAAATTTCTATCCATGTTTTATCATGATGAAGATTTTTATAGCTGTGATCAACACAATTATTTTAAAATTTCATCATTCAAATAATTTTCAATATTATTATTTAGGTACATATATTTTTTTAATAATAGATTCGGCCCGGGCCCCGATTATTTGCATCGCCCTCTTGTCGGCCCTGATTTTATATCAAATATATTTTGAAAAATACATCTATATAAGAATGTAATATAACACCTTTATAAAATAGCACAGTGTTAGACTGTTGCTTTAAGCGATGAAACCCCTTAGCTGGTCACTACGTCCAGGGGGAAGGGTCAATGCTGTTCACGTATATAGTTAGTTAACTTCGGCTGTATGACAGTAATTTAATAAATGTTCCAACAATAATCAAAGCCGGGGATCAGCGGTGGAGAAAATTCTTCAACACCAAAACGAAAATATTGTGAGAAATTGTACGTTCGAACCGCGGTTTATAGAACAAGAATATATCTGTATTTTTATTAATAACAGTGATATGATTTTTTTCTCGTAAATGCAATAGAATGTAATATATGAGGAAGTTGACACATCATAAGATTATTATTTTGTCAAATATTGACCCTAATATGAAATTGGAACTGGGGTAGAGTAGAATGGACAGCTAAAGCTCCGATGGTGGAGGCTATAACACATATTTACTGATATTCGATACCTCTTTAATATTTCCTTCATTTCGTCCATATCATTTTTCATATTATTAATCAATTCGTATTTGCTGTCATTACATATAAATGTGTAGTCAATATGTGTAGTTTAATTCGAATGTATTTATGTGAAAAACGTATAAATTATTTATTTAATAATTTACGTAAAAATTGTTGGAAAAAAGCGATCTTGCAAAATAATATAAAACACTTTTAGAAAGTAGGTCTTCACTTTGCATATTTAATGTCAATATAATTCGATCATGCTTCGACTATGAATTTTTAAAAATGGCATCGTATTGTTCGTTAAAATTCTATAAACGCTTAACACTTTCGTATAGCATGACATGTCGAAATAACACATATACATCGATATGTTCAGCTTGTTCATACTTAGCCCATTTTTGAAAATACTCTATCGTGCTAGGAATTCCAAAATAAAACTTAATTTTTCCATAGAATTTAGTGTTATTTTATTATAATTTGTACTGCGGTATAAAATATTTATGATATAAAATCATTTCTAGGAAATTTGTTGTTTGTATTGATAAATTTGAATAATAAATTCCAAATAAAAAAAAATAGAATGTAACATACATCTGCTATGGGCTGGGATCTCACAAATGTTAAGTGTAATAATAAATAATACGAGGCGGTTAATGTGTTAAGGGCAGTAACGGACAGTGATGATATTGGGACAGAATTCGTAGAGGATAATGCTCAAGGGACATTTACGCCACTACAAAATTGTTTCAGCTAATGTCCCTAGACCTTTGATTATTTTACGTCCCTATACGCCTCAGTTATGATTAATATTTTCCCTAGGCTTACATAAATTGATTGTTTTTGAAAATTATATATTACAGGGATAATATTTTATATTAAAAAATACAAATATAAATAAGTAATTAGGTACACTCTAATAAATAACTCATAAAAGTACATAATACCTATCTGTATTTAAAACAAACACAAACAAATTAATATTGTAATGATAAGGTAGGGTAAAGTTGGGTAAATTTCTGTTGTTTATTCAGTATCACAGCTAAGTATAATTGTATGCAGTACTAAATAACTTGCTATTCGTAACAATTAAGTTGATTTTAAATTCAAATATAATGAAATGAACAAACTCAGCTTCTACAATCACTTTAACATGATATAAATAGAAGGCAACCCCCCTAACAGACTGCAAATTTTATGCTATTATTTGCCGCTGAAATTTTTCATCCCTATCTTCAAACACACCCCAAAGCTGAAATCTTACTTGTAGTTACATTTATATTCATCGGAGTCTTAATTTAAGAGATTTAGATTATGTCATATATGTTTATTTTTTAAATAAAAATTTAATCGTGTAAAAAATGAGGCTTATAATAAAATTAGTGCGTAACTAAATATTTTCGCATTAGATAAATTATTGATTGATTTTATTGCACTGGGACATTTATCATAATTCATAATTTTTTTTTTGTAATGGGTATATTATTAACACTTAGGGACTCGCGCCTTGATTTGTAACATAAATACTCGCTACCGGGTGCGCTGGACCCAGTTTAATATCAAATGTTTATTCCAAAACTGCTGAATAGAAGTGCACATTTACTTTCTTATAAGGATAATTTGTCAATAAAGAAAGACAATATTTAATCATATACTAATATTTATTGTTTTTACTAAATCAAACAGTCATTACAAAAATAAAAGGAATTTTTCCATACTTTTATGACAAGATTTAGAGTAATTGTTGAAATTTCTGTAATTACTTATTTTAAACAAAATCTTCTATATTTTCTTACACTACTATAATGTACTTATATGAATTAACAATGAGAGATCAATCATTATAAAAAAAAACAAAAACAACTTTGAAAATTAACAAAATTAAAATATCTTCTTTGGGATAAAATCACATCTCAGTCGCTTTCTGTATCAAATTTAGTTATGACAATTTGAACAAACTGACAACTATGACCATCATCTGCCGTGCTATTCTATCGTTGAAAGATACTAAAAGCGGCAATGTCTTTAAAAGATTTTAACCAAAATACGAAGGACTGGGTCCGTTAGTCCCATTAGCGAGTCCCTAAGTGTTAAGAATGCTAAATTAGTGATGTTATGTTTAAAAATGATGTACAGATTTATGTATATAGTTTATTTTGAATCTGTAGTATTTGAATCAGTGCATATTGTATGGAGTGCACACCCTTTAAAACCCTTGTCTAGTCAAACTCACCCTGCAGCCACAAGTACACGAATTAGAGTTGTAAATTAACCCAGTTTGGTTTACAATAAGCGAGGCCTAATTTCATCATTCTACGAGGCCCGTTCGCCTGTTTACAATTTGATTTGCCGCGAACCGTCAACGGAATTTAAGGGAATTAAATATTTATTAGAATAAGCAAATTAATTGTGGTGTTATAAGTTTATAAAATTTGTTTTTGAAAATTTGAATATAGAAAACTACAGTTTAGATTTGAAGTTTTGGTCTTGTATTATTTTATCATGTACCATACTTTTTTTAAAATTTATTTACATGATAAAAACTATTATTTTTATTATTATATGTACATTGTAATGTACATGCATATTTTGAGTATATGAATTTTTTTTTTTATAAAAAAAAACCAATATTCAAGTAACGTACATAAAACATAACTATATAATCAAGTGCTAGGAATGACAAGCCCTAGAATGCACCCTTAATTGATCAGAACGAAATTTTATATGTAAATTAAATCACACACTCCCCTCTTTACTGTAGTTAGTTTGGGTTTTGTGTGTTGACAATCAGAAGAGCCATGCCCGTCGATACAATTGTTAGAACTGGTGGGTTGATAAAATCTGAATTTTGTTTCTATGTAGTTAATCTAGAGTATATTGAATGTAGACTTAATAAGACGTGCTTATAGTAATAATAAATACTTACTTTTAACTGTTTTGTTTGGAGGTGGTCCGTCCCTGTTCCATGGAGGATCCCCATGTCCAGAAAAGTCCCGTAATTTAAGATAACTAATTGTTAACCTGATAATACTAGCTTTATCTAATTGTGAGGTTATTGCTGCCGGTAAAGGAAGCATTTTTGCTAGTTCGTAAAATTCAAAATTTTCTTTCCCTCTTCTAGATCTTGCCGCATCTCTGCTTTTTTCTTTTCTCAGCTCCAAAATACTGTAACAAAAAGAAACGTTTGTTAAAAAATTGTGTTGATTGATTGAGAAAATCGGGAAATAATTGCATGTATTATTTATTATATTAGTAAAGGGCTCTCTTCTATATTTATGTTATATATACATATGTAGTAAACTTATATCTATATGAGAACCACTATAGCTCATTATTATTCATATAGGCATATTATACCCCTAAAACAAAATTGAAACAAAAAACCAATAGTTGGAATATAAATCTATAAAAGTACATACAATAGTTATCGCTCAAAACATATGGAAAATTTAGGGAGAGTCTGTTCCAGCTGGACATTCATTGACGATTATTTCTATTCTGACCGCGTCCACTTCAAGGAATAGTGATTTCAAATATACCATAAAAAGAATAAAATGGCTGTACTATGCCGCTCTTAACTTCTTAATATATTTAATACTATCTACACGTGTTCCTACAGGATATTGTGCCCCTTTGTTCCCAATACATTCATCCCCTTTTCTTGTTTTCTTATTGAAAACAACCCCCACAAAAATTCTAATACAATTTTCATATCTGATTATAAATACGTTTTTTATTTTAGTTTTTCTAATTTAAATTATATTAAAATAAATTTTGATACCGATTCAACATTATTTTTAAACGTTTAAATTCTATGAAATTTCAATTAATTTATTCAATGTTATATTTATTAAAGTACGATATTTTCAATACTAAGCGGTACTTAAAATATAAAAGCAAATGATATGTTGATAATAGTACAGGGTTGTAATAATTCCACCTCTAAAATTGATGTATATGAAAGGAGATAAAACGATAATTGTATGGTTATAATTCAAGAATTTTCCGTGCAGAAGTAAAACGCGCAGGAGGGTGAAGATATTCGTTTAAATCAGCCTTCGGAAGGCGATAATTCCCTCTTATGTTGGATATTCTCAGGGGAAGAATAAAAGTGAAAAGCTGGAGGGGAAGCCCAATGTCCGTTCGTTTGACCAAATCTACCGCTCGATTTCAACCTTAAAAATGGTAATCACTACATTCCAATATATAGATTTCCGAAAAATTTCACAAAATTACAGTGTTCCATATATTTCACCCTTGAATCGTCTTTTTCCACACTAAAAAGTTAAATATTTTATACTTTATATAGCAACTATTTTCAAATCAGTTTTCCTCTAGATATCTTTATTAAAGTTGAAAAATTTGATATAATATTTACAAAAATGATTGACTACATAAAGATTTCAATAATAAGCAATATACGTTTTCAATGCTCCGGGTTTCGCTCTAAAGCTTTGGTCAATTTAATAAAAATATTTCGATTTTAAATTTTACTTGATTATATTTCAAAACTATCTACACAATAAAATGTATGCAGTAGAAAATTTAATTAATACATAGATATGTATAATACATACTTATAGTATTCATAAAAATTCAATAATCATTCGACTGAAGGTATCTACATATAATAAATAAATTTCAAATAGAATGGGTTTAAACTTTTAAATTTTTATTTTATATAGCGACTATTTAAAATAAAATCAGTTTTTCTCTAGATATCTTTACTAAAAATCTGTAGTTTATATGTACATACATATATAGTTATATAGTAATTGTAGGTAATGCATTAAAAAATAAATAAAATATGATATACACAAATAATATTATTATTGTTTACTGAACAAAGTGTGAATGTTAGACATTAATTTATAGATTAAAGAATTTCCCTAAAAGGACGTAAAAAAAGTAATGTGATATATAACATTTCGGTGGACACAGTAAAGTACTTTAGGTGATACAAAATAATAATAAAACTGGAAAACTACTTTATCTTCAAGAAAAAGCAGTACATTTACTAAAGAAAACAGTAGTCAGGGTAGGCTTCTAAATATTATAAAAAACATAATAATTTACTCAAAATAGACGTAAGATGAAAGATACTAATATAATATTAAACAAATGAATATTTATTGAATGAGATCCATACGTAAAATAATAGCCGATCGAAAATTGGGGTGATTCTTGAGTGAACGCATTTTTGGAGAATACGGGCCAGAATTTTCATGTCAGCACTAGCAAATATCTCCCTCAGGAGCTGACTTGTCCATCACTGGACGTTATCTTTGCCGGTAGACAGTGACAGGACATATATGGGGACACATGGGTATAAGAGTTTTCATAAAGTCCACGTAATCGAATCTCGATTGAAAATTTATTATTATCATATCATATCATATAGGTATATCGAGATAATTATTTTAAATGTGTAATGATGGTTTGGTTAAAGTATCGATATTTTGATAATTTGTGTTTTTGGACATTGCGTTTTATGTTAGTAGCGCCACTGTTGTTTGGGTGAACATCCTGACGACATCTCATTCCTGTGATTAGCAGGATGTCAACGAAGGACCTCTAACAAAGAAAGCTCGTAAAAGCTGTACCCCACAAACCAATAATGATTATATACTTTCAGAGGAACCATCAAAATAGACCTGCATAGGTAGCTTGTCGTAAACTTTCAGTAGCTAGTGTGGAAAATTACGTCGATCCCCGAAAAGGACTTAGGGTACTTTAACACGAGTCGGTTTTTCTTATAAAGTATATATTATACGAACGAGTTTTATTAAATATTAATTCTGATTTTAATTGTAAAAGAAATTGGTGTAATTTATAATATACATATATTTATGATTTCTTGGTAGAGAAAATTTGAAAAGAAATCCGAAATTATGTTAATAAGGATACAGACCTAAGGATCAAAGAGTAGTTTGAAGGGGACAGAATTCAAAGATAAGACTATATACCACTTTAGAGGGTGTGAAAGTTAAAAATGTAAACTAGATTTATTGACTTTTGGAATTTTATATTAGGTTCGCATTTTACACAAGGATGTTCGTAAAAGACACTATATATACTTGCATAATTATAAAATACGATTGGGGGAAATCTTGAAATTTAAAAATAAAGTATTTTCTTTTGTACGGATTTTATCTATTAGGTACGTAGGTACTGAAAGTAGCTTAAAATATACATGAGATGGTATATATAAATATTTAGATGAAGTAAATCATAATGGGATACAAAGATGTATATAATGCATTTTTTAAAATACTTGTCTATTTTCTTTTTCGAATAAATTTAAGGCATTAGGGTAAAATAATCATGTTTTTTTGTGGGAAATATTCGAAACGTTTTTAACGGTAACAGATTTTTTGAATGACCCGCACACCAAATTTTAAACTTCTAGGTCAAAAGGAAGTAGTTTAGAATTTCTATATATTTAACTTTCTGCACTATCAGTAAACTGTTCACGTATTAGAATTTCTTATTGTCTGATTCAATTATAATATTATTTGTTTATTTATCATACCAAGAAATAAAATGCAATATAAAAACATTAATAAACGTACGTTATAGGTTAGGTATCATTATTATTACTATTATTATAAGCAGGGACCTCCCTTTGGAAATGTCCAGTTAAGGTGAAGATATCCTAAACCCTCTTGCAGAATAGTTTTCCTTGTTCTGTTAACCTAATAACCGATCATGTGTGAACCCCTAAAGCATTATCCCCCTCTTTGTCACTAGTTATAAATATTAAATGCACTTGCCCTTTTCTGCCTATCATTTACACATATAATATTAAAAGAAAATAGCGATATTTATGTAAGATGTTAAACGCCGGTATTTATTTATTATACTTAGTTATTTATTCCTTATTGTTATTGTAGTCAAAATTTATAAGACTAACCGTTTAGAGTTAATGTTAAAAAATAAAATTCCGTTGTATTCGTTAAGGGAGGATAGAAAATATGGAAAAAGGATCTGTCTTGAAGGGGGATAAATTCTCAATGGACATAGTACATCGCTGTACAACGCATCCACCAATTTGAACCAATTTGACCAAAAGTTCGCCTTAATTTTGTTTTCACACGTTTGCCCTTGTGTTTTCTTTCTTGGATATATCAGGGGTTCTTAGCTTGTCAGGGTGAGTTTTTTTTCTCCACTCAAATTCAATTTCCCATAAGCTAGAAAATGTACACTTTAGTCCATCAGTTTATTTATTTATATTTATTTCAATGTACAGTACATTGCACTAATGTATTGCTTTTAATTTAGTTATACATACCGCACTCCCACAAAAAAGTGTCTCAACTCCAAAAATATCATATTTGAGATAAAAAAATTCCAAATTACTATATATTTTTACTAAAAACTGTCATTAATGTACTTCGTGTAACTACCGCCAAAACTAGCAAATTCTTAAAAAATGTCACATTTTTTTATTTTATTTTTTAATACTTAATCACTAAGCGTTTTAATAGTTACTATTTTTCAAACATCACAGGAATACTGAAATATTTAAATTAAATACTGTGTATCAGTTCTTTTCCTATACTACCTTTACAATTTTGATTTACCTAAATTCATAGGTGGGCACAGTTAATCGAAAAGTTAACTTCGTTAATCGTTAATCCGTTAATAAAAAAGTTAACTTCGTTAAAGCGTTAAAATTCCGAAAATGTAACGAAAGTTAAAGTTAACCGAAAATTCGAAAATTTAACGAAAGTTAAAGTTAATCGTTAAAAAGTTAACCATCCAAAATGTTTGAAGATCTGTTTTTTACTATTTCGACAACTTTCTTATGTACTTTTCATCAAACAACCAATGTAACGGATTAAAGTTAACGGAAGTTAACAAAATGTTAACATTTTTTGAGTTAACTTAAAAGTTAATCCGTTAACCATTCTGTTAACTACGTTAATTAACGATTAACGGATTAACGAGTTAATGCCCACCTATGCCTAAATTGTTATAATTTCATTTAGGTATTCCAATTTCCTCAAAACTACATTTTTTGAGTTGTGACACTTTTTTGCAGGGGTGCGATATGTTCTTAAGAACACGAAATTATTGTCTGAACAAACCTTTTAACTCGGGATGTTTTTATACTTATCAAAATGTATGTACCTAAAAACTTTTCATATTGTACCTATTAGGTATTATACAATATACAAGTCTTCTTTTTTTCAAAGGTTTATATAGATCTTAAATATAAAATTCAATCCTTCTATGTTATTTTGTTTTTTAATTAAAATTTTTACAAGGAGACATCTTTTAGAGTGAAAATAGCAAAATATCTCGATTTATAATAGAAAAATACATACATGACCGTATAAGAAAGTCGAAACTGGTTATAACGACATCAGTGTATACAACATATCGGTTTTAACGATTCAAAATAAAAGTCCGATTAAATCTCATTTACCGTTTTTTTTTGACTACCTATCGGCTTTTACGACCTAATATGACTGATCCCCTCGATGTCGTTATAACCGATTTAGTAGAATATACATATTATACATTTTTATTTTGCTGTTTTAATTTTTAAGACCCCCAAAAAATAATGGTTTGGTCTAGTCATCGCATTTTACAGGATTGAATAAACAATATAAAATCGAAATAAACCGCATCTGTTACAAAAATCCCTAGCGTCTATATATTTCCACTTTTCTGTATTTTCACAGGATGATTGAGAATCAAATTGGTTTATTTGGCACGCATAATTTGCAACACAACACAATCGACGCAATCACTGGCCGGGACTTCCCCCGATATATAACACGGCTTTGCTTTTTTCCTGGACTTACGTAATCCTTACATTTATTTATAGGATTTAGGGCGATTTGCTGTATAAAAAATACCTTCTGTCAAATAGGATTAGATATTTCTATGGCGTCATAGATTTTTTAACCTATTTTATGCATTTTTATCGCTATCAATATTAATATTTTTTTTATATATGGCCTTTCTTTATTTTATTGATCATAATTTTAATACACATCAATTCAAAACGAAATATTATTTTATTTAAATTTTGAAAATATTTTATTAAAATTTGTATACAGAAAATAAAAATAAAAACGATATCAGATACAATGCAAATTAAAATAATTTTGTTCGAAGACTCGAATTCAAAAATTTGATATAATATTTACAAAAATCATACTGTACAATAAATTTATCAATGATTGAATTGAAAGATTTCAATAATAAGCAATATACATTTTCAGTGCTCCGGGTTTACTCTAGCTCCGGGTTCCGCTCTAAAGCTCTGGTCAATTTAATAAAAATATTTCGATTTTAAATTTTACTTGATTATATTTAAAAACTACATGCATAATAATGTATGTAGTAGAAAATTTAATTTATACTTAGGTATTCAATAATCAAAATTCAATAATCATTTGGTTGGCTGAAAGTATATAAATTTAAAATAGAATGGGTTTAAATCCCGTAAATGTGAACGTAAATTATTTAATTTTAAATTTTATTATATTGATACGGAATTAACTTTATTTTCTCAAGTATAAATGTAGTGAATTTATAAGCTAGTATACACGCGCCCGCGTAGGGTACATACGAAATACGAACCCACGGTAGAAGGGTTACGGACTTAAATAATTTTATAAGTGAATGTAACTCGATAAATAATTTTTGTGATCATTAATCATTTGAAATCTATGTAGTGATTTAAATCCTATAAATATTAAATCGATATAATGAGTTTCAAATTAATTTACGTATTCATTTAAAAAAATGTTATTTTTTTAAACCGTATAAGTGAATTTCGCATAAAATATGTAATTGTAATAAAAATAATTCATAAATTAAAATAAATCGTTCGCGTAGAATTTGTATTTTTTTAATCTAATCAATTTTCGGGATACAAAATAGCCTCCTATGTCCTTTCTCAGAATGTAAGCTATATCCCTGTGAAATTTCATCGAGATCGGTTCAGCGGTTTAACCGTGAAAAGTTAGTAGATAGACAGACAGACATACTGACAGAGTTAATTTCGCATTTATAATTTTAGTGTGGTTATTATACCTTTTATTAATTATTTAATCATAATTAAATCAACTTTATATCTATGCAAAGTACTTATATGTACTGAAAAAAATGTAATCAAAGTTTAACAAAAATATCAGTAACAAAAGCACCTGCTCCGTACAATTTCAACCTTGTTTATGTGTATTTTAATTGAAAATTAATAAAATAAAAATAAACAACAGTTATTGATTGTGGAATAAATATAATTGTGTACACCATGTCAGGTTATCGGCACGTGCAACATACAAAGATCACCGTTTATTCTTAATGTACTGATTTGAATTCCTTTCTGATAGAAAATTGAGAAATCACTCAACCATAACACATCAATTGTTATATAAGGGAATATAGAAAAAAAACTCATTGTTATAACTAGCTTCATGTCAAGCAGGGTTGGGAGGGTTTGTGATCATTTTTAAAATCCCAATCGTTCGTTTTTATTGCTACAGTTATGTTCAAATTAAAACATTTTGAGTTCGAACCCCGGTATTTGTTTGAAATATTGCGTATTGAAACTTGCGGCTTGAAATTAAGTAAATAAATTATTAAATGGCGTATAAAAGTGTATAGCCCTGGGATGCATAAAAAGATAAAAATTTCAACTGCTTACTCATGGCTTTAGTTAAAGTATTTAAACGTATATACTTCAACAATTAGTTTCACGCGTTGAGGAAATAAATAATGAAGTAATTAATTATTTTAATAATTATTTTCACAAAAAAACTACCTGTCTTATTAAAAAACCATTACGAAATTTAGTTCAATAATACATGCATTTTTCTAAATTATATATAGTTAAATGTGCCAGCAAAATATACGCCCGGCTAAGTACATAAATTATACCTATAGATATGTAAATGTATATAGAAATTAATACGGATCTACCTTAGATATCGACGGGACGGGAAACACAAAAAATATACAAAATAATCCCGTGGGATACGAAATGTCATCAGTAATAAAACCTGGAACACTTTGAGTGGTCAACAAATCTACTACGTGGTGGTCAACTTTACGATGATTTCAGTGACATAAAGCTTTGCATTCTAAGAAAAGCTCATTTCTTGTTTTGAATATATTTGAAAATCAAAGTGTCAGGACTTTCTTTAAAATTCAAATTTATTTTATGTCAATCGATTACTTTGCGTTTAAATAGCATATTTTATACTCAATACTGATTTAAATTATATCATTATCTGTTAAAGAAAACAGAAATTTGGATTTTCAAAATTTGTGTAGGTATTTTAATAGAAATTATTATTTTTTTAATTAAGCTGACCATATTATTATTTCAGCTTAAAAATATTTTTATTAATTGTCAACAAAAATTTATCTTTTAATTAAACTTACTGGTAATTGCATTTAAATTTATAAAATGTAAAAAAATACATTAAAATATATTATATCTGAGAATAAGGACAAATATAGTCGATATAATGATTTTTATATTATTTGTGAGCAATGTGATGGATTGGGCGATTTTTAAAACCACAAAGATTCGTGATAACTTGCTTTAATGTGTATTCCCATAGCTACTACTTATTATTAGGGGTGTGCAACACGATCACTTGTAATTGTATATGTATTTTATTGACTACTGACTATTGCTTATAGTAAAAAGTGGTTCTCATTAGATTTAAATAAAACTGTTAGAAGATATTTAATTTTAGATATTTTATATTTGAGCATTGGCGCAATGATTTAGGCGTATTGTGTTCCTGTTAACATGCTCTTTATTTATGATTTTTGAATGTTGAATTTTGTAAGGGTTATCGGATAATCATGCTCCCTATTATTACAATAATAATAATAATTTAAATATATAGTATATAAGAAATTCGACATGCCCTGGTTCGAGGATAGGCGTAGAACAAGAGTTTGGGGCCTGTTTGAAGGTCGTGCTAGGTATTCCTGCACAGAGCTCGGCTGGTACAAACCAAGAGTGGGTGAAGGCAGCTGCAGCAGGGTTCATGTTGACACCCAGACCTGGGGGACCTACGAGACCGGGGCCCACGCCGCCACCCCCGGTAGCGCTGTGATGATGTCTTTGGAACGGACCTCCGTATTCCATCGCTACTGCTTGGTACGGTAGCATTGTGGTTGTGTTAATTATGTTTCAGTCAAGTCTCTTCAGCATTCTGTCAACTAAGACACTGTGCACATGGAATGTCACTTTACAGTTTTTAATCAAGTGTTTTATGTCTGGTGGTATGCGGTCACTCCATTTTCTATCAGTGCTATTTTAAAATGGCGTTCCGAACATATTTGTTACAATTTGAACCACTTTTCCCTTTTTCCACTGACAATGAGTAACCGTTTCAACGATTCCGAATAACCGAATGTATAACACTATTATATTTAATTTAAATCCACGACTGATTTTTCGTACAAACTTTATTTTTGATCACTGGTGATTATTGCACACTATTTTAGCACCGAATGTCACTAGTTTCCAATAACAACAATCTTGTAACATAACATTTACAAATCGGGTTTCCTGCGGTTCGGCGAACTCCGTACACGTTCGGCACAAACCCGAACTATCGGAAAATGAAAAGAAAATAAGCCTGAACGAATTAAATAACAATATCTGACAACAATGCCGCGGCGTATAAAATCAGAGTGGAAATCAGTAAAAATAGCGAATGTTCCTCAGCTGTCGAGGTAACTCAAAGGCGATGTAAAATGAAGTTAAACCGATATCAACGGCTCGGCTTTGCTATCAAACGTGCGGCGAGAGAGACGGCGACACGCGGGGGCGGATGCGGGGGAGGGGTTTGGTGGAAATAGGTCCTCCCACTCGCTATTGTGGTTGGTCGGCGTCCGTTGCCTGTGCTCACGAGGCACGTGAGTTTTCACGATATTATTCGTTGAAAGAGTTTTCCGTGACGTCACTAGCTAACCACCTTTTCAGCCTAATGACGTATGCCGTTCATGTACCGTCGATGCACCTATGATGATTTTGACGTGCCGGGCTGGACATACCGAACCCGAGTTATGCACTAATCATAAAGGTCCTTGTTTCATTGTTATCTTACAACAATCTTAAATTAAGGCTTTCATTCAAATACGCTTATTAAAACATTCAATTGTTCAATTACAACACTATCCTCATTTTTTATTTACATTATTGCAAAGTACCAACAGTGAAAAATGTATCTACATACATACTATATATACAACTGTCCAGATTCATTTTAATTTTAATGCAGGACATTTGTTATTATTTATTTAAAGTTAATACAATACAAGCACACAATATTGATTTTTTCACATGTACACTAAATGGGTTCGAATTGCATGTTTTCAAATTGAACGTAAAATAAAATTGTTAAAATTTATTTTATGTAAACAGTTGTCATCTTACAATTAGTAGTTTTTATTAGGCATAAATGCATTATTATTATTTAAAGACAATATAATATACAGGAAAAAATAAAATCGGGCCAAGAAATCCTTAATTTATATATAACGAAAGCAATATTTTCTTAATATAAGATTATACCAGCGATTCTCAACCTGTGGGGCGCGAGCATATCAAGAAAAAATATGATTAAAAAATTTATTTAATTTACTAAAATAAAAGCAATAAAACACATTCTGAAATAATAAAAAATAAAAACTATAATACACGTTTACATTTACACTGATATAATACACTTATAAATAGGATTATATCTGCACAATGTATTTAAATATTAACTTATCAATATTAAATTAAAAACAAAATTAATAATTATTAGCGACTCCCTTGGATCTGTCTTGTAGAGAAAAGTTTTTCGAAAGAAGGTTTAATATTAGAAATTGACACTCTAAGCATTTTTTTTAATATTTAGTTGAGATCTATTTTTCAGTGAAAATTATTGTATGAGGATAGGGGGGGGGGGGGGATTATGATTGAGAATTGGGTCGCAAATACTAAAAGTTGAGAAACGCTGGATTATACTCATAAACAACTATATTATTGTTTTCGATTTTCGTCAAACAATAGTATAGTTGGATTAAGAGTATATTCTTATACATAAAGAAGTTCTTGTTTTTTTTATTGTATATAAAACAAGTATTTCTTGGGCCAAGTCAATTTTTAACCTGTGTATTCGTAACTTTTCAAATGTACCTACATTAAATGGATCTGAACACATGTATTCGAAATATAAAAATAATATAGAATTGTCCAAATTCATTTTAAATCAAAATTCATCACACTTATTATTATTAAGTATATTACCTATTTACTAAACGTAAATATAGGTTTTTTTCAAATATGTATTACTAAATGGATTCCAATTAAGTAATTTTTGCTCACGAATTCATTTATTTTTTACTAACACTCGATCATGCATGATTATAAAAAAAAATGTCACGATCACATATGCTCACGAATTAAATAATTTTATACACGTTCGATCACGCACGCCGGGTCTCATTTGTGTCACGATTTTATGCGTATTAAAAATATTTCAAATCATTAATATCAGAATGAATATGACAGATTTAAATTTTATTTCTCGATGTAAAAAATCAATTTAAGTCTTTTATTTTTAATTATAATTGTATACCAAGTTAGGAGATTCGTTTGATATTAAATGCATCACATTTTTTATAAGTTGACATTATTTATTCAAAGTCAATACAATAGTACATTATTAGCGACAATAATAGTATTTAATTTATACCGTGCATTGAAAATAGTCTTTTGGATATATTATTAAGTAAATTCTCTGTGTTTTTTTTTATATTAACAGATACTGTACAAAACTCCCGACGTTTTTTTCTTTATATTCAAGAACAATGAACGGCAAATGTAAGCCTAACTAACGAATAGGACAGCTTTATTCAAATTAATATTCCTGAAGCATTTCTAGACTTCCGGCGAACGAAGCCAAAATCCCTGAAACCGAGTTTTTATTTTATGTAGAGTTGCAACAAAAATTGTGACGTTTTTTAAATTATCTACGACCTACAAAATACGTTTTATCTACCAGACCAATCTCTCTTTCTCTGCCCAGCTAACGTGGAACAAAGAGAGAAAATAAACTCTTCTCTGCGTCTTTACTGTTTATCATTTATAATTCTAAGGGTTTTATTTTTTTTATTTTTAAATGCATGCTTTTATTTTATGTGAGATGCAGTACAAGTAACTACATGTTTTGAATATTTATCAAATATAATAATTTTGATATAATTTTATTCAAAAACATTTCTGGAAAATACATAAAACATACTAGTACCTGCGTATATACAAATAATTATGAATGTTGATAAAAAATGTAATATTTTTCGTTAATCAAACGTAAAAAAAGATTTAAAGGTAAACATAACGTAGTAAAAACACAAACTTCATATCAGCTGATTAGAGAAAATACATGATTGTTAAGCTATATCAGGCTTTGCCGAACCTATACCAAAACTAAGAATTTGTATGGGAGTAAAGTACCTATGAACTAGCGACTTGTTGATAGCCATGTCACGTGCTAGAACGTGTAGGGGATGTTACTAGAGGGCGAACAACGCCACCCCCGACCCCATGTAGCTAGTTGTCCAGTTGTGTGTTTCACACTTTGCCTTCGTTAGATTTTTGCACATTTTATTCGTGTTATTACATTTTTAATAGACCATGCAACCCTTTTATTAATTCTATTAAACTTGTATTATTACTTTACTTTACCTACATTCTTCCTAAATTATTTCTACTATTAAAAAAACTACAGACTGACGACTTTGAATACTGTATTTTATTTTAATAAATTTGAATACTTTTTATTTCTTTTTAATACATAAGGCGAATATTTAAACGTTTTAAAATATAGAAAATCACAAAAATTACAATAAATACATCAAAATCTGTAATTTTGAAATCTGACAGGTCCAAATTTAGTTCAAGTGCAAAGTATTTATTTTTAGTGGAAACTATTTATTTAAAGTGATATAATTTGTTTTAAGTTCAATATATTTATTTATAATTTTTCGTGCAGTATATATCGCACCCCCGAAAAAAGTGTCACAACTCAAAAAATGTTATGTTATATTTGAGAATTTTATATATTTCTACTTAAAATTGTCATTTCGTACTTCGTGTAATTCTAAAAAGGTCACATTTTGTATATATTTTTTAAACATCACAGGAATACTGAAATATTTAAATTAAATACTGTGTATCAGCAGGGCCGGATTTACAAATTCTCCGCCCCTAGGCAGTTGCGAAAATTGCCGCCCTTTTCATTGAATAAAAATAAAAAAAGTGAATATTTTTTATATCAATGAGCTTTTTTTTTCGTTGTCGAGTAAAATTTTTATTTTTTTTTTGTTCTCAGATCAAAATTTTACCAAAACTTTTTTTCACGCTCAAATCTGCCGCCCCTAAATTTTTGCCGCTATAGGCACGTGCCTACACTGCCTGCATGGTAAATCCGGGCCTGTGTATCAGTCTTTTTCTTATACTATATACCTTTATAATTTTGATTTACCTTAATTGTTATAGTTTCATTTATTCCTATTTCCTCAATACTACATTTTTTGAGTTGACATTTTTTAGCGGGGGGCGATATATTATAAGTGAAAACGATTAAATAAAAAGTGTTTATTATTAAAAAAATTGCATTTAAATACAAGCCTTTAATTAATTAATCATTTTACTTGAATATACAGAACATAATATACAGTTTATATACATAAGTAATAAAATGATTGTATCAAAATCTTTAACCCAAAGCGTAATATAATTCTGAATTAAATTTACTGTTTACATGCATACATATATAATTAAATACATACATATAATACATGTACATAGATATAAAGTATGTAATACAACTCTAGGGTTGGTTTTGTTAAATCTGTGTAGTGTCAAGATATAAGGGGTCTAGGGGTTGGTTCACAATTAGAATATCTTAATTTATATCTAAGCGCTATCTAGCATTTAGTACAGGAAATATTCTAGAAGCGAAAGCCTGTGTTTGCAATGTAGTGGACTAGAGATATGGATGGTATTTTCTTCAGGATGACCAAGCTTAATTTATTCCATTACTATTTAATTTAGATATTCACTTAATGGGACAGTTTTTACAACTTTTCGTTACATGTTACATATATAGACGCACAATTGGTATGGTATACTTAACTGTTGAATAAAAATATTTTATACAATATATTTTTAGGTTCTTTAAAAAAGTTACTATATAGATTTTGTTACAAGGCATTACCTATGGAGGCGAAATTTTCAAAGTGAGTGTACGAGATTTTCAAATCTTGGTTCGTGAGCATGCGTGATTGGGTATTTGAACGTATATATCTATTAGATCGATCTGTTAAATAAATGTGATTTAAATGAAAAATTAGATGAGAAATAATAAGAATTATTGTTTGTATAGTTATTTATGATTTTTTTTCTAATTTTCTTATCTTTAAGTTGATATTTCTATGAAAAATTGAATTTTGATGCTTGAAATATAGCTAAAAATTTTTGAATTTTAGATTTCGTTAAAAATACGTTTATCTTATAGAAAATGACGTGAAAAGTTGAAATTTTTAAACCGCAGGTCTGTAGCTATCAACGTTCCCGAGATATGGGCTTTTTAAGTTTGAGTTTTTTCCAAATTTTGGAAAAAAATGGCCATAACTTTTGAACGTGAAGTCGGATTTGATTTTTGTTGACAGATTTGGAATCAGCGCATTAAAATCTATATAATAACATGTATAACACTTTAAAATTCGACAAAAAAAATTTTGTCAAAAATCGGCATTTTTTTAAGGTATACCCCTTGGAAAAATCTCGATTTTCAGCAAAAATTTTTTTGTCGGATTTTAAAGTATTATACATGTCATTATATAGATTTTGACACGCTGATTTCAAATTCGTCGATAAAAATCAAATCCGACATCACGTTCAAAAGTTACAGCCATTTTTTTCCAAAATTTTAACAAAACTCAAACTTAAAAATCTCATATCTCGGGAACGTTGATAGCTACAGACCTGCGGTTTGAAAATTTCAACTTTTCACGTCATTTTCTATAAAATAAACATAATTGTAACGAAATCTAAAATTCGAAATTTTTGGGTCATTTTTCACCCATCAAATTTCAATTTGTCATATAAATATCAACTTAAAGATAAGAAAATATGAAGGAAAATCATAACTTATTACGCCGTAATGTTGGGGCTCATATTCGGCCCTGTATAGTGGTATTTTAAAAAATAATAAAAATGAAGTTTTAACTTTCGTTCAATAAATGTTTCTCTTGTTTTATAAACTAACCATTAAATTGCAATAAATTCTTTTTTAGTAAAATGTATATGTTTAAATGCAATATTATAGAAATTTAAAGCAAATTTAAAAAATTATATTGTAAAAGATATCACGTATAACCAATAATATGCACTGAAAATATTTACAGGTGAAACGATGATAAAAAGTTTAATTAAATTACATTTCTACGTTTTTACACTAATATGATATTTTTACTGTTACTTAAAATACTACAGTTTCGTTATAATGGACAATTCGTTGTATTAATAAAAATAAAATTGCATCAAAACGAAATATAATAATGTACCTGCATACGTGTTACATAACAAGAAATTTGCTATTATATTTTTTTTACTTACATTAATGTCATAATTTTCGATAATTAATTATTTATATTAGACGTAAAAATGCGGTAAATTGAGGTTAAAATGAATTAGAATGTTACTATACTTTTTGTGTATACCTACAAAGATAATTATATTATGAACCTAATAAGTTCATATGACTCAACTAAATTACGGATCTATGAATTTTTAGTCCGGATAGCTAAAAGTTGACGCGTGCCACAATTTTATTAATTTTATTTAAAATAATTGTTAGGTACTTATTGTGAGTTTGAATTCTACTTATTATTTATTTCATTTCATAATTTGATTGTTAATTATTATCATTCAAGGATTCGATTCCTATTTATTTAATACGTTAGCGAATTTTTGCTAAATAATATAATATAGTATAATATTAGATATAATTCAATTAGTAGAAGATAAGGGGTTTCGGTTTTTTTCTGAATTTTCTTAGTCTCTATACAAAGTTCATAATGTATGTATTTTATAAATTCATTTCCAAAGATACAACGTGTATAAATAAAAAGTAAACAATTCCACATAACAGTATAACAAAAAATTAATGACTTTTCCATATCAATGAGTTCAGTATAGGATATGCATGATTTAACATTATCTTTAAACTTTACTGCAAGTATACGTTTATCATAATTTTCTTTTTTATGCGCATTATAGAATTTATGAAAACAATACAAATATTTTATTTACAGATTAAATTTTATATTGCATTAAAAACATTGTAATTTAACTTTTAGCTACAACATTGATGTAACATGTAACATACATACATACAATGTTGTACTGCTATTTTACACCTGGGCTGGGCGCTCGCTTACAGTTCGATATAAATAATTATTATGCAGGTAGCGGACTGATTCCTAATTTGTGCAACTCAAATTGGGTTCAGACCTTTGTCAATGTGCAATTCTAAGAGTGAATGCAAATTAATATGCTTCAATATGAAACATATTTGTATACTAACATACATATAAGTTATCATAGTTTTTTCTCTATCTAACTAACTCTATACAAATATGTCGTGCATTGTATAGATATAAATCAAATCTTGTTCTATGAAATATGATTTAAGGGAATTATTGAGGAAGTTCCTTTAGAAGAATTGGCAATCATTCCGTGACTCAGACAGCCCCCGTAAAGTAATCGATTCAAATAACATACCCTAACCTTTATGACATATGTGGGCGCTGCTAACCTAAGCGACACCACTGATTGGGGGTAGTTATCAAAGTTGGTAAATAAGTCTTAGCAGAACGTAGTATATGTATTCTTAAGGTTATTCGATCATTAGAGCAATGTATAGATAAAAGTCTAAAATGTTATTTATGGATAACTTATATATTTTATTAATTTTTATTTAAAACGTATGGTTTTTGAGTAATTTGATATTAAAAATAGAGAACTTGCCGAAAGTGGTCTATTTATTGAAATTTTACACAATCGACTATATAGAGACGTTTTAAAAACTAGATATTCGAAACTTCAACCCTTTTAAATATTATAAAAATTATAAAACAAATATATTCACGTGTAATTTATTCAAAATAATGAAAAACTAGCTCTGCCATTACAGCAAATTAGTACATGTTACCGTTATATACCGTTCTGTCTATTTTAATTTTCAAATTAAATAAAACTTTTTAATTTAATAATTAAATATTCCATTAAATGTAGGTACATGTGTTTTGAATATAAATTAAAAACAAAATATTTAACCTTAACACAAAAACTTTCATAGTAGAGCAACTCTTTATTCGATATTATTTATTTATTCTATATATACTATTTTTTATTGATCTATTTTACTTATCTAATTCTTATATGTGTACAATTTGTAGATTAGGACGAAAAAATATATATTGAAATTAAATTGTTTTATAGAAAAATTAATAAAATTATATACTTTTATATTAATTAAATAATTATAATGTTTTATTATATTAAATCAGATATTGTATAGTTGATAAGATATGTTGTCTATCATACCAAAACTGAAATGTATCAGATATGAATTGTGCTGTCTGTAAAACTGACTCTTTCGTAAATACAGAGTAATCAAACAATAGAGACGCCTGATTAGGCTTTAGGGGTTGTTTCTTTCCGCATCCGAAGTCAGTACAACCACCCTATAACTACCCATACTCTTCACTAGTAAACCGAATATCCCAAACCCGAAAATCGGAGTAATTCATTCGAAAAATATACTATCTCTGTTAAAATATATAAATACTTATTGTTATACTATATATATCAGTGGTTCCCAACCTTTTTTTGACGAAGGACCACTTTGATTTAATTATCATTAGCAGGAACCACAAGGTTAAAAAAACGATTGTATCAATCTAAAAATAAACTTTAATCGAAACGTTTAATTAATATAAGAAATCGTAAATGTCAAAAGTAACATTAATTCAAAGTGTTAAAATTGAAAACATGATTTTTAGTAGATAATTCTAAGTTCATTTAAAGCAGTGGTTTCCAAACTGGGAGGCGCGAAAAGTTTAACAGAAATTTAATTTTCATAACATCACATTAAGTTATATAAATAAAAAATATATACATATAAATAAATTTTTATAACATAACATTATTTGTGAATACATACATATGTATGTATATTATCTTTATCTGAAAGGGACGTTACTGTGTAGTTTTAGAGTATTTTAGACTGATAGAATTATCATGCGATACTTCTAAAAAAAATTCTGAGTGAAAGCACTCCCCTTTATAACACCTAGATTTAATGAAGATTGTGCTAATAAACAAGTACATTCATCGCACACAGGTAGAAAGGTTAACTTGAGCCAAGTAAACCTTGTTTTGTATATAACGAAAACAATATTTTCTTAAGATAAGAAATATATTTTTAAACCAACTATAGTATTCTTGGACGAAGAAATAATGTAGTAGGATTAAGAGTACTTTTCTTATATTCAGAAAATATTGTTTTCGTTATATACAAAGAAGATTTTCTTGATCCAATACAGTTTTTTTGTGTGCATTAAAAATGAATTATAAGCAAAAAAATACATTTTATACATTTTTAAAATATGTCTGTATAATTTAATAAAATAAAGGGGGGGGGGGAGGCGCAAGAGATAAAATTTTTTTAAAGGGAGGCGTAGTTACATAAAGTTTGGAAACCGCTGATTTAAAGTTTGAAATATTTTGCGGATCATATTTTAGCTCTTGCGGTGTTCCGCGGACCACTGGTTAGGAACCACTGCTATATATGAACTAATATTTTGTAGATATATTAATGAAAACAAAATAAATACCCATTAGTTGGTATCTTATATTATATTAAATGAAATATAATGTATGTATGTATATATGTATACCGTATATATGTATGTAGAATGTAGAAGCATTTATGTATATCTAGATGGTCGTTGGTAAATGTCAGGAAGAAAGGGGGATGCGGGGGGTGTACCTTTTGCCATAAATATCGCGGTTGGGGCCAATGCAAGATTCAAACAGGGGTCCATTAAGAGAAGACCGTAGTGTGATAACGCTTATCTCAAACTGACTAATTGAAATCTAATTGTCTTACTTCGACATTTCGGGACATAATTGGTTACTATAATTGCCCTTAACTTAAAGTTTTGATTGTAATGGTTCTAGCTTTATTTGTAGCTAAAGCCTTCAAGCAACATTTATTGCAATTTGTGTGTGTTTGGGGTTTTACCCGGTTAAAAATTTATACAATAAATTTTAGTTGGGAAACACTTTAAATTAAGACATGTAGCTACTTAATCTGGATTAATTATACCTACCTAATAAATTAAATATTTATTTCTTTTACTCTAAACATTATTACGAATTAGTATTTACTATGTACTGTACATATACATGTATAACGACTTTGTTATACATATCATATGTATGCATATTTAAAGCAGTAAAATCCCAAAATAACAAGTGTTAGTATCTACTAATATGTACATATATGCATACATGGACTCGTATGTATATTCGTTAGACTATAGAGCTACATAATTGGCCCAAGGGTGGTAGCAATGAATCTTGATAAACTACAAGGTTGGTATCACGTAGATAATTATCATTTGTTAAAACACTTTACGACCGGCTTCTGTAGTTAGCTATTAGATAATTTCTAACAATTAATTGAAAATTTAGATAACCAACTTTTTTATAATAATTTTATATTTATTGCTTTGCAAGAATAAACTTTATGATAATACATATGTGTATTATGCCGTTTTTTCGCATAATAAATATCGTGAAAATCTTTTTACATTAATTTTGCGTATTTCTTTATTTAATTTACTTTTTATAAAAAAACACCAATGTTTATTCACATGGCATGAAAGATTAACAAAATGAAAACTTTCTATATTGTATAAAAGTTATTGATCTATAATATGTAGTCTGTTTTTGACGCACGTCTACAAAAATGACAGATTTTCCTGTGGCACTAGCTTAGATTTAATACATCATATTTATTGACAATTTATTTCGCCTTGGCTATATTAACACTACATTGTTTATTGTTTATATATATGTATATACTTGTACATGTATATATATAAATATATATATATATATATACATGTACATATGTATCAAGATAACCAATGTAGTGTGAAATAGCCAATCGAAATGTACCCCCTTGCAATCAGCAATGTGAAAAATGTGTTACAGGAAATAAAAGCTTTTAAAAAACTTCCGATCCATTTCAAGCTATTTGCATATTGTTTTTTATTGCTTTTCTTTATTTCCTTGTAAGAAATAGGGTACATACAGATTTCATTTTATTCTTAGTTTTGTTATGTGAGAACCAAAATTCTCAAATAAAATAAGTATGTACTTATTTATAAAAAAAATCAAATTGAATCAAATTCCCTGTGTAAAATATAATTTTTAATAACTATTTAACTTTTTCATGAATAAAAATTTAGAACTACTGTTGTATTATTAGTAATTTGATTTTGTCGTAAACAATATGAAAAGTGATTAATCGTGTAGATGTTTGTAAACCTTGTTGAAGATGTCAGGTAAATTTATTTCGACTTGAACGCGAAACGCGAATAGCTTTGATAAAGGGGTGTTCACTAATAAATGCACCCTTTATCAGGATAAGGCGAAGCAATGTTTGCAGTTATAATTTCCTACTGTACTGTTCATTTCCTGACTCAGTCAGAAACTTACATGTATGAATATGTCTCCGAATTGATTATTATCATTTTTTTACATACATAAACTTATTTCATGTGACTCACTTTACTAAAAGTAAAAAATAGATCAAATATAGACTAGAGTTAATCCGTATTAAATAAAAATAAAAAAAAGATTGCTTTTGAAAAAGCTATATTGTTTAGTATTATTTTCATTTGATTATATATTCATAAATACATATTCGCAAAAGCGTTTAAGGGTTTGGTGACCTTGAGGACATCCTTTCCCCTCCCCTACATAAATTGTATTCCACCTTCAAGAGACGGTTTGCGAGATTGTCTCCCTGGAAGATAATAAAAATGAATTAACAAGAACAGCAATGATATATGATTGTTACAATTTCATATAATTAATCTTTTTTCTGCCTTTTATTACACCCCTGGGGGATGTTATGTTTTCAGATATTTAACTTTTTCGACGAATGCATAAATTATTTTTTATCTCATGAAAAATGGAAATTTATGACGAAAAACTAAATGTACATACGATATATACAAGTTTATATAGTTTTAGTACTGATATAATTTATATGTAATTTTTTAATAATATGTATAATTTTACACTGCAAAGTTTTGGGTTCGATTTCCGACTATACACACAGTATCTGAAACTAATTAATTTAGAATAAACAGTGAAATGCTCATAATAACTTTTCTATATACATTTTTCATAGTAGTTACCCGGTATCCCCTCCCTCTTAAGTCTATTATGTGATAATATATATTACACTCTTGTCAACGTTAATTTATATACATTAATTTTCCTTGCATTTCCGTTTAGTGACAAGAAAATAACTTGCGAATTTTCACGCTTCTTCTGAGTTCATTTTTCATCATTAGTGATTATCTTTTTGGCTCGTCGTTTAATTCCCTCTAGTTACATTTTCCTCAAGTGTTATGTAAATATAAAAGGTGCTAAAAAATGTTGTAGAGATACTTAAATGTTAAATGCATAAATATTATTAAAATATAACAACTTTTAAATTTTACATTTTTTATTATAGTGAATTTTTTAGTTTGTAAGGCACGACTTTTACCCAGAAATTGCTAATTTATGTATGAAAATTTCTACTATGTGTAGTACCATCAGTATTTTAAAATACAATTTTGGAAAGTCATTCAGACCTAATTTTAAACTAAATTGAGAGGGAAAACTGATACCCTCATGTCCCTGCATTGAATATAGTACAAATCAGTGGCGTTCGTTTTACTATTTTCACTAAAAAAAATCAAATCAATACATATTGGTTCAAATTTTGTAACTGTTATTTGAACTAAAGATAGTAAGAATAAACCTTTGGGTGGAAGGAGCGGGGGTGAAATTAGCAGCTTAATAATATTTTGATTGTGATTATAACATACATACAAAGCGGACCAAATTGTTAACTTGGGCCGGATACAAAGGTCGCGTAAATCGGGGTTGTCTTCCGTTGCCGTAGTCGCATGTAACGTGTTAATATAAATACTAAATACACATTCACAATGTGTTTGTCGTGCCGTCACTGTTCCCACTTGCTATTCTGATCATTGAAGTAGATAGATGGTCACTCGAGCAGTCCATCAAAACGGGCATCGCTTCATTGGTTACTGACCGGTATAGAACATGTTCCATCAAGACTGTTTCTTCGGTAATATACCTACTTTCTTATCATCCCATTGTGAAAAAATCTTAAACATTCCATTTCACTATTATGTGTGAGGAAATTCCTCCAAACATATCTTATTGCACTTTTTGCTCTTTTTTTTGCTATTACACACATTTTATAATTTTTATCTTATTGCTAGATTGAATAAACATTATTTAACTTACGGTCTAATCTCACAAGGGAACCTTTTCAAGTCGAAAATTCGTATCGAGTTTAAACTTTGTATATAGTTAGTGGAGGTCAAGATAAGTAAGAAAAAAATTATCTTAGCTGCGGTAAAACACCCCTATGAAAATGTGTAAAATAATCAAATTTTTTCAAATTATTCTGAAACTAATGAAAATTAAAAAAAATCTATATTTCGAATGGCGACAGTCAAATTTCGAAAAAAATTAAACCGTTAACTCCCACCTCCTACCCATATTCCATAGGTTTAATTTTTCGAATTTTGACTATCGCCATTCGAAAGAGCATAAAAAATCATGAAAATTTTGTATTGTAGATTTTTTTAATTTTCATTAGTTTCATAGTTATTTGAAAAAATATGATTCTTTGCACATTTTCATAGGGGTGTTTCACCCCCTTTTACCACAGCTAAGATAATTTTTTTTGTTACTTATCTTGACCTCCTCTAACTATATTCAAAGTTTAAACTCGATACGAATTTTCGACTTGAAAATGTTCCCTTGTCAGAAGTCCAGAATCACCTATATATTAAATATTAAAGTGTCGCGTTTATATTAAATTATAATATTTATTTTATAATATACATAAGCATTTTTTAAATCGTTATGTTTTGTAACATATAAATTTATTATCAGAGTTATTCTACTCAGGGAGTTAAATAGGTGGAGGAGTGATATAAGGGGGTGAGATCAGTATGCATATCTAATATACCCCCTTCTAAATTCTCTTGTGACAAATTTTTTTCTTGAGCCCAATAGGGGTGGAAAAATTTAGAATATTATTCTTGTAAAAGTATGAAAATGTTTAATTTTTTTATTTATAATGAATCAAATATTGTACGTCCCTTATTGGAACCCTAAAGACTAAAGAAAGAAATGAGGGGCTGTAAAATTCTTATTGTAGAATTGTGGTATGTTATACAGAGCAACTTAATAATACTTCCATGTATTTTTTATCCCCTATTCCTGTTGTTTGCACCCTATCCTCAGGGTTCACTAAATAAATGATGCCAGATTTTCATACGTCAAAATTTCAAATAGCTGTAATAATAATAATACATATCTTAAACGGATTTTTATGCTTATTTCTCAAGTCGCTTTTCCATACAAACACTGTTTATTTTTCCACCCGACTTTGTTAAATTTACATATGGAATTTTAGGTGTAAGAAAAACAAGGATTTGTATAATTTTATTTATGCATTTACACTTTCTTACATACATTGCATATGTAAATATGTACAATGTACAATGTATATATGTAATTTGTACAAATACAAAGATGCTAGTTTATATAGTATATAAAAAAACAGTATAATAAACTTTTACAATAATTTTTAATATAAAACTCACCTTTGTATTATAAATATTAGTTTTCTAATATTCTAATGTCAATTTATAATAACTAATCTGCCATTTGAATTTAACTGCGCTTGTTTCCACGGCAACATAAAATTAGTATTTAAAATTAAAATTTCGAGTGTGGTTTTCATCCCTTCAGTAGCTATTTCGACACGTTTATGAAATAAGTGCTCCTTAGATTGAATTGAACTACAAGTGTACAAAGTCTTATCAAAATTGGTAAGATACTTTTAACTTTTTGGATAATTGGTACAAAATTTCGAATATTTCCGAAACCCCTAATCCGATTAGCACCAAAATCAATAGGTCACAGAGACAAACATTTTCCACAAAAATAATTCGAATCAGTGCATATTTACATTAGCTATCGTGAACGAATGAAAATTGTACGTCCAGACACACACACGTACAGCCGCTATGTGGAAATTAACTTTTTTTTACGTTTTGAAGTTAGTACAATCAGAATCTGCTTTTATCTCGGATACGATTTTTTGACGGTATTACAATACTTCCATTTCTTCGAACATGGAAGTAAAAAGAAATAGAAAACATGCGTTATTTTTAAATGTACTTATGGATTTTATAATTTTAATATAAATAATATTATCAAATCTCAACACGTAAAAATATACATAATGCTATGATTTTTTTTAAGAAAAATCAACCCTACGTATTCTTAAAGGAATCATCTACCTTCTGAATTCTTATTTCGGTGATGTGTGTTGAATATGAGAACAGTAGCTTCAAAGAAATATATTTCATGTTGGTATATCAATCAAAAAAATCCTGATTCTGCACTATACTCGTATCAGAATATGTCTTTGTAATACGGGAAGGGGGAAATGTAAAAGTGACTGCAGTAGTATAAAAATATACACATAAAAAACTATTTTAAGTACCTATTTTTATATATTAATAAACAGTTTATAAAATATGTCTAAATAACTTTGATTTTAATTTTAATTTATTAATTTATTAAAAAAAAAAAAACTAAAATTTAATTATCAAAAAACATTTTTATCTAAGTTGAAACTAATTCGGAATAAACGATATTGTCAAAAGCAAAGATGTTTCATTTCAACTTTATAATTCTATTCACATATGTTCGTGATAAAAAAATTTACCCTACTATTTAAAAAAAGCGAGGGTGTCTTACCCTCAGAAAACATGTTAAATCATGTAATTGTAGAGGATTTTAAAAATCATAAGTTATGATTATGAAAATGACATATTTTTATATGTTCTTTAAATCGAAATAAATTGTTGAAGAAAGTAACGTCAACTTAAAATGCTAATCAATAGGATTATTAGTAAATGTCTATACCAGTGGTATTTAAACAAAGTAGTTACACATACATATATTGAAAGTAATAAATAACCAATATGTTGTTTATAAGTTCGTGCACCTTTAGAAGATGAATGAAACAAATAAAAAGTAATAAATTCTAGTAATTTTTTAAACCTTTTTTTAATAAAACCTATCACAGTCACGTTCCAATGGTTCGTCACAGATTTAGCTACTGCATTCATTGGCACGATCTTCAATTCGTTACTGGTTCCCACGAAAACCATGTACCGTTTAAACCTGTGATTCTCAAACAGTACATAAATAACAACACTAGCGCTTTTTGAAACTGTAACTGACAATAAGGGGATAATGAATAACCATAGCTTTAAATTATATTAACATATTATTATAATATGATCGAGTTCTATAGTGATAACCGATCATACAGGGTGGCCCAAGTAAAACGAAACGGGCGCGCTTTTGGTCATTTAAAATAAGATTTTGAGAAAAAGCTCGAACACGTCGATTTTGCTTTCAAGGGGGACATATTTCGCTATAAAATTTTTGCAAGAATCTTTTCAACCCTCAGCGCTATCAGCGCAACCCTTAAAATTGTAAATAGCATGATAGGGCAAGTGATACCTCATTTGAAAGGTTTTTCATTCTAAATACGGTGCTTTTTGATTTTTTCAAATCTGTTTAGTTTTAGTCAAGTTATTTACATTTTGAATTCCATAAATGCAATGATTTTCTGATCAAAAAACAAATATTTACAACTAAAATTCAAAACAAAGTAGGTTTATTTTCTTATCAAATAATTCAAAATCATCCAATTTGGACATTTATTGAATTAATTAAAGTTTTGGATGTTGGTAAATTTTTTTTTAATAAATTTTTTTTTATTTGTTAATTAATTCAATAAATGTCCAAATTGAATGTTTTTGAATTATTTGATAAGAAAATAAACCTATTTTAGTTGTAAATATTTGTTTTTTGATCAGAAAATCATTGCATTTATGGAATTCAAAATGTAAATAACTTGACTAAAACTAAACAGATTTGAAAAAATCAAAAAGCACTGTATTCAGAATGAAAAAACCTTTCAAATGAGGTATCACTTTCCCTATTATGCTATTTAAAATTTTAAGGGTTGTGCTCATAGCAGAGAGTGTTGAAAAGATTCTTGCAAAAAATTTATAGTAAAAGATGTCCCCCTTGAAAGCAAAATCGACGTGTTCGAGCTTTTTTCAAAATCTTATTTTAAATGACCAAAAGCGCGTCCGTTTCGTTTTACTTGGGCTACCCTGTATATTATAGAGACATAAACATAAAATAGGAAAACATTTTTATATCTCCTCTTTTATTTTAGTAGTACTTAAGTGCACTTAATTGTTTCGGCTTCCGAACAAGGTATATACATTTATATATAGATGCCAGTGAATTTAAAAATGTTATTAATACTCTGTAGGAAATAGAAATAAGTACTATTATCGTAGTCAGAAATGTTTATAAATCCATGACCGATTTGCTTGATTGCATTAATTAATTCTTATTGTAAAACTTACAATAAGACATAATTAAATATTCATTGGTTACGTGAAGATACATTTAAAAAAATATCTTGTTTATTTAAATTATAATAGAGTGAAATTTAATTTGTATTTTATATAATATATAAGTAAATTTAGCGATCTTGGCTTAAAATCCCAGTATTTTAAGACCTAATTAAAAACTAGTTGACTCACTCTGTATAAATTTATATTAATCATATGAATTTTGTATTCAAATAGCAATTTTGGTTGCATTTGGTAAATTAAGATGCATGAATATTTCGTATTTAACAAGACATTATTTAAAAATTTAAAAATCCCTTTCTCTCGGGGTATAAGACAAGATCACCCCCTACAGGTTTACAAAATTATCGTATAAATGACAGTTTTGAAAGGGTTCAATCTACATTTTAATTTCACACGCAATAAGGTTCACAACGATACGCACCTTTTCTTTAACTCTTAATGGAAAAAGGGTTGCCAGTGTCTTTTAAGAATTACACTTTTACTATACACAGTTGTGTCGTTACATTTGTTTTTGCTAACATCTATTTGCAATTATAGTGGCTTTTAAAGTGTTGTCTTTTATTATAACTTCAATTTTATTCAACAAAAAAATTTGGCACTAACGTTTTTATTTTAATGGATACTTTTTTTTAAATTAGTGAATAGTAAAACATTATAATACATAAAAATAAATAAACTCTATAAATTTGTGCGTTGTGAAACCATTACATATCGATTTATTTGTCCCCAGAGAAGCCAATATACATTATTTCAGGTACCCATATGTGTGGCAATAGCATCTTGTTTTCTCTGATATCAAGAGCACCGTTTTATTTAGAAAACGCTAAAATTTTACAGTAGATTTTTCCTGTCATGTGTATGTTACATATTACGTTGTTATAAATAGCTCTATTTTTGTATGTAAATTTTTTAGTACTTAGGTGTATGTGTATGTATGTATTTTGGTATATATGTATATACATATACGTATATTTGTATAGATAGATAGATAAGATCATTTTTATTTTATGAACTGAATAGAAGCGAAGTCTTGCCAAATGCTTATTTTATGGTCTTTAGGGGTTTATAAATAGTATTACATACATACATTCTCTCTAGAGCTGGGAAGACTAGGTTGCAGATATAACTAGTATAAAGTATAGAATTTATATCAGCCACACCTTTATAATTGTTTCATATCGAGTAACATATTATATTGATTATATATTATATGAATATAGTATACTGATGTCTTTTAAAAATAAACCATAATGAAAAAGAAAAGTTGTTAACTTTTCTCAACGGAGATATTGACTTTTCCGGACAAACTTTTCATCGGCTAAACAGCATGGAGACTTATAATCTAATTGGTATCACCTCGTAACTTCATCCCTCTACTTTTTCCCACCTTCTTCTAATACTTTAAGCCAAGGATGGATCAGAATATCAACAGATCTATCAAGTGCTACCCTAAGTTTAAAAAAAACTGTTTTTGATAAATTACTTTTCATAAATACTACTTTAATAATTAAGAGCTTGGAGTTTTCATAGTGATTATAAACGGAAAATCATTGCTATAAACAAATAGTTCATATATTTTATAAACAAATATCTTCTATCAAGTGCTACCCTAAGTTTAAAAAAAAACTGTTTTTGATAAATTACTTTTCATAAATACTACTTTAATAATTAAGAGCTTGGAGTTTTCATAGTGATTACAAACGAAAAATCATTGCTATAAACAAATAATTCATATCTTTTATAAAGTGCTACCCTAAGTTTAAAAAAAAACTGTTTTTGATAAATTACTTTTCATAAATACTACTTTAATAATAATTAAGAGCTTGGAGTTTTCATAGTGATTACAAACGGGAAATCATTGCTATAAACAAATAATACATATATTTTATGAACACATATCTTCACGTTGACAATATATTTTAATTGTTGTAGGATATCTTATTTTTCAACTAACAATAGATCATTTAATAAATTATTTTATAGTGCCAATAATAAAATAATTCATCAATATGTTTTTTAATCTTTGTTTATCATCCAATATGACGACAAACAATATTTAAATATTTTTATTATTATTTTATTATCTTTTGTTTTCACTCAACTCAAGGATTCTTTATATATTTAATTGCTTTATTTAAATTTTTATGTTAAGAAAAATACCGGGAGTTTCTGGGCTCGCGTTACCCCTTTTGTCGCAGAAAAATTGCAAAATTTTCATCGATCGGTATTCAGTTTTTTGAAAAATCAATTAAATTTACATTACAAGTTCCTAATAGCCTTTAACATACATATTGATGTTATAATAATAATAATAATATTTTTATTCTGTTGACTGTATATACAGTGTAGAACATATCATTACATTTATATTCTAAAGTACAAATACTTTAGTTGTTTAATTTATTTAATAAAATAATTGTAAAAACACCAGGATGAAACTGTGACATAGAGTATTTCACGATATCATTGATTTAAATATAAATGATTGTTATAATAGTTTTTGTCTAGGAAGTAGAGATTTAACTGTTTTTTTTTTTTAATTTAGTTATGGGGAGATTTTTAAGAGAGGATGGTAGTTTATCGTAGATTTTTTGCTCCTGAAAACATGTTGGGGTATTTTTTTTTATAAATATCCATGATTCTAGTGCGAATTGTGCGAAAAGAACATATAGTGTTAGAATTTTATATTTTTGAAAAGCGGTTTGCAAGAAGTAAAAGTGATTACTCCCGCTATGGCACGAACCATAGGTGGGCATTAACTCGTTAATCCGTTAATCGTTAATTAACGAAGTTAACAAAATGTTTAACGGATTAACTTTTAAGTTAACTCAAAAAAAAGTTAACGCTTTTGTTAACTTCCGTTAAATTCAACTTCCGTTAACTTTAGTTCGTTACATTGGTTGTTTGATGAAAAGTACATAACAAAGTTGTAGAAATAGCTAAAAAAAAGGTCTACAAACATTTTGGATGGTTAACTTTTTAACGGATTAACTTTAACTTTCGTAAAATTTTCGAATTTTCGGTTAACTTTAACTTCCGTTACATTTTCGGAATTTTAACGCTTTAACGGTTAACGAAGTTAACTTTTTTATTAACGGATTAACGATTAACGAAGTTAACTTTTCGATTAACTGTGCCCACCTATGGCACGAACGCATCTTTTTTGTATAGTAAATTGTTTTTTTACATTTGTCGAGCTACCCCAAAACATAATTTCATAGCGCAGCGACGATTCTACATACGCATGATAAATAACCAAGAGAACTATATTAAATGTAGAATTAATATAGAACTAAATGAATGTTGAAATGTGCCTATTTCATCCCTGTCTAAAACAATTATTTGTCAACGCAGTACAGGGGCGGTAACATAAATGGGAGCTACACACATACATTAACTACATACATTTCATTAAATTTATATATGCAAATTGGTGATAATGAAATGATAGGAGGTGTACGGTATATAAGGCACTTGGATTTCTCTCACTGCTTGTGTAACTGCTATGTGTAGAATTTAATTATTATACATATGACGACCCACACGTTTAACCTTTTATCTACAAACATTTTTATTATTTTTACTTAAAATAATATCTTCCATATTACACAGAGACAAAAAATTGACTAAGGCCAAAAAACATTTGTTTCATATATAACGAAAAAATATTATACTCTCTTAAAATCAATATTGTCGGACGAAAACAATAATATTCGTTTATTAATTAACACATTACTTCCCATTTAAAGGATATCATATTTTATATTTTTTTCTCTGACATAATAACGTTATAATAACACTTTAAAAGTAACCGAGTAATTATTCCAGTTAGCTGACATTTATAGTTACATTTTTTTTCACATAGTAAAGCATTTTTAAATTAATAAAACTATAGAGAGTAAATAAAACATAACAATATCATCCATAATTTCAAAAATAAATTCAGGTACAGACTATCCTATAAATATGGCATTGGGTTCTCATGATAATAATCTAGTATGCGACTGATAATAATTATTATGTCTTGTATTAAATTTATCTTTTTGGTCATATTTTCAACAAGAATTGAGAATTTGATCAAAAAATTCGAAGAAATAAAAAGTCGGGAAGTAATGGTTTAAGGATTTCATGGTCCAAGTCAACGTTTCTACCCGTGTAATATTTTATTTTAAGTTTCATCAAAAGTGCAATAGTTAAGTGTTTGTCACAAAAAAATTGTATAATAGAATTATTACATTTTCAAAACCATAATTTTAAAAAGGCTAGTAAAGATGATAAAATATAGATAAACCTTTAGGGTTGGTAAATATATTATATACCACAATTTGCATTTATTGCTAAGGGTGCTATATACTATGTAATATATCTTAAGGTATGAAACAACCTTAAACAATCTAAACTACTGATATTATCAACCCATTTTGGTTAATCATTTATATGAAAATAGCATCACCCTTTTAAATTTAACGACAAAAATGTTTTTGTGATTTATTTTTATATTTTTTTCAAGGAAAATATTTATCTTTTATCGATTTATTACACGAAATATGAAATAATATAAATGTTCTGAATAATACTATACTCGTCATATATGAGTAAAACTGTTGCCTAATAATTAAGTACGAGTACATATGTATGTAAATGCGCGTGTGTGTGTGTGTGTGTGTGTGTGTGTGTGTGTGTGTGTGTGTGTGTGTGTGTGTGTGGGTATGAACACGTGTACAAAATTGTAACACAGCAGGTATATAGTAATACCCAAATAATCTGATTCTCTAAATGAAATAATAAAAACACTGGGAGGATGATTAAATTGTCAAAAGGGAGTAACTTAAATTATAAAAGATATCATATTGCTATATAAATAAGATACTAGGTATTTGCATTTTTCACTAGAAACCGAGAAAGGGTATCCCTTGTTCTAGGGAGGACATAAAAAATATAAATAACTGTCCTAAATATCATATAAATCAAGGCTCCTGATTTTATCCGACTTTACATTTAATGTTTACACTTTTTTGTCTTAATTAATCATCAAGCTGTAGAAGTTGAAATTTTGATAAATAAATGTGTTGAGTTATTCATTTTTTATTTCAATACTTCTAATTCAATTAATTAAATTTTGAACAGGGGTGTAGTATGGCTGTTATTGCTTGTTTTTTCAGATGTAAATTATAATTTATTATTCTTTACATGTATAGGCATTATTATTGTATTAAATAAAACTAAAAAAATATATATACGGAATTAATTTCAGTCGATATAAAAATTAAAAAAAAATTAGTTTTTCCATCTTGCTGTTAAATTTGTTATTATATGCCGTTTATTAAGTTTTAGTTTCCCATTGTCGATATTATTTGCTTATTTATTTAGAAAGATGATAAGAGTCAATATTTTTCAATAAAACATTAATAAATTATCCTGAAATATATTTTATTATTCTGTCATAACTTTAACACCGTAGTAATTTTAATGAATGAATGAAAGGAAAAAAATAGATGAAGAAGATAATATTTTTATATGTATACTAGAAAATACATTCATAGCGAAGGTATAAAGTGAGACATGAGTCGAGATAGAAGATATATGTATTGTGTAACACACGTGCTTAGGAAATACCATAAAGATCAGTGTTAGATTAGACCTGATAAGACGGGTCTTTGTCTATTTATGTTTTGTTTTACATAGCAGTAGCTTTATAAGGTGAAATTTTGGGTTCATTTCATTACCTACTACAACCACTGAATTATTACAGATCCGGGTTTACGGGAATTTTAAACTGAAATCATATTTTAATAAAATCATGTTCAAATATTGAACAACCCTTAAAAACAGGCCCCTCTTTCCCACTGGGCACTCTGGGCACGTGCCCAGGGCCCCGCGATTGATAGGGGCCCCATATCACCAAACAATAACCGATATTTATTTCGAAAAAAATCAAACGATAATGACATTAATGACTGACTACAATACCTACTTGCTTATTAGCATTTGCATGGGCGAAGCCCCTCTACTCTCGCCCGAAAATTTTTAATAAAAAATGGAAAAACGTAAAAATTCACCTGGAAAAGTCAGGGAAATTTGTTCCAGAGAAATACTGGCCACCCTGAATTTAATGGTGTACTAATTACCTACACTGTTTAAAAAAATCATCAGTGAACTGCTTAAAAATGTATTTTTTGTATATATTTATTTTGAAATCAAACATTATATTCATTTTTAATATACGTACAAAAAGGTTTTACTTTACTTAAATTGATTGTAAATTTAAAAATGATATCAATACGTTGGTGACAAAATCGATGGAAATGAAAAATAATTAATACTATATTATCTAAATATATAATAATGAGTACGTAGCAACAATAGCATTTTCACATAAGCGCCATCTAGTGGTGGTTTGAACAACTACACGCTTTCAGTTTTCAGCTACAGGAAACGGTGATTGGCATCAGCATCGGTTTTAGCCATGTTCAAAACCAGTATGATGTATTCTGTGATATCTTCTTACTGTGGTTTGTTTACTGGATATATTAATAAACATTACACGTACGTTTTACAGTGGTTCTAAACATTTTATTTTACTGTGAAAAAAATTGAATAACCTTGAGAAATATTTTTTATAAAACCTATTTACGAATCATCCTTTGTAGAAAAATAATTATTACTTTGGGTATTACAAAGACACAGTTTTAAAATACGTATGATTATTATTTTTTATCCGAAGCAAAACTGAGCTATAACTCATAAGGATATGATGATTGCAGCCAGTAATATTGTAGATGGACCGACTATAGTACAACCTACCAACACTAATAATACATAATTGCTCTAAAATAATTGAAATTTGTTCTGGCCACAGTTTTATGTGGTCAGTTCAATCTTGTGTTCTCGTATACCGAAATATGACAGCGCGGAAAATATGTCACAAGTTTACACAATAACGTTTGTATTTAAAAAAAAATAGTGAATTTTAGCGGAATGTTTGACGCATATTATGTTACTATTTTATATATATTATAAATAAAAAAATATAACATAATGGATGATATTTAATGTATATTTATGAATTTTGAATTAGACACCTATGCATTATTTTTCTTATATTTAAAGTACCGCTTGAATAATTTTCTCGATACAGGTTGAAATGTATTTTAAAAATAATAAAGGTGGTCATATTTAAAAATATTTTGGTTGGATATTGATATATAAAAACATTGATGTTTTTTTTCTTTTGAAACACTGCAGACAGTTTAAATAGTTCTATTTTGAATATAATTATTAATATGGATAAAAATTCACCCCGTACAAAATTACACATTCATTTATAATTCAAAGTAATAAAGCATTTTTTTAAATCAATTTTCGGTATTGCAATGATGTAACTTTTAATTAAATTTTAAAAGCACTGTTAATAGCTGCGTGATTTATTCTGTATATAAATATTTCAAAAATTGATTTTGACATGTACTTGCTTAGAATAATTATAGCCTTTACATCTAAAAAGTGGTTGATTTGACAGAATAATTATATTTACTGTATTTATGAAGAAATTTGTATAATGTATCTATAATAGGTCTGCATATCTAATTAAATATGGTTTTGATAAATAAAATAAATATTAATTCAATAAGTTTGAACAATGAATTATATAAATAAGTAAGAATATAAATAAATAATATCTTCAGTTATTGATATTATAGTATAATACATAAAATTCGTTTATATTACTTAATGTTATTTTATAATTTCTATTTCTTCAGCAAAAAAATTATAACTGCTATCATATAACAACTAATTTTTAACGTGTGTTTTTCTTTATTGTTTCAGATTCTTTTGTGGTGGATCCTGTGATGTGCGGCGTCCAAACGTCAGGGTGGGATAGCACCCTAAAGGTCGATTATGTATTACTGTAATCCACATTGAACCTATGGTTCGTGGTCTTATATAAAGTGTGTCGAGTATTGTACCTGGTCCAACGTTTCATCCAAACCTTGAGCGGTCCCAGGGACTCCCGCAGGAGTCCCGCCGCTGGCGAATGACGAATGAATAAATGCGAGTGTACTTATAAGTGTATCGTATTCCACCAAACGGATTAGTTGAAGGAAATCTGTTTTGTGACTTACGAATTGAATTTTTGTATTTGCGTTTTGTATTTAATCGTTTCTTCCGAGTTAATTATTTCCGGCCTGCCGACGAACACTGTCTGTTAGTTTAGGGTATAAGATGACCTGTTATCGGACAGTGTTTTTTGTCGGGCCCTGTTTAGTACGCGTATTATTTGACGACGACAACTACGTCCGTGGCCCGCTGTCCATTTTCGACCCTTCCCTGTGGTAGGATGGGTTTTTTAGGTAGGGCCGGGATAGGTGGACTTTGATGATATTTTTTACGTCAACGGGCTTGAAGCTACATAGACACGATAAGTAACCTCGTTTAGTCCTTAAGTGATATCTCACTGAAATGTGATATATAGTGGTGTTATCGCTGAAAGGTACTAACGTAGAGGCGGTTATCTGTTTATTGTGGCTTGATATAGTCTTAGACGATGTCTACCTTGAACGAGTGCGTTTGGGCAGCAAACTAGTTACATTTACATCGTGTGGCTTCCCTTATAAAGCGCAGGGGATCTATAAGGGATGTCACCCCCCCACACCACGTCTAACTACCATTGCACATAGGCTGCTAGACGTCATATCCACCCTACATACACAATATGTTATGTATCGTATCTATTTATTGCAGGTTCCTAGGACTCTTTAAGGAAGGACTGCTGTGTCGTTTTCCAGACACGGTGGCATCGAGGGATTTATAATTAGTAATTGTTTTAAATAGTTTTTTAATAATTTATTAATTTTCTTAAAATTAAAGGGGTTTTGTTTCTATGTTTTTTTTTAATAATAATTATTTTAAATACTTAGTCACATATCGCGTTACCTTTGGGGCTATATCCTCCAGAACAGGTACAGAAAAACACACTTATTGCGAAGTTGCTCTCTTTCTAGCCGGTGTTGATGTATGACAGAGATGAGTACTTATTTAGTTTATAAGTTTTGGCGCTTTTTGATTTTCAGGTTCTGTTAGGTTTCTCCCCCTCTTTATATTTATGAATTTATTATTTTTATATGTACAGTTTATTAAGTAGAAAAGGAAATTCAACTATCAAAGATAATTAAGTTTTCTTTTCTTAATATATAGTTAGGTATATGTATATTAAGTTTCGTGTCATTTCTAGAGAGAGAGTATATATTTATGTTATGTGTCTGTCAGTGCGTGCAAAAAAATAAATATAAATTATCAATAATAATGAAGAAAACCAAGAAGATCTAAATAATATGAATTAAAAAAAAATAAATGAAGAAAATGCAAAAGATCGAAACAAATTTAATAAAAAAAATATACTAATGCTTTATATGTTTCAGATTCTCGTTTTTCCAGCAGCACCGGACAAATATTAACGACAACTAAATATTTTGTAATAACTAGACTTAGATGTATTTTTTGAAATAATGAAAATAAGATTTAAGACATTTATAGCTGAGATCGAATCCCTGTATTATAATACTGCTGACTTATCGTCGTAAGAAGAAGCCAATAAAATGTCAGATTTCGAGATCCAAGGGTTTGGGTTAGATATTAATGAGTCAACGAACTGTTTTATAAATATTTAAATAGTGGAAATTTTTTTTAATTCTTCTGATAAAATTTTTCAAATCTTGAATACGTAAAAAGACAAGCAATTCCGGTTTAACAATGAACTATTATTTAATATTTCAGATTTTTTTTCAGAGGGCACTGGACAACTTTTATAAATTCAACTAAATGTTATTACATTTATGAAATTACCAAATCTATATTTATTTTTTGATATAATGGAAATATAATCGATTACATTAAAAACAGTGTTCGAGTCCCTATAATGTAGTACCACTGGATTACTCACAAAAAAAGCAAGTCTCGTTTCTAAATTCAGGGGTTTGGGGTGGGCGTTGATGAGTAAGCAAGTGAACAAGAAAAACTTTTATTTATTTAAATAATGGGAATCTTTTTTTAATACTTCTAGCTCAATTTTTCACTTCTTGGATATTAAAAAAATCCAAACAATACCGGCTTAACAATTAATTAACAGGTATTATCCCAGAAGCAGTGGACAAATTTTAAAACTGCGACTAAATACAAAAATTCTATTTTTACTATAATTTAATTATCAGACAATTTTTTTTTAAATAATGTAAATATGATTAATTACATTAATCATATACAGCAGGACCCTGTAATATAGTACCGCTGGATTATCTTCATAAAAAGTATAAAGTCGCGATTCTAGACCCAGAGGTTTGAGTTGGATGGATGAATGAGATAATTTTATTTATTATTGTCCCGTAAGTCCTGAGTAACCTTGAATGATTTAAATAACTTGTGTCTGTAGGTTTTAGATTCGTTAATAAATATAGATGACCGAATGAGAGAATTGTGTGTGCTTTGAAATATCAGTAATTCTTATTATTGATAAATTGTAAAATAATGTATTATTGACCCTTAAGTCCTGAGTAACCTTGAATGATTTAAATAACTTGTGTCTGTAGGTTTTAGATTCGTTATAAATAGATGAGGTTTTAGATTCCTTGATAATGTGGATGGATGAATGAAAGAATTGTGTATGCTATGAAATATCAGTAATTCTTATTATTGATAAATTGTAAAATTATGTATTACTGTCCCATAAGCCCTGAGTAATCTTGAATGATTTAAATAACTTGTCTCTGTAGGTTTTAGATTCCTTGATAATGTGGATGGATGAATGAGAGAATTGTGAATGCTATGAAATATCAGTAATTCTTATTATTGATATATTGTAAAATTATGTATTACTGTCCCTTAAACCCTGAGTAACCTTGAATGATTTAAATAACTTGTCTTTGTAGGTTTTAGATTCCTTGATAATGTGGATGGATGAATGAGAGAATTGTGTGTGCTTTGAAATATCAGTAATTCTTATTATTGATAAATTGTAAAATTATGTATTATTGTCCCTTAAGCCCTGAGTAACCTTGAATGATTTAAATAACTTGTCTCTGTAGGTTTTAGATTCCTTGATAATGTGGATGGATGAATGAGAGAATTGTGTATGCTATGAAACATCAGTAATTCTTATTATTGATAAATTGTAAAATTATGTATTATTGTCCCTTAAGCCCTGAGTAACCTTGAATGATTTAAATAACTTGTCTCTGTAGGTTTTAGATTCCTTGATAATGTGGATAGATGAATGAGAGAATTGTGTATGCTATGAAATATCAGTAATTCTTATTATTGATAAAATGTAAAATTATGTATTACTGTCCCTTAAGCCCTGAGTAACCTTGAATGATTTAAATAACTTGTCTCTGTAGGTTTTAGATTCCTTGATAATGTGGATGGATGAATGAGAGAATTGTGTATGCTATGAAATATCAGTAATTCTTATTATTGATAAATTGTAAAATTATGTATTACTGTCCCTTAAGCCCTGAGTAACCTTGAATGATTTAAATGACTTGTCTCTGTAGGTTTTAGATTCCTTGATAATGTGGATGGATGAATGGGAGAATTGTGTATGCTATGAAATATCAGTAATTCTTATTATTGATAAAATGTAAAATTATGTATTACTGTCCCTTAAGCCCTGAGTAACCTTGAATGATTTAAATAACTTGTCTCTGTAGGTTTTAGATTCCTTGATAATGTGGATGGATGAATGAGAGAATTGTGTATGCTATGAAATATCAGTAATTCTTATTATTGATAAATTGTAAAATTATGTATTACTGTCCCTTAAGCCCTGAGTAACCTTGAATGATTTAAATGACTTGTCTCTGTAGGTTTTAGATTCCTTGATAATGTGGATGGATGAATGGGAGAATTGTGTATGCTATGAAATATCAGTAATTCTTATTATTGATATATTGTAAAATTATGTATTACTGTCCCTTAAACCCTGAGTAACCTTGAATGATTTAAATAAATTGTCTTTGTAGGTTTTAGATTCCTTGATAATGTGGATGGATGAATGAGAGAATTGTGTATGCTATGAAATATCAGTAATTCTTATTATTGATAAATTGTAAAATTATGTATTACTGTCCCTTAAACCCTGAGTAACCTTGAATGATTTAAATAACTTGTCTTTGTAGGTTTTAGATTCCTTGATAATGTGGATGGATGAATGAAAGAATTGTGTATGCTATGAAATATCAGTAATTCTTATTATTGATAAATTGTAAAATTATGTATTACTGTCCCTTAAGCCCTGAGTAACCTTGAATGATTTAAATAACTTGTCTCTGTAGGTTTTAGATTCCTTGATAATGTGGATGGATGAATGAGAGAATTGTGTATGCTATGAAATATCAGTAATTCTTATTATTGATAAATTGTAAAATTATGTATTACTGTCCCTTAACCCTGAGTAACCTTGAATGATTTAAATAACTTGTCTTTGTAGGTTTTAGATTCCTTGATAATGTGGATGGATGAATGAGAGAATTGTGTATGCTATGAAATATCAGTAATTCTTTTTATTGATAAATTGTAAAATTATGTATTACTGTCCCTTAAGCCCTGAGTAACCTTGAATGATTTAAATAACTTGTCTCTGTAGGTTTTAGATTCCTTGATAATGTGGATGGATGAATGAAAGAATTGTGTATGCTATGAAATATCAGTAATTCTTATTATTGATAAATTGTAAAATTATGTATTACTGTCCCATAAGCCCTGAGTAATCTTGAATGATTTAAATAACTTGTCTCTGTAGGTTTTAGATTCCTTGATAATGTGGATGGATGAATGAGAGAATTGTGAATGCTATGAAATATCAGTAATTCTTATTATTGATATATTGTAAAATTATGTATTACTGTCCCTTAAACCCTGAGTAACCTTGAATGATTTAAATAACTTGTCTTTGTAGGTTTTAGATTCCTTGATAATGTGGATGGATGAATGAGAGAATTGTGTATGCTATGAAATATCAGTAATTCTTATTATTGATAAATTGTAAAATTATGTATTACTGTCCCTTAAGCCCTGAGTAACCTTGAATGATTTAAATAACTTGTCTCTGTAGGTTTTAGATTCCTTGATAATGTGGATGGATGAATGAAAGAATTGTGTATGCTATGAAATATCAGTAATTCTTATTATTGATAAATTGTAAAATTATGTATTACTGTCCCATAAGCCCTGAGTAATCTTGAATGATTTAAATAACTTGTCTCTGTAGGTTTTAGATTCCTTGATAATGTGGATGGATGAATGAGAGAATTGTGTATGCTATGAAATATCAGTAATTCTTATTATTGATATATTGTAAAATTATGTATTACTGTCCCTTAAACCCTGAGTAACCTTGAATGATTTAAATAACATGTCTCTGTAGGTTTTAGATTCCTTGATAATGTGGATGGATGAATGAGAGAATTGTGTATGCTATGAAATATCAGTAATTCGTATTATTGATAAATTGTAAAATTATGTATTACTGTCCCTTAAGCCCTGAGTAACCTTGAATGATTTAAATAACTTGTCTCTGTAGGTTTTAGATTCCTTGATAATGTGGATGGATGAATGAGAGAATTGTGTATGCTACGAAATATCAGTAATTCTTATTATTGATAAATTGTAAAATTATGTATTACTGTCCCTTAAGCCCTGAGTAACCTTGAATGATTTAAATAACTTGTCTCTGTAGGTTTTAGATTCCTTGATAATGTGGATGGATGAATGAGAGAATTGTGTATGCTATGAAATATCAGTAATTCTTATTATTGATAAATTGTAAAATTATGTATTACTGTCCCTTAAGCCCTGAGTAACCTTGAATGATTTAAATGACTTGTCTCTGTAGGTTTTAGATTCCTTGATAATGTGGATGGATGAATGGGAGAATTGTGTATGCTATGAAATATCAGTAATTCTTATTATTGATAAATTGTAAAATTATGTATTACTGTCCCTTAAGCCCTGAGTAACCTTGAATGATTTAAATAACTTGTCTCTGTAGGTTTTAGATTCCTTGATAATGTGGATGGATGAATGAGTGAATTGTGTATGCTATGAAATATCAGTAATTCTTATTATTGATAAATTGTAAAATTATGTATTACTGTCCCTTAAACCCTGAGTAACCTTGAATGATTTAAATAACTTGTCTTTGTAGGTTTTAGATTCCTTGATAATGTGGATGGATGAATGAAAGAATTGTGTATGCTATGAAATATCAGTAATTCTTATTATTGATAAATTGTAAAATTATGTATTACTGTCCCTTAAGCCCTGAGTAACCTTGAATGATTTAAATAACTTGTCTCTGTAGGTTTTAGATTCCTTGATAATGTGGATGGATGAATGAGAGAATTGTGTATGCTATGAAATATCAGTAATTCTTATTATTGATAAATTGTAAAATTATGTATTACTGTCCCTTAAACCCTGAGTAACCTTGAATGATTTAAATAACTTGTCTTTGTAGGTTTTAGATTCCTTGATAATGTGGATGGATGAATGAGAGAATTGTGTATGCTATGAAATATCAGTAATTCTTATTATTGATAAATTGTAAAATTATGTATTACTGTCCCTTAAGCCCTGAGTAACCTTGAATGATTTAAATAACTTGTCTCTGTAGGTTTTAGATTCCTTGATAATGTGGATGGATGAATGAAAGAATTGTGTATGCTATGAAATATCAGTAATTCTTATTATTGATAAATTGTAAAATTATGTATTACTGTCCCATAAGCCCTGAGTAATCTTGAATGATTTAAATAACTTGTCTCTGTAGGTTTTAGATTCCTTGATAATGTGGATGGATGAATGAGAGAATTGTGAATGCTATGAAATATCAGTAATTCTTATTATTGATATATTGTAAAATTATGTATTACTGTCCCTTAAACCCTGAGTAACCTTGAATGATTTAAATAACTTGTCTTTGTAGGTTTTAGATTCCTTGATAATGTGGATGGATGAATGAGAGAATTGTGTATGCTATGAAATATCAGTAATTCTTATTATTGATAAATTGTAAAATTATGTATTACTGTCCCTTAAGCCCTGAGTAACCTTGAATGATTTAAATGACTTGTCTCTGTAGGTTTTAGATTCCTTGATAATGTGGATGGATGAATGGGAGAATTGTGTATGCTATGAAATATCAGTAATTCTTATTATTGATAAATTGTAAAATTATGTATTACTGTCCCATAAGCCCTGAGTAATCTTGAATGATTTAAATAACTTGTCTCTGTAGGTTTTAGATTCCTTGATAATGTGGATGGATGAATGAGAGAATTGTGTATGCTATGAAATATCAGTAATTCTTATTATTGATATATTGTAAAATTATGTATTACTGTCCCTTAAACCCTGAGTAACCTTGAATGATTTAAATAAATTGTCTTTGTAGGTTTTAGATTCCTTGATAATGTGGATGGATGAATGAGAGAATTGTGTATGCTATGAAATATCAGTAATTCTTATTATTGATAAATTGTAAAATTATGTATTACTGTCCCTTAAGCCCTGAGTAACCTTGAATGATTTAAATAACTTGTCTCTGTAGGTTTTAGATTCCTTGATAATGTGGATGGATGAATGAGAGAATTGTGTATGCTACGAAATATCAGTAATTCTTATTATTGATAAATTGTAAAATTATGTATTACTGTCCCTTAAGCCCTGAGTAACCTTGAATGATTTAAATAACTTGTCTCTGTAGGTTTTAGATTCCTTGATAATGTGGATGGATGAATGAGAGAATTGTGTATGCTATGAAATATCAGTAATTCTTATTATTGATAAATTGTAAAATTATGTATTACTGTCCCTTAAGCCCTGAGTAACCTTGAATGATTTAAATAACTTGTCTCTGTAGGTTTTAGATTCCTTGATAATGTGGATGGATGAATGAGAGAATTGTGTATGCTATGAAATATCAGTAATTCTTATTATTGATAAATTGTAAAATTATGTATTACTGTCCCTTAAGCCCTGAGTAACCTTGAATGATTTAAATAACTTGTCTCTGTAGGTTTTAGATTCCTTGATAATGTGGATGGATGAATGAGAGAATTGTGTATGCTATGAAATATCAGTAATTCTTATTATTGATAAATTGTAAAATTATGTATTACTGTGCCTTAAACCCTGAGTAACCTTGAATGATTTAAATAACTTGTCTTTGTAGGTTTTAGATTCCTTGATAATGTGGATGGATGAATGAGAGAATTGTGTATGCTATGAAATATCAGTAATTCTTATTATTGATAAATTGTAAAATTATGTATTACTGTCCCTTAAGCCCTGAGTAACCTTGAATGATTTAAATAACTTGTCTCTGTAGGTTTTAGATTCCTTGATAATGTGGATGGATGAATGAGAGAATTGTGTATGCTATGAAATATCAGTAATTCTTATTATTGATAAATTGTAAAATTATGTATTACTGTGCCTTAAACCCTGAGTAACCTTGAATGATTTAAATAACTTGTCTTTGTAGGTTTTAGATTCCTTGATAATGTGGATGGATGAATGAGAGAATTGTGTATACTATGAAATATCAGTAATTCTTATTATTGATAAATTGTAAAATTATGTATTACTGTCCCTTAAGCCCTGAGTAACCTTGGATGATTTAAATAACTTGTCCCTGTAGGTTTTAGATTCCTTGATAATGTGGATGGATGAATGAGAGAATTGTGTATGCTATGAAATATCAGTAATTCTTATTATTGATAAATTGTAAAATTATGTATTACTGTCCCTTAAGCCCTGAGTAACCTTGAATGATTTAAATAACATGTCTCTGTAGGTTTTAGATTCCTTGATAATGTGGATGGATGAATGAGAGAATTGTGTATGCTATGAAATATCAGTAATTCTTATTATTGATAAATTGTAAAATTATGTATTACTGTCCCTTAAGCCCTGAGTAACCTTGAATGATTTAAATAACTTGTCTCTGTAGGTTTTAGATTCCTTGATAATGTGGATGGATGAATGAGAGAATTGTGTATGCTATGAAATATCAGTAATTCTTATTATTGATAAATTGTAAAATTATGTATTACTGTGCCTTAAACCCTGAGTAACCTTGAATGATTTAAATAACTTGTCTTTGTAGGTTTTAGATTCCTTGATAATGTGGATGGATGAATGAGAGAATTGTGTATACTATGAAATATCAGTAATTCTTATTATTGATAAATTGTAAAATTATGTATTACTGTCCCTTAAGCCCTGAGTAACCTTGAATGATTTAAATAACTTGTCCCTGTAGGTTTTAGATTCCTTGATAATGTGGATGGATGAATGAGAGAATTGTGTATGCTATGAAATATCAGTAATTCTTATTATTGATAAATTGTAAAATTATGTATTACTGTCCCTTAAGCCCTGAGTAACCTTGAATGATTTAAATAACATGTCTCTGTAGGTTTTAGATTCCTTGATAATGTGGATGGATGAATGAGAGAATTGTGTATGCTATGAAATATCAGTAATTCTTATTATTGATAAATTGTAAAATTATGTATTACTGTCCCTTAAGCCCTGAGTAACCTTGAATGATTTAAATAACTTGTCTCTGTAGGTTTTAGATTCCTTGATAATGTGGATGGATGAATGAGAGAATTGTGTATGCTATGAAATATCAGTAATTCTTATTATTGATAAATTGTAAAATTATGTATTACTGTGCCTTAAACCCTGAGTAACCTTGAATGATTTAAATAACTTGTCTTTGTAGGTTTTAGATTCCTTGATAATGTGGATGGATGAATGAGAGAATTGTGTATACTATGAAATATCAGTAATTCTTATTATTGATAAATTGTAAAATTATGTATTACTGTCCCTTAAGCCCTGAGTAACCTTGAATGATTTAAATAACTTGTCCCTGTAGGTTTTAGATTCCTTGATAATGTGGATGGATGAATGAGAGAATTGTGTATGCTATGAAATATCAGTAATTCTTATTATTGATAAATTGTAAAATTATGTATTACTGTCCCTTAAGCCCTGAGTAACCTTGAATGATTTAAATAACATGTCTCTGTAGGTTTTAGATTCCTTGATAATGTGGATGGATGAATGAGAGAATTGTGTATGCTATGAAATATCAGTAATTCTTATTATTGATAAATTGTAAAATTATGTATTACTGTCCCTTAAGCCCTGAGTAACCTTGAATGATTTAAATAACTTGTCTCTGTAGGTTTTAGATTCCTTGATAATGTGGATGGATGAATGAGAGAATTGTTAAATAGTGGAAATTTTTTTTAATTCTTCTGATAAAATTTTTCAAATCTTGAATACGTAAAAAGACAAGCAATTCCGATTTAACAATGAACTATTATTTATATATATTTCAGATTTTTTTTCAGAGGGCACTGGACAACTTTTATAAATCCAACTAAATGTTATTACATTTATGAAATTACCAAATCTATATTTATTTTTTGATATAATGGAAATATAATCGATTACATTAAAAACAGTGTTCGAGTCCCTATAATTTAGTACCGCTGGATTACTCACAAAAAAAGCAAGTCGTTTTTCTAAATTCAGGGGTTTGGGGTGGGCGTTGATGAGTAAGCAAGTGAACAAGAAAATCTTTTATTTATTTAAATAATGAGAATCTTTTTTTAATACTTCTGAATCAATTTTTCACATCTTAATTATATAAAAAAACTCGAACAATAGTTACTTAATAATTCACTTTATTTATTTCAGGTTATTGTTTTCAAGGGGTACTAAACAACTTTAAATAACTACAACCATATATCAAAATTTTCTTTTTTCTTTAATATAATTTATCAGGCAGAGATTATTTTTAAATAATGTAAATACGATTGTTTTCTTTTCCAGCAGGGTTTGATTATTATCGTTAAAGTAAATAAATAAATAAAATGTCACATTCTAGATTCGGGGTTTTGGGCTGGACGTTGATCTGACAGCGAGTCAAATTTTTAAATTATCTGATTACATTTTTCACATGAAAACATTGAATACGTAGAAAATACAAACAATTCCGGTTTAACAATTAACTATAATTAAATATTCCCGATTTTTTTCAGAGGGTTTTACTGGACAACGTTTATAAATTCATCTGAATATCTAAATTTTGATATTCCTTTTATGAAATTAACAAATCTTGATTTATTTTTTGGTAAAATGGAAATATAATCGATTACATTAAAAGGAGTGTTCGAGTCCCTGTAATGAAGTACTGCTGGGTTGCCTTCATAAAAATCATAAAGTCGCGTTTCTAGAACTAGGGGTTTCATTTGTGGGCGTTGATGAGTAAACAAGTAAACAAGGAACTATTTTATATATTTCAATAATGGGAATCTCTTTTTAAAAACTTCTGACTCAATATTTCACATCTTAAATACATAAATAATCTGAGAAATACTGACTTATTAATACAATTTTTGTATATTTAAGATTTTCAATTATAAACAAGTTATTACTATACATGTTATTATATTTGATTATTTGTATATACAAATAATCTTAAACGATTTGAATATCGTGTCTCTGTAGATTTTAGAATCATAAAATATGTGTGATATATTTTTTGCGATGTGAAAGACAATTTAATAAGTCCTGATATTGTACTAGGATTATTTATTTATCTGCGCTGTGAAAAGGTATGAAAAGGAAATTCAGTAAATTAAACATACTTAATTTTCTATTCTCAATATATAATTTTTATTTTTAAAATTTATTAAGTCAAAAGAAAATTCAGTAATCCTAGATTATTTTGTTTTCTATTCTTAATCTATATTTTTTATATTTATAGTTTAGTAAATGAAAAGGAAATTCAGTAATCCTATAGATTATTTAGTTTTCTATTCTTAGTATATATTTTTACTTTCTTATACCTATGTATATGAAATATACATATAGTATAAGTAAGTATAGTAATCGCGATTTTTTTCGAAATCCGGATTTTTTAAATTTATAATTTAGTCAAAGAAAAGGAAATTCAGTAATCCTAGATTATTTAGTTTTCTATTCTTAATCTACATTTTTTATATTTATAGTTTAGTAAATGAAAAGGAAATTCAATAATCCTAGATTATTTAGTTTTCTATTCTTAGTATATATTTTTTAAATTTATAAGTTATTAATTAAGTGAAAAGGAAATTCAGTAATCCTAGATTATTTAATTTTCTATTCTTAATCTACATTTTTTATATTTATAGTTTAGTAAATGAAAAGGAAATTCAATAATCCTAGATTATTTAGTTTTCTATTCTTAGTATATATTTTTTAAATTTATAAGTTATTAATTAAGTGAAAAGGAAATTCAGTAATCCTAGATTATTTAGTTTTCTATTCTTAGTATATATTTTTTAAATTTATAAGTTATTAATTAAGTGAAAAGGAAATTCAGTAATCTTAGGTTATTTAGTTTTCTATTCTTAGTATATATTTTTTAAATTTATAAGTTATTAATTAAGTGAAAAGGAAATTCAGTAGTCCTAGATTATTTAGTTTTCTATTCTTAGTATATATTTTTTAAATTTATAAGTTATTAATTAAGTGAAAAGGAAATTCAGTAATCCTAGATTATTTAATTTTCTATTTTTAATCTACATTTTTATATTTATAGTTTAGTTAATGAAAAGGAAATTCAATAATCCTAGATTATTTAGTTTTCTGTTCTTAATATATATTTTTTATATTTATAAGTTATTAAGTGAAAAGAAAATTCAGTAATCCTAGATTATTTACTTTTCTATTCCTCAATATATATTTTTTATATGAAAAAGGAAATTCAGCAATCAAAGATTGTTTAGTTTTCTTTTATCAATATCTTTTTAAAGTTTCGCGTCAATTCTAATGAAGTTTATTTTGATTTAATGTGTCTATCAGTGCGTGTAAAAAAATCATAAATAGTAGAAAATTACTTAAATAATGAATTAAAAAAATATGTTAGAAGATCGAATCAAGGTAAATTACCAATACTAAAAAAAATTGTATTCAGAACGCAAGCCAGTTAAGTTATCTTGGGTTCCACCATTAACAATTAACATTTAATATGTTTCAAATTCTAGTGGTGGTAATAAAATTACTATTATGAAGTCGTCTATGAGTTTTTTCAACATTTACATCAAGGATAGAATTTCTAAAGCATACTTTTTACATTTTTAATTAATTATATAATTTTAAATGATTGTTATACTATAATTAAATTATAACTTCTTGATATGTTTCAGATTAAAAAGAACATTGTTGACTTAAACCATCTTCTTCTACCTTCCAATAATTGTTAAAATGGTTTAATATTTGATTTAAATTTAAACAACGACTAAATTATTAGCATATTGTTTGTTTCAGATTAAATAGAACATTGTTGACTTAAACCATCTACTTCTACCTTCCAATAATTGTTAAAATGGTTTAATATTTGATTTAAATTTAAACAACGACTAAATTATTAGCATATTGTTTGTTTCAGATTAAATAGAACATTGCTGACTTAAAACATCAACTTCTACCTTCAAATAATTGTTGAAATGATTTAATATTTGATTTAATTTTAAACAATGGCTAAATTATGAACATATTGTATGTTTCAGATTAAATAGAATATTGCTGACTTAAAGCATCTATTATTTCCCTCACATGGAACATTGTTGGCATACACCTTCTACTTCTACCTTCAAATAATTGTTAAAATGGTTTAATATTTGATTTAAATTTAAACAATGGCTAAATTATTAACATATTGTATGTTTCAGATTAAATAGAATATTGCTGACTTAAAGCATCTATTATTTCCCTCACATGGAACATTGTTGACATACACCATCTACTTCTACCTTCAAATAATTGTTAAAATGGTTTAATATTTGATTTAAATTTAAACAATGGCTAAATTATTAACATATTGTATATTTCAGATTAAATAGAATATTGCTGACTTAAAGCATCTATTATTTCCCTCACATGGAACATTGTTGACATACACCATCTACTTCTACCTTCAAATAATTTTAAAAATGGTTTAATATTTGATTTAAATTTAAACAATGGCTAAATTATTAACATATTGTATGTTTCAGATTAAATAGAATATTGCTGACTTAAAGCATCTATTTATTTCCCTCACATGGAACATTGTTGACATACACCATCTACTTCTACCTTCAAATAATTGTTAAAATGGTTTAATATTTGATTTAATTTTAAACAATGGCTAAATTATTAACAAATTGTATGTTTCAGTTCAGATTAAAAAGTACATTGTTGACTTACACCATCTACTCCTACCTTCAAATAATTGTTAAAATGGTTTAATGGATCTTGGCATTTGAGTGTAAGTTGCGTCGATAACACGACCAAATAGACACGGTTTACACTTAGAAGCCAAGATTCAGATGAAGACTACCGCGGAAGCCTGAAGACTTGTAAAATGTTTTAATATTTGTTTTTATTTTTATTTTCAAATGTTTTATATCAAAAAGCCGATAACGACGGCTAATTTATTAACAATTTGCATGTTTCAGTTTGAAAAGAACATTGTTGACTTCTATCAACTACCCTTTTCCTCAAATGATTGTTAAAATGTTTCAATATTTGATTTTTTTTTTTATTTTAAAATATTTTATATCAAAAAGCCGATAACGACGGCTAATAATTTATTAACAATTTGTATGTTTCAGATTGAAAAGAACATTGTTGACTTCTATCAACTACCCTTTCCCTCAAATGATTGTTAAAATGTTTCAATATTTGTTTTTATTTTTATTTTCAAATGTTTTATATCAAAAAGCCGATAAGGACGGCTTATTTATTATTATTTTTTATGTTTCAGATTGAAAAGAACATTGTTAACTGAAAACATCTATCCTTTCCCTCAAATGATTGTTAAAATGTTTCAATATTTGATTTTTTTTTAATTTTAAAATATTTTATATCAAAAAGCCGATAACGACGGCTAATTTATTAACAATTTGTTTGTTACAGATTGTGAAAAGAACATTGTTGACTTCTATCAACTACCCTTTCCCTCAAATAATTGTTTAAATGTTTCAATATTTGATTTTTTTTTTAATTTTAAAATATTTTATATCAAAAAGCCGATAACGACGGCTAATTTATTAACAATTTGTATGTTTCAGTTTGAAAAGAACATTGTTGACTTCTATCAACTGCCCTTTCCCTCAAATGATTGTTAAAATGTTTCAATATTTGATTTTATTTTTATTTTAAAATATTTTATATCAAAAAGCCGATAACGACGGCTAATTTATTAACAATTTGTGTTTCAGATTGAAAAGAACATTTTTGACTTCTATCAACTACCCTTTCCCTCAAATGATTGTTAAAATGTTTCAATATTTGTTTTTATTTTTATTTTCAAAAGTTTTATATCAAAAAGCCGATAACGACGGTTAATTTATTAACAATTTGTATGTTTCAGTTCAGATTAAAAAGTACATTGTTGACTTACACCATCTACTCCTACCTTCAAATAATTGTTAAAATGGTTTAATGGATCTTGGCATTTGAGTGTAAGTTGCGTCGATAACACGACCAAATAGACACGGTTTACACTTAGAAGCCAAGATTCAGATGAAGACTACCGCGGAAGCCTGAAGACTTGTAAAATGTTTTAATATTTGTTTTTATTTTTATTTTCAAATGTTTTATATCAAAAAGCCGATAACGACGGCTAATTTATTAACAATTTGCATGTTTCAGTTTGAAAAGAACATTGTTGACTTCTATCAACTACCCTTTTCCTCAAATGATTGTTAAAATGTTTCAATATTTGATTTTTTTTTTATTTTAAAACATTTTATATCAAAAAGCCGATAACGACGGCTAATAATTTATTAACAATTTGTATGTTTCAGATTGAAAAGAACATTGTTGACTTCTATCAACTACCCTTTCCCTCAAATGATTGTTAAAATGTTTCAATATTTGTTTTTATTTTTATTTTCAAATGTTTTATATCAAAAAGCCGATAAGGACGGCTTATTTATTATTATTTTTTATGTTTCAGATTGAAAAGAACATTGTTAACTGAAAACATCTATCCTTTCCCTCAAATGATTGTTAAAATGTTTCAATATTTGATTTTTTTTTAATTTTAAAATATTTTATATCAAAAAGCCGATAACGACGGCTAATTTATTAACAATTTGTATGTTTCAGTTTGAAAAGAACATTGTTGACTTCTATCAACTACCCTTTCCCTCAAATGATTGTTAAAATGTTTCAATATTTGATTTTATTTTTATTTTAAAATATTTTATATCAAAAAGCCGATAACGACGGCTAATTTATTAACAATTTGTATGTTTCAGATTGAAAAGAACATTTTTGACTTCTATCAACTACCCTTTCCCTCAAATGATTGTTAAAATGTTTCAATATTTGTTTTTATTTTTATTTTCAAAAGTTTTATATCAAAAAGCCGATAACGACGGTTAATTTATTAACAATTTGTATGTTTCAGATTTAAAAGAACATTTTTGACTTCTATCAACTACCCTTTCCCTCAAATGATTGTTAAAATGTTTCAATATTTGTTTTTATTTTTATTTTCAAATGTTTTATATCAAAAAGCCGATAACGACAGCTAATTTATTAACAATTTGTATTTTTCAGATTTAAAAGAACACTGTTGACTGAAACCATCGACCCCTTTGTTTAAATAATTGTTAAATTGTTTTAATAAAGATTTGATTTTATTTTTATTATGAAATAAACAATTGGTTTGATATGTTTCAGTTTTCTCATCAGCGGGCGAGTTAAGAGTTTTGACGCAACGACAGGTGACAACGAGCAACTAGAATTGTTACAATAAATACTTTATTATTTTGCATGTTGTGTTTGTCTTTGCATGTTAGTTTTTGCATGTTTGTTTATTCGGACGTCCGATGTTGGTTTGGTGATGACTAATGATGCTTTTCTTTCAGGTCCGTGCGCGGAGCCTGACCGCGTTACGGCGCGTCCCCCGGTTGGCCGATGGGGGAACCCCCTTGTTGTTAGAAAAAATATATCTTAAAAGTAAGATATAAATGTTTAAATTTCAAGTTTGATTTTTATTTTGTAATATGTACTACACTGGGATCATGATATTTGGGCCTCTTTGGGTTGGTTGGGCACCTCCTATTATCGGACATTGCTGACGCCTAACCAGTGAGTAATTTTGTCACGTTTGTATGTATGTTAATTTTTTTTTAATAATAATTGTAAACAATAAGCTGTTAGAGCTATTTGTATTTTATATTTTTCTGACATCAATGGGCTACTCTGAATATACTGAATAAAGAGTCGTGGACCAACAGGCAGACTTTTTTCGTTAATGATAAAATTATAAAAAACTTCAATTTTGACGAGACGAAACGGTACACACTTAAAGTCAATCTTGTCTCGTATCGTTTCAATCTCTAGAAAAGGAAGAAGAGGGAACCATTAAAATTACAGAAGTAAATGACTACTAGACTATTGTTTTACGGCAAAAAAAAAATAAACAATTGTATATTTACACACTCGAATAAAATTTTATCGTTTTTACTAAGAAAATATCTAATAAATACTAATTTTGTATTGTTACTTGAGTACAATAAAATCCAAATAATATTTTACTATATTGTCATAAAAAATTAAAATTTTTATTACAATTTTTTATATATAATTCTTGTCTATAATTTTACGTTTGAAACAATTGCTAGTGCTTGTTCTATGTCAACAGAATGCACCGTGCAAGCTTCTTAAATCTTACCCCACACAAATTGGAAATGCCATTCGAATCTTGTTAGCATGCAAATTGCAATATGTAGTTAATGTAAGATGAAATCAATGCATCTTAAAATGATTCTTTGGCAGGCTTCTATATTACTTCGCTCCATCTCCTTGTTTCAGTGCCTACTGTAATCAACTAGTCCCTTGAGAAATCGCTTTAACTAAGTTATGAATAAGATTTTGGTTGATACAACCCCTCCTTTACCTTACTAGCAAAATTTAAATACATATATGCCAATATTGTTTTTGACTGTAAAATCATTTTGGAATAGAGCGCGTTTTTTCTTACGGGTATTTCAAAATCGATTAAATCCAACTGCCATTGATTATTCTTTTAATTTTTAGTATTTGAAAATATAATTTGTAAATATATACCGGGTGGTCTATTTAAATTGAGACAAGCAAATATCTCGAAAATTAAGGTTTTTCAGGAATAATGTTTGGTACAAAAGTTTCAGGGTTCAAAGGGGGAAAACCAATGGAGGTAAAATTTTTGACTTTGAGTGGAGGTTTTAAGGTCATTTTGAGGTCAACTTCATTTTTTTAAATGGAAACATATTTCTTTTTTTACATATTTGTATTTTGCAGAAAAAAAGAAACAACTTTTGTCTAATAAGTTTTTCAAAATCCTCAAATTCAGGGGCATTTTTTTAATCTTTTTAACTATGCATGTTTAAGTAACAATTAAATTTAAAAAATGATTTTTTTTAATTTTAGGATTTTAAACAATTTTTTTTTTATATTTTGAATATTTTTACTAAAAAAAATAGGTTAAAATTGAGGATTTTGAAAAAACTTCTCAGACAAAAGTTGTTTCTTTTTGTCTGCAAAATACAAATATGTAAAAAAAGAAATAGGTTTCCATTTAAAAAAATGAAGTTGACCCCAAAATGACCTTAAAACCTCCACTCAAAATCAAAAATTTTACCTCCATTGGTTTTCCCCCTTCGAACCCTGAAACTTTTGTGCGAAACATCATCTCTGAAAAACCTTAATTTTCGAGATATTTGCTTGTCTCAATTTAAATAGACCACCCGGTATAATAAACAATAAAAAAAAAACATCTCATAGACAAAAAATAAATTTTATTTTTATTCTTTAATTAGTTTCTTGTTCGGCTTATCTAATTTTCGATAGCTAAAAACATATTGTGATTGTTATATTATTTTAATATTGTTTATTTATGTATTATATTTGTTGGACGTATTATCGTTTTAGATATCGGTATGATTACGACATGAGTTTAAAATTTTATTTATGCAAATGATTGTAAAAATAAAGTGCCGAGAAAGTCTTTTGAATAAGAATAAGCGCCCCTCATAATATAAAAATAAGGGTGGTTTGAAGGGCGTAGGTGTAAAGGTTCACAATATGTACATAGAAAACTAAGAAGGATTCACTTATTAAGTACATGTTTTTTCTTGAAAGGCTCTGTGAAAAAACGCAAAGAATTTCAAGAAGAAAATAAGAATTCATTGTTGTCATTTATTATATTGTATTGAATAAAATGCGAAGAAAATGTTTGATTGAATTCCTGCAAATTCGTATTAAATGCAGATAACTTGTTCATTTTCAAATATTTAAATAAAATAATAATATTTTTCAATATTTGATGGTATAGAACTATCAAAATAGCAAATTGCATTTATCATTGTTTTAGATTTATCTACTCCAAATATATTTGTTTATTTAATTCATTTTACTTCATTATCTTATCATAAATATGTGCATACTTATATGCATATAAATTAAATATAGTATAAGCAAATGTTAGTTTGATAGAAATATTTATTTTGACCTCGGAATATATTCTGATTATTTTCGCCATGATATTTGTGTGTCTGTATGTCGGTCTGTATACGCTGAGATTCAAAAATGATAAATTGTAAAACGGTAAGAGCTGATATTTATGATCAATTGTTTTTTAGGAAAAAAACTCGATTTTACAAGAAATGCTTGTTTATTATTGACATTTTTTTTAATTTTTAAAATTATTTTTGAAGTGATGCGTATTAGAAAAAAATATTTTCTATAAAAGTTGTAAAGAATACTATTATTTATAGTTTATAATTTATTCGTACAAAAATTTTTTTAATGGAAATAATCGATTTCCGTAATAGGAAATATTATATAATGAAGTCCTGTGGCACCCATGGCATCTTTTTTAATAGTTATAAAGTCAAAATGAATATTAATTAGAAAAACTTGAATGAAACAAAAAGTTTCTATTAAAAAAATTGTTATATATACATTTTATACATACCTTTTTAGTAATATATGTATACTTAAAAATTAATATTTGCACATTAGTTGTTTAATTTTAAGATTCTAATAAAAGCGGTCATTGAGAAAATGACATAATGGTTAAGAATTCCAACATTTCTTCTTAAATGATTTACAGTCCCTGTGGCATGTGTATATTGGTTTATTTTGAACACCCTATTCTCTTATATTAATACCCTCTTTTTCTCATCCCCTAGCCAGACGTACATAAAATTCAGGAGAAGCTTTTTTCAAAATCCTTAACCATATAATTTTATAATTTCTTATCACCTTACATTTTAATAATATCTGATTATTGTTAGTCAATAAATATATGTATTACTTTCTAAATTTTTATCCGTCACGAAAATATAATCTTTTAATTATTTATTGTAATTTCAAGCATCAGATTTTCTTATCTCCGGTATCGTAAAGGACGTAGCTAATTTTCCAGCTTGCAAACACTCTAAAATGAGGTATCAAACTTATATGACATTTTTCTGTATGTAAACACAAACGGTATTAAAACAGTGGTGATATTATGATAATTACCACGTACGGTCAGAGTCGCCAACTGTGTTGAAGTATCACTGTTCTAAATTCCATAGCAAATCCATAAATACTATAACGAAATTAATACCTCATTATTACTATAATAGTACATCGATTTTGAAATTTTTAGATCTCAAAATCAATGGGGTTCCGAGTAAAAATTAAAAAAGTCGAAAACAGAAAAACATTTTTTTCTCTTAATTGGCTGCACCGATTTGAATAAAATTTTTATGGTATTCTGATATCTATGTAAGCACTCTTTAAAAAAATAATCAACTGTATAGCTTTGCATTATCATAGGAAAAAAAATTATTTTTTCAGAAAAATATTTTTTTCTATTGTTTTCCTAAAGAGTACAATTCTGAAAATATTTTTTTCAAATTCTTCATCAAAAAACACATAATATATATTTTTTTCATATTTTTCCTAGAGGTACGCCATATCGAAAAAAAATAAATACTGCGAAAAAGTTGTATTTCCCGTTCATTTAACTATACAGTGCCCGAACACTGTGTCAAAGTTCAATATTTCATTTATTAAAACAAATAGAAGAAAATTGTAAATGCAAAAGTTGTCAGGTTGGAGAAGCAGCAAATTTTGAAAATAGTTACATTTATACAGTATGTCCCATAAGTGCGTTACAAATAAAAGTTGTGTTTTTTTTAATACACAACATACTTTCTTAATTGATAATCTAAAAATACGATTATGAAATTATTTTGTTTCGAGTTTAAAACACATACAATATTTTTTTTAATGTTACGCCACAATGAAAATAATAAATACTGCGAAAAAGTTGTATTTCCTGTTCATTTAACTATATAGATTATTATATGTACATATACAGTTAAGTTGTGTCAAAAAAAAATTCGCCTTCGTTATGAAAAAGGTAAAATAAATCCTCACCGAGGGATTATCCTGTACTTCAATTTTAAGAGGTGCCGCAAAGGGGGGGGGGTCCGTTTCCCAATTAAATAACACAGAAAAATGATTATTATTTAGAACTAAAGTTATTATTACTAATTCATGATAACTGATGAAATTTTTTTAAGGACATCATCTTGTAGAAGATAAAATTACCTACAAAAGTATCTGCAAAGTAATGTCGCCTCAATTCAAGGTATCGAATGTTACAGACATTCTAATTGATTTATTTGTTAAATTGTACGTTTTAAACTCGAAACAAAATAATTTCATAATCGTATTTTTAGATTATCAATTAAGAAAGTATGTTGTGTATTAAAAAAAACACAACTTTTATTTGTAACGCACTTATGGGACATACTGTATAAATGTAACTATTTTCAAAATTTGCTGCTTCTCCAACCTGACAACTTTTGCATTTAAAATTTTCTTCTATTTGTTTTAATAAATGAAATATTGAACTTTGACACAGTGTTCGGGCACTGTATAGTTAAATGAACGGGAAATACAACTTTTTCGCAGTATTTATTTTTTTTCGATATGGCGTACCTCTAGGAAAAATTTGAAAAAAATATATTTTATGTGTTTTTTGATGAAGAATTCGAAAAAAATATTTTTAGAATTGTACTCTTTAGGAAAACAATAGAAAAAAATATTTTTCTGAAAAAATAATTTTTTTTCCTATGATAATACAGAGCTATACAGTTGGTTATTTTTTTAAAGAGTGCTTACATAAATATCAGAATACCATAAAAATTTTATTCAAATCGGTGCAGCCAATTAAGAGAAAAAAATGTTTTTCTGTTTTCGACTTTTTTAATTTTTACTCGGAGCCCCATTGATTTTGAGATCTAAAAATTTCAAAATCGATGTACTATTATAGTACAAACATGCCCTGAAAGTATCGTTCAGAAAAGCCCCGGGGGCAATTTTAGCATCCTTATCTCCCTATGGCCTTTGTTAATAGAATACAAAAATAAACTATGTTCATCCATATAAACAGACGCGATATTACACTAACAATAAGTTAATAAAGATAATAATACATAGTATTTATATAAATAATGTTTACGACTTAGAGCAGATTTGTACTTTCTAACAAATAATACTCTTTAAAAGTGGTTACAGCTAAGAAAGTGCTATAAGATAAGTATAACTACTAGAAAAGCTGTAATAAAAGCTGTACTATAATCTACTCTCAAGGAGTATGCTTTTCCTACAACTATTAAGGATTTAGACTGCGTTTTGTGCCAACTTCATTTCAGGGAGTTGGAAATATATGTATTGTTAATGCTTGAAAGAGAAAAAGTATACCTGGTAATATGTTAAAATAAATTTGACAGTTTTTGTTTGTTGTAAAACTTTAAATAAACTTATATATTTCATTTCACATGCATTAAAACTTGAAATTCATCTTTATAAATGTACCTGTAATACGTGTAAAACACATTAAAATGTTTCACAAGAAACTTTGTGCTATATACTAAGTAAATAATCAAGTAACCTTACTTCCCTATGTCTTTCTTAGATCTCTTGAGGTATAACGTAACCCATAATGCCCCTCAAAACTTACACACTATATTCAACAGGAGACTCGCAAAGATTTCCATTATATTGTTAAAAGGTACATAAAATAAAGATGAATATAAATTTAACTGTTCTTAAGGTTATTCGACCATTAGAACAATGTTTAGATAAAAGTCTAAATTTTTAATAGGTATGTTATTTATGAATAGCTAATATACAGTGTGATTCAGCACTGTCGAGCCAAACTTGAACAGTAGATTGAGAAAAATATTTTAAGCAAAAAACTTTTGATAAACATGTGTCTGGAAATTTTTCGTAAGGGAAATACAGGCCTCCAAAGATTTTACTCCCTTTGTGATACAAATTTGAAATTTAGTATTTGGTTTAGTAATAATATGTGTTATCGATTTCTAGTATTAAACAATTATATTTTCGACCAGGGCTGTATGGGGCCAGTGAGCCCATCGATTTTTATCTAGTATTTGTTTGTTCCTAAGTATTTTTTTGTGTATTTAGTGTCATATAATCATATTAATGTACCAACTCAGGAAAAAAATTAAGGAACAAACAAATACTAGATAAAAATCGATGGGCCCACTGGCCCCATAAAGCCCTGGTCTAAAATATAATTATTTAATACTAGAAACTAAATCTTTTTTTACAGTGTGCTAGGTGTGTAACCTTAAAAAGTATTTAGTTGGTAAATATATATTAATTTGTATTTTATATCGCAACTAGTCGAAATTTTTGTATTTCAAGTTAAACAATGATTATCTTGATTGTGCCCATTACGGTATACGTAAGGGGAAGATTGTATTATCTGAGGGTGGCATTGTTAGGGCGAGGGCGTTAAATTTCGATTGACAACGTTTCTTCACGGGAACATAGTAACCTAAATAACTATGTTAGTTGCCTAATTTAATCATTTAGTACTGACATTTTGTGTTGTCAATTATATGTAACATAATGTAATTTTCTTTATTTATTTCTCAAAAGAAATTGTAAAAAAAAGAAGAAGAAAATATTGTAGATATTTTTAAACACTTTCTGCAATTCTTTAGATAAATAGTATTTTATGTAAAATATGAAAAAGCATATTATTATTAAAACAAAGTAAATTAAGGGTAATTATTTTATTTGGATTTTTACGACAAAAATTGCGATTAAAAAATATAGTTTTATTTGCTAGGTACATATTTGAATTATTAATTATAAATAAAATCTTGTTTAATATTAACTAATATTTCACAAACGCTTCTTTTGATTTTAATTTGGGTTGAATAAATTTTTTATGCAACTACTACCTTACTGTGCACATACATATATTATAGTAGTTACCTTTATTTATCAATATTAAGCAATATCCATTTGTATAAATAAAGCCAAATAAATATTTCATACGTCACATTTCGATCCGCAATGTTTTCCGCAAAGCTGAGCTTTTGTGTGCGCAACCGGTTCCCGTAGAATAAACAGGGAGCCGGCTTCCGTTTCCTTGGGCCGACAAGTTATTACATAAATAGTCAATATGTCGCCATAAATCGGCCAATCATGTCTAGCCTATTCCCAGTGTGGCCGTGAACACGCATACGATATATCGTCCTAACAACAATATTTCTTTGCTCCGGATAGATCAGATTGATTACTTGTACCCACTTTGCCATTCGTGTACACCACAGGCCAAAACATACTCTACTAGATATTTGATTTTTACTTTATTTGTTTGGTTTTTTGATTAAACGTTCATTTTTTCTGTGTCCATTTTTGGAAAATTATTATTATTTTTGCGATTTTATTTACAAAAAAGATTCAACTATATGATTATTTTTTATAGGCTTATATTTAAATGCACTTTTTTTAGTAATAATAACAATATTATTAAAACATTTTAACAAATATATACTGCATGAAAAATTAGTAAACATTAAACAATTATATTGAACTTAAAACAAACTACATCACTTTAAATAAATAATTTCCACTAAAAGAAATACATACTTTGCACTAAAAAAATAATGCTTTGCAATTGACTTAAATTTGGACCTGTCAGATTTAAAAATTACATATTTTTGATGTACCTATTTATTTTTTGTGATTTTTTTATATTTTTGACTAACCTCCTTCCTTTGGCCCAAATGGATTTGATATTTTTATTGTGATTTTCTTTATTTTAAACTGATTATATATTCGCCTTATGCATTAAAAAAATGTTTACGTGTATAAAGTGGATACTATAAAATTTTAAGTTCAAAGTATTATAATTTATGTTCAATTCAAATGTAACCCTTTTTTGTATTCGAGTAATAAATTTAGAATGTATTTAATTATTGAAGATTAATAAAAAGATGTGCAACCAACCCTGTGAATCAATACGTATTATATAGATAACCAATAAGTACCTACATTTAATATGCTATATGTGAGCATGAGTCATAAATTGTATAATTTAAATACGTGCATATTTTACACTTTTTATACAAATCCTATATAATCAAGTTAAATTGCAGGCTTAGTGATATAAATATGTATCTTTAGTATGTTTCTTTGTAAAAATCAGTTTGTTTATTTATAATTTTACGTATTATCTCTTAAACTAAACTATTTACCGATATTATTATTAAGGATATTTTTGAATATAAAAATAAAGCCAACTTGTGATGGTATGAGGTCAAACAAAGTTTGAAAAGACAGAAGAAAAACAATGTGAAACTTTAAATAAAGTACATATGCCTGATTCATCAATCAAAATGCCCTTGAAATAAATGGTTAACCCCTATAGTGAATTTTCCATAAAGATTTGTCCTGTACCTTCGCATCCCGAGTTTTCTCACAGCAAACGTTTTTGATTTATTTTCCTATGTTTTGTGGCTAGCGAAAAATGATAGCATCCCGATTACATCTCAACGAAAAACTTGACGTATTGTTTTCCATATATATATTGTCGGCTGATTTTATCTTATGTTAAATTATCATAAAAATTGGACAGAGAGTGCAGCGAATGCAGTTAGGGGGATGTTTTTTGTCACAGGGGAAAAACCATAACATTTTTCTTTTACTTATTTTATTTTATATCTATTAATAAAATAACACAGATTTCAAATACAATATTTAACGTTCTAATTTGTGAATTTAAGGTTATACGTCTAGCACACTGTGAAAAAATATACGTTTTCGAATAATTTTGTTTTTAATTTATATTTAGAACACATGTACCTACATTTAATGGAATATTTTACTTTGTTAACTATAAAAGTAAAAAAGTGTAATTTAATTTGAAAATTGAAATAGACAGAACGGTATATAATAGTATAACATGTACTAATTTGCTGTAATATTGACAGAGCTAGTTTTTTATTATTTTGAATAAATTATAAATTACACGTGAATATATTTGTTTTATAATTTTTATAGTATTTAAAAGGGTTGAAGTTTTTAATAATTAGTTTTTAAAACGTCTCTATATAGCAAATTGTGTAGAATTCCAATAAATAGAGCACTTTCGGCAAGTTCTCTCTATTTTTAATATCTAATTACTCAAAAATTATACGTCCAATATTTTAAATAAAAATTAGTAATATATATGAGCTATCCATAAATAATATATTGAAATTTTAGATTTTTATCTATACATTGCTCTAATGATCGAATAACCTTAAGTAAATGTTTTTTATGTGCATAGCTTTAAATAAAATAATAATAAAAATACTTTCAGCTACTTGAAAAAAGTTAAAAAAGAACACATATATGTATATTTATATATTAAAAAAATATTCTCATGTCAATTACATGAGAGACACTGTTCTTGAGATAAAGATGAAAGATTAGATTTGGTCACAGCAAATCTTCATGAGTATGTTGGAAAAATGAGTCGGTTTTTGCAAAAACAAGCTTCGTTCCCAGGGATTTTTCATAACACGTATAAGGACCGTACTCAAAAATTTATATTTTAGCATATACGTTCAAATTTTGTACTATCTATTATTATTTTAAAAATAATTTCCCATATCGAGTTAGAAACATTTCAATCTGAATAGTAATTAATAAAGTAGCGTAAGGAGAGGTATTATGAAGCAAAGTTGGGGCTGTTTGTTAGTTGAAGGGGCCACTAATAGACCTTAAAGTTCCCACGAGCCATAGAGGTCATCTGCGGCATTGACCCAAGCATACCCACAAACACTTATGTACATATGAGTATATCATGTATGTATGTATGTGTATGTAACAATACAGGCCCGTATTATACATTTTTAATTTATTATTTAATTTATATTATAAATTTAATTGAAAAAAAAACTGATTTAGTTCAATAATGAATTTAAAAATAATAATAATAATTATTCGTCTGATCACACAAATATATAAAATAAGCTGTTTCACGAAGTTTACATATTATAAATTTTATTACAGACTAGCGGGATCCCGCGGCTTCGCTCGCGTAAACTTCGAAACTAATTAGAACCCTCCATACAGGATAGGGGATAACATATTACATTTTTTTATAATGATTTTTATTAATTACCTATAAAAAAACGTAAATATCTCGGATATTAGTTCAAAATTGTAAAGACTGTCTACCCTCGCCATTAGGGATTGAATTTGAATGTCAAAATTTTATTTGCCCGAATTTACCTTTATAAGTAAAGCAGGTATGCAGATAAACATATCTAAATCCATCCTCGTCCCCGTCCCATGCTATTAGAGCTTGAATATCGAACTTTAATTTTTAATTGAATATTAGTTTGTCCTAATTTACTTTAATATTATGAAAAATTATGAAGATAAATATATAAAATTTTAGATATAGATTAAATTTATATCCCCGAGCAACACCGAGTCCAATGCGCTAGTATTTAATAAAATCTTTATTTAGTTGGAGTTTCGTTTATAAAATACCTACTTTGTAATTGCTGTATTTAATAAAATTAAGTTTATTTTTAACTATAGCTTTTACTCGCGACTTCGTCCGCGGAAATTTTTTTTTATCTAATTATGGGATAAAAAATAGCCTTCCTTAGGATGCAAACTATCTCCCTGACAAATTCCATTATGATCGGTTTAGCAGTGTAACCGTGAAAAGGTAACAGACAGACACACAAATTTACTTCCTTTAATCAAGTTTCATTATGAATGAAACTTGATTAAGTGGGAAACTTCTACAACTAAAATTCCCGTCACTTCTACATTTGCACCTCACCTTTATAACTGGGTAAATGGTACTCTTTAAGTGCATGGGATAAAATAACTGGTCCCTTGATATTCCAGTTATCTAGGTTTTACTGTATAATATTATTATGGATTTACGTCATAATATCTCATATTTAGCGGCAACTCCGCGGTTTCGTTTGTGTTGTTTATATTTATATGAATATTTTTATTTAATTTACCTATAACTAGCTGGAAATATTTTTTTTACAATTTGAAAAACTGCTAAGAATTCTTTCTTTATACATATGTATAGACAATAAAGTAAACGAACATATATGATTTAAAATCTTAGAGGAAACTTTCTGAATACATTGTGAGGATTATTTTTCTAGTACGTACGTTATTTTAGACGGTTCGGAAAAATAAGTATCTGCCCGACTATGAATAAATTTATTCCTTCATATACTCTATTTACAAATTTAAATTGTTGTGTCCAATTTCTAGATGTGGTTATACTTGTATGTTAAATAAAAGTAGATAGTTTATAATAATTTCAATAAACGAAAACTGGCTGTACGTATAGTTGTTTTATTAACGAATAATTGCAGAAACAATGTTATCAGATAGTTGAAATAATGTCCAGTTAATAATAGAAAATCACCGCTACAAATGGTCATTTAGTAGATATATCTAGAATAGAGCCATTACATCAATATGGTGGTGTCCACGTGACTTGTTATTTTTTTCTTGTTCCTGAATTTTCGCGGATGTACTTACTTTCTTTACATTCTTTGCTGAAGTAAGATTCATCATTAGAAAAATATATAACAAATGAAACTGAAATTTTAATTTTTGATATGTTAAGATTTTTTACGCGCTAGGCAAAATTGTGGACTAGAGTGAAATTTGTAATTACCTTATCATTCAAAAGAGCTTAGCAGTGAGTAGATTTGCTGCACATATCAATAAAATTAAAGTTTATACGTTTTTTAAAGATAACTATATTTAATATTTTAGTCGCTGCGTATGTTTTTATTTATTTAAAATGTATGTAACATCACGCATAAATTTTATTTTCAACCTGCATTATCTAGGTAATGCAGCGATTCTCAACCTGTGGGGCGCGCCCCCCTAGGGGGGCGTGATAAAACTGAATGAAGGGCGCGAGCATATCAAGAAATTAATATTATCAAAAAAATTATTTAATTTACTAAATGAAATGCAATTAAATACATTCTGACATAATAAAAAATAAAACGTTTACATTTACACTGATATATAATACACTTATAAATAGGATTGTATCAGTACTGCACAATGTATTTAATAATTAACCTATCAATATTAAATTAAAAACAAGATTAATAATTATTACTGACACCCTTGGGCCTATCTTGCAGAGCAAAATTTTTCGAAACGAGGTTTAATATTTGAAATTTAAACTAATTTTTTTTTAATATTTAGCTGAGATCTATTTTTCAGTGAACATTATTATATGAGGGGGGGGGGGGGGGGCGATGAGAATTGTAAATGAAAATTGGGTCGCAAATACTAAAAGGTTGAGAAACGCTGAGGTAATGGGATAGACCACATAAAATCGCTTTCGCGATTTAAATTGTTTTCACATAACAGCGCTCGGCACTCGCAATTTCTTTTAACATATCGTGTCTTGTTAGAAGTATTTTTCGTGATCACCAAAAACTAGAGTAAAATATTCATCTGTAAGAATTGTAGAGAAAGCATTGAAAATTCAATCGATTTAATTTTCCATTATGCGGAAAAGTCTCCTTCATATATTTTCATAAGAGGGACAAGTGTGAGAAACTGAAAACATATCAGCAATATAAAATTTTCACGAAACAATTTTTCAGATCAATTTTCGGTTCTTGGCGGCCGCGTAACGGGGCAAAAGGGAAAACCCTAACTGTATAAATATATAAAGATTATTTTCCTGTTTTTCCTGTACGACCTCTGATGTCCAAACATTTCCATCTAATAGTATCGACGGGAAAAGTCATAAAAGTACCCACTGGCCAGTATCTTCCCATACATTACTGATGTGTACCATACCCTCGCCTGCCGTACTCATCATAAATGCTACTACAGAACCGGCCTTACATAATATTTCAGGCCCTCAATTTGCAAACATATATACTATATTATACTTATAAACTAATATTGATTTAAACAATCCGGCTATTTATAAAACGTGTTTTTATTTAAGATTATGAATTATCATGTGTAACATAAATACTGATATTGATTATATAATAATCATGACTGCTTCTGAAAATGCAAATGCTTAATCTAAACTATTTAGAATCTAAACACATGTTTTGTTTATACTCTTAAAAATAACATTAATGCAATTTTGATATAGGTATACAAAACTGATAACAACTTGACAAATATTACTGATAACAATAATATAAATATGTATGCATATTTTACATACTATATAAACAAAACAAAGAATGGTAATTGTTCTTTAAGAAATTAGGTTATAAAATATAAAAATAATATCGAAGAAGCCGAATCTAAAAAAGCATAATTCCGGTTGTGTATTTTTTCTTTTGAATCATTTATTACACTCGAAAGAACATTGCAGCGGTGTGTGAAAGCTGTTTGGAAGCTTAGAAAGCTCATCAAAGTTGTGCCCACTGCGGACGAATTTTATTACCCAAACTGTATTTCTTTATTTCTTTGCTATTTTATTATTTTATTTTAAACGTGAGCAAATAAAGATAATCTATATATATAAATGTACATTTATACATATACAAATATATAAAATAAAACAATACACAGCGAAAGCCTTAGTTATTTGTTTGTATAAAATAATTTTATTCAGTACTTATTGAACGCTAATTTGTAAACTGAAATTGACATAAATAAATTTATCATATTAATACAAAAACATGATTAACCGGTTTTCATGTAAAACCCTTCAGTTCTTATTACATATAAAATAATATGTATTATTTAGTTTGTAATATGCGAAATTGTAAGAAATTAACTGTCCTTGAAATATAAAAAAAATGTAATTTATGTAGGTTTTAAGTCACTGATTTATTGTAGAATTTAGGTTAAATATTGCATTTATTGAATTTAATTATTATAAATAAACAATGTATAGATACTTGTATGTATGTTTAAATAAGAAAGATCACAATTTGAGGTATAAATAAATATATCTATCTATCTGTCTATCTAAAAGTGGGGGAAATGATTGCAAGGGTGAATAGTATTTGTAGTTTCTTGATTACCCCCACCCCCTCCTCTGTGTAGGGGTTATCCGCCAGCTGGTCTGACCGTATCGTTTACATAATGGGAACAATTCCGATAGACCAGTGGTCAAAGGACAATTTTATATACATATAACAATCATATAAAATCCCCCATACTATCTAACTTCTTTCTTTCTCTATTACTATTACAAAATATATATTATATATGCACATATATAGTATGACTTTGTAAAGATAGAGAATGTATTATATTGTATTTTATGTCACTATTATTATTATTATACTTTTTATCTCGATTTAAAGGGATTTTCATATTGTAGTTATTGGGCATTTTTCCGGTCTTTATTTTTTTTATAGAATGATTCTTTTATAGTCCATTTAATGACACTTAAGTGAATGTTGCCCTTTAAAAGAGTATATTTCAAAAGATAAAACCATTTTTATTGTTTATGTTTATTTATTCTCATACCTGCGTAGTGAAATAAAAATGTACGATAATAAATAAAAAATGTTATATTTAATTCGCGATTTGCAGTTGTCAATTTTATTGTATTGTTTGATAAACAATTTCAAAAAGTTATATATCTGGGATGTGCATTGCATATATGCACGAATAAGTAAATGTGTATTTATTGAAGTTTACAATTTAAGAGTTAATTTAAAGTTTTAAGTAGAAAAATTCGCTCGTAAAATGTGGCCGTAACTCGGTAATAAAAGTTACATTTTCTAGTGTAAAAATTATGTTGATGCAGTTTGTACGTTTTTATGGGCAAGGTGTTTCCCCTCCTCAACCCCCTGTCCTTACTTTACTACCGTGGAGAGGTTCGGCCGGCCACGGATTAAATCTAATCCATTTGATTAAACTTTTCGCTCGGCTCTTTTAGTTCCTATTAAGGATACTGTTGCTCCCTGACCCCTACTTCCCCTATTTCTTCACCTGTGTCCCAAGCACCGCCACTTTTATAAAACTTATTTGTTGTAGACATGTTTTTTTATATTTTATTTCGATTACTGACTAATGCGATATTTTATGTTTGTTTCAATTACATAATAATTGCACACAATTGCATTGTAAGAGCACGATATTAAAGAAGTAATATATGTTTTTTGGTGTTTGTATATTAGCCAGATAAAATCCTAAATTACTTTTAATATCAAAAACTAAACTGATGGATTACGCAAGGGAGGGTTGGCGACATATGTACTATATTGCTTTATAGCGTCGCTAGTGGACAATGGCCAAAATATCGTCCTTTTAGAAAGTATATGTACATACACATGGGCAGTTTCACATCGCTCGTTTTTTACATATTACATATTAAATTTATTCTCAATTTTCTCGTATGGCATCAATTATATTTAACTTTTATATCTAACCAAATTATACTTACTTTACCTATACCAAATTTAATAGTAATATTATACATTTAATACAAATTAAGCTGTTCGTATGGCATAACTCTTTTCCCCTAACTTTATTGTTATTACAATGAAACACGTTTTAAATTGTTTCAAATACTAATCAAAATATTATTAGGGGTTATTTTAACGATTATTAAAAGTGATTAACCATTACTTTTATGGTTATATTTTATTTAATACTTAATATCAGCGAGAAATGTACTGCTGAAATAAAAACAAGTATTTCATACGACCTTACAAATGTGCTTTATTATTTTTACTGACTTCAATATATGGATTCATAAATACACATAGCTAAGCGCCTTAACAAAATAACAATTAATATAAATTATATTGAAGAGAGCGTATCTCCTATCAAAAGTTATGAAATATCACCTGAATCTAAATTCAATTACTCTAATTCGAATCGCACATATTTAACTGCATGACGTTGAATACCAACTGTTATAATGAAATATGTTTTATTTATCTGTAGTGGCAGCCGTGATATTCATGTATGTATGTATGTAAGTCCGTCTAATCACAGTACAGGGCCCCTATTCTCGAGTTTGTTCGACTTTTTTTCATTCGAAATTACTAAACTAAAACTAAATGTCACTATGTTATTAACTAGAATCTCGATTGTGTAAATTATATACTGTATTTTCGAATCTCGATCCGACTTTTTTTCTAAAATGTCGAATGAAAAATCTCAACTGCTCCTAGGCAACGAAAAACTCGAATCGACATATTTTCGAGTGAGCTCGAGAATAGTAAGTCGTTTTTTCGTTAGTACACTGTTAACAATATATTGCAACTTAATTTCGTCCCGAAATCTGAAACTAACACAGTATGTTTATCCAAATTCAATGAAATCTGACACATCTAAGAATTCAAATATATATGCATTTAAAAAAATTAAAAAAATGATCTAATATGAAATTTGTGGTTCATAAATATGTTAAAATTAAATGAAAATAACACAATCGAATAAATTGACAAACAATATATGGGCCACTAGTATATGCAAGGCTCGACTCGCACTTGACAATTTTTTTTTATTAATTATTGATAATGTTGTTTCCGTATTTACTGTGGGACCATTAAATATAAATACAAGAAAAGTAATAATATAATTATAAATTTGTTATTTAGTATGATGCGTTTTAACACAGTGTTGGGGTTTTACAGAAGCGTGTCTAAGAAGGGGGATCCCCCGGGGTGTAACAAACACCAAACTGTCAGACGACCACTGAGCTGACAAATTTCTACATTCAAAATCAATTAATCAAAACTTATACGTTCACAAAACGTTTAATATTTAATATTAACAATTCATTTTCACTGTGAAGTAAATATTTATTAAACTTTTTGTTACTCTTAATTAATAATTATATGTCGGTAACTTATTAATAATTCTAAACTATTTTTTACTTATTTATATTTAGAATCTAAACTATAACGATTGGTAAATAATAAATGTGTCTATAATATAAAAGCGTTTTGTCTAAATAAGTGAAAAATTACATAGAAAATACTGAAAATTATTGTTTATATAGTAATTTATGATATTGAATACTGAATTTATCAATATTCGCCGGTTAGAATGTATTTATTAAAGTGTTCTGCTAAGATAAATGTTATTTAGATGAAAAATTACTTGAAAAATAATAAAAATTATTGTCTACATAGTAAATTATGGATTTCCATCTTATTTTCTTATATTTAAGTTGATATTTCTACGAAAAATTTAAGTTTGACACGTGAAAATTTACTAAAAAATTTCGAATTTTAGATTTCGTTAAAAGTGTGTTAATCTTATAGAAAATGACGTGAAAAGTTGACATTTTCAAGCCGCAGGTCTGTAGCTATCAACGTTCTCGAGATATGGCCGTTTAAAATTTTAGTTTTTTCAAAAATTTTGAGAAAATTGGCGGTAACTTTTGAACGTATGGTCGGATTTGATTTTTGTTGACAGATTTGGAATCAGCGTGTCAAAATCTATATAATGACATGTATAAGACATTAAAATTCGACAAAAAAATTTTTGTCGAAAATTGACATTTTTTTAAGGTATACCCCTTGGAAAAATCTCGATTTTCAGTAAAAAATTTTTTGTCGAATTTGAATGTATTATACATGTCATTATATAGATTTTGACACGCTGATTCCAAATTCGTCGACAAAAATCAAATCCGACATCATGTTCAAAAGTTACAGCCGTTTTTCTCCAAAATTTTGAAAAAACTAAAACTTTAAATGGCCATATCTCGAGAACGTTGATAGATACAGAAGTGTGGCTTGAAAATTTCAACTTTTCACATCATTTTCTATAAAATAAACATACTTTAAACGAAATCTAAAATTCGAAATTTTTTGGTCAAATTTCATGCATCAAACTTCGATTTGTCAGAGAAAAATTAACTTAAAGATAAGAAAATAAGAAGGAAAAGCATAATTTACTATGTAGACAATAATTTTTCAAGTAATTTTTCATCTAAATAACATTTGTCTTAACATAACACTTTAATAAATACATTCTAAACCGGCGAATATTGATTTATCCACGCTCACGATTCAAGAGGCTCACGTTGGGTCACTTTGTGCCTGACAATTACCATAAATTACAAAAATTTTCTTTTTTTTATATTTTAGGAACTCACAAAACACATTTTATTTTAAATATGAACTAAAAAAAGTAAAAAATATTTACAAAAATGTTGAAATTATTAATTCTGTATTATGAAAAAACGGAGAGAAATCGGTTGTAAAATTATATTTAAAAAGGTAAATATGACAGGCACCTCGCGAGGCCTCCAATAAGCGCGCTCTGAAGACTATCTGTATAACAACTTCCTAGATTTCTGTTATTAATAGTTTATTTATAAAGTCCTATGCTATCAAAGTGGGCTCTCACACCGGAGCAATATAGCAATATAGCAACTAGCAATATTATTGCTATCAATAGTCAATCTACATTGAATCAGACATATTGTCTCACACCAAAGTAATATGATATCGCTATATTGCTAGTTACTTTATTGCTGTGTTGCTAAATTGCTCCGGTGTGAGAGCCCACAAACAGGGCGCGTTTATTATTTTTATCTAGGTACCTATTATAAGTATGCAAGAAAAAGACAATAATATTATTACGTAAAGAAATTTTTAATTTTTCTAAACTTTCATCTTTCCGGAGATTATTTATTTTTTATTAAAATATATATTGAAAACAAAACAAATTGTAGTGCACTGTGATGTTTCGAAGGATAATCTTCTTATATATTGTTGGCACCTACTGTTTTCAAGATAATGCTTACTATAAAGATCATTTCTGAATATAAATTTATGCAAATATAATCAACGACACAACAAGTCGACAAGATTGACATATTTATCAAAATTATCACCGTGGTTATCTTAAATCTACAGCGGGCAGTGCATATCACGTACTGCGTAACGGAATATACGTAACGTAACATTAGACGAATGCGTTAGAACGGTACGATTGAATATAAAACGAAGGGGGTTCTATTCATGTTGATTATTGCAAAGATAACATTGCCACCTGATGAAAAATATACAGAGCGAGCATAAAATATTCCATTATATAAAAACAATAACTTAATTCAGATTTAAGTTATACCTTGAACAAAATCGATTCCTTTTCCAGTCTTTGATTTTTTAAATTGATTCTATTTGGGTGTATATGTTACCGGCAAAGTATGTATTTCAGGTATTCTATATAATTCCTAGGAATTCTATAAAATGCCTAACGATTTCAGGCAAAGTATGAAATAATTTTTATTTATTGTTATAATAAATAAAATAAAATATTAGTTCAGACGAATATTAAGTATATGATTTAAAATTGTTAAAATAAAAAACATACAAAAATATTAGATATTATTTAGTCATTTAATAACATATTACGCCAGTATTAAGTAAGATAAATAATCAGTATTTTAATTTTTAATATTTTATTACATAAAGTAAGACAATATCTGTGCCTGAACCAAAATTGGTTGGTTTAGACTATTAATGTTTATATTTCTAGTCTATACAATGTCTAGGACTGTAAATAATTAAATTCATTTCATACATTGCCTGGTAATTTTTAGGCATTCTATAGAATATCTAGGAATTCTATACAATGCCGCATTTCATACATTACCGGTAACATATATACAACTGGCATTTCAAGTTTGTGTTATTTTATAAATGCTGTATGTGTTAAGGTTCACTCTGTATACAAAAGGGGGAGAGATATCGATACACTAGAAGTTCCCCGAATGTTTGTCTTCATTATAGTGAGGTCGTGGCTTAAGGTGAACTAATTAAAATGAATTTCAGAAAGCTTCAATCCCTCACAAGTTTCTATAAAATAGTTTTACTTATTTTTGTGTATTTTAGATTTATTTTTTAAATAATAGTTATTATATTTATTAAATAGTATGAATTTAGCTAAATTCCTATATACCATAAATAAAATTTTTAGAACAGCAAATCCGTTTTTAAAATATTTTATTTTTAAATGATAATTTTCCTAGGGTAATTTCTTCATTCCCTTTTTTATTAACCTCGGGTTGCACAAAGCAAAATAATTAACGATTAGTTAATCAGTTGTTTTCAATCCATGATTAATGTTTATTTTATTCTAAACTTATTCTCAATTTGTAAATGAACAATTCACTAAATATGACAATTTTTTACCTTATAATATGTATCATAACCGTGATTGTTTTTTAAAAACAAGATTAATTAATCGAGAATTATTGTATTAAATTATGTAATAGTGTATTCATATTTCAAATATATAGATTAGTTTAAATAGGGCCCCTTTAGTATGTTTTACACTGAATATAAAAGGGCCTTTGTTATATATACATTGTAGTAAAAATCCAAGAACATATCGCAATACAAAATTTCGTATCGATATAATATGTATGTATATATTATATTATATATGTATATGTAGAATCTCATAAAGTTTGTGTAATACAAGAGATTTCTTTTGGCGATTAACCTTGAATAGGATAAACATCAATAAACGCAGTCATTTGTAACTTGTAAAGCAATAAGGAAAAGCTTTGACAGAACATTTTTTCTTAGTTCAATACAAGTGTATATAGACCTACAATGGGGTTGTAGAATCCTCGTTCACCCCCTTTCCAACTGGCTACTTCACCCACTTGCAATATCTGTCATTGGAAGCCAAAGGTGTTACTGACAAATAATATAAATTATATTATTTGTTACAATTTTCTGTTAAAAATGAGAAAAAGTTAATTAAATATCTCTTAAATATGCGTACGAGGAAAAATTAAATTGGATGAGGATAAAAAAACTCAATTAGATACAGCACATTTAATTTGTTAAATTTAAATGCGTTGAACAAATTAAAAGAAAAATAAAAACGTTTTGTACAGATGTTTTGAAGGGGTGTGAAATTTATGACGGGAAAAAATCTTTACATAGAAAATGTATTATAAAACAAAATAACAACTTGTTGTGTTAAATAGACAATTTTCTCGTTAAATTGTATCAATTACATTTCATTCACATTGAAAAATTACATCTTAGAATTGAAATAAAATTAAAATTAGGCTAAAATTGCTACCCTTAGGATCTGTAGTAATAAAATTTCATTAATTAAAAGTCTGGTATTCCAAGACGAGAAGTATTTTTTACATCAAACTGTAAGGTATAAGTAATTTGTTTACATGTTGATAAGGGGTAAAAATGTAAAATTTACCCTTAAGAATCACACTATTTCACAGTCTAAGCGTAACGAAAAAAAGCATATCGTCAATACGATACTTTAGACGGTATTATCTTCTTTGTACACTTTATTTCACCCTCAATTGTACCTATTAATGATTCCCAAAGCGTGTATACAATTTATTTTCTTTTTCCAGGCATTTTTAATCTTATTTTCATTTAAACTATTTACTTGACTTTAAGAAAAGTTACTTTTTTTACATGTGTATTTATTACTTACTGGTGATGAGACACTGTGAAAATTTGGTACATGGTTTTTTTGAATAATTTAAAAAAAATTAAAAAATTGTTTAGTGAAGTGTAGAAAAAGAAATAGCTAAGAATAGGTCTTGAGAATCGCAAAGAGTAAAAGTCGAGTATAGGGTTTGTAGAGAAATAAGGGTGGGTGCAAAAGAAATTGGATAAGAAACGACACAGTATGCTATTGTCACTCCCTTTACTATACTCCCCATGGCTTCAATTTCCTACTCTCTAATTTTTAACGTTTTATTTGCATTTTAAATATTTGCTGAATTGTTGGAATTACATCTTGGCCTATGTTCTTTTCGGAGTTAAATGTTTTGGAAACATTGTTCATATTATCAAACTCGTGGGAGGAATTTATAAATTGCCTAAACAAAATTCAATGCTCTTCATCATAATAAACATAAATGTTTTATTTGTTTAGTCTTTATCTATGTGTTGTTTAATCCTTTCTCAAGTTATTTTTTTAATCAAAATAAACTGGTTCGAATCCCGTTTCACTTATTTAAACTTGACTGTAATGAAATAGTTTCATTTATTAAGAAATACAAATATACTAGCTGTTCTCGCGGCTTCGCTCGCGTAGACTACAGAATGCTATTTGAAAAAATATATAGATCTTTTTATTGTACGCAATATTGTTCAATATTTAACGGTTTAGACAGCATATTGCAAAAAGAACGCGCTTATTTCTTAACGTAACAAAATAAACATATATATGAATAAAAAAAACACGTAAATCGGTTAAGTGGTTCTCGAGTGATAAGTGCACTAACAGACATACAGACGTTACGTTTTATAATATGTAAAGATGTGATAAAGTAAGACATAATGTAAATAATTCTACTTTTACATGATGTTAACTCCTATCTACACTGAACAAATTTAATGTTAATTATTAACATAAAAAACATGTTAACTGGAGGACGAAATATCATTCTGTGAAAAATTAATCGGTAACGTAGTTATATTTCATACCAACATGTATGTTAAAATAATTATAAAACTTAAATAATTATTTTAACAAGTTATTAATAGTCAAATGAAAAAAATTCATTAACATTTTTTTTTATTTACGATGCGCAGGAATGGGAAAAAAATAAAAAAATGCATAGATTGATGAAAAAAATTTGTAACACCCAACATGGTAAAATTTAAAAGAACGTCTACAAGTCAATATATTGTACAGCAGTTTCTATGACGGCGATAGGCCAGATATGAAAAGTAATATAGAAACATAGTAAAATTATAGAGAATGTACGTGAAATTTTCATATGCAAGAAATTAAATTAAAGAATATTACTTTTTCAGAGTAAATAAATTTTAGTAGCTCCTAAAGGGTTAAAGCATACACGAATATAATTTCAGCACAAACGTGTACAAACAAAGCAGAAACGAACTGCACATTCAAAAAATTAAATTTCAAAAAAGGGGTGCCAGAGACATGTTTTCGGTATTTTAAAAAATAAATAACATGTAAAGGGTTAAAGCACAAACGATGAAAATTTCTGCACAAACGTACACAAACGAAGCACAAATGAACTACATATAGTAAAATTCGAATTTCAAAAAAGGAGGGCTCCCATGTCTACAGCACCCCCTTTGATTTTTGTGAATACCACCCAAAGGGTTAAAGCACAAACGATGAAAATTTCTGCACAAACATGCACAAACGAAGCACAAACGAACTGCATACAATACATTTTAAATTTCAAGAAAGAGGGGGCTCGCATGTCTACGGCCCCCCATTTGATTTTTTTAAATATCTCCTAAAGGGTTAAAGCACAAACGAAAGGATTTCCTGCACAAACGTGCACAAACGAACTGCATATAATAAAATTCGAATTTCAAAAAAGGGGGTGCCAGAGACATGGAGCTGTTAAAATTTACCAGTATGTCATTGTAATTTTTCATTTACTTTATTTTAAATTCTACCGACTTTTCTGTTAATTTTTTTCAAAAGTTTATTCTGTCCTCAGGTTCGCGGCATTTTCTGTTAATTTTTAAAAGAATATTCTCCCCGTGTATGTAATTTATCAGAATCAGAATCTTTTAATAGTTAACATTTAAAGTAGTGTGTTAAAATCCCATAGTTGGGCTTAAATACAGTACAAAGAATGTTGAAATATCGGTCACACGAAACAGCTAAATATTGGCACAATCGAGGTGCAACACGAATATGAATTGGCGGTAAATAACAAATCCATTTTTCGATAGTCAACAAGTTTGAAGAGTGTATAGTGAGTTGTGGGCACATAGCAAATGGCCAAGACGGTTAGTAGAAACGAGACAGAGCGCAGTCCGAGCGCGAGCGGTTGGACGTGCACTGGATGGCCGGCACGTGTGGTTCCCCCATCACGCGCGTCCCGCCAGAGACCTGGGGCATGCGGTCACGCACTAGCCATGACGGAGACGTGCTCCAGGTACTAGCCACCACTTCCTGGTGCTAGAATACTGATTAGTTTGTCTCACTTACCACTGACCCTGTTAAACTTTTTTCTCTGGTGTTTTTATTTTATCTATCGTAACCCTGTCATGTCAATTTTTTTTATAACCTACCAATTGTTATGTTTTGGTTCTTCTTTACTAAATATTTAGTACATAAATGCAATTAATATTTTTAAATGTTCTATTTTTTAAGAAAAAAAATCTATTACATTGAATACAGCGTAAAATTTGAGAAATATATTCTATAGAAATTGTTATGAATACAGTTAGTTAAAAGGTAGGGCAGCTTTTGTATTTTGAAGTAAATAGCTAGTGTATATATACATTATACACTGACTTGTTCCTTTTTCTTAGTAGAATGTTTTTCACATATGTCCATGTAGAGGCAATCTTACATGGTGTTTGTGCTCTGATCCGGAACCGATATATCAATATCTATAAACGATTATAAAGTTTACTATCTTAAATAAATTGATAAAAATTTAATTTAACAAAATTAAATACAAATAATTTTATTAAGTCGTGTTTTGTTATTCATTTTCTAATAAATATATAAATAAAATAAAGTATTTATTTAACCCAACACATTGTTGTAGAAATTATAAGATGTATACGTTTTGTTATGAAATTTGTAGCCGTCTGTATGTATGACGAGACATTACTTATTACTCAATGTCAAATTTATAGAATACGCTAGTTGAAGCGTAGAAATTGGTATGAAATTGTAGGTTGGCCGGCGTTGCTTAAAAAGAATGCCAAATCTGAGAATACACGTACTAATAATTATTTTTTACTCTGTTAATATAAGCATCCGCTAATAATTTTACTAGAAACTGTTATCTATAAATCAAACAAAACGTTTACAACCTGTATAAAAAAAATGCAAGCAAAACTGTATAAATTTAATAATAAAACGGGTCTTAAGTGTTACAAAAGAAAAAAATGAATAATTTATGATAATAATAGATAGTAGTAAGTATGTATGTATTGTTAAATGCAGTATTTATTTAGAAATGCTGGCACGCGTTTGGAGTCACGCAATAAGGTCTCTACCTGTTTACCTGTATCGTAGATTGCATCGAATTACCCTCTGGTAGCTGTTAACACCTTTATGTGTTACGATTCCTTAACGTTTATAATATGTCAAGCGCAATTCCTGCCCCCGTCCCCTGCAGGCATACATATACATATCACATAGGTATAAGCTGTATAATTATACATGGGCTTCTGGGTGTAATCCGTGTAACTAATGCGTAAAAAGGTTCCAGTCATTTTTGAAATTATATGACGTTTTCTATACATATTATAAAACAAAGTCTCTCACTGCGTCTGTCTGTCTGCGCACGGTTTACTCAGTAACTACTAAACAGATTTTATTTCGGTTTTTACTAATGAATAGAGCTGATAAAACAGCTGTTACGATTCCTTAACGTTTATAATATGTCAAGCGCAATTCTTGCCCCCGTCCCCTATAGGCATACATATATAAGCTGTATAATTATACATGGGCTCCTGGGTGAAATCCGTATAACAATGGCGTGAAAAGCCTCGAATCGTTTTTGAAATAATAAACATATAAAACAAAGTTCCTCGCCGCATCTGTGGGTCTGTCTGTCCGTGCACGGTTTACTCAGTAACTACACGGAAAAAATATTGTAATAAAAATTACTATGTTATTATGGTACTGGAAGGACGGTTCTGTATTATGGTAAAAATTGCAATGTTCATTAAAAATTTTATTAATATTATAGTAAAATGTAATTTGTAATCTCTATAATTTTACTAATATTCTAATAAAATTTTAATGAACATTGCAATTTTTACCATAATACTGCATAATAACATTGCAATTTTTACCATAATACTGAACCGTCCTTCCAGTACCATAAAGCATAGTAATTTTTATTACAATATTTTTTCCGTGTACTGAATAGATTTTACTCCGGTTTTTACTAATGAATAGAGCTATTAACACCTTTAAGCGTTACGATTCTTTAATGTTTATAATAATATATGTCAAGCGTAATTCTTGCCCCCGTCCCCTACAGGCATATATATGTAAGCTGTATAATTATACATGGGCTTCTGGATGTAATCTGTAAAACTATAGCGTGAAAAGCCTCGAATCGTTTTTGAAATTATACGATGTTATCTTACATATTATAAACAAAGTTCCTCGTCGCGTTCTGTCTGTCTGTGGACGATTTACTTAATAACTACTGAACTGATTTTATTCCGGTTTTTCCTAATGAATAGAGTGTTTCACGAGGAAATTTTAGGTGTATAATATGTGGATATTTTGTGTTTTGATAATGTCGGAAAAAAACAATCGTCGGATATATTTTCACGTAAATAGTTAGCGATATGTAAAAATAATGTTTATTACAGATTAAATTTATATCCCCGGGTTAGACCGTATCCAATGCGCTAGTTTTACATATATATTTAAAATTGAAATAAAAAAACAGTCGGTAAAGTAGTTGTATAAAAACAAATAACAATATATATTGAAACAAATTTTATACGGTTCTGATCCAGCATCAATAAATTCTCTGTAATATGTTAAGAAATTCACATCACATCTTATATCATATTAATATACAACATCCGAGAAACCATGCCTCATCCGATCTTGTCAAGGAATCGCTTACAAATCATTATTATATACGACAAAGAGATCATTTATGTGCTTTTTTAACAGTTAAAACGTCATTTAGCACTTTTAGTTATGTTTGAAATGTATAGTTTGATTTTTATAAACAATTATTATAGGATTTGTTTACATTTTTTTTTACCAGAAATACAGATGTATAAATTTATTGTTCGTAAATATGTTGTTTATCATTTTGACTGTAATACCTATTCTATATATGATAAAAATAAACTATATATCACAATTTATAAGAAAGGGATATATATCATATCGTATGAGAGAGACGGGAAGATTCCCTAGACATTTTAACCGCAGTTGGTATTACATGAATAACAAATCTGTATCTTCAGAAAAACTTTGTGAAATAATAATGAGATTTTCTTGTGTCTTGTACATGATTTTACATAATAATGTAATTTTTTTTACATCGAACTAGGTGTCATTTTTCTATAATAAGTATGTATACAATATACAAGTATGCACATTTAAATTATTATTTTTTTTGATACATTTAACAATTTATTTGTATAAAATTATATTTTACGGAGAAACATTTATATATAGATATATATACATGCGCGTTCAGTGATTGTTCCATATTCATAGATCCAATTATAACAAATACCAAGCCGGGCTGGACAAGTCATCAGGGTCGTGCTGCAGCTATTGTCCTGCAGTTTCCCCCCGGTATCCCCCCGTTACCCCGCTTAGCGCGAGACACTGGCAACCGTCCATCAACGAAGTCACTCATGGCACGGGTGATTTTTTGTCAGTCTGATCATGATCACAACAAACGCACACATGCACACGTGCGTATACGTATGTTATATACAGGTTGGTTCGGCGGGGTGGCCATCGCGATCGCGGGTATGTGTATATACATACATACTATACTAGCTGCTACCCGCGACTTCGTTCGCGTGAAATTTAGGTTAGTGAAAATATATTAATTTCAGTTTGGTAAATAATACAGATTTTTGTATGATCAAATGTTACACACCCATTTTTTATCTAATAGATTTTTCGGGATACAAAGTCCTATATCCTTTCTCAGGATGCAAGCTATCTCCCTGCCAAATTTCATTAAGATCGGTTCCGCGTTTTAGCCGTGAAAATGTAAAAAAAACAGACAGATCCACTTTCGCATTTTTCATAATATTAAGTATGGATACAAAATCGTTAATATCTCGGCTCCTTAGTAAGACAGAGTGTTGTTTTTCCCCCTAAACCCCCCAACCCCGTAGTATTTTTCCCGTCGGATCGAATGAAAATAATTACAACCCTTCATATGTGACAGGAGGTGAAATATTTATAACAAAATTTAAGTTTTTTTCCCATGCAAACATTTTCACCCCCTTTCAATTTCTTAGGGAATTAATTTTTGGAATTCGAAGTTGCCTATGTCCTTTCTCAGGATGCAAGCTTTCTTCCTTTTAGCCGTGAAAAGGTAACAAACAGACAGACAGACAGAAACACTTTCGCATTTATAATATTAGTATGGATGTACACTCAAGGCTTCCGCGGTCATCTATCGATCAACCTATACGGGGTCATAGTAGCATTGTTTTAATATTTTTATTAAAAATTAAATATACTAGTACTAGTATATAGGCTCCCGCGGTTTCACTCACGTTTTTTGTTTCAAATTTAATTTGTATACATTAAACTAATTTTGATTTTCATTTCATTTTTAATTTGCAAGTTAGCTAGCACTCACAAATGAGGTATTAATTTTGTGATAGTATCTATGGATTTGTTACAAATGCAGTGATACTTCAACGTATTGTAACACAGTTAGCGACTCTGACTGTATAAAATAATTTTCAAAATATCACCACTGTTTTAACACCGTTGATGTTTACAAACAACGCGTGCGCGAAAGATCAAAGTCATCAGAAAACTCCTAGAGTTATATAAGTTTGATATCTCATTTGAGAGTGCTAACCCTTTTATAATACCGGGCATAAATCTTTCAAATAGTGAAAGTAACATCAAAATTAGTCCAGTAATTTTAGCATCAACTATGAAAATGAATTATATTGCCTTCACACGACGTTATTAAAAAATCTAAAATAATTTAATTGAACAGACAAAGCCTGCAGATTAATATACTATTATTGATAAAAATTAGAAAAATAATGAAAGTTCATTTAACTGTAAAAAGGAAATAATAATATATTTCAATTAAGCAGATTTTCTAAAATTGTATATTTTATAAAAAAAGGGAACAACATAAGGGTTGACAGTTGAAATAAATTTATATTATATAATGATTCGTTGAGCATTTGTTGAGGACCACTGGTACACAAGAATGCAGTTTTACTATAATGCAATATAGCTATTGTCCTGATACGGTACTTGATGATACGAACTTTCACTGTTTTATGCCCGTTTTCGTAACGATTTTTTCTGATAGATTTTTTGTATTAAACACTGAAAATATTTCTAAAAAATATGACGATAAAAAGCACGACGGAAATAATTCAAATCTTAAACATTTCTGAATAAAGTAATTGAAATCGATTAAATATACAAAAATAACCCTTAGTACAGCTCTGTGTTCGGTATCGACAGCAGATACCTGCGTACGACTTTCATTAAAAAAATTATTCTGCCAAATACAACCAGTTTTTTACTGATTTGCTTTAATATGGAAACCCGTTTCGAATTTAAAATGCTGAAGCCCTGTTGATCGTCTGTGCACGGGAGGGTATCGTACTAGATTGTAAACCAACGTTGTAAAATCTTGCTATAACGAGATCCTCTATAACGTACTTTATTTTAATGAAAAATTAAATTTTACCGAAAAATATTTAAATACTTATATTGCATATTAAAAATATAACAAAAACTCGTTATAACGAGTATTCGAACAGGATGAGTCGATGTAAAAATTAATTAAGTATAATTTAAACACATACTTGTAATAATTTATTTAATTAATACCAAAAGAGAGAGAGGGAGAGTAAAAGAAATGAAATTCTCATGGAAGTAACTACATATGTATATGTATACTAAAATCAAACAAGTTTAATAAAAGTAACAATATAAAAAAATCAATTAAGAAAAATAATCTTTTAATATCATTCATATAGAGTTAGATAATTAAATGCATTTGTAAATGAAAAATATCAAATCTCTTAAATACCTAAAACGGATAATACTTAATTGGACGCGACCGGCAGTTGTAATAGAGTGGTCAGCGGGAGTGCTACATCAGTGGCACTAAACATTGCCACAGAATATATGTAGATTTTGTTGATATTTAAAAAAAAACTTATTATTTTTGGTGATAGAGTAGATCTGAAATTACATATTGATTATACATAAACGTCAGAAAGATCTTAAATGTTTGCCGTATTAGTTCTTTAATGTCCGGTATCATAAAGGACCTAGCTAATTTGCTAGATTGCAAACACTCTAAAATGAGGTATCAAAATTATATGACATTTTTTTTGGAGTTTTAAGAAGACTTTGACATGTTTCGCGAACGAGTTGTAAGTAAACACCAACAGTGGTGATATTATGAAAATTATTTTGTACGGTCAGAGTCGCCAACTGTGTTACAATATTTTGAAATATCACTGCTCTAAACTCCATAGCAAATCTATACTAACGAAATTAATACCTTATTTGCGAGTGCTTGCAAACTAGCAAATTTTGCTAGCCCCGACCTTTATGTTACCGAACATAATGGGGTGTTTACACCGAAAAAACAAAACAGAAACATCGTGTCTTTAAAATACTTCTTATTTAAAAATGCATAGGGTTTATTGCTTTTTGGTCATAAAAACACCGTGTTTCTGTTTTGTTTTCTCGGTGTAAACGCCGCATAAGACATTCATATATGTGCTATTGCAAATAATTTCCAATTAACCCATTTTTTGAATTCTCCTTTTGTTTATGTTTAAATCTTGAATTCGTTATTTACATAAATAAATATTTCGAAGAAGGTTTATACGTAAATACAAATCAAGCCGCGGAAAAATACGGTGATTTTATAACAGTAAAATAATATAGTACAAAATTACATAAACTATGTTATTTCATTAACTAAAAAAAAATAAAAAAATTTAACAAAATATTTTTTTTGTCCTACTGTAAAATTTGGTACATGCCGCTTATACGGTTTTAACTTTCCATCGTATATTGATCCATTTTAAGTCATTCAAAAAAGAGTAATCGTATGGATTATTATTTGAACAATTGGGACGCTATACTTATTTGATTTTGCTAAATAAAATGATTCAAAATGTGTATGCGTAATACTAGATCGTATAAAAAAAAACATTTTACGTGATTAAAAGTTCCATAGTACTATGTCACCAAATACAATGTGTTTTTATTTATCAACACAAATATACGTATATGTGTAGGTACGTGCATGCATGTGTGGATGTATACAAATACAATATATCAATGGACTGGTATAAAAAATGCTCCATCGGCTACTGATGCTGCATACAGAAGAGATATTAGGATTTGAGATGTAGTCGATATCTGAATGCTAATGATCACAAACGGGCTGCTAATAAACATGCAAGAATGGTCACTTTTTACGTCACATTTGACACTTACCTGACCTGCGCAATATTAGTTACATTGTTACATAATGTATGTTTATATATATCGCGAGATCGAATCTTACGTACATATGTAATGTTTGATTGGTTTTTAATTATACGACTGCGTGACATAATAACAATAATTTTCTAGGTACATATTAGCATATGCCAATTTATGTGAGTCATATAATCTAGAATGGTAATTTCTAAAGACCATAGGATAAAGTATTAAGTCCATAGCTGACCACGTGTTGAAACGGTCATTCAGACGGGGGGTGAAAGCTTGATACGGGTATTTGACTGCCACCCTTGGCCTGGGATTAACCCTGGATAAATGTTATTTCTAGCCACCGATTGCTTTTGGGTTTGACGTGGACTTTTATAGTAAAACAATGTTTGCTTTTCGAATTATTATTATGGGATGAGTTTTAAACAATAAATATATTTAATTTTCTATCTATATTATACAAAACTAATCAAATTTAACTCCCCTTCCCCCGTCTTAGTTATATCTGATATACAAATGATATCAAAGATATTATAAATGCATTGAAATGTCAATATTACATAAGATAGAATAATATTCACATCATGATGGTAAATGAAATAATAGTGGAATATTTCTCTATTCTTTCTACCCTTCGATATTCGTTCAAACCATTTTGAATTATTTATTATAAGTTCTACATTTTCTGATTGTATATTTTGTGCAAATGTGATTTTTTACATGAAATTATCTTTGAAATACGAGTTTGAATCCCATTCTATATATATAAGGTACTTTTATAAATATTTAAATGTTAGTAAATCCAAAACAGTGAATTGTTTTGTAAACTTTTTAAACCGAATGCTATTGTAGATTTTTCGCAATTGTGTTCATAGTTTTAATTATTTTTCTTGCTTGAGGGTGAAAATGTTCACGTACAATAGCTTCGTTCAGAGTAAGATAAAATCAAATTATCCTAGAACACCCTTTTATTTATTCTACAGAATAAAATCAGATGGACAGTAGATTTCGATTGAGCCAATGGTCAGTATAAGGCATTTAATACAAATACCTACTGGGGAAAAAAGTACTTTATTCTTTTATTAAGTTTGTAGAAGTGTATGTAAAAATAATTCTCTTCTTATCTCACTCAACTTTATACGTGGGTTCGAATCCCACTTTAGTATTTTAATTTTGTCATAAGCTTTTTAGCATTGCAATTAATTAATTAATGGAACCAATTTATGTAGGTTTTTGTTTTACTGCATTCGGTCATAGCATTTTATTTTGTTATGATATTAAACAAAGGGTTATATTTAATTGCACTATATATTAGATAGTATTCACTTTGTACATCGAACATTTTCAATACTTTACACTTACAATTTTATAGTATCCAATTTATACACGTGAAAATAAATTTTAATACTTTTTTATTTATTTTTTAATGCATAAAGCGAATATTTAATCATCTTAAAGAATAGAAAATCATATAAAAATATCAAATCTATTGGGGCGAAAGGTGGTTGGTTAGTTTTTACGTTAGGATAAAATAAAGACCACGATTATATAGTTAATCAGTTGTTTTCAATATATGATTAATGTTAATTCAAAACTTAATCTCAATTTGTAAATGAACAATTCACTAAATATGATAATTTTCAACCTTATAGATTGTTTTTGTTAGAATTGATGTAATAATGATTTTAAAACTGCTGTGATTAATTTTGCTTTGTACAACTCAAGCAGGAAATCACAAAAATCACATTAAAAATATCAAATCTATTTGGGCCAGATGAAGGAGGTTAGGTAAAAATATAGAAAATCACAATAAGTACATCAAAAATATGTACTTTTTAAATCTGACAGGTCTACATTTAGGTAAAGTGCAAAGCATTATTTTTTGAGTGCAACATATTTATTTTTAGTGTAAATAGTTGAATAATTAATTTTTCGTGCAGTATATTTGTTACAAGTGAAAACGATTAACCCTCGGAGCCTCTTATGGGTCAATTTGACCCATACACCGACTTTGATCGTAAATTAATAGCGCTCAGGTATTTGAAATTTTTCGCGATTTTTTTAAGTATGTTGAATACTTCAAAGGTATTTGTAATACTTATAAATTCATTTACCATGAATCAAAGTATACCTTTGAACTTTGGTAAATCAAAAGGTTTCGTAGTTGCGGAATTATAGGCGATCAAAAATAAGCAGGGTCAAATTGACCCAGAGTGTACTAGGTGAAAAAATAGGTGTGTACTCCGAGGGTTAAATAAAAAGTGTTTTATTATAAAAAAGTGCATTTAAATACAAGCCTTAAAGAAGTTTTCCTTTGTAACTATTACTATCTGATAAAATAATGCGAATATATGAATTAAATAGAAACTTGACCGTGTGGAATCGCTCACAAACTGAATTAGAAAATACACTGTGTACAAGAAATAAATGATTCTCAGCAAGGCACAACTTCAGTGGTGTAGAGGCGTTACCTACACAGAATATAATTATATACATACCCTACAATTATGTGGCATATACAGACAATGGTTAGTGAACTGACACACTGTAATTACAAGTACTGGCCGAACCACTGACTCTATACAGCAACCTTGCCTCCAAATACCCCCCCCCCATTCTACACAGGTACCCCCTTTACCGATCGTCACCAATATTTAATCATACTCTTATTTTACATCATATCACAATGTCTATGATCAAATTATTATTATTCAAAATCGATTTGTTCATATCAATTACCAATTTTCTCACAATCACGCACGATCACGAATTGTATTTTTATCATTCACGTTATGATATTTTATAAATTAATTTTAAAATGGAGACAATTTTTTTTTCGTAAGATAAAATTGCATTTTTTTTTAATAAAGCAAAATAATTAGTTTTATAAAATGTGTTTTACTAACTATAAATTTTTATTTTTCTTTATGACATAATCCACATCTTGTATTACTGGCTTTAAGGAAATAAATCATTTATTATTGTTATTATAAAATATACGCACGGATAAAATGTAACTACGCACTTATTCTTACTTTCGATCACGTATACGCTACACTGGTAGAAAGGATTTCTCAAACCAAGTAAACCGTGTTTTGTATATAACGAAAACAATATTTTCTTAAGATAAACAATAATCTCTTAAACCAACTATAGTATTCTTGAACGAAGGAATAACGTAGTTGGATTAAGAGTATGTTTATTATATTAAGAAAATATTGTTTTCGTTATATACAAAACAAGGTTTTCTTGGTCCAATACAGTTTTTTTCTGTGTAACGATCCAAGATTTTAAAATTAATCCGAAAATTCACGACCCGCGACATGCTCTAACAAAAGTTTTATTTACGTCGTATTAATTGTTTTGACAAAATTATGTTCTTGTTGTAAATCAATGACTATCGATAAAATTGAGTATGTACTTAAAATACCGGTGTTTAGAATGTTCTATACATACATATAATAATAATATCATGGAAAAAATGAAATTATGGATGAATAAAAAAATCGTTGGACCACAAAACTATATCCAACGTCTCTTTTTTGTCAACATGACGCATATGATAAAATAAAACTGATATCAAAAATAAATTCAGCTACTATAATTTCATCTTCCAATGATTTCCTGTCATAGCTCTTGTATTATGACTCGAAATTAACCTTAATTATAATTATACAGTAAAGTTACCAACAGAATAAAAAAAAACTATAAAAAGGTAGGACGAACAAATCGAGTTTTAGGCAACAAGGGGCATATTTTTTTATAATACCCGCGCAGTGATTTTCGATCAAAATGGGTTTTCAATTTTTATTTTTGTGTTGCAAATTACGTATTTTTATTTTTATTTATATCGTTGAAAAGTTAATTATGTTTTTAGAAATTGTTTGTTTCATATTTACAACTTTAAAATTAAATGAAAATACCTCCACCTAAAATTTACAAAAAAACAAAAAAAAAACTTACCGCGCATTGACCGAAGTAGGATTAGCTACGTCATCCACTGTTGGCTTCCTGAAACCAAACCAACCACTATAAATATTTGTTTCTAACAAATATTGACTAACTGGTCGCATTTTTGCAAAAAAACTAAATAACAAACGTCACAATTTGTCGTTTTTTTAATAAATATTGCACTGTCCACATGAACACAATGTCCCGACGTTTCGCACACGTTAGAGTATCTTGGCACGTTTTACTCAATGATTGTAGAAACCACGTGTTTTATATGAAAATACACTTGCTGCTCTAATCCCCTCCCTTATACCACCCTCGTAATAGTGTATCACCCCCCCCCCTCCTCACCCCTCAAACGCGTTTGGTAACTACCCCTATTCCACATCCCTTACGAAACTAAAGTATAATGAAGCAATGATAAAAGATTCTACTTGTATTTATGAAATAGTAAATTAAGATTTCTTATCTTCACCCTTTTAGTGAATTTTGGTCCAAGGGATGAAAATTTACTTCCCTTCCAATTTGTCATATCAGTGTTTTTATTGATAATGGTTTCGATTCTTATTAAAAATATTACATACCAAGGAAAAAATTTATGGACCGACTCATATAAACATAATTATGCATTATTTGTTATACCGGCTTCGAGGAAGGGGGTCTTATTAAAATCATTCTGACAATTATTTTATCAGTTAAGTACCTATGCACAGAAAAAAACTGTATTGGACCAAGAAAACCTTGTTTTGTATACAACGAAAACAATATTTTCTTAATATAAGAAACATACTTTTACTCCAACTACGTTTTTCCTTCGTTCAAGAATACTATAGTTGGTTTAAGTGATTATTACTTATCTTAAGAAAATATTGTTTTCGTTATATACAAAACAAGGTTTACTTGGTTTGAGAAATCCTTTCTACCAGTGTGTAAATCAAAAATACCGGTATCAATCGGTTAGTATATAATAGCTTTTCTTTACTGCTAAAGAGATTGACAGGTTATCATAGTGAGTTTGGCAGAAATTAAATAGATATAGTATTAAATATGACAAACTTCGAAAAGGCACGAAAATCCGTGTAGAATTGTTAAAAAGTTATAAAAATGAGACTTTTTGTGTTTTGTAAATTGATATTAAAATAAAAATATAACATTAACCCATTTAGACCTACCGTACCACATATGGTACACCAGACAAACAAATATTTTTTATTAATTTTCAAGTACCCACAAAATCACATTAAAACACGAAAAAATGCAAAAATGTGAAAAAATAGTTTCAGGTCTAAGTGGGTTAATAATTTTTATTAGGTTGAATTTAACGTCTCAAATTCATTTTTGTTTCTTTACCATCAAATTAAAATTAAAGGTCTTCGACGAGAGAAAAAATTCGTAAATAAAAATGATTATATTAATGAAAATAAAATATATAGTTAGCAATATAAAAATGAAATATGATACTATACATATGTTTGGTTCATAAATAATATACACACACATATCTTTTCTGTATGCGCGAATTAAAACAAGGCAGAAAGTAAATAAAATATTCGTCATATTTCGCGGAGTCTACTGAATACATTCGTGTATGTACAATGTACATATATACGTAAAAGATATAAAAATGAATGAACGCTATTTTTATAATAAGAATACAACACATATAAGGTATGTTTTACAAAATATATGATGCACTATGTAATATTAGGCAGTTCTTCTCCTGCACTGTGACGTGTACGTACCTAAAGGACACGCAGGATGTGAAGTCCTTTGGGAAAACATTACTTATACATAACTAATTCATTCTTTTGTCTGAAGAAATATTCCTGGGACTACTCTGCGGAAGATATATAGTTGTTTTATTGTTATTAGTATCATCTAGTCTACCCATACAGGAGCCATGTAATTTTATTATCCTGAACAGTAAGTCAGTCACGAAATTACGACAGATCACTTCAATACTGATACAAGGGTACTTTATCAAATACAAACGGGGATTCAAATTTTAGCAGTTTCAGTTCACGAAAAAATTTATGAAATGATTCTTGTTTTAATAAATAATATTGATACGTTATTTAGTGAACATCCTGTAGATGAGACACTTGATGGACACAGACACATTAGGCGGTGTTTACCATGTTTGTGTACACCTCGTTCGTTATGGCACTCTTGGCTCATTCATTTATAACCTCAGATAATAGCAATTCGCTCTAAACGCAAGGGTGACCAAATTATATAACGCCACATCATATAGGGGCTTTGTAGCCAAAACAATTAAGTAGATTTTTTTGTTAATTTGCTAATTTTATGTTGAAATACATACATTAATACATTTACTTCTTTGCCAATATGCTTAAATTATTATTTTTATATATTAATTTTTAGGGAGATACAAAATAAAAACAAATATACGTAGTTAATATTTCCAGTTTCACAACTGTCTATAATTTAGTTTAAATAATTGGCGAATCGAACCGTTATTTTTTACGTATATTTTTTTAATGGGGCAATTTTAGCAGTTCGTTAGTTTTATAATAAAAATAATAATAGTTTTGTACAACCCTGAAGTCAAGTTTGTATATATGTGAAGTAAAAACAATATTGGTTCATACATAGAAAGCATGTTTACACAAAACGTATTTAAACTGATTTATTATATTTAAATAATGAAAAATTTACTACTTCACAGATAGTTGAGTATTTCTGGTCGTATCACAGGTTGAGTTTCCAGTGATTGATATTTATGTACAAATATTACAAAAAAATACAGTCGAAATTTATTATCAACTGTATTATTTTATATTTTACACCTTTTTTTTACATGTGTAATAGGTATATATTGAGAATCCTTATAAAGTAGAAAATATTATTCAGTTTCTTATTTATTCAGTGAATTTATTTACAAATTTATACGTACTTGTATATACAGAAGGAAAATAAAAATAATGTTGAAATACCAAAGTAATTTTTTTTCTTGTACAGTTTTATTATGTTTGTTTTTCACAAAATATGAATATTCAATATAATTAACTATTATTTGTAATTGAACGTAGTAGGAATAAGTTATGCATATAAATATTAGTTTTAAGGGCATTTACATTTATCGTTTAGTAATGTGTAAATGTGTAGCCCTGCCTTGCATTTCATTGTCAGTTAGAGAATGGAATCGAGGATAGTATTATTACAAAATTCCATACACATTTCCCTAATATGTGTTCATTTTTTTTAGCAATTAATTTACATAAAACGGCAGTTTCTAGGCAGGAATAGATGCGCTCAAGTATTCGACAATCGGTATTTCTCTAAAAACCATTGTGGTATTTACAATGATCTACCAACATTAAATAGAAATAAATGAAAAAAATAAGACAATTTATACATAACTCACAAATTCCTATGATATTTTTGTAATTTATAAACAATTGAGTTAAATTTATTTAATATAGTAGTTATGGGGTATTTATTTCGTGGTTGATACAATTAAGAATGATAAATGACGGATAAATCGGTATTGAAACATTTTTGCGTCATTGATTGGGAAGAATCAATTGACCCTTTCGTCACTCGAGATAACGTCTAGCGGTGACTGTAGACGGTTTGACAATATCTATACCATACAAATCTGCCAAGTCGGTCTAACAAATGCAACTGTGCATTCACTTCTGCCTTGACAACGTTGACAGCGTTGACAATCAGCCGGCATTTATTCTTCTTATTCTTCTTACGAACAAGCCTTTCAACAAACAACGTTTACATTATACGTTAGTTTATGTTTAAGACTGTTTGAATACAATTGAACCTTGTATAGAAAATTGTACAGCAATGTTCGAAACGAACTTTCATTAAGTTTAAATATTTTATTGCAATACGAACTACTAAAAGGATGTGGGTTCAAATCCCATACTATACAATTATTCATGTCGGTATAGTAACCCTGAACATAAATTCGCAATAAAAATATAATTGCTTTTCTTAAGAAAGGGTTGAATTAAACATTTTAATATCAAAAATAATTAGTTCAAAAGATTACCATAAAAATTACGTAAATCGTCACTTGTCAACAAGAAGGCGTGAAAAAATTTGTTATACACAAAATTAACAAAGTGTGCTATGGTTCAACACTCTACAACACTAGCGCAGAGGGGGTGAAGGGGTGTAGAATAGAAGGGCAAGGGAGCTTTGATTTATGGAACGATATTATGAGAAGTCATAAAGACTTGAGGCATTTATGAGGGTCCATTCTCGACAAGATGTACTTGCGCACCTTTTCCGGAGATTCCTGATTGTCCTTAATAATTCCTTGCATTGTGCAGAACACATTATTTGTTGAATTACTACTTAAATTACTTGTAAATAATATCGAAATAGAATAAATAATTTAAATCTATTCAATATTCTAAATACATTCTGAATGGCTGACATCTCTAAAACTAATAAATATAAGTAATTTTATTTTGTAGCGATCAGGTTTTTAATAAACCAAAACCATAAATTAATTGAACAAGGAGCGACATATTACTGTATACAAATAAAAACATCAACCATTTCCTTTTGTGTTCACGATTTAATTGCTATAGAAGAAGTTGAAGTCGGTGTACACAATCAGACTAAAGAATAATCATTAATTAGGCAAGATGTGTATTACATATTGATACAGAATCTTAAAGGTTTTATCGGATATCAAATAAATTTATTTACCAAATAGTGACATGCTAAGGCGGCTTCTATAGGAGCCTTGTTGCAATTTCAACATATAAATGGCAGCACAATAATTGTAAAAAACAATATATATGTATAATGCTACGTTCAACTAATTTGCATTCTGATTGTTTTCCTCTTGTTCATATTTTATTTATCTATAGTTTGTATCTCGATCTTTGGCGCATTCTTAGATCTATAACTAAATTAAAATTAACTACTCTCATATAGGTACCTACCTACTGTTTAAAATTACCTTTAATTTATTCTTCAACAAGTGACATTAATTATTGTATGTATTATTAAAATCAGTCTATATTTAATGAGTATATGAATGAAACAACATTTTTATGTCATTGCATTATAAAGTTATAATCGTGTGACAATTTATAATTTGTCATAAAGTTTCATAACAAATATCCAGTGTCCACGGCAATATATAGTGGAAGCTTTGTACAAATTTAAAACAACTTGTCCTAGCAGGGGCTCCATGCTTGTTAGTTTTTTTCATATCTGGGCATTTAATCATACAAGAACACCATTGTCAACTCTGCTGTTTGTTGTGCCATCCAGGCACGGACTCAGAAATAATTAATATTTACAGAAGCTAAACTTACTATCTAATTGAATTTTTATTCATTTGATTATTAACTTCCCAATAGGAAGTTATTGTAATTGGTCCGAAAATCGAAATCAAAAATTTTAATATATTTTCATGTTTCAAGGGCATTAGAGTATATTTACACTATTTTCAGAAAAATTTCTGTGTGTGTGTGTGTGTGTGTGTGTGTGTGTATGTACGTACGTACGTACGTGTCCTTTTTTCCGGGACGAAATCTCGCGAACAAAAAATGCTATTGACTTCGTTGGGGTGCTAATCGAAGCGTCTTCAGGTGAATATGATCTGAAAAAAAGGATTTTTCGAAATTCAACCCCTACGGGGGTAAAAAGGGTGTTTTTTCTTTTTTATTTTTTTTCTTGATCGGATTTAGTCGAAACTTAGAATAAATATTATACAATACAAATAATGAAACGTGTATTTCAGTATTTATTTTTTATATGGGTCCAAACAGCCATTAAAGGGATGAAAACCACCATCAAAATTTGAATTTCATACTAATAAAAATGTCTAATAATTCATGTTACCTTGGAAACAAACGCAATTCAAAATTCAAATTGTCAGATTAGTTATTCTAAAAATGTGCATTATATTATTGACATTATTAGGATATTAGAAAACTAATATTCATAATACAAAGGTGAGTTTTATTTCTGACAAATTCTATTAAAATGTTTCATATACATACTAAAAATTTTTTACAAACTATAACATAGTAATATTAATTATGGAAACAATAAATAATCAGTATTCAAGTATTGTTAGTCATACCATGTTGGGAAGTTGATTGTGTGGACCTAAAGGATCGCACCCCACGGCATTATACGTTATATAGTTTAGTTTTATATCCCCGGGTAAAATTGGATCCGGCAGCTAGTTTTTATTCAACTTGGTAATTATTTTTTTAAATGTTCATATTTTTTTATCCGTCTATACAAAAACTTGTTCATATCAACGGCTATAAAGTAAACAATTAATAATATCAAAAATTGTACTGTCAAAACTTATTATTTCATGTGAAGACGTAATGTTACATCTTAAAATAATCGAACTTAATTATTAGAATGAATGTGGGCTAAAGGGTATTATTTAATTTTAAATTCATTACCCCCCCCCCCTCAAAAAAACTGTAATATTGGAATCATCTTTGACCTGTGATCATAAAAATTGTGATACTAATTTGATGGGAAAAAATTGTGCGTCACTTGTGTACTGTATTTGAATATTAATTCAAAGGGGTGTTTATTTTTAGCTACGCCACTGACCTCTGTCAGGTGAAACACTGCATACACCATGTCGCCAATGAATCAAACGACCGACGGACAACTATCATTTTCTAATTAGAAGACGCAAGTGTAGATTATAGCTAGTGAGATGACACAATGTTATAAGTTACCCCAGAGATATAATACGGCACTTACACATACATATTCATATGTCCCTTCGTCTAACCATAATTCCGTGATCTCAAATCGTGCGTGAGCGTGTGTGTGTGTCTGTATGTTTGTTTTAATTATGAATAGAATTCTTAGGTTTAACGACTTCCTCAAACTTTAGTTATAGATTTTACTCATTTAACCGTTTTAGATTATATTCATTTTTATGAATCTTAATGTCGAAAATAACTGCATAAGTTTATGAAATATCGTATGTACAGGTACACGGAGAGAATATTCTTTTAAAAATTAACAGAAAAGTCGGTATAATTTAAAATAAAGTAAATGAAAAATTACAATGAAATATATTGGTAAATTTTAACATAGTACCTATTAAAATTTATTTACTCTGAAAAAGTAATATACGCTATTCATTAATTTATTTTCTTGCATATATGAAAATTTAACGTACATTCTCTATAATTTTACTATGTTTCTATATTACTTTTCATATCTGGCCTATCGCCGTCATAGAAACTGCTATGTACAGTATATTGAATTGTAGTACCTAGACGTTCTTTTAAATTTTTTCTAGGATCAAAATTTTTTTCATCAATCTATTCAATTTTTAATTTTTTTCCCATTCCTACGCATCGTAAATAAATAAAAATTTTAATGAAATTTTTTCATCTGACTATTAATAACTTGTTAAAATAATTATTTATGTTTTATAATAAAAAATAAATAAATAATAAAATATAGCAGTGCATTTACTATCTTTTCACATACGGTATAGTAATTTTTGATACTGTTGGTATGTAATATTACTACGTTACCGATTAATTTTTCACAGAACGAAATTTCGTCCTCCCGTTAACATGTTTTTTATGTTAAAAATTAACATTAAATTTTTTCAGTGTACTTGAATGTACCGGACGAATTATCTACATTGGACAAATTAATAATTGTGAGTAAGACGTAATAAAGACCAGTATATGCGTTTCTCTTTCCCTCTTCATAAAAACTGAACTTAAAAAAATCGCAAATTTCTCTATGCATGTGATTTTTGGGCCTATCAATAAAATAATTCATTATAGAACAAAAATTTTAACAGTCCAGATCTCAAGTAACAGTTTGATACTTGACTTCCTTATCTTATTTATATAAGAAACACGAGTATACTATTTTTGATTGACTGACTCATAAATAAATTGCTAGATAATTTTCTTGTGTATCGATAAGACAAACGTTCGAATAAATAATTAAAATAGCAGTCAATAATGTGCATTGTGCATATTTATATTGTTTATATACCTTTAAAGATAAGTAAGAAACAGTTAAGAATGCATTTGACAATATATATAATTGTAGTAGAGAATCTGGTGTTCAAACACCCACGGATGACCTTTGACCAACACTACATTCTCGATCCCAATTTGACTTGATTATACAATTATACTAGTCGAGTGACATGAAGATGGCCAACGGACTGTACCAGTAGTATTCAAACTTTGTATATAGAAACTATAAATTTCTTTTTTTTTAATAAAGATGTATTGATAATTTAAAATTAATATTTACTGATGAACAATAGACAATTAATTTTTTGTGTGTATTTAAAAGGTAATTAATTTCCTATATATATTTTATTTTATAGATTTATATGAGTATAAATGTATAAAAAATTTTTAAGGCGTGTTTATAATTCAATAACAATTGTATATGACGTCAGTATGGCTAAAAAATAAGCGATGGGAAAAGTCCCAAAGAAATAGCGTTTGCCCTATTGGACTTGCCGCCCAACGATGGATAATATTATATTCAAAATCCATTAAGTCAGCCAATCTTAGTCTATAGAAAAATCATAACGTATTATAAAAAAAACTTGCTCAGGTAATAAGTCGGTGTTTATATATTTTTTTTTATAAAATTGCTATGGATTAAAATATTTTACAATACTGAGGTTCGATTCGAGAAATCTTAACCGTGAAACTATTGATTTAACTACATTGACAAAACTACATTTGGGTCAGTCCGCGGTAATCGATACCAGATAGTTAAAAAAATATTTTACGAAAATGAATACTAAAATATAAAATTAACAGGCTATTTAACATCAATTTTCATAAACCAAAAGAAAATTGGAAAAATGTTGGTTAATTTTCAAAATATTTCAAAAAATTTACAAAAAGACAACAAATAAGGTGAAATCACAATAATTTACTTAAGAATAAGTGACGATCGTGGCAAACTATTAAAAGTCTTTGACAATTACATATCAAACGTGACGTTTGACCGAATTAAAAAAAAATACCCTCACCAACAATAATGACTAAGGGTAATCGCATTTATTATAAATTTAATGAGTCTATTGATGTATTTGATAAATAATTGTTATAAGTATTAGTTCATAATATCAATAAGCAAATAAACACACAAATAGTACTCTTATTGTATCCTTTTAATCAAGTAACTTCAATATTTTCGCTAAACTTTCGGGTTTTTGGATAGAGGTTGCAAAACTTGCAATAGTTGGCGTCACAACCGTCACAGAGCTTTGAACGCTGACAATTTTTTGTAAAATAACTGTAGACTTTTTATTCTTTCAATATACATGTATTGCATTAAGATCTACAGAAAAAAGGTAAAACCATGTTATTTACTAGTATTATTTAGAAATTATGAACTCCAATCCGAGTTGAAATGTCACGACCGTCACCGCGGACTGACCCATTTATATATAATAGTTTATTAATTTTAATTCTGTATGTCTACACATTTCTTTTAATATCTGAAAAATAAAATTATGAACCACTTTGAAATATATCATTTCATTCGTTTTGTATTTAGAAACGTGAATAATTTAAAACACAAAATATAAACTATAGCTAAATATGATATAGATGTGAAATCAACTTAATACCTGAGCACACCTATGAAAGATGCATTGATAGGTATGTCTGTAACGCCCAGAAACTCTCAATAACTTTAAAATAAGAAGTTAATAAAAAATACTTAAATTACTTTCTTATTGGATTTTTTTTATTTAATTGGTTTATGAAAATAACAGTCCATATTTAGATTATGGGTTACTATGGTATGAAATATATTTGATATTTTTGATCTAAAAATAAAAATAAAAACATAAAGAACGTAGGTAAAATATGTTTTGGAAAATATGAAATCATCATTATCTTAACTATTTATAATATTAAAAATATTAAATTTATAACCATACCGATCAGTCCAGCAAAGGGCGTCTTCTCTATATCTGAAATAAAAAAAAATATATTTAATAATACAGTAAAATAGTTTTTCAGAATATTATTTGAAATAATTTGTTTAAAATGATATGACATTTTTATTTGTTTGTTTAACTTGCAAAACAGAAGCTATTGCATTATGATAAAATGTTAAAATACAGAAAGACTGTTTTGGCCTGAAGGGCAATAATAACTACATGATATTCAGCCATAAGATGTTTAACCCAGATTAAATATTTTGTATATATTATGCACTCGGTTATAAAAGTGCTGCAATTTTAATATATTAACGTAAAATACTTGCTAAGATTATTATATCAAACTTTTATTATGTACAACATTTCAAAAATATTTTTTATATGATAATTATTTTTAATTATCATATAAAAAATATTAATAAAGTTGATTGCAGATATGATATCCTTAGGTATCAAAATCAATGCTTTACTGCTACCATATCTTATACAGGGTGGGCCAAGTAAAACTAAACGGGCGCGGTTTTGGTCATTTAAAATAAGATTTTGAAAAAAAGCTCGAACACGTCGATTTTGCTTTCAAGGGGGACATCTTTTGGTATAAAATTTTTGCAAGAATCTTTTCAACCTTCAGCGCTATGAGCGCAACCCTTAAAATTTTAAATAGCATGATAGGGTAAGTGATACCTCATTTGAAAGGTTTTTTCATTCTGAATACGGTGCTTTTTGATTTTTTCAAATCTGTTTAGTTTTAGTCAAGTTATTGACATTTTGAATTCCATAAATGTAGTGATTTTCTGATCAAAAAACAAATATTTACAATTAAAATTTAAAACAAAATAGGTTTATTTTATTATCAAATAGTTCAAAAACATCCAGTTTGGACATTTATTGAATTAATTAAAATTTTGGATGTAGATAAATTTTTTTTAATAATTTTTTTTTATTTTTTAATTAATTCAATAAATGTCCAAATTGGATGTTTTTGAATTATTTGATAAGAAAATAAACCTACTTTGTTTTGAATTTTTGTTGTAAATATTTGTTTTTTGATCAGAAAATCATTGCATTTATGGAATTCAAAATGTCAATAACATGGCTAAAACTAAACAGATTTGAAAAAATCAAAAAGCACCGTATTCAGAATGAAAAAACCTTTCAAATGAGGTATCACTTGCCCCTTGAAAGCAAAATCGACGTGTTCGAGATTTTTCTCAAAATCTTATTTTAAATGACCAAAACCGCGCCCGTTTCGTTTTACTTGGGCCACCCTGTATATACATATAGTATAACATAAAATTCGCCGCGTCCGTCTGTCTGTCTGTGCACGTTTCACTCAGTAAATACTGAACTGATTTTATTTCGGTTTTCACTAATGGATAGTTGTTTCACGAGGAAGGTTATACACCTATAATGTGTGGATATTTCGTATAAACGAAAATAATGTTTTATAGGTTAATTGCAGATTAAATATGTATCCCCGGGTAACACTCCAATGCACTGCTATAAAATGTATGTACTGTATAAGTACATACCGGGTGTCCCAGATAACTTTTCCAGCATGGGGATCTCAGTATCTATAAGAGATACAGGTTTGGTTAAATGAGATGAATTATTTGTAAGAAAGGGGTGAGTATTATTATACAAAAAAATATTCATAATTCTATGTGGTTTAGGCGGTATACTAAAAAAACTGAAAATTCGGAATTTCTTTAAATGGCTATAACTTTTATGCCAAAGTAGATAGGTATTTTTTGTAGACGGTTTCTCAAAGCACTTTTTTGTGTAGAATCGATTGGTGTATTTAGATTTTTTATATCACTTTTAGTTTCCGAGTTATGAGCCCTAACTTTAGTTTTTCTTATGGGCCACTAAGTTGGCTATGGCATATTTGAACGTGTTTTTTACTCTACTTTACAACGATATGTCACATGCTATACTTATTGACGAAAAAAAAATATACTGTATTTTTTTAAAAAGTTATGTGTTTTCAAATAGTCATTTGTTATTTTGATTGTTATTGTTGTGATTTTTGTTTACAATTTTTGTTTTTCATTGCTCACTTAAATGTTTGTAATAAAATACTTAATAAATATCACTGGCATTTAGTACATTGACTTATTTTCGATAATAAGTATGGCATGTGACAAATCGTTGTAAAGTAAAGTAAAAAACACGTTCAAATATGCCATAACCAGCTTAGTGGCCCATAAGAAAAACTAAAGTTAGGGCTTATAACTCGAAAACTAAAAGTGATATAAAAAATCTAAATACACCAATCGATTCTACACAAAAAAGTGCTTTGAGAAACCGTCTACAAAAAATACCTATCTACTTTGGAAAAAAAGTTATAGCCATTTAAAGAAATTCCGAATTTTATTTTTTTTTAGTATTCCGCCTAAACCACATAGAATTATGAATATTTTTTATGTAGTAATACTCACCCCTTTCTTACAAATAATTCATCTTATTTAACCAAACCTGTATCTCTTATAGATACTGAAATTCCCATGCTGGAAAAGTTATCTGGGACACCTGGTATAATAAGCATATAGAAATAAAAAATGTTAATTAAAATAATTCGCATAAAATAAGTAAAGAGGAAAATTAATTGGTTTCAGTTCTATTAAGTGCATCCCTCTTAACTTATTATATTAATATATAATATTATCAGTGCCGGATTTATCAATAAGCAAAAGATGCAATTGCTTAGGGCACCCGGACCATAGGGGGCACCGTGATGGGGCGTCAACGTAAAATTGGGGAAAATTTTGGTGAGGAGCTAAAAAAAAAGGTCTTCAGAATTTAAACGACTTAAAAAAAAGGTCGTCAAAATTACAAAAGAGGGCCTTTACATTATTAGTGCTTAGGGCACCACATAGGGTAAATCTGGCACTGAATATTATATTTAATTCTTTAATAATTTTGCTATTGTTTTTATTTCTTTATCGACATTCAAGAATAACATACCTACATATTTAAAATTGTTTATAGTAGATATCTATAATATTTATACACATGATAATGTAACGAGGTATGTACGACGGGCAATGTCTGCAGCGTGATTTGTACAAGATTAGCAAATAGTGATCGTGTGGGGGGTTAATTTTAGTGGTGTAGTTATCAACATTGAATCTGTTCGAATGCGCGTAAAATGTATTATTAAAAGGAAGCATAATTATCCATACGCTTCAAGCAACAGTAAAGTTGCAGTCGTTTCAGCCAATCATTATTAACTATCGATCAAAAAGAAATCTTTATTTTTTCTGATCGCTTCTTAAGAAGAATATCCTGTTTATGTATCATACTATCAGATTTTTTAATGGATCCCTTCACCAGTGGTTCTTAAACATTACATAAATTCACCTAAATTATTTATTATTTTATATAGGCAGACATAATTTTGATATCAGACTAACTGTTAATCTGCGACTTCGTTCGCGTGGAATTTGTATTTTTTTATTATCTAATTTCGGGATAAAAAGTAGCCTATGTTCCTCCTCAGAATGCTATATATCTCTCTGCCAAATTTCATCTAGATCGGTTCAGCTGTGTAGCTATAAAAAGGTTACAGACAGACAGAGTTACTTTTGCGTTTATAATAACTGAACAGGCGATTTTAAATGTTTTTGCTATGCTAAAATCGAATTCGATCCCCAAATTGCTCCATCACGCCCAGTTAACTCATTAACGCCCAAAAGAAACCAAATACATGCAACAGATTTTTTTAATGAAATTAAGCACAAATTCAATATATTTAACTAAATATACAACACAAACTTTTTTTTAATATGTATTTAGAAAAAAATAACAGTGTGTACTCAAGTGAGTAAATTAGGCAGATATGAAGTCTATTTTGTGTGAGACTGCTTTTCTGATAAATTTAAAAATCATTGAAGTTATTTCATATGATTTGAACAAAATCCGAAATCACATGCTCTAATTGGATAAAATATATTAGCATACCACGTACCTCTTTTCATATAAAAATTATTGAGAACAATTAAAACACGTTTAAACACTTATGAAACTAATAACGTTAACAGATTTTGTTTGTTGCACTTTTACCAACAGATATTTAAGGAAATATTGTGAATTAATATCCAGACAGCAGCAATAATTATAAAATTAAGTTTACACAAATGTGTACGGCAGGCGTTAATAGGTTAAAGAAATTTTGGTATTTTTTTACAAAATTTCAGAGTAATCCATTTTTTCTTAAGTTTTTATTAACGGGGACAAGTAACACTATTTTTAGATTGAATGAACAATTTTCACTGTACGATTTTTTGTCTCAGAGACATATTAGAAGATATCGTTACGTTTGTGTAGTCCATTGTATCTACCCTGCAATCTTATTTTTTAATTTGTTATAAAATTTGAAAAAAAGTGATTATATTCACTGTCAATTTAAAATTTAAATTCGTAAAGTAAAATATTTTTATATTTTAGTTGATGGTTCTTAACTATAATTTTTGTCAAATGACATCTTATTATATTTTTAGTTTCGTTTATCAAATATTGTATTTTCAATATATAAATATCCTTAAATAGTTATGTTAAACATGTTTATTTATTAAACAAAAATAAACTTTTGATTATAAAATGCGTCTATTAAGTCAAGTATACATATAACCGCAGAAGCCTTATAGATATAATAGTAAAGCGCTATTTTTTTATGAATATTTTTATGATCGTGTCTTGGCAAATTTAGTGAACTAAATAATGTGGTTCATTCATAAATCATAGAGAATTATCTTTCAACACTAGGAGAGACTTAATTAATTACTTTTAACTGATGAGTAAATATCTAAAGTAAATTACCTCTCAAGGAATTTCTAAATAATAAATTGATGGACGAAAAACCACTTACGAACATTTTTGTTTATAAAACATGTACGTATATTAATATTAATATTTCATTGAGACTATTTTTTTCTGTAATATTATTTATTAACCCATAACTTTAAGGTAATTTGTAATTTGTAAACGTCAGCATTTTTGAGAGTAGCCAGTCGTACGGGCATTCACAGAATACTATTATTAATAAATAATTAGTTGATAAATATGTATCAGTACATTAGGTAAAGGACGCGTATATAATATATGTTCATGGGCGTATCAAAAATAGGGTGTTTCGGTTAAGGGGAGTTAAGAGATTATGTCCATTTTTCGGTCGCCGGTTTTGTGAGGGTACAACAACAGAAAAAGGCTTTTATACAGTAAAAATAAGCAGTGTAGTAGCTCTCTGTTCCATTGCATCCGCACGTTCTCTGAAAATTGTATATAAATGTAAAAACCATCAATAAATAACCGTATTTGGGTGAAATGTGTTGAGTATTTCAATTTATTTCTCAAATCGCATTGTTATCATGACTCTGAAACCAGCCCCTACCATTCTATTTCCAAGATTACTTTCTTATGCTACAATATTTTTATGTCTGTACACTGTACAGTGTAAACAATATATATATACTCTTATTTACATATATTCTTTTTAGGATCATAACATCAGAATATTGTTACTTCGTATCCCATATATGTGTATATAAATATAAGCTTCATGTACATTAAATATAACCTAAAGGTTATATTTAATTGCACTATAGGCATATTAGATAATATTTACTTTGTACATCGAACATAAATTTCAATACTTTGCACTTAAAATTTTATAGTATCCACTTTATTAATATTCGCCTTATGCATAAAAAAATACAGAAGTATTAAAATTTATGTTCACAAGGTGAATATTTAATCGTTTTAATATATACACGGAGAGAATATTCTTTTAAATTATTCTTAAATTAACAGAAAATGCTGTGAACTTGAGGACAGAATCAACTTCTGAAAAAAATTAACAGAAAAGTCGGTAGAATTTAAAATAAAGTAATGAAAAATTACAATGGTAAATTTTATCATAGTACCTATTAAAATTTATTTACTCTGAAAAAGTAATATACGCCATTCTTTAATTTAATTTCTTGCATATGAAAATTTCACGTACATTATTTATAATTTTACTATGTTTCTATATTACTTTTCATATCTGGCCTATTGCCGTCATAGAAACTGCTATATACAGTATATTGAATTGTAGTAGACGTTCTTTTAAATTTTACCATATCGGGTGTTAAAAATTTCTAGGATCAATTTCGTCCTCCCGTTATTAACATTAAATTTTCTCAGTGTAGAAAATCAGAAAAATCACATTAGAAATATCAAATCTATTTGAGCGAAATGAGGTTGGTTAGTTTTAACGCTAGGTTAATATATAGAAAATCGCATATAAATATCAAATCTATTTGGACCAAAGGAAGGAGGTTAGATAAAAATATAGAAAATCACAATAAATACATCAAAAAAATATAAATTTTAAATCTGACAAGTCCAAAGTTAAGTCAAATGCAAAGTATTTATTTTTAGTGGAAATTTTTTATTTAAAGTGATATAATTTGATTTAAGTTCAATATATTTATTTAATGTTGAATAATTATTTTTTCGTGCAGTATATTTATTATAAGTGAAAATGATTAAATAAAAAGTGTTTATTATTTAAAAAAAAGTGCATTTAAATACAACCCCATTTCTAATTGTATGTATCAATTCTAAAAGTATGGTAAATTTGGTACATATATATTTAAGAACCCATATTTATATTTGAATTTATATATTTAACGCAAATTAGACTGATCCGAAGAATATGGGTTCGAATTCCGCGCAGGTACAAATCTAAACCACGATTATGGAACACAACACACCGAGATAATACATGTGGTTGTATATTGTATAGTAGACCGTCGCGAAGCATACAGACAGATTTCTTCTAATTGCTTTTGGGAATATTTACCTTTAGTTCACTTAGAAAAGCATATATTACATAATGCATACCTTTCCAACTGGTTTTTAGATTTACACTGTAAAAACTGAATGTTGTCAACTCACAATAACTTTGTATAATTATTAGAGATTGGAAAAATAGTTATTTTATACGAAATAGTTACTATATAGGTAGTTGATTTTTTTTCTCGTAAAATAGTTGATTTTAATCAAAATAGTTAAAAAAAAATTTACGATAGTAATTTTTGAAATTTACTATTACTACAAATAAGTGTAGGTATATTTTTTGAAAAAAAAAAATTAATAACAAGCAAGGGCCAGCCGGAAAATTTAGTTAAGGTTAAAATTAAGAGAAAAAACAAAAATTATACTAGAGATAAAGTAAAATTGTGAAATGGAGGTGATTTTTAGGGGTTGAAAGTAAGTTTTCGCGATTTTCGGCGAAACGTGATCTTTTAGTCAAAAATATACAGCACAAAAGTTGTAGACAATAAAAAAATTCTAAAACTTCGTATAAAAGTTTTTTCAATATAACCTCAAATTTTCCGAGAAAATGGCGGAAAATCGATATTTCGGTTTTTTATTTTTTTCTCACATAAAAATAATACAATTTACATTAAATTTTGTGAAAGTATACTTGTACATTGTAACGGCCTATAATTTATACTTATAAATTGTTACCAAAAAATCAATATTAATAATTAGAATTGTTTCAAAGTTTGTCTCTATGATTTTTTTTCAATACAAAATTTTTAACGTTGGATAAATAGTTGAAATGATAAAATAGTTGCAAATAGTTGATTTCAAATTGAGTTCAATCAAATCAGTTTTTTGAAATCGACGGAGATATGTTATAAAAATTACAATAGTTACATTTTTCGCAATAGTTGAAAAACTATTTTTCCAATCTCTAATAATTATATATATACATTATATGAAATACAATAATTAATGTTTATATGTATTTTAAAACGCATAACTGATCGATTTCCAAAAAAAAATTGTATTACCTAAAAAAGTTAGAATGGTTGGGTTATTTGTATATATATGTATATAAGTGTTAAGGGCAGTAACCCTTGAGTGTATTTTTATACAGTGTTAACAATTTTTTGGGTAAAGGTAGCATGCAAGCCAGACATTATGTGTTGAAGAACAAGATATTTCAATTAAAGATACATGATTTGTAATGAGGCACTGTTAAGGACTGGGGAAGATCCCGACTCATTATAATATAAAGGCACAATGCAATAAATCTAGAAGATAAGACTAACCGAACTGAATTGTAACCACTACTGGACTTATATATACATATATATGTATATGTAACATACTCGGACATACACATATGCGAGTATCCAGAACGAATTCAACAAATTTAAAAACTTTATCTCAACTTTTTGCTAACACGTTTTTAATTAATTTCCAACACATACGAGTACAAATATAAAGTGCAACATATTGTTGGTTATCAAATTAACAAACAATAAATAAATACTGATCACGCGTATATTTTATTGTATAAATAATTAACCCATTACTTCCCAGTGTCCTATTTAAAGGACATCATATTTTCTATTTTTTTCTCTGACATAATTTGATTTATTTTAAAGTAACCGTGTAATTATTCCAGCTAATCGACATTTTTTTTACTTACAATTAGCAAAGCGTTTTTAAATTAACGAAACTATAGAGTGTAAATAAAATATAGCAGTATCAATAATTTCAAAAATAAATCCAGGTACAGACTATCGTAGTTAAATAAAGTGCTATCCTATAAATATAACATTGGGTTCTCATGATAATAATTATGTCGTGAATTGAATTTTTCTTTTTGGTCATATTTTCAACAAGAATTAAAAAAAAATTCGAAGAAATAAAAAGTAATGGGTTAAAATACAGAATTGTTTATATTGTATATTATAAAATTATATTTGTATTTCCTATCAAATTCATTATAATATTGATTAACATATAAATAAAACATAACAATATCAATAATTTCAAAAATAAATCCAGGTAAAAAAAGTACTGTCCTATAAATATGACATTGGGTTCTCATGATAATAATCTAGTCTGCGACTGATAATTATTATGTATTGTATTGAATTTTTTTTTTTGGTAATATTTTCAATTAGAATTGAGAACTTGATAAAAAAATTAGAAATAAAAAGTCGGGAAGTAATGGGTTTAAATAAAGAATTGTTTATATTGTCTATTATAAAATAATATTTGTATTTCCTATCAAATTCATTATAATATTGATTAACATATAAATAAAACATAACTATATCAATAATTTCAAAAATAAATCCAGGTTTAAAAAAGTACTGTCCTCTAATATGACATTGGGTAATCATGATAATAATCTAGTCTGCGACTGATAATAATTATTATGTATTGTATGGTATTTTGTTTTGGTAATATTTTTAATAAGAATTGAGAACTTGATAAAAAAATTCGAAGAAATAAAAGTTGGGAAGTAATGGGTTAAAATACAGAATTGTTTATATTGTCTATTATAAAATAATATTTATATTTCCTATCAAATTTATTATAATATTGATTAACATATAAATAAAACATAACAATATCAATAATTTCAAAAATAAATCCAGGTAAAAAAAAGTACTGTCCTATGTATAAATATGACATTGAGTTTTCATGATAATAATCTAGTCTGCGACTGATAATATAATTATTATGTATTGTATTGGATTTTTTTTGGTAGTATTTTCAACAAGAATTGAGAACTTGATAAAAAAATTCGAAAAATTAAAAGTCGGGAAGTAATGGGTTAAAATAAAGAATTGTTTATATTGTCTATTATAAAATAATATTTGTATTTCCTATCAAATTCATTATAATATTCATTAACATATCAAAATAAAATTATGTCTTGTTTAATAACATGCAATCAAGCATCTATCTGAATATTATAATATCTTTAAAATCCAAATTGGTTTGAAGAGCTCGACACTTAAAAAATGCAAATAATAAAGACAATTTGTATTGAGCACGTACGTTTATATACGTCCTTCAACGAGGTGAGTCTATAGGAGGTTCTTCGTATCAACTATACATAGATCCAGTACATTAGATAAACAAATATTCATTTTACACGAATTTCGTGTGTTTTTCACACATTCACTTGATAAACACTGCCCCTTTTCTATTATAAAATATAGTATTGTACAATTGAAGCTTCTGCGGTTATTTTTAGATATATATACATATGTACCTGTCTATGCTTTATACGTATGTATATTATTGTATATAAATGCAAGCATTGGTTAAGGGGTTAGGTGTAGTCAGAATTTTCAAGAAATCGATTTTTGTTTTTTGCATTTTTGGAAGCTGCTACAACGGCTGAAGAACTATTTTATGGCCCAGGAATAGTTGACTCGGTGTAAGTAATTAAATAATACGTATATTACTTTACGTAAATTGAGTGTAAAACTTTAAATGCGTTTTTCTCAAAACTATGTTTTTTGAACTGGTGACCACTGTAGCTCGAAAACCGCTCGGTAGATTTTAATGAAATTTATACAGCTTTTTGAAAACATGAAAAACTAGTGCCTGATCGAAGGATTTTTGTTTTTCTTTAAATTTCGATTTGTTATAAACAATTAACTGTTGGTTTTTTTCCCGAAAATCTTTAAAAAAATTTCCTGAGGCTGCCATTTTGTTAATTTAAGAAAGAAAAAAAAAGCTTCGATCAGGCACTAGATTATCTATTAATAAAACTATTTTTTTTTGTCCGATTGAATTTGGATGAATCTCCAAAGATAAGTGATGGTCACCGCAAGGAGCTTCGGTTGGAACTGGATCAACACAAACAGCCATTACTTTTAAAATTATTAATTTTTTTTTTCTAAAATTTCTGTCAAGTCAAGTCGAAACCTTATTTAATGATGCTATGTTTTTACTTTTATAAAATAAAATAACTTACTGGCAAAAAAAAATTATTTAAATTTTTCATTTTTTCATGTCTCTGACTACACCTAACCCCTTAATATTTGATGTTTTTGAATAAAATGGTTAATTGTTTGAGTATATTTGTATTGTATATATTCAGTGCTAGTTCAGAAAGCCGCAGCTAGTTGGTAGAAATATGGACCATGATGTTTATTCTCTCTGTGTAAATGTATATTGTAGTGAGCAACCGACAAACATACGTTATATTTGGAAAGAGGCGCCTGACTCTACGTTCAGACAGTTGGACAAATCTGTAAAAGAACCGACAATCTTGTGGGACATCTTTCTCTAAAACTATATACCGCTAAATATTAAAATATAGTATGATGAATTTATTATAAACCAGATTGAGTTAATATTTTTTTGCAACATTAAATAATTTTAATGATTTGTACTGTAACCATTGATCGAATTTAACCATAAGTATTTTTTGAAAAATGTCGGCGCTGACAGAAAAAGTTACCTTCAATGTCTGAGAATTCAACTTGTATCGATTCTTTGATAGTTTTCATGACAATGCGTTCGGGCGAATTGGAAAAAAGAATCATTGTAATTGTTTTTTCAATCACATGATTTTTTGTTTTCGTTGTACTAACAAACTATTGTTGCAGTTGAAATGTTTATGTTGTTAATGTATACATATATAGTTAGTTATTTATATATTTATTATTAGATATAACCCATTTTCAAGTTATAATTGCCGTGTTAAAGTGGTTTTATTAAATATCATTTATGCAAGTTGTAAAATTAGTAGGCCACTTTTACTTATGTACATTATAGATATATTTTAAACGATTTGATTAAGTAAATATAATTACATTCTAGTATATTACAGCGACCAAACAATTTTAATCACTGGCTATTTCATTGAAGAACCAGTACAAGAATTTAACCAGCGTTCTCCGCGATATTTTTACCGTTGATTGATTATCAATTGTTTATAGAAAGATCAGGATTTTTTCTCTATACTTCGTATAGTTATTACTGGCATTGTTATATACAGAAACATCAAGAATACTTTTTGACAACCTAATATGGAATATACCAGTATTTTCTGTAATGCTCAAGTCTTCCAACAATGCTTCATCTCGTTTATTTTCTTTTTCTTTTCTACATTTTGTCTGCGTCTTTTTTAATACGTTTGTATTATTTCATCTCCCTTTTCTTTTAACTTGCCGTTGTTTTAATTTTATATTTTTTAATAATACTTGTTCAGTATTTAAGTTGAAAAAGTTGTTTTCAAAATGCATATATATTCTCTTTTTACAGTTCTTTGAAAACATTGTATAATTGGAATAAGGCCCATAAAGGTTTTCTAACTATACTTGATATTTCTATATATAACTCGCTAATAAATTCCTATCACATATTTCACTCATATTTTTCACTACATAATGCTGTACATGCATAAACCTCAAAAATAACATTTATTTACTTTAGCGACAAATATGATAGTTTAAAAATGTGACATGTATTTTTATTTTAAAATAAATATTAGTAACCACAAATGTTCCATATTATCCACAAAAGCGTGTAGGGGTTAGCAGAGAACAGGACATCTATGTCATAGTCATACCGCGTTGAACAATTCCAAACATATGTTGCAGGGATGTTACATTACAAGCGTAACTTTTGGTTTATGCGTGGTACATGACAATAATACCATCAACATCATAGTTATCGTTGTGCTAGGTGACGTAATAGCTTACAGAGACGAACTTTACAATATTTGACTAGGAAAAAATTGCACAGTATCACATTAGAATAGATTCACTAAATATATACCTACACATCTATTTTAAAGAAATAATTTTGAATTGACTGACTCATCAACGTCCAACCCAAACCTTTGAATCTAACTTTTCTGATGTAAGCACTTACTAAGAAATACTTTCCGAAATATCGTAATAAAAAATTTATCTGCATATATGTATTATACAGAAGAATTAAAAAAAGTCGTTCTTATTTCATTTATTTCTTAAAAAGTTATTTATTGGCTGGCACTTACAATTAGTTCAAAAACTGTTAAGTTTAATTATTATTATATACATTTTTAGATTTTTTTTAAGTTGATTTCACTTAATTTTTTTAAGTTTTTTATATTTTCCCTTTTGTGTGGCGTATCTAACGAGTCCATGGTCAGATTATGATAAAATTATAAGGGATTACCTCGAAAGTATACTCTTTCAAACAAAAAAAGTTTCACTTAATAGGTGCATATTTGTCGGAGTTATGTCCGGAAAAAAAAATATAAAAAATATGTACAGCAAAATTTATTTTTTAAAGTCCGTGATCAGATTTTGAAAAAAATTATGGGAGTTAAATTGGCAGTCCAGATCGGTGCATATTTTTCGGAGTTTGTCCAAATATTACATAAAAAATATATACAGATGAATTGAGAACCTTACTCCTTTTTGAAATCGGTTAAAAATTCATGTGCATTTAGATTTTTTTAAATTCATCTCATATGGGAAAAAATAACTATTAAAAATTAACATTAGATTTTATAAATTGTATAAATGTTCATAAAAATAAAAATAAAGTAGGTTCTTTATCATAAAATATGTTTAATATAAAATAGTTTCAATATTCTAGTTGTTCTTAGGAATCAACCCCTAAATACGGTGTAACATTATTTGCCATAATCAAATACTGCAGGCAATCCGAGCACACGTGCAGAGGGGACGTTGAGAATTCTAGTACAACATCTTTATATGCAAAACAGTCGAAAGCACAGGTTGTGGATATTACCTACATTAGTTCGTCTGACACATATAAACGTTACCGATAAAAATGTGTAAATTTTCATTCAACTATAGTTTCGTAGGCCCCCGTAATCATCATTTTGCGCTTTGTTATTTTATGAAAATGTCGTCAGCATATTGAACTTTTTTACTGGAGGAAAGTCGAATGAAATTGTGTAATAATCAATAAATGCAAATAGCTTTACTGAATTTATGTTAGTTATTGGATTCAGTTTATGATAAACATTATTTTGTCAACACACAATTGGCTAGAATTTTTTCGTGAAAGCATTTTATATTTTCGATAATTGCAATATACAAATTTTTGTTTCAAATCGAGATATACCGATATTGAAGATTGTGTTTTTCATTTTTAATCTATATTATATAAAATAGTTTGTCCTTAATCACTCATTCATTCATCAACGTACAGCCCAAAACCCTGGACCTAGAAACGTGAAATTTCATAGGTATCTTCCTTTTATGATGTAAGCACCCACTAAGAAAAGATTTTTCGAAATTCAACTCCAACGCGGTTAAAACGGGGTGTCAAAGTTTGTATGGGAAATTTTTTTTTTGGCCAGATTTATTTTAAACTTATTGTTACTATAGATACTCTACAATATAAACATTGAATCACGCATTTAAAAAAATTTTAACCGCTAAGAGGTTGCAAGAAGACGGAAAAGTTTTTATGGGAAAAATATTTTCGGTTGTATTCACGTTTTAGTTTTTTATGCCGAAATACAACCCCTATCTCGCATAGGAGCCCAGATATTTACGATTTTGTATAATGAATAAAAAACAAAACAATAGACAAATTTAATATTTCTTCCCCTGTCACGTATGGAGGTTTGTAATTATTTTCGAAATCCATAAGAGTGAAAACGCAGGAATGAGCTAGTTTATAATATAAATAAAATACAGTTTTAAGACTACTGTTTTATGTATAGATATATAAATGTTAAGTTAAGTATTACTTTAAAGATATGATCTTATTTAAACATAAACCATTTCCGAATATGTGACAATTGGGAAGTATCTTCCCGTTTCGCTCCCCCTCTTGTCCCGGAGTGACATGGAACCGGAAATTGCTGCCACTCTTCTCACCCGGAGTTCATAGATTCTCCGGTTATCCACCCCATCCACCACAACTCTTTACACTTAATAGCAATTGTATTTCGTTTAACCTACTCTCGATACAATCTTCAACATTATTTTGTTTTGTTAGAATCTTCCGAGAGAAAAACTGTCAAGGGGGATGAAATTGAATAGGTACCATTCAATTTAAAATACTTGCTTAAATGTTTTTGATACAGTTTATTATTCTTTTACTGTATTATAGCGTATACAGTTTATTTAACTTAAAAATACCCCCTCCCCGATTTATATACAAATATATTGTAAGTCTATAAAAATATAATGTCGTTTTAAGTCCTAAGTCAAAAAAAATCATACTTTCAAATTTATTTCATGGAGCCCTTCGCACCCTATAAAATATATTAGCTCAGTATTGGGGTGTTACGACACCCCCACACTCTGTTACATTTCCCTAACGTTTTTTAACCCTGGATCATTAAAGATGCAGTTCTTTAAATTATTTTGGTGCAAAAGAAATTAGTAACAGCAGTTGTTACAAGTAGCTGGTAAGGGCAAGAGTCATATATTTGCATTTTTTACTGCTTTTACGAATTGCAAACAAAGTGAAAATTAATTTGGATTCTTTTTAAATGTTGTCTTGTAAATTATGTATGTTTTCACACTTTTAAGATAAACGTATATACGTATACCTTTTTTAAATGAATGTCATTTAATTAATTTATTACTTTTTTCATTCAATAATAAATGCGCCCATTAAATTTAAAAAAAAATCTGTAATATGACATGTACCAATAAATATTTTTACATGTCAAAATAAAATATTAAGTATCATAAAAACTTCATATTATACCGATCATTAATTATATGTTGACGATATCGCTAATAAAAATTGACACTATCCAATAATGATATTATCATGAAAAAAACATAATATAGTAAATATGCATATATTATACGCATATAAAAACAATGTTTAGCATACATGGTATAAACTAAGTCGTTTAATTTGTCGACCTGATCTTTAATCTCACTTTACAGCTGTCAAAAATTAACAACTCTCAATTATATATTAATTGCTAAAGGTTCGCCACGCGACAAAAGTAGAAAAAAACATCTGGTTAAGTGTACCTACACAGTCAGTGCATCTATGGGGGAATAGAGAAAAACTAATTGTACGCACTTTTTATAATTTATTATGTTTATGATAAAAACAATGGATAAAATATATTTATTTTTTACACAAAAAAATAAATCGTTTTTTAAGTAATTAAATTTTACAATATAGTCTATTACTTTCTTTAAAATATCTAACAGACTCCACTGACTGTTATTACAGTAGATTTTATAAATTTTCTAACATAAGACAATTTAGGTGGGAATTTACTCACTTAATTATAAATACGTACATGTAAATTAGAATATTTATCTATCTTGATATATCTATAAGTATAGTTAAAAACTCAGATTTACAGATTTTAACACATTGACTGCCACGATACTTTTTGAAAAAAATTACCCCGAGGCCACGCCATTTTTTTTTTCGAAAAATTGTTAAGTTCAAAATAAATAGTAGGTACCCATAAGTAAATTTTTTTGTTCTTAGAAACGTAGATATTATTTTTTGTGAATGTCACTCATATGAGTTGTTATTTCTCTTATTTTTTTAGCAGGGCCAAAACCAATATACCAAAAGTTTCGCCAGAGGCCACGCTTTAAAACACTACAGTAAAATAGCATAGAGTGTTCATCATATTTGTCCGACATGGCTTCAACTGAAAAACAACGTGGACAACGTGTCGCACATATATGGGTGAAGGAGCGCACAGTGATCAAAGTGGTGTCACCCATATATGGTCGACGTGGCAGTCAATGTGTTAATATATAAATATGTCTTATATTTTTCTAAATTGAAAATTGATTGCAAATTAGTTTTAAATCAGTCAGATGAGTTTATGATGTAACTTGTATGGTACTAACCTGTAGTAGGGGAAACCTTGTGGCATGTGAAGGTCCATAGGCATGGCCCCAGTGGGTGGCGGCGCCGAGGCGTGGTGCGCCGCGTAAGCCATACCAGCCGCGACGTGCTCGGCGGCAGAATGTCCGGCCGCCGCTTGCATCATAGATGCATGCGCGGCGGCCGCATGGTGATGATGATGATGGTGCCCCAGGACAGCCGCGGCCCAAGGAGATGACGCGAAACCACCTCCTGCAGCGGCTGCCGCGGCCGCAGCGTGCTCCAGCTCTAGGCCGCTACGATTCACACTTGTGTGCATCGATAATAACACCCGCCTTACTTTCTTCTACTCTCACATCGACTTCAAATATTTCGAATTTTATTTTGGTTAAGTTTTATTATATAAACCGGGATACTATATTCTACTTGTACTTGGACTTGATTGTTAGCTGTTTAATAGCAATCCATCTTGAAACGTCAAGCAATTAGAACGTTCTGTATGAAACTGCTTTTTATGTAACAGATAATCATCTATTATTGCTGATATTAAATCAGATTTATTTATTATTGTCTTCTTGACACCATCTTTTACTTTTTATACAACATTTAACCAAGCTTGATTAAATAAATATTACATACATTTGAGCCGTTTTCAGGTGTTAAATAAAATTTGTTTTCTTACAATTTCCAACAATATGTTCTACAATTACCTACTTCATATTTGATTGTTTCTATTGTATTTTCAAATAAGCACTTAATATTTTCAAATATCTATAAACATAGAGTGTATTTAATTTAATCTATATATGCATGTATGTATGTACAGTACAATTAATATATTTTGGATTATTGCGGTTCATTTTAATAATATTTAACTATATACCGGTAACACATTTTTCATATTGATAATAAATTAAATATATATAATATGTTTCATATGTCTCATTTCCTAAATTTTACTTAAAAATCATTTTAAAGTTCTTTATAAAAAGTATATTCACTAATATTTCACTTTTTGTAGACTTTTCACTTAAATAAGTCAACTAAAAATAAAGTAAATAAACATTAAAATCCAAGGTTTTTATAATTTGATTTTGTTATATTTGAAATACCTCTGTATACAATTAACTTTTTTTTATTATTAATTATTATATACGTAATGATATAATATTGTTTTATAATTAACAATACTTTTACCTGTCAAATTAATTAAATCCTGTATTAATTATTTATAAGAAACAAGGTTTACATTGTTAATATTTTCATTTCCAGTTATTTTTACTGTATGACTTATAGGACGATGTCAATGAATTATATTAACATAATGCATACTAAAATTTATAGTATCTTGTCACAATTATATGAATGATATATAGTACAACCTCTTTTTGCAGAAGTTTATCTAACTTAAAAACTTAAATCAAAGTTCATTATTTAGGAAAGGTTCCAATGTAGTAATATAAAAAGTTTAACAACTTTTTTATTTATTTATATTGAACAACATTTGTTGCCAATTTGTTCATACACTGAATCGAGTACAGAGGTATTTAAAAGAAACAAATTGAAATTACTTTAGTTTCATAGTACGGTTGTATCACACAATAAAAAATCGTATATCCACATACATAAAAAGCACAAGAACAAAAAACAATAACAATAACAAAAATTCGGTTCCCATACACACTCGCCCTCCGCACAAACAGGCGATTTTTGACACTCGCGGTGTTGGACTCAACGTGACCGTCACTAGCACGCTTATAGACAATCCGTCGGGCTTACATACATACGCCGGCTACAGCGGCGGTAGTCAGGGGCGTCACCGCGGAGGCGGTATCACGGGGGCGGCGCTACACACTGTCACGTGGTACCGTGAATCGAGTCCTACTTGTTGGAACAGGTGACTCGCGTACCCGCCTGTCACTACCACATCACCGGCAGCGTGTACGTGTGCGAGTGCGTGCGTGTGCGTGCGTGGCCGCGGTTCTTTGGGATAGTCCTCAATTATATTATATTTACCTAAATTGTGTGCTTGACGAGTATTAAAAATACTCGTGCTAATTGGGGATGTATTACACACCGCAATGTGTCACAAAAACAGAATCTAGCCTAAAATAAGAAGACAATAGCTCTGAAAACTTCTTGTAATACTTAGGCGGCTATTACATTATCAAATAAATATGTCAAAGATTTGATCAAATATTGAGATTGTCATTATCTATGATCAAAGAAATATTATTTATGAATATTATAAAATTTATTTTATTTATTTAAGAAATTTAATCACATTTAACATAGACGGATATTACAATAACAAAGAAATGTGATAAAATTTCTTTGATCAATGAAATATGACATTTATTTGATAGTGTAGTAGCCGCCTTATTCTTGATATATGTACTCAAAACTTACTTAAATGGCGAATGTTAAAAGTTATTAGGAAGACAACAGCTCTGCATTTTTCTTGTAGTGTCTTCTCCTCATTATTTGATAAACTCCAAAGATTTTTTTATGTGTCTAAATATATTTGTCTCGTTTTTGTTTAATTTTGATAACATAATATTTGATTAGTGATGTCTTTAAAAAATAAATTCGTATATATGTATGTCCTTATACACTGGTAGAAAGGATTTCTCAAACCAAGTAAACCTTGTTTTGTATATAATGAAAACAATATTTTCTTAAGATAAGCAATAATCCCTTAAACCATCTATAGTATTCTTGAACGAAGGAATAACGTAGTTGGATTAAGAGTATGTTTCTTATATTAAGAAAATATTGTTTTCGTTATATACAAAACAAGGTTTTCTTGGTCCAGTTTTTTTCTGTGTATCTGTATGGTACCTTAGAACCAGACGAACGTACATAAATCACATTAAATGCCAATTTTTCAGGAGAGTATGAATACTGAAAATGTTGTTTGTTTACAAAGCTTGCATTTTGAATTAGAGTGTAAAAATTTGTTGTTAACAATAAAAATATACATGCGATATCCATTGTTGGTTAATTTGTAAGTAATTTGTATAGTAATTTTTACGTTTATCTAGCTCAGGATTAAGGATAATTTCTAACGGATTTTTGTTATTATGGCTCGATGTAAAATTAAAATTTTACATGCTTTGTCATAACCTGGACATTGTTATTTTTAGACTTACGTTCGTCTAAATTAAAAACTACATATAAAGTACTGTTTAATAAGTGGCTATAGTCAGCTTAGGTTCTGATCTATTAAAAAAAATCAAGCAAGATAATTAATCAGAGATAGATGTTTTTCAGGAAAAATTTAAATATACTTTGAAACTGTCACTAAAAATATATTGAAAAAAACTGTATTGGACCAAGAAAATCTTGTTTTGTATATAACGAAAACAATATTTTCTTAATATAAGAAAAGTACTCTTATTCCAACAACATTATTTTTTCGTCCAAGCATACAATAGTTGGTTTAAGAATATATTTCTTATCTTAAGAAAATATTGTTTTCGTTATATACAAAATAAGGTTTACTTGGCTCAAGTTAACCTTTCTACCTGTGTATATTATTATATATTAATAAACCAATAAAACTATATCAAACATTAACCTGAAATAAAAAATTAGAATGAAACCCACCAAAATCGATAAGTAGGATCATGACCCCCACAACCTTATCACAGGTTCCTAAATTGGAATTATTGGCGGCTCCCCTTACATTTTTTTTTCAACCCAGTTTTTTGAGTATGTTTGAGTGACTTTTTTTTATGTCACATTAGGAAAAAAATCATAGGAATGTCTGAATTACTTTTTTAGGTCTTTACAAATTTTAATTTGTAAATATCAATCAATTACTGTTTTATTCTCACCACTCCAGTCCTGCCAGTCTCCCCATGGATATTAGTTTTTCTGCTACAGAAAAAAATTCACCAAATATAAATACCTTTTGTGGTAATAATGGGCATAATTGTAAACAAAAATTTTTTTTTTATTTCTTGATGGCGTAACTCATGTTACCTTAAAACAGAAATAAATGATTTTATACAAAACTATAATCTCTATTAGAATTAACTAATTCAATGGATTTTTAGTACGTGAAATTTCATTTTTTCATCGTTTCGATGGCTTGCTCTAAACTGATTTTTCTGTATGTTCTTATTAAATTATCGAATTGTAAAAATATATGCTTTATTTAGACATATTGAGAAATTGAAAAAAGATAATGAAAATTGTGTATCATTTTCGTTACAGATGTCAAAAAATAACAACGAAAAATTCGTTCATTTTTAATTTTTTTTCTTGAATTTCGAAAAAAATATAAATTAATTGAAAAAACCCCACATTACTACAATCTGCATTTTCTAATACACAAGTACGCAAATTTAGCAACAAATGAGTTGTTGTCAGTGACTTTTCATTGAACGACAACGTTATTATAGCTGCTTTAACAATAAGTCAACTTTATATTTTATTTTCGCCAGTTTTAAAGGGATGATTTCTACACGTAGTATCGATATCATTTGGGTGATCTATAAAATACTAAAATTTGAAGAAAATATGGTGGGTGCCACTACCATAATTACACCCACCCCCAATTGTATAAGGGGTCATTTATATTTATGCTCAAAATAATACATAGAATAATAAATATTTATATACTTATTAATAAATACGCATCGAAACCCAAAACGGTGAAATATGCTTTTAAAATAAGTAATCAAATAAATTAATTAAACTCTGCATAGTACTTAAGATAGAATTTATATCATTTAATCGATCTTAACATAAACATGATGATTAGTACTTAATTTGAAATCCTTGACTATAATATATTCGAATATGCTATACATATATTTATTCAAGTTGATATCCCAAATAACTAAACATATTTATTATATTTGTGTTTTTCCACGAAACCTATAAAGCTAGTGTAAATTCATTTGTAGCTTGGTGGGATCATACGAAATACCGACAACGAGTACATCTCTTGCATATAGAATATCTTTTCTTGTTATTTTGTATGCAACATTTATCTTGTCCACCAATTGTCCAATGATGTTTCCATTCATGCGCTACCTCTTTTGCTTTTTATCTTTGTCGACACACTGTTGTTCAAATACCTTTGACTTATAAATACCTGATACCACTTACAAAAACGTTACCATTTTAAATGTTTATATATTTAATACGTTTTTTAATAAAATCAAATTTTATTGATAAAACAAAGTTTTGCCTTCTTAAAGCTCATATTAAGAGAAGATTTTACATATGTAAAAAAAATATTTAAACTTCATTGGGATGTAATTTTTGAAAAGCTTGTATTTAAATGCACTTTTTTTAAATAATAAACACTATTTATTTAACCCTTAATTACTCGCGCTGGTTATTTTGTACACCAGCAAAGCATTTTCTACGATTACTAAATGTAGAAATTTTTTTGGGTCTGTACACCCCCACATAACCTTTGTTTAGTTAGTCTAGAATGTGATAGGAATCTGGCAGTCAAAATGTGAGGATTGTAGCAGTATTTAATTATTTGTTTTTATTTTTTACTTACTAATTGTAGGTGGTGTTAATGCAAAAATAGCAGCCTCCTAAGCGAAAAAACGCGTTTTTAAGACATTAGCGATGCTGTTGATGGTAAGACATCTTGTGAAAAAAGCAATACTAGAAAATTTACCAACAAAAATCAAATTTACAAAATTACACAGTTTTGTGTACTTTTTTAGATTTATTTTGGTAAGTTTTTCATTCTTATCCATAATTGTTAGTTGTGTTAATTTTAAGAAAATTTTCTTTGTTCCTTAAAAATAAATAGTACTTAATATGAATTGGGCAAAAAAAATATAATTTCTTCAAAATTCCCAAAAATTAGCTTTTTTTATAATACACATATAATAAAATACACCGCGCGAGTAACTGCGTTACGGTATATCACGCGAGTAACTAAGGGTTAATAGTTTTTACTTGTAGCAAATGTATTGAACATAAAACAAATTATGTCACTTTAAATAAATAGTTTCCACTAATAATAAATACCTTGCACTATAAAAATAATACTTTGCACTTGATCTAAATTTAGACCTGTCAGATTTAAAAAATTAAATTTTTTTGATGTATTTATTGTAATTTTTGTGATTTTCTATACTTTAAAACTATAAAATATTCGCCTTATACATTAAAAATATAATAAAAAAAGAATAAAATTTATGTGCACAGGTAAAATTTTAAGTGCAAAGTATTGAAATTTATGTTCGATGTACAGAGTGAATACTATCTAATATATAGTGCAATTAATTATAACCTTATTAAAAAATGCATTTTCATGTTGTGTTACAAAACAAAATCGAGTCATTGATTTTTCTATCGTTAGAGTATTTTCTGATAATATACTTCTAAAAAATCCTCTCCAGAAAGGAAATCTTCCATTGATCTAAAACATATATGTAGAAGTAGCGAGTTTTAAATCGAATATGAACATATGGTTCTTGGAGAAAATGTAGGTTAGATGTTGAAGTCACGTCCTACGGGTTTTAGCGAAGAAGGAGTTGGGGTTATGGGGTGTATGTATGTATGTATGTATGTATGTGTGTGTAGAATGAGGCGGGGGCGCAAGGTGTTATTTAGTATTCGTGTCTTGTCCGCCACCCTTATCCGCATCTTCAGAATACTCGAGGTTTTCGTCTTATACCATTTCTTGGGCTATATACAGCACTAACGGTAGGCATGGAATGGGTTACATACAACTGAAAACTTTACAAATTATTTATAAAAAAAAATCATTCCGTTTTGTTTATTTTAAAATATATCTGTCAAAAATACACAAGAAAATATGCATCCCTTAATTTGTACATAAATATGCATAATCTAAGTAAATTAAGTATCTACAAAGACAAAAGTGCGAACATTATAATGTAACTTAATGATGTAAAGTATACTTATAATTATATTTATTTTGTATTCTAGTATTAACATCCTAGTAGAAACAACATTGTTAGTATCAGTTACTAACAGTTTATAATGGCGACTGTTTTTATATTTAGAACGCAGTGAACGTATAGCTTGAAGTGTCGTCAGGAATACTTATGTAAAAAATATAAAAATGGATTTTTTATACATGCAAGATTGAGACTAGAATACGGAGTAGTATGAGGCTCCTTGATTTTTAGATTATTTTACAACTTAAGAATGCATCGTGTACCTTACTCAACTGTTGTTTTTAGTTCTGACATCGTTACATGAATATCGGATTATTTTGTAAATGTGGACACTAATTTAGACATCTTCTTTTTTATTGTGCCGTTTTTTATCACTACTCAGTACTAACTACTTACTTGTTTACATATGTGGGCTTGGATTTCAAAAGTTGATTTAAAAAAATATATATACAATTTTATATGTATCGAAATTCAAAATAAAAAATTACAAAGTTGTAGGTTTAAATTCCTAAATTAAAAAAATATGTATAATTCAAAAATATTTTATGTAATTCTAAAAAAAATATTTAATCACGATTTAAGCTTTTCAATTTCTAAACTGAGTATAAGTAGGTTGAAAAATTTATCCAATTAAATTTTATTCGCACTATTACTGCATAAATTACTTTATATTATAATAGCAAATGGCATTAAAGGTAATTTAAAAATGACATGTCTGTCTTTAAAAAATATATGTATTTAAAAATTCAATAACATTTCATATCCCATAGCTTCACCTACCATCGCTTCTCAAACAATGGAATGCCTTTAGTTGCAATATTGAATATTTTAAATTAAATTAAATAATTTACATAAATACCTACATATTATATCCAATAATTCTTCACCGTAAACTTTTTAATCATGGTTCCAAAGCTCATTAAATCATTTTACAAATCCCTATAAACATAACCACAGCGAATAACGAGGGACCAATTTAAGTACATTTCTTGATATACAAATGTGTCTAAGCCCTATAGATAAAATATTTATTTATATTAAATATGATTGAAATACAAAAATTAATATTAAATTTTATTTATCATAAATTAAATATTTATTATGATTTTATCGAATACTATTTTAAAATGTACTTGAAGTATTGAAAGCTCTACTTTATATGCTTTATAAGACATTAGAAACAGAGCTTGCCCATAAAAAACGCAGGGCCTTTTAGTATATAAAATTGACCGCAATGTCAAATTTTTTAAAAATTTTAGGAAAAAGTATGTGCATTATGTTTTTGTAGAAATTTGATCTTTCAATTAAATGAGGGAAGTTTTTTTACGTTAAAATTTCAAGCGCATTCTTTTAATGTATTCGATAGTTTGAAAATGAATTGCCCGCTTCTCACTTTTATGAAAAATTTAATTAAAACTAAACTCAGTGACGTATTTGTATATTTTTCAGTTCTGAGTAAAATCGATATACCGCCCGAGTATTTTATAATAATATAAACAATATTTTTGACAATTTTAGGTATTGACTAAAAAAGGCATAACGAAACAAAAATATGTTTGATTGTTTCAGGCGATGACTAAAACAAAAAGTTTATGCCCGCGCTTGCCGCCCCTTTTATATTTGGCACCATCGGCAAGTGCCATTTTTATCACTAGGTTCAAATGAAGATAAATGAGAAAATTTTTATTTATTTATTCGCGAAGATATAAAAAAAATCGAACAATTTTATTTGCTTGTCACTTATCAAATACTAGCTATTAATTACCCGCGATTTCGTTTTTTTTGTATCTAATATATTTTTCGGGATACAAAGTAGCCTAAGTCCTTTCTCGGGATACAAGCTATCTCCCTGCAAAATGTCATCAAGATCGGTTAAGTGGTTTCGTCATGAAGGGGTAACAAACAGACAGACATACAGACAGAGTTACTTTCTCATTTATTTTATAATATAAGTATGGATTTCGGTAGATCTATGTCAAAATTAGCAAATCAGTAAAGAGTGAGCATAGCTACATTGACAACTGAGTAAGACATGTATAGTAATGTTCGAGGACCACTGGTTTTTGAGATTATTTAATAGTTGCTGTGATAGCACGTAGCGAGCCCGTACTTGTTATACATAATTATGTCTCAACACTGTAATAATGCATATACCGACACCACTCGATAAATTATAGACTTTTGCGGCTTCCCATTTTATAAATAAAAATTCAATCGTATAAATCCCATAATAATACAACTCGCAACGTAAAAAGCCATTTCTATTATTGTAGTCGTCTGAATGTACTTCGGAGCACAAAGTGTTGATAATGTGTATGTATTTTTTTATTTTTTTTATTTATTAATAAAATAATGCAATAATAACTTCAATTATTTAAAGTAATTGTTTACGAAATTATATTGTAATTATTCAACTTACCTTTTTTTACTGAAAAATGTAAAAGGAGTACAAGTAAATAGATCAAATAGTTACGTTTGCTTTTTTTTTATTTATTTGATAGAAATACATTTTATATAAACAAAATACATAAAATAATATATGTATTTGTACAGATCTATTTATAAATGTATTTCATGATACCATACAATATATTGTATGTTTTGAGATATAAATGAACTAAGGAATTTTACAATATAAATCGAACACAAAAAAAATCAGATCTTTTTTTTTAATTTAAAGATTTTCAATATATTAAATAAAAAGCAACATACCAAATCATGCTGCAAATTTGTGTTCAATAGAAACTTAAAATTTATACGTAAATATAATATATATATATATAATTCTATAAAAGTACTATGATAACAAATCTAACGAAAAAAAAAGAAATAAATAAAACATCTGAAATACTAACAAAAAGAATAACAATTAAAGTATATTATTTGATGTACAGTGTGACTCGATTTATAATCAGAAAATAAATAATAAAATTAATAAATTTTTAACCCAAATAAACAAATTCCAAATTTAATAAGGTAATGAATTTTTATGCACACTGTACATCTCTCAGGTCACAAATACATATTTAAACTAAGTGCGTAAAATAACAAAAATGCATGTTTTTTTTTTCAAATGACTAAAAAACTATGACCAGTAAAATTATATCAATGAAAAACTATTGCTTACACTATTGTCACTAACTATTTTTTTGTTTGAAAATTATATGTTTTATCACAAATCTGTATTAAAACGATATACGTTATAATAATATATTATTTTAATTCCTCAGTTTCATTTACAAAAAACTGAATTTTTATTTTTAAAATATAATAAAAAAAATTATCATATAAGCAAATTTCTATAAATGACGAATTGATCTCCAATATAAAGGAGAACATTTTTCAGGAAATTATTTTTATAATCTTCAAAGACGTTAAATATAAAAATCAATGCTATAAAAAATCTACTCTCAGTTTTCTGTTTCAAATATTCACACTGTAATCTGTAATAACCCGGGAAAAAATGTTAAGATCTGAGGTAATCAAATCAGATCTCGACAGATCTGCATTTTGAGACATCATATTTTTCACTGGATTTTGATCTGTTCAGACTTGCAAGGATCCACAAAGATCTACAACGATCATTGTAACGTTAAAAATCCATTAATTTTCTACGTTTCGATCCCTATCACGGCCTACAACGATCTTTAAAAATCTTTGTAGATCGTTATAGATCTTTGCAAGTCTCCATAGATCAAAAACCAGTGAAAAATATGATATTCGTAAAAAAAATCAGATCTGTCGAATCTGATTTGATCACTGCAGATCTAAAAAAATCTCGGGAAAATAATCATGCTTTTTACCAATTACATTAGATATTTTGCATTTAGCATGTATAATATTTTTGGTAAAAATCACAAATTACAGCAGCAATCTACTGTTGAGACTATGCAAGGAAATTATTAAGTATAAAATGTAGTTTAATTATGAATCTACTTCTCAACTTACTAAGTGGTATAAAAAATATACAGGATGATTACCTTAAGGCTATGATAAAAAATTATGCCTCCATTTGAAACATTAAGGTAGTTATCCAATTGTTTTTAATAAGGCATCATACAAACTAAATTCTATTACGTAAATCATATTTACTGAATAAAATTAGTTTTTTAATGTTGTTAAAATATTCATGCATACATTGAAAAAAATATTTCAATTGTTATTTTCTCCGGTAAATAATTCAAAAATTAGTTTCTAAAATATAAAAATTTAAGTACAAAATCTGTCACTATTTTTTTTATAGTAACATTAATTTATTTAATTTATAGCAAAAGAAAAATCACCATTATTTAGAATGTTATTTACCAATTTTCTTTGAAATATCTCAATCGATATGTATTAAAACATAATTTACAATTACTTGAATTAACTTAAAAAACATACAAAAATAATGATTAAACGTATGTTTAAAATTAAATTGTAAATAACTGCAAATATATGTTTCAATAAAAAAATTAATATTTAAATAACTACATGCATAGGTTATTTAAACTTTTTAACCCCTTTAATAATAATTATACTCCTTAAACCTATTATTCAAAAATAAATAAGGAAAGTATTTATTAAAAGAGTTAATAAATAATAAATAATTTTAAGTTATTAAATATTATCAAGTTTTTTTTCTTTATCAATACGGGTTAGTAGAATTAAAAAGTAAAATAGGAATGAATAATATTTAACCCCTTAAAGACCGTTGAAGCGATTTTTTATGTTTGTTTCATATTATTTAAATACAACAAAAATCATTAGAAATAAATTTTCAGCAAAGTATTCTCTTACAATTATTATATATTAGTCTATATAAATTAAAGTTAACATCTACGATTTACTTTTAAATATTTAATCGTTAAGGAGTTAAATTTTAAAGAAATATTTGTAATACTTTTTTTTATGAAAAATCTTGGTAATATTGTAAAGGCCACTTCTAAGGCATTCATGGTTGAAAATTGCTAATAGCTATAATAAAAAAAACATTATATCTACCAAAAGAGGAAACCTATACAAATATTTTCATTTTGAGCAAAAAAGATTTCGTTAAATGGGTATATGAATTATTTTTTTTTATTTGCATGATTTTTTTTTTACTCAAAATACCCAAAAAGAGATCAGGCAGTTTTTGCTATTGTTTTGATTTAAAAAATTAATTTTATAAGTATTTTCACTAAATAAAAATTAAAAAATACTCATTAAATATTTTTTATGTATTATTGTAGCATAGTTATTTATTATTATTACTATCTACTAATCTGCAATTTTCCAGTCCATTCAAATAAATAAATCTTGCATTAAATAAAACGTGCAATTAAATAATTTTTATAAACTCATCAATTTTGACTAGATAATTTTATATGAATTTAGTGTTTCTTTTTTTCAATATTTATTTCGTTTTCCGGACTGGAATAGTTTAAAACAGATAAACAAAACTAGGAAGCCTTCATTAATGCATGCATTAAAACATTTTCTCCATTGTCTCTAATTAAAATAGCGATTTGAAATACATTTACAGTACAATTACATACAAAAAGAATTTGTACATACATTGATACCATTTCACAAAAGTTAATGTCTCTAGTTATGATTTTGATTATCCTTTCTACTTGTTCATATCGCTACTTCAACCAGCAATATCTCGATTTATATTTCTTCGACTGCACTGCTTTTTGCAGCGATTATGTTATATTATTCCACATAATTACCTACATATGTGTTTATAAAAGTCACTTACTTCTTCTTGTTGTTCTCCTCGTTCAAACAGGAGGAGGTCCTTTAACGTACCTTAACTGCGGTGTTAAGGAAGTGTTCATATTGTTTAACCTTTCACAACAATGGGGTTGTAAAAGACAGGCAACGCATAGTACAGCCACTATAGCTAACTGGAAGGGTAACGAAGCTCGAATAACTCTCCACAAGAAGGACTTTGAAGGATCCGGCTCGCTAGGATCCCCTCCTTTGTTGTGTTTTACATTTTGAGATTTTTTATTATTGGAAGAACGGCGCGATTTTCTTGTACTATCAAGTAAAAAAAAAACGCAAATTATTATTCATTTCGTTCGAAAATATCCATAAGGATATCCAGGGTTGTGGAGTCGGTACAAAAACCTACGACCCCGACTCCGACTCCTTTATTTTTCTAATGTTCGACTCCGACACTTTACTGTACAATTTTTTTTTTAATTCCGTTTTTGGGCAACATTTTTTTGAGTGAATTCCGGTGATTCTGGTTCTGGCCAGAATTGAAAATTTCAAATCATTGTACTTCTAAATTGAAAACGAACAAAAAATAAGTATGTTAAGAAGTAAAAATCATTAATTAAAGGAGTCGAAGACACGAAGTCGGTACTTTTTTACCGACTCCGACTCTACAGCCGTGGTAAAAACATCCCTGTTCGTTATACGGAAGTTCGACTGTATTTATAAAACAGACAGTGGATTAAAAGTAAAAATATATATCACAAGTCTATGTTAATTTGGCACAAATTTGTAGAGTTTCTGCGGCAGAATAATTAGGTACGTAAAACTTTTTTTCGCGTTCATTTAATTTACATTTAAAACGATCATATTGAGACCCGTAACCAATTTAAGAGCGACATAGCTTTTAATTGGTGTAATTTGACAGTGAGTAAGAAAACGGCGTGCAGATAGGCCTCTTATTTTAATTTTTCTACTCCAATGATCCAGAAGATTAACTAATTTACTATTCTTTGTTAAAAATGTACGATATCAAATCGCAAGTATCACAGCTCAAAAAATGCAGTTTTGAGGAAATAGGAATAAAAGAAATTATAACAATTTAGGTAAATCAAAATTGTAAAGGTAGTATAGGAAAAGAACTGATACACAGAATTTAATTTAAATATTTCAGTATTCCTGCGATGTTTGAAAAATAGTAACTATTTAAAAAATATATAAAAAATGTGACATTTTTGACTGTAGGTATACGAAGTACATTAATGACAATTTTTAGTAGATATTCTACATATTTATCTTAAATATGACATATTTTGAGTTGTGACACTTTTTTAGCGGGGATGCGAAATATTTTCAACTTTGTTTAAAGTATTATAGTAAATAAAATAGTAATTGTGTAATTAAATAATGTGGAATTTTTACAGTTAATTATTTGTGTCGCATTGCAATTGTTAAGAGCTTTTGGCTTGTGTAAGAAAATGGGTGATAAGGGAAAAGAAAGAAGATGGTATAAAAGGGAGATACATGCGATGTATAAACAGTCTATTTCTATGCTGTTTACGGTCTCATCACATACCAAATATCATTACAAGATACTTAATGTAAACTTCTAAGAGAGGCATAAGCCCCAAAACGGCGTGGTGGTGCGAAGAACTACAAATTAGGAAAAGAACTTGTAACATGTTTTCATAAAGTGTTAACTTTTACTTGCTGTATTTATTTCATATCAAAACTAACTTCAAATATTATTTTAATAATAACATATATAATTATTATTTTTCTGTGATAATGGTCAAAAGGATAAGTATAATTACAAAAATTAACACAGGGTTCCACATTTAAAATCGATTTACGCTTTACAAAAATTGATTTCGAATTCGTCACGTAAGCCAGCGTTTCTTAACCTTTTAGTATTTGCGACCCAATTTTCAATCACAATTCTCATCGCCCCCCCCCCCCTCCTCATACAATAATTTTCACTGAAAAATAGATCTCAGTTAAATATAAAATAGAGCTTATAGTGATAATTTCTAATATTAAACCTTTTTTATCCAAAAACTTTGCTCTGCAAGACATTAATTATTATTAATCTTCTTTTAAATTTAAATAATATTGATAACTCAATTATTAAATACAATGTGCAGTATTGATACAATCTAAAAACGTGTATTTTAGTTTTTATTATGCACAATGTATTTTATTGTTTTTCTTTCAGTAAATTAATAATGTTTTTAATAATATTTTTTCTTGATATGCTCGCGCGCCCCATTTAGTTTTTTAACGCCCCCTCGGGGGGCGCTCCCCACAGGTTGAGAATCGCTGACGTAAGCTAAAATATGAAGTTATTAACTTTTAGCAGTTTGTACAGTGATAATTAGTATAAAATAAATTAAAGATTCAAGGGTCGACGCTTGTGATTTTAATATATTAGAGAACACTCACCTATGTACAATGTCGTCTTTAGCCGGCGCGGCGGGCTGTTGGTTAGCGACTCTGACTTCTGCACAAACGGCCGTGCGGACAATCAAAGCGCGACAGATACGCTGCAAGTCCCGTAACTCTGTCTCCGTCTGTTGCATGCGCTGTAATATAACAACCATTGGTCAGATATTTTGCATTTATATCCGGGATGCGCGTAGCGGTCAAGGAATACTAATCATATTATAATTTTATTTCTTGATTTAATTTTGACCAATGGACGGTTTGAATTTAAAATTTATTTTAATTTATTTCTACAGCTGTGTTGAAATATGTACCGCTCAAAAACCCAAAATGGCCAACTTTAAAATATTCAAAATTTCGGTTGAATTGAACTTACCTTAGACATTGTTTGAAGTACTTCACTATCTGGCGACAGAGCTGCTTCAAGTTGTCGAACTAGACGCCGAAGACCTGCAAGGCGTTTCTCACGTTCGCTTAACTCTTGTTCAGACCCTTCATCGGAAATGCCACTGTCGGATATCGAACCCGAGCCGTCAAGAAGGACGTCTATATGCGTATTGCATGGATCGTCCACGCAAGACTTGATTGATTTGTTCTGTAACAAAATTACATCTCAATTTTAGATTTATATAGTTTAAAATTATCGCAGATAAATGTATTGTGACTATATTCATGTTAATATATATGATATGCTTTCATAAAAACGTATTATAGAAAAGTAAGTAGTTATGATATGAAGGAAGCGAATGTAAAGTTTTTGGTCGAAAATAAGAGCGAGATGAACTATCAACAGTTAGGGCTGAGGTTCGAATCCTGGTGGACGCGACTCACATAACAAACAGCTGTTGACTCCGGATCGATCCGCCCGGAGCGGTATTCCGGTCACGTTTGCCTCGGAGCCTCGTTGAATCGTTATAAAAATACAAATTTAATATCGGTAGTGCTGGCTTTCTCTTCTAACTTCGCCAACCTTCTTACTTTGCTGATATTTTAACAATATTTTATAAATTTTGTCCTCCTAATTGCCTGAATGCACTCTTCGTTTTTACACCATTTTTAATAGCCTTTTAGCAATATTCATTTTTATAGTATTTATTTGATATAGAAATAATGTACATAAAATTCAAAACCAAATTAAAATAAGTTCCATTAAATATCCGTCCTCTAATTGAAATTTAAACACATATCTACTATACATTATAGATTGCAGTATTTTCATAAATGGAAAAAAACGCAAGGTGAGACCGTCAACTCGCGCCCTGTGTAAAATTGTCCATTTTTAGCTCATTTGTATGTAGGCATCGGAGCTAACTTGTATCACAACATTAGTAACTTTGTAGTGTCATTTACATATAAAGTAGATAGACATAGGGTAGCCCCCCACCCCACTCTGTTTCCTTCCTCGTTGCACCCCTCGTATCGCACAAGACCGGGAACAAACATTTAGGTCATCTAACACAAATTATAATTCATATGTGTTTATGAATATGCTCTCATCATTTGTGTACATGTTATGTATTGTTTATAAATGTTTATAATTTAAACTTGGGATTTGAACTCATGATCCCTAGGTAACTATAGAAAAGTTATTGCGTTTACGAATTTTAATGTATCTTCTAAAGCGTTCTGTTTAAATAAATGTTATTTAAATGAAAAATTGCATGATAAATAATGAATATTCTTGATTATTTATGATTTTCTTTATGTTTTCTTATATTTAAGTTGATATTTCTACGACAAATTGAAATTTGATACATGAAAATTTGCTAAAATTTTTTGAATTTTAGATTTCGTTAAAAGTGCGTTAATCTTATAGAAAATGACGTGAAAAGTTGAAATTTTCAAGCCGCAGGTCTGTATCTATCAGCGTTCTCGAGTTATGGCCTTTTAAAGTTTGAGTTTTTTAAAAACTTCGAAAAAAAATGGCCGTAACTTTTGAACGTGTGGTCAGATTTCATTTTTGTTGGCAGGTTTGGAATCAGCGCGTCAAAATCTATATAATGACATGTATAACACATTGAAATTAAAAAAAAATTTTTTTTCTGAAAATTGAAATTTTTCCAAGGGGTATACCTTGAAAAAATGTCAATTTTTGACAAAATTCTTTTTGTCTAATTTTAAAGTATTATACATGTCATTATATAGATTTTGACACACTGATTCCAAATCTGTCGACAAAAATGAAATCCGACGACACGTTCAAAAGTTACGGTAATTTTTCTCTAAAATTTTCAAAAATCGAAAACTTTAAAAGGCCATATCTCGAGAACGGTTTGAGATACAGACCTGCGGTTTGGAAATTTCAACTTTTCACGTCATTTTCTATAATATAAACATACTTTTAACGAAATATAAAATTCGAAATTTTTTAGTAAATTTTCATATATCAAAATTCAATTTATCGTAGAAATAGCAACATAAATATAAGAAAACTCGAAGAAAATCATAAATAATCAATAATATTAATCATTTGTCTTGTAATTTTTCATTTAAGTAACATTTATCTATATACGGCGCTTTTATAGATGCATTTACATAATTACGCGAATGTCCAATTTATTATCCTAATTTTTAAAGATGCATAAGAAGATAATTTCTTTTTGCAGGAATATTAAAATAGCGATTACATTAATTTTATTTTAGCAAAATTTCACTGTATTTTTTACCAAAGCTACAGTTTTTGAAAAAAATTCTAACTCGAGAATGTAAATTTATATTAAAGTCCTTATAAAATCACGTCTGGGGTTGGGGAGTGATCACGTTACTATTTATATAATAATTTTTACGTACTTGGCAGCATTGTTTTTCCGAAAGAAGTTTTGCTACGTCGCGTACAGATGACGCCACGTCCACGCTCACGGTGTCGCCATCTTTTAACGCACCGTCGAGCATTCTCAGTGTGCTTTCATCACCGCGAAGCACCCCGCGTAACTCGCGAAGTCGGGCCTCCCATTGTGACCATATAGTCGCCACTTGCTCCAATTTTGCCAGGTGATCAGCAGAACTGAAATTAAAATAAATATTAGGAAAACAATAACTTAAATAATGGGATGGGTCGAGGTAATATTTGGCAGTCCCTTTGGTTGCTTTTCGCGGTAATTATATTTTTCGTGGATGTGTGCGTAAACAGTGACAAGAATAGATGTTTTGTATTTATTTATTTACCGTATGTGTCAGATGGAGTAGTGATAAGGTCTAATACTAATAGAGATTGAACAAATATTGACAAATTCACCGCGTGATTGGCACAACTTTTCGTGTTTGCGTAAAGGCTCTAACTCAAACAACCAGAAACTGTATTAGTTTATTTAGTAGGGGAATTTTATTTCCTATAAAAATCAGGAGTCCTCAAACCCATTTGGAAATTCCCGCAAAATATTTATTTTAATTTTTACCTGTTATTTATCTCTGCCCAAAGTCGATAAAGCTCTGCAACATCATCCTTAAGCTGTCCTGAAGCTGTATGAGCAGCTTCGTGGCTTAAAGCTACACTTTTAAGCTTTGAATCAGCTGCGAAAGTGTTATCGGTCAATAACCGATGTACGGAAACGTTAATTTGTAAAAGCTTTCTTTTACAATCTTGTAAAGTGCAGAGTTCGTTCTGAAATAAATAAATAAACAAACATAGATAATTGCTAAGGGTTTCTTCTTCTTCAGAAAAATTACTGTCTCGATATAATTATTACCTTACATATACCAAGTGGATAAAAAAAACTTCTCCTGTTTGGTGACATAGTACTCTGAAACTACAAATCACACAAACTGCGTAATGATTTAAAAATTCTCGTGAAATAACTAAATCAAATATTTAGTAATTACAGCATTACATGTAAAGTACATCAAAATTGAATCTGTATCTTTTAATAACAATACAAATCCGATATCAACATTAAGTTTCGGCCAAATAATTTACTGTGGGAACGTCCATAAACCACGAAACAACTTTTTTTTTTATTTAGACCAGTGGTTTCCCTTTTTTTGATCAGGGACTACTTTGATTTCACTTTTATTAGCAGGGACCACAAAGTTAAAAAATAAACTTTTATTTTTATATTTTTTTATAGATTTGAAATAAAAATCCTAAAAAAAGGTCACCGATAATTCTAAGTTTGTTAAGCGTTTCAAATCTTTTACAGGGACCATATTTTACCCCTTGCGTACCACTGGGAACCACTGATGTAGACAATAGCTAGTTCATATATATTTTTTTAAACTATTTCTGCATGAAGTAAACATAAGTTGTCAAACGATGTTTTGTTTTTATTTTTATGAATAAATGTTACATTCAATTTGAATATGACCCTCTAATCCCCCATGTAAAGTAATGTGGACAAAATAGTTGTACCCCCCCCCCCCTCCTAAAAGAGTTACGTGGTTTATGAACATTCCCTATTTTATAAAAGGTAAATAAACTGCAAAATTATTTTAAATCAAGTCAATCATTAAAAATAAAAAAATAAAACAATAGCTCAAATGCATTCGCCAAACAGTAATTTTATTCTATCCACCCGGTATATATAGTAGTATAAAAAATCTAAATAGTGTAATAATAGATATAATATTTCAGTAGGTGAAATTTGAATAGCTAGCACAAAGTTTTCAGGTGGGAACTGAAATAAAGAGGGTTTTCGCATTACTCTAGGGAAAGGGGACATATAAACACAACTTATTTATGAACGTCCAGCTATCAATGTCAAGTCTTAGACTATCCCTTTTCATCCCTCGCAAGGATATATCTCAAATGGAAGGGATGTCAAGTATGCAATTTTCTAATTAAAATCATTTAATTGCGAAACACATTAGTTTTAACTATCATCCGTAACTACAGTAATTATATTTTTTATGAAATTATATTTTAAATTTTAGCAGCTATGCATTTTCTATCATTATATTTACATGTATATCAAATGAAAAAAAATAAATAAAAAAACTAAAACTAAAACTAAATAAAATACTGGCGCCTTATAATTTCTCCATAATAAGTATACATAGCTGAACTTGGTGTGATAGTTAAAAAATATAATTAGAAAGGAATACGCACTTTCCCTACTTGTGGGACTTAAAGTATTATAGTACAGTAAAACCTTGATATAACGGACTTCGGATAAAAATCTCCAGTATATTAATTTTTCAAAATTATTTCTTTAAAACGGAGGAAATTGAAATTTTCGTTCGTCAGTATATCATATTTCAGTGAAATTTAAAATTTCACCTCTCATCCAAAAAACGATCGATTGATACCGGACCCCTATTCTCGAGCTCACTCGAGAATATGGCGATTCGAGTTTTTCGTTCGAGATTTCAAATCTCGTATGCCCAAGATCAGTCGAGATTTTTCATTCGACATTTCTATAGAAAAAAAGTCGCATTGAGATTCGAGAATACCTACCGTATAATTTACACAATTGAGATTCTAGTAAATAACTTAGTGACTTTTAGTTTTAGTTTAGTAATCTCGAACGAGAAAAAGTCGAACGAACTCAAGAATAGGGACGCTGCACGGAGAAAAATATTGCATAAAAATCAATCAACTTTTATACAAATATTACTACTCTACATAGTGGTCTAAAATATTATAATTCTTACTAAATCATATCAATTTGTAATTTTTACGTGCATGATCGCAAATATATATTGGTATATATTTTAATTTGTTATACCAATAAACAAATGTACTATTAATATAATTAATTTTACACAATCGTATTATCTTTTAATTGAAATGAAATAATTTGTATAGCACTTTATGAACAAATAATTAAACTTATGAATAATTAGTTGAATAAATCATGTAAATGATATTTACTATATACGATTATAGTAAAAATTGCGTTTTATAAAAATTACAATTGGTAGAAGTCACTCAATAACATGTTAAAACTGATAGTATTTTTTGATATAAAATTGAAATGTTTAATCGGCAACTATAATTTTTAATAAATAATTAACTATATTTTTCTCCGTGTGTAAATCAATAATATTTACGTATCAATGAATTTTATAAATAATACGTAAAGACTAGTTTAAAATAAAATAAAGTTTGGCATGTCATCTTCCTGTATAAACTACATTTGCCCGAATTAGTCCGTTATATCGAGGTTCTACTATAGTACTGTGCACTGATTTAATTTGTAAAGAGTTGTGTTTAAAAATAAAGAGTTATAAATAGTTTTGACAGCCCTGAACGTGCAGAATGCATTACACTGTTGACTTTATTTCCAGTGTCACGTTCTTTGCAAAAGGTAAATGTCATGCCATAATATGTAATTTATTTCTCACTCACTACGTTTACACTATCAAAGAATTTACTTCTTGTAGTGTATGCCAAATATTTAACTTGCATAAATTTACAAATAATTAACAAAACACATTTATTGTTGACAGAAGATCAGTCAATAAGTAACAACTCATTTTATTTCCAATAAAGTACATATATACAAGTACAGGTATTTCCTGCTTTGCGAGTATCCCCGCGAATGCAATTCACCCAGTACATGAGCAGTGGCGCCAGAGTCAAAGGAGAGAGGGGGGACAGGAGGCAGCACTAGTAGCTGCACCCCCTTTGAGTCCTGTTTTTTTTTTATTTGGCGGGTTTGAAGCGATGTATAATTTAAAAAAAATCTGTAATTTTTGTGCATTTAACCAGATATAAAGGCTCAAAAATAATTTATAAAACGTAACCACGAGGTCTACTAAACAAATAATACGATGTTAAGGTGGAACGCCACTGTGACGGGAAAAAATAATTTTTTTCTTACATTTTTTATTTTAATTTAAACTCAAAAATTGACGGAGTTACAGTCAATTTAGTGAGACGAAGTAGCGCGGCCGGTTATGACGTAACAAAAACATTAAACACGTTTATCTTAAAATTACATTTTTCGACCTAGTTGATACGATTCCTCAAAGACTAAATGAACCGATTTCATATTTTTTAAAATAATTTTCGTAATTATACTAGCACGTAGTCGATTTTTGAAATTTTGATAATTACTACTTTTAAAACCGCTCTAATAAAAAAATAGGTCTTAAAAATAAAAAATAAAAATTCAAACGACCGCTATTCTGTGAAAAAATAAAATTAAAAAAAAACGGCTACGTGCAACGATAGCTACATTCATATAGATATTGATAATTTTTTTTTCATATAAACCATTCTCGAAATTTCGAGTGAACCATAGAGAAAATATTTTTTTGGTCGTCACATCGAGGCTCATAACTTTGTAAATATAAAATATTTTTCAATAAAAATTGATATTAAATATGTTGAATATATACTTAATAAAACGTCATTTACCTGATTCAAAAATAATTTATTATATCTGTGAAAAAAATTTCCAAACATTGATAATTTTTTGACCTATCCCCCTTACAGGGCTAAAAAAATTAAGTCGATTTTGAATTTTACATGTAAGAACGTCAGTCAGGTAAAGTTATGTCAGCTTAATTGTTGAGGTTTTTTTTACTTCCCCCCCACCCCCAGAAAAAGATATTGTTTCCGGCGCCACTGTATATGAGCATCAATGTTCAGTAATCGTGACTAACGTTTTTTACATTACGAGTTCCCGTTTTCCAAACAATTACCTCGTAAATGTGGGAAATACCTGTATAGCTAGATTTTAAACTAAAAAGGATTTAAAATCGCTCGAGGCTCAGTAGTTACAACTGTTAAATATAAAAAAAAATCATTCAAGGAAATAAAATGTGTAATATTATAATGAGAACTAACCTTAACAAAATCTATTTTGTCGTCAAGATCTTCCCTCGATCTTACGTCGGTATACGAAGTCCTGTTTGATAAAGATTTCAAATCATCCCTTAGTGCTGCCATCTGTCGTTGCAACGAGCAAGCTCTTTGCAACTCAGATGCTTGAGTCTGCATTGTAGTCCACGATTCAACCAACCCTGTAAATAATACACGACGCGATCAATATTTTGAATTCCGGATAAAAAAATGCAATTGAATTTGAATATATGTTACATATCAAATAATAATAGATAAGATATAAAGATTAATCAAACATAGATAAGAGACAAATAGTTGGTATGTTTGTAATTAAAAATAATTATTGTTTTCGGTGTGAAACAGAGCTTAACATACGTTTCATTTAATTTCAGTTTTCTCGTAAATAAAACTTTCTTTTTAACCTAGTTTCATGTACCGAATAAATAAATAAATAAATAAATAAAACAGATGTTTAATAAATCTTATTTTATCACTTCAAATCAAATATTTTTATAATGATCAAATCGATATTTATATATTTCTGACATACATTATCTTAAAGGAAGTAATAAATAAAGATAACCGTTTCTTTTATTATTTAAACAAGAACTATCCATTATAAGAGTGTATCCTAAATCGATATAAAAAAAACTTTTGGCGAACTCATTACAAAAACAATATTTTAACCTCTTGTTGTGAGTCACAAACAAGAATAATTTAACAGAGCCTGTTTTTACACCTACATTACAAAACAATGTTTTTTTGAACATTATTTCACAACTGAGGTATTCTGTTACCAACTTCAAATAAAATTATAATAATATAATCTCTTTTATATAAATGATTAAATATATTGTTTGTTTTTAAATAAAAGATAAATAGTAAATTATTATAAATATAAACTTGATTTCATTGTTATAATAAAATAATATTTTATCTTATTTTCATATTGCCATGACCTTTTTTAATAGTCTCTGATATATGATTTGTTTGTAATTTAATATTATTATAAAACAAGTAACGCAGACATTGATGAATAAGTAATTTATGTATAAGTAATACCTACATACATAGAAAATATGGTGATGAATGTAATGACCTCGCGTTGATTTTTTACTTCAATAATGATTTATCTCAATCCATATAACTTTCATAATGCATACACGAGTTTAAATATTTACAAAACAATTAAAGTGTTTCATAAACATCATCAGTTTTATCAAAATTATCTAAATTTTTAGAAATAAATAAATACAAAATATCATACCATTATTGTTTTCAATATCCATTATTCTTGCCAACAATCAAAACATTTTTTATTTGTTTTATTATAAAACACGTGAAATAATTAAATGACAGAGACACACACATATCCGTGCATGTTCACTCACACAATCAACAACCACATGTACACTGTATGCAACAATTTGCACTAATGACGCAATTATTGTTTATGTCAAACAATTTCTATATTTAGCGAGACCTTCTAACTAATGCAACAATTGTGTTGCGTGCACGGCGCTTGCGCGTACGCTAAGGCCGGAAAAACTATGAATAACATACCTGCCAGGTGAGGTAAATTATTAAAAACTTAATAATATGTACAAAAGCTATTAAATGTGAGCCACTTTTAATAAGTAGATTTAAACAGGTACGGATTGGGGGGGAAATATATATTTTTAATAACTTATTGCGTGTTTTTTTATTTAATCGACTTCAATTTCGGCTGTATATATTTTTATGTGTGTTCTATTTGGACGATTTTTTTGTTTGTTTGAAAGAGTTTTCTTCCCAATTGGTTCTCACTCAAAAAGGGACTTAAAAAACAACTGAAAAAATTGGTGCCAAGCCAATGAAATTTTTTAAGAAAAAAAAGAAGAAAATCGACATAAAAAATTATTTCATATTCTTTTCAGTGTTTTTTAAGTCAGTTTTATTTATTTTTTATATTTCAGTTTTGATAAGATAAAAACTCAGTTTTCCCTACTTTTTTTTTTATTTCATTCAAATATTAAACATTTGATATTGACCTACATATATCGCACTCCCGCAAAAAAAGTGTCACAACTCAAAAAAAATAGTTTTGTAGAAATAGGAATGAATGAAATTATAACAATTTAGGTAAATCAAAATTGTAAAGGTAGTAAAGGAAAAGGACTGATACACAGTATTTAATTTAAATATTTCAGTATTCTTGCGATGTTTGAAAAATAGTAACTATTAAAAGGCATATGCTCGGTATTATCAACCAATTTAAAGCTCCTTTAGCGCTAAATGCTCCTTTAAAGTAAATTTGGTGTATTTCAAATGTGATTTAAATCAATATTTATGCTCTCAATGAAAAATTTACACAATATACGTTGTAAATAAATACTGTAGAAAATTTTAAATCTATTTAATTAAATATATTATGCTTGGATCTGTTGATAATATGACAGTTAGTTAAAGGAGCATTTAGTTAAACTTGATAATACCGGGCGATAGGTAGTGATTATGTATTTAAAAAAAAATGTATTTTTTTTAGAATATGCTAGTTTTGACGGTAGTACACGAAGTACATTAATGATAATTTTTTAGTAGAAATATATAGTAATTTGGAATCATTCTACATATTTATCTCAAATATGACATTTTTTGAGTAGTGCCACTTTTTGCAGGGGTGCGATATGTACCCTTGTGTAGGCTTTCGTGGCGGTTGAGCTAACTTTTCGGGCTGTTGTCGTATTATTTCACTCGACGTTTCGACTCTCATGTCGGAGTCTTCTTCAGAAGTGATTCTGAATTGATTCAGTTTCAGAATCACTTCTGAAGAAGACTCCGACATGAGAGTCGAAACGTCAAGTGAAATAATATGACAATGTGGATAACAGCCCGAAAAGTTAACTCTTATATTATATGTACCATCACCATTTTGCCTGAATATCTTTAAAAAAAATAATTACATTTATTTAAAACTACCCTTTACCGCCATTCTGACAATCACCCTACAGCGACATGTTTACTATCTCTAGACTTATTGTCAATATTATTATTGCAGCTGATAAGAGAACTAAAATATCGTTAAAAGTCTGTTACTTACTACATGTCAAGATTGTAATGTTAAATGTATTTTATGGTATACATTTATGATAAGTGAGTACACACTGCATTTGGCATTTAAAAATATATATCTATATATGTGTATGTACATATGAATTTAATTAAATAAAAAAGTGTCAATTTTACATCATTTTTGAAAATACCGATATATATATTTTTTAAATGCTTAATTTGTTTACCTATAACAGTGCGAATAATTTATGATTTAAAACATTATTGTGGAAATTAGGCAGAGATTTTCGTTTATGTTTTTAAAAAGGTCTCACATATGACAGTATAAAAAAAGGATAAAATTTCTAATTTCTGATAATTAGTACGTATATTTTCAGTAAAATTTTAAACTTCATCTCTCGTCTAAATAATAATAGATTGATACTTCACGAAGAAAAATATTGCATAAAACTCACTCAATTTTTAAAGAAATATTACTATTTAACGTAGTAATCTTGAAACGGTCCAAAATTTTATGATTCTTGCTGGGCCACGTGTTACTATAGTTATAATATGAATTAGTAATTTTTGCGTGCATAATCGAAATCTATATTATTGGTATAGTTTAATTTGTTATACCAATAAACAAATATACTATTAATATAATCAATTTTACACAATCTTTGTATTCATTGTATTGTATTTTAATTGAAATAAAATAATTTGTATAGCACTTAACAAAAAAACAGTATTGTGGAAATTAGGCAGAGATTTTTCTTAATAAGAAATTTTCGTTTATGTTTTTAAAAAGGTCTGACATTTGACAGCATAAAAAAGGGATGAAATTTCTAATTTCTGATTATTAGTGGGTATATTTTTTTAAATGTATCCTACCCTTTATTAAAATAGATTTTTCAAAATTGCAAAATAATGTAAACATATTCAAAATGGCGGACCGACAAATTTAACAATTTTACATAATTTTTTTAAACTAACCTTTGACATCATGAAATTCTGATGTAGTCAATGAATTTCCTTGGCATTTCAGCATAACCTGAAGACATCTGAGATTTTCACGACAGGCAACAATAATTTGCATCTGTAAAAAAATATATACATAAGTACATAAATACGGAACTGTACAAGTAAATATTTAAATTATATCTTACACTGTCTAAATTGGTGGGATCCACAGACTTCTGGCAATTAAGTAACTGCTTTGAAAACAACTCATCTGTATGTTCGAGCTGCACATGCGACTCCTGAATTACGTGCCTGAATTCTTCTAAATCAGACTCTGAATCTAATGGAACTCGATGCAAATTTGACCTGAAGCATTAAAACATATGTTAATAAGTACTGACGAAAATATATCGTTTATTTTTTATTACCTGTGATGTGCAGATGCTGAATTATAATCATTGATCAATCCAGTTCTTCTTCTACGAATAAGAACCGGGGAATATTCATTAGTGTGGGTCGTGGACATGCTAGAGCAACAATCAGACTGGCTGTCGATGTAATTGCGATAATCTTCCCCGAAATCTAGCAGGCGACGTGCTGCTTCAGAATCTGGGGTTTCGCTATATGTTTCTGACATATATTTTTCCTGAAAGGGAGAAAAAATATTGGAATATGAAAAATACAAATATGTACAGTAGGGTGTGTCAAAAAATCGTTTTTTTGTTTTTCCTTGCTCTCGTTACGAAATACGTTAGTTTTTGACTCAAAATAAATTTCCCCACAAGGATAACCCTGTAGTTCAATTTTAAGAGGTGACGCAAAGGGGGGTCTTGTTTCCCATTTAAATAACATGGGAATTACTGATTCATGATAACTGTTGAAATTTTTTTAATGACGACATTTTGTAGAGAATAAAATTATATACTAATAATGCTATTTATCTGTTTGGTCATTAATTTTCCGACAGTTCAATAGTAGGGTAATATATTGCTATTTAATAGATATTTACAGAGAATTGACGTTAAAATGTTGATTTTTATTAAAAAATAAATATTTAAAACGCTTATAAGTTTTAATTCATTACTCTCAGAACTATTTTTATAGAGAATTAAATTTCCTACAAAATTACCACTAACTTATTTTTATAGAAATAATAGTTTAGCCGTTAAAGCCATTTGAGACGTACAATTTAACAAATAATCACTTTGAATGCCTGTAATTTTTGATACGTTGAATTGAGAGACACTTTTGTAGAGAATTTTATCTTCTACAAAATGATGTCCTTAAAAATTTTACATCAGTTATCATGAATCAGTAATACCAACTTTAGTACTAAAGAATCATTTCTCCATGTTATTTAAATGGGAAACAGGACCCCCCTTAGCGGCACCTCTTAAAATTTAAAAGTTACAATATTTTTTTATCAGAATTATCGTCACTAACTGAAAATATAACTCGACACTGTTTGCAAACTAATTTTTGCATGCAAAATTTCATCGCGTAACTTGAAATCCGCGAAAAGAGAGGCCATACTGTATGTAGGTGTTTTAAACTTACATAGTAGTTATCCCATTCCGACAAAAATGACATCTGTTCTTCAGTTCCAACTGGAGTAATACTGACTTTCTCAGAGCTACTATCTCTCTCGTTCAACAAAGGTGGCCGTGGTGGATTATTTATTTCAGCTAGACCTAATTTAAAGTTTGGCACAGGTTTTTGAGCGTTAATTATTTTTTTATCCTCTTCAGAATCGGCGCCACTTGTCGTAGATATGTAATTATTGCTTGGGTCGCTCGCTGTACATCTTTCAGGAATATTTGCCGGTACGGGCGTGTCGTGACCAGAGAATGACCCGGATTTTATAATATTTCTCATATTGCAGTTTGAATTGCTGTTGTGGACATTTACTAGTGGAGAAGATGTAGTTTTTTGATAGCAGTTTTGAGAATCGGATCCAGAATCACTTTTGCGGTTCTAAAACAAATAAAAAAATCAGTATTTGAATGAAATTATAAATTATAATTAAAGCGATTCAGTTTTCACTCAAGTTTAGCATTTTTAACGATTCGAACCGTTTTTTACGCTTAAGTCAATTTATTTTAATATTTAAGACGTCATTGTTATACTTAATTATTTAAATTTAATTTAAATAGATTAAAATTAACTTTAAATACGTTATTTTTTAAGGGCTTGTATTTAAATGCACTGTTATTTATTCATTTTCATTTGTAACAAATATACTGCACAAAAAATTAATTATTCAACATTAAACGAATATATTGGACTTAAAACAACTTACATATATCACTTTAAATAAATAGTTTCCACTAAAAATAAATACTTTGCACTAAAAAAATAATACTTTTCACTTTTATTGTGTTTTTTGTGATTTTCTATATTTTTACCTCAACTACCTACTAACCTCCTTATTGGCCCAAATAGATTTAATATTTTTAATGCGATTTTTGTGATTTTCTATATTTAAAAACGATTAAATATTTTTCTTATGCATTAAAAAACAAAAAAATAAAAATTATGTTCACGTGTATAAAGTGAATACTAAAAAATTTTAAGTTCAAACATTAAAATTTATGTTCGATGTACAAAGTGAATATTATCCAATATATAGTGCAATTAAATATAACTTTTTTTAAGCAAAAGAATCGTTTTAATAATATATTGAAATATTCTCCTTTTCTACTTGAAAAAAATTCATAAAATCGCGAGATATAAAAACTGAATAACACTTTCCATTTAATACTTAATATATGATACTTACAATAATACGTTTTCTAGCATGCATAGATTTCTGTCTCCTTAAATATCCGGGTTTCATATTTTCAGTCGATTTTAATCTTGAATTATCATATCCTGGAGTCACAGACAAAAGGGCCATATCTAGTTCATGAAGTGCAGATTCTGATATAGAGAAATGACTTAAAGATTTACTCTTCTGCCTAGGTGTTTTAGATGCACTTAGAGTAGAAATACACGCTACACTCCAAGGTCTATTACTTCTAGCATTAGATCTTTTAGGTCTCATATTCACCTGCAAATTAAATTCAAGTAAAAACAAAAAATCACATAAATTTTATTCAACCATATTTGGGAGCAACCTTAAAATACGTCACGCAAAATTCACTCGTCCCCCCCCCCTTGAATTATGATTTTTTAAACCCCATATTTTATAATAAGTCACAAAATCTGGACCCTTTATTTTTATGAATGAAAAAAATTGTCAAAATTGATTTCCTTCCCCTCTTCTTGCGCTAGGTATCCCTTCCCTTTTTCCTTTTTGCATACGTATTTTATGGATGACCATATTTCGACTTTCTTAATTTCATGTAAACTTACTTTACTACAAGAATTATATTCAGAAAGTGGGAACGGTTTTTTCTCATTGACCGGCGTCATTTCTAAATTAGAGATCACTTCAGTGGAAGTTGCTTGTGATGTATACCCACAATTCATTTGTCTAAAAGTTGCCACGCTTTCATTTAAATCTTCAGATGATTGGGATTCCCTTTCTACGTCAGATTCTCCAGTTGTATATTCACCGCTTGCGTCACATTGATCTTCTGCCTTACTCTGTTTATCAGAAAAAAATAAAAATTATAAAACTAAAATTAAAATTTTACGTTAAAACTCGAGAAAATAAAATAGTATTATTTTTAATTAGCAAAAATGTAATTTTCAAATTTTATTTGGCAGTAATAAAAATATATGGATATTTCTCCAATATGGTGTCTCATATTAATTTTATTTAAAAAATACTTCATTTCACTGTAATTATTATGAAAGATGAAAATTAATAATGAATTCTATTTGTGCGTAATATAAAAAGTTACAATAAAAATACTGTCACTTATTTAATATTATTTTGAAATCATAAAATACAGTCCCCTGGTCGGTCACCAACCCATAATAACTTAATTTCAGAAACACGTAATTAGAAATATTAAATTCACTACCTATCATATTTTTAGTGATTAATAATTATTATATGCAAATACAATACTTTTCTTGTGTGAAATAGATTTTTATTAGTGAAAAAATTAGTGACACTTTTGTCGTGAAATTTTGAGCACAGTCTCCTGTGCCGTTTCTTTTTTATCTGTATTATATCGTATAAAACTGCAAATTGCTTTGAGTCCCATGATGTTTAATTTTTAACTTCAATCTAAAGCAATAAATTGCATCAATCAAGCAAAAATATCATTGGGAAAGTGACCCTATTAGAAAAAAATGTCTATATATTACAATTCTGAGTACTGGCCCCCTATTCTCGAGCTCACTCGATAATATATCGATTCGAGTTTTTCGTTCGAGATTTTATATCTCACATTCACATGCCCGTTCGACATTTCTATAGAAAAAAAAGTCGCATATAAATTCGAGAATACGGTATAATTTACACAGTTGAGATTCTAGTAAATAATTTAGTGACTTTTAGTTTTAGTTTAGTAATCTCGAATGCGAAAAAGTTGAACGAACTCGAGAAATTTTCTAAAATATAGAAGTAATATTGGACTTACCTTTGAATCAGATGATTCTGAGTTCGAATGATTTAACCACTCTTTAACTCTTCTATACTTGACTGGTTCAAAAGTACGTGGGTTGTGCTGTTTCACAGGGGTATTAGCAAGTATCTCAGCGTTCATAACTAAGCGACTTAGTTCGTTTTTACTTAATTTCGGACTATTTACTACTTTATTGAGATCTAACTTTTTCGGTGGAGATTTTTCCACCGTCAATGGAACATTTGTAATTTTATTATTGGTCCCTTTATCGTTGGTTCCTTCGCATTTGGGGTCGGTTTTATCGTTTGTATTTTCTACAGGTTTTTGATGGTTTGTAAATGCCCATTCGTCATCTGAAGATTCGTCAACAGATTGCATTTCTGCATCTCCAGAATCCGTTTCATTATGTTGGCAGTAATATGTTACATTATTTGGTCCATTATAATCGATTCTGAAAAAATAATTCGTTAATAAGAAATCGACTTTTTTCCCAGATGAAAAAAATATATATACTTCGTTATATGTGCTGATTCTTCAGCTGGGGTCGAGCGTGTTTTTCTTTTCTTCTCTTTAGAGGTCGAATGTCGTTGCTTTTCCAGCGGGAGTGGTTGAATATCTGCCGTCATGTTACCGTTTGAACCGTTCATATTTGGACAAGAATCTTTCGTTTCGGAACTAATAAAGTCAGCAGTCATTGAACAAATCTGCGATATTTCATCCTGAAGACAAACAAAAAACTCAGCTATATTTCGCGGTTCAAACATTTATTCTTTTCATTTGTAAATAAAATAACGGGACCTTTCATTTTAATTAACTATATCATATCTTATTTTTCGGGAAATATCAATTATTGCATGTATAATAAACTCATTGAGAGCGAAAAGATAAATTAAATAAGGTTTGAGAAACACTACTGTAGCTAAAAAGCGTATCGCATGTTGTTTTTTTCTTTTCATTTTCAATAAGTTTTAATTAATTACGAATAATATTTAAAAGCTATTCACAAGTGTACACTATACACATTATAATAATTAATTGGTTTACAAAAAAAAAGAATTAATGTACATATCGCATTTTATTCCTAGCAACTTTTTTATTGAAACTTAAATTTAAACATGACTAATGCAATTTAATGTTAGTGACCCACACTCTTTGTTAACAACGGAAACAAAAAAACGGACTTGTTTTTTGCAGAAATTCAGTTTTATGTTAAGTTATGCAACTCATTTTACTTGTATGTTATACACAGTCAACGTGTTAAACCAGGGTTGTCCAATTATCCAGTCTCAAATCAATTATCAGAATACGTAGTCAATTGACGCATTTTTACTTCCATCTTCGAAGAAATGGAAGTATTGTAATACCCACTGTCCAAAAATTGTGTACGAGATAAGAGCAAATTCTGATTGTACTAACTTCAAAACGTAAAGAAAATTTGATTTCCGCATGGCGGCTGTGCGTGTGTGTGTCTGTCTGTATGTGTCTGGATTTAGAATTTTATTTCGTTCACGATAACTACTGTAAATATGTACCGATTTGCATTATTTTTGGGTAAAATGTTTGTCTCAGTGAGTACTCCAGCCTTATTGATTTTGGTGCTAATCGGATTAAGGGCTTCGGAAATATTCGAAATTTTGTACCAAGTATCGTCTAAAAAGTATTATCTCACCAATTTTCAATCCAATGTAAGGGGCATTTTATAAACGTTACGAAATAGCCACTGAAGGGGTGAAAATCACCCTCAAAATTTTAATTTTAGATACTAATAAAGTCATGTTGCCATGGAAACAAGCGTAGTTAAATTCAAATGTCAGATAATTATTATTCTGCAAAAATGTGTATTATACAACTGACATTAGATTATTAGAAAATTAATATTTATAAATAATACAAAGGTGAGTTTTATATTAAAAATTATTCTAAAACATGGAAGTCATGTATGGTTCTCCATACCATTTTTTATAACTTATTAGTGATTCTAAATCATGAAAAAATATGATTTAATTAATTATATAAATGTGTATAGAAAAAACTTACTTCAAAATATGATCCCGTTTCAGAATCGTTAGACTGCTTTTCATATTCAGAACTACTTGTACCGTCTTCGTAATTATGAACACTGCTTAATCTTGGTTGTTTATGTACAGGTTCTAAATCCGAATCTTCAAGTCCATCAGAACACTATAACAATACAAAAAATAACGAAAAATTAATTATAATTTTCTACCGCTTATAGAAAATACAAATAGAGTAATTTTTTAATTGAATATACTCATGAAATGCTAATTTTTCTAGTTGAATAAATTAAGAAACCACGGTTTATATAAGTGATATAAATTGTTTTTATTTAATCTAAGAAATATAATATTATTTATTTTATCTGTTAACCACAATAACCAAAAAGATGACAAAAACTTACAGTAATTTATAATTTGTAATCTAATAATATTATTGTAACTATAGTACAAATATTTTTTTTAAATATATGAAATATAATACAAGAAATATAATTAATTATGCAAAAAATTTGCATAGATATTTTTATAAATATTTAAATATTACCACATATTTGTATAAATTATAAAAAAAAGAAAATATTAAATATTTAGAAGTGTATCTCCTTCCTATAATTACTTAATGATTAATTAGAATATTTAGATTCCAACACATCAGTTGAATAAAAACAAAAAAATAATACAAAAATGGCGTCCAGGTGGAACAATAAAAATGCGCTTGTCGACCAATGTGTGAACATGATACATATGGAGAAAATTAAACAAAACAAAAATAGTTTCTATTTTGGTTTATTAACAAAGCATACGTCCCAATTCTAAATTTAAATTATTAATTAGTTTATCTAAATGGGTTAGCACTGATTATTTTCATTTTCATTTCCTTCAACCTTCAATTCAAATTATCCTTTATTTTTTTTATATTTAATATCAACATATGTATATTTTTGTATTGATTTCCATATCATTACCTATATGAACTTGGTATATTTGATAACAATGTTTACATTATATAAAAGCAAACTAATCTATAAAGTTATTTTTTATCTATCAATTGTCTAAAACATAAAAATAATATTCTAAATTAATACACAAGTACCTGCATAATTATTTATAATCTTGTATACCTTATTTGCACATAAAAAGATAAAATTATATATCATTAAAGAGGTCAAAAATAATATACTAGTCTAAATTGTATTTTTTATTATATATCCAGTTTTGTCAACAACCTTTTTTATTAATTACCATTTTCGTAATTTATGTCATTAGGGAAGAAACTGAATTAATTAATGATTACATTAATACGTACATTTCTTTTTTACAAGTAATTAAAAACAGTTATTGTGTCGGCAGTTCTAAACATTTTTAGAATTCATAAATTAAAAGTATCATATTAAAAATTGCTATTTCGTACTTAAAATTAAATTAATGTTTTTATCCAGTTTTTGTTGTATTTTTTTTTATAAATTTCAGCAGCTTTCAATATGTTTCTTTACTTTTGAATGTTATTTTGTTTTGAGTGCACTGATTGTAAATTCTTGCAGATGTTCGTCATTTAATATATATGTATGTATGTAACACTACTAAATTTAACCAGGTTAAAACCAGCAATTATGTTGTACAAAGATTCATGACTGTACTGTAAAACCTATATTTTATTGTAAAAATAATTTTCTTCCTATAAAAATTCTGTTTAGTCACATTATAAAATATGAAAGAAATAAAATAAAAATAGAAGGTTACGAATCAGTTTTCTTTGGTGCATATTTTTAGATGTTATAAAGTAAAGGTCAAATAAAAAATATCAAATTAACTGACAGAATATTTTTATTTCGTGTTGCTCCTTTTTTTCTCGCTCGAAAATACATGGAAGATTTTGTTATTTTTAACAATACGGTTGGTCCCAAAGTACCCCGTCAGATATGTGGATAATGCTAAAAAACCAATTTCTATTTTGGGCTATTCAAGTCGGAATTTATCGGTTTATTTCGTATCACGAGCGTAACTAAAAATGGGGCGCTTTTTTAATATTTCTTATTCTTTATATTGCATATATAATAAGGTACTTGCATCAATCTTGGACAACATCCCAGTGTTGAACATTTTTATCTTAAATGTACTGAATTATTGATATTTGATCAATGCATATTAATCTATATACATTTAACTGTCTCACAGCATGATTTGATAACAATTGATTATTTTGTTTAAATACAGTGGGAAAATAATTATCGCGTTCCGGCACACTGGTAGAAAGGATTTCTCAACCCAAGTAAACCTTGTTTTGTATATAACGAAAACAATATTTTCTTAAGATAAGAAATATATTCTTAAACCAACTATAGTATTCTTGGACTAAGAAATAATGTAGTTGGATTAAGAGTATGTTTCTTATATTAAGAAAATATTGTTTTCGTTATATACAAAACAAGGTTTTCTTGGTCCAATACAGTTTTTTTTCTGTGCACACTATCAATAAAAGTGTATTTTCTTATGTAAATGCTTTACATTGTTTTAAATTTTATAACGTTTGTGTAGTAGTCATTTTATAATCATTAGCAAGTGTTCATTACTGGTTTTACTTCATCCATTACTTGAGAAAAAACATATACAAAATAAAAGGTTATGATTTAAAAAATAAACTATATTTGGGAATTTGGGTAGTTAAATTAATTTAATAAAAAGGTAGTTGTTTTATTAGTAGCATAGGTTCATAAGAATTACAAAAAAGTAACCCACTAATCCAAAAGAAAACAACATACTTTGCACTTAACGCGTTCAAGGCTGATGCCAGTACCTTACAAATATATGTACCGAAATCAGAAAAGGGGGCACTTATGGAATCAAAACTGTATATTTGTCACATCATTCCAAATTTGATTCATTCATTGTATATGTTACCAGTGTATGAAATCCGGCATTGTATAGAATTCCTAGGTATTCTATAGAATGCCTAAAAATCACAATGTATGAAATGAATTTAATTATATAATTTCCTAGGCTTTGTAAAAACTAGATATATAAACATAAATAGGATGAACCAACCAATTTTGGTTCAGGCACAGATATTGGCTTACTTTATGTAATAAAATATTAAAATACTTATTATTTATCTTACTTAATACTGGCCTAATATGTTATTAAATGACTAAATAATATCTAATATTTTTGTATGTTTTTTATTTTAACAATTTTAAATCATATACTTAATATTCGTCTGAACTAATATTTTATTTTATTTATTATAACAATAAATAAAAATTATTTCATACTTTGCCTGAAAATTTAAGGCACTGTGTATAATTCCTAGGAATTATATAAAATGCCTTAATTACATACTTTGCCGGTAACATATACATGCTTTGTTATTATTAAAATCTCGTTTAAAAAAATTCACCACGCATTTTTGCACAAATAATTCAAAATTGTTATAAAAATATATAGTACACTTGGAGTTACCTAGTAGTTTTTGATTTTGCTAAAATTTAATTAAATTTTCATAATTGAATGGATTGAATAAAAGTATACTAACGTTTTTTTTAAGTAATTTAGTTTGGAAAAGTTTTAATACCCCATTGTTAATTTCATAGGTGCGCTCCTGATGCATATACTCTTTATAGTTTTATTTCATAGCAGGAAAAAGGAAGTATACCGACTGAAGGAGGGTGTTAAAAGATATTTTTAAAAATATTTTGACCACACGTGTTCTAAATAAAAATATATGTTAAGTTTACACTGTTTTCGTCACACTTGCAATGTTTGTTTTTCAGATATTTTTGCTCTTAATCCAAGTTCATATACATAAAATAATATTAGAAACATATTTTTTTATATTTCTTACAAATACGATTCCTTGACAGATAAATGTTATAATCAAGGTAGAATATAAAAATTAACAAATATAGGGCATGTAAGTTATCTTATTTCATATGTGTTAAATATTTTACGACACAGTAAATGAGGCCCCGTTATAGATCATTATATATAATCAATAATTTAATGTATCAATGATCAGGTTTATTGTTTCTTTGAAATCTCGGGCACTTTATGCTCATAAAAAATTGCCGTTATTTTTCAATTTAATACTTCTGAATCGCTCGCTAGTTCTTATAATCAACTTTAGCACATTTACAAAATAATTAAGTTTTGTAATTAATACACGTGTTGAACAACAAAAATGATTCTCATTTTTTATATGTAAATAAATAAAAAGTTATACACAAACATTGCACAATGTTAAAACTGAATACTATCTTATTTGTTTTATATAATATGTAAATTAAAATAAAATAATATAATTATAGAAATCTTTGATTTATTCAAACAATAAAATAAAACTTCAGACCCTAAGTATATGTTACAACGGGTAGATTTTATTACAATACAATAGAATTGTTCTACAGGGCCGGAATCAGAAACAAATATAAAATATTTTCTATAACAATAACCATTCGCATCAATATTTTTGCTAATTTAATTTCTATATTAACGTTACGGGAAACTACTTATTAGTTTATTAAAAATTTTATAATACACAGATAAAAATTGACTTTGGTATTGTTTTATATATACCGAAAACTGAAAACAATAGGGAACTATCAAATTTGCTAGCTTGCAAGCACTCCCAAATGAGGTATCAAACTTATATGACAGTTTTCTTGGAGTTTCATGAAGACTTTGACAAGTTTCGCGCACGCGTTGTATGTAAACACCAAACAGTGGTGATATTATGAAAATTATTTTGTACAGTCAGAGTCGCCAACTGTGTTACAATACGTTGAAGTAACACTCCTCTAAATTCCATAGATACTATAGCAAAATTAGCACCTCATTTGAGAGTGCTTGCTAGCTAGAAAATTTCACTAGCTTCTTAATTATACCGGACATTAAATCTATATTATTGTTCGTTCAACAATGATATAGTTGGGTTAAAAGTATATTTCTTATATTAAAACATTATTGTTTTTATAATACTTATATAAAACAAGGATTTCTTAACCCAAGTCAACGTTTCTACCAGTGCACGTGTGCAGGATTGTATATACTTTAAACATAGTAAAATTAATAAAAATAATTCACTTTTTAGATGTTATTTCATAACAGCTGTTACTTCGTTTGCGTAGAATTTGTATTCTTTTATCTAATCAATTTTTCGGAATACAAAGTACCCTGTGTCCTTCCTCAGAATGTAAGCTATCTCCCTGCAAAATTTCATTGAGATCAGTTCAGCAGTTTAGCCGTGAAAATGTCAGACAAACAGACAGAGTTACTTTCGCATTTATAATATTAATAATGATTATAAATTTCTATTGTTGACTCGCCAATAAAGGAGTCATTTTCAAAACAACATATGGTGCTTATGCCCTTATAAGTATACGTATTATCTAAACTACCGATTCAATTGTATTAATTTTGAATACAACCCTGATGTAAAGTGCATTCAACTAGCATTCTCATACTCATAATATACAGATATAGATATATATTCCATTACAAATTGCATTTTTATAACACCATGTTCTGATAACTTCTGCTTGGTTTCATCTAACGTTTTTATATTCGTACCTATACAAATACATATGTATTTCTCTATTTATCTCTGTGTATCTACTATATTTACATATACATTATGTACAACTATATTATAAGCTATACAAAAATTATTACAAAAAACGTTTCGTTTTTGAAAAATACCATATAACAATTATTATTTTGTTTGTTTAATTAATAACTTTTGTTTAATTTTTTTTAGAGTTGGAGCAATTAAAGTGACAAATTTAAATTTAAATTTTGACTTCAAAATATTGACAATTTTGAAAAACTAAATAGAGAGCAATTTGGAGCAATTAGAGAGCAATTGATTGACCATAAGAGTTATTACAAAAAACGATTAGTTTTTCAAAAATATCATATAACAATTTTTTTTTTTTTGATTAGTTAATAACTTTTGTTTAAATTTTTTTAGGGTTAGAGAAATTTCAGATACATGAGGAGCAATTAAAAAGCAATTTTTTGAGCTAAAAATTTTTGTTGTATTTCACAAGTCCGCGCTAACTTCCTGACGGTCTATACAACGGCACTTTTTTCCGCGAAAAAGTAGTTTTAGTCGAAATCGGGTATAACGACATTGAGGGGACCAGTTATATTAGGTCGTAAAAACTGGTAAAAAGGCAATTATGTGGGATTCAGTCACTTTTATTTTGAGTTGTTAAAATCGATATTAACCGATGTCGTTGTGATCGGTTTCGACTGTATTTGATAACATATGAAAAGGAAAAAAAAATTTTTTCTATGTAGACTTGTTAACTCGTGGTTGTTTTCTTTATAAACTTTTGACTTTTTGACATATTGCAATTTTATACAAAAAAAAGGATTTTTTTTCAATTCTCACGGCTCACTAAGGATGATGAACAATTTAAATTTTTGATGTAAAACTAGAAAGTACAAACTTCGTGAAAATACAGCGATTTGAAAATCGGCATAATATCAATATTGATAAGATAATAAGCCTACTTTGTTTTGAATTTTAGTTGTAAATGTTGATCTAAAAATCAATGCATTCATGGAATTGAAAATGTAAATAACTTGACTAAAACTAAACAGATTAAAAAAACAAAACAAAAAGCACCGTATTTAGAATGAAAAAACCTTTCAAATGGAGGTATCATTTGCCATATCTATTTAAAATTTTAAGGGTTGTGCTCATAACGCTGAGGGTTGAAAAGATTCTTGCAAAAATTTTACAGCAAAAGATGTCCCCCTTGAAAGCAAAATCGACGTGTTCGAGCTTTTTTTCAAAATCTTATTTTAAATGACCAAAAGCGCGCCCGTTTCGTTTTACTTGGGCCGTCCTGTATGTATATGAAAGCGATTAAATAAATATAACATTAAGTAATCGTATAGAGTTAAGGAACAGCCTGTATATAACGTGATGGGAATAAACAGTTAGACTAATTTTAAAATGACACAGCCAAAAACATTAAACCTATTATTATTGGTCAGTCTGTGCTTACATGTTCGAAAGTTTGCATGTGTGCGCTCACATCAGATATCTAAATTGCCGTGGATATATAGTTTGATTAGGCCAGTGTTAACAATGTAATTTATTTTAGATAAAGATCGCACTATATTTACTCAACGGTAACAGTCGGAGATAGAATGAGATGATACCGCAGCTGCCAATGCCGGAAACAGTGGCAGCGCGAGCGTCTCTTTATGCATATATGCTCATATATTCATTATATCCTTAAAAAAATCAAAACTCCCTATATATCCATCATAACGTTATCTTAATCCTTAGCTGCCACTATGGAGTACCAGGCTCCCCACAAGCTGTTTAAATTTTACAAAGTTTTCAATTTCTTAAATATTTTAAATATTATATATTCTTTTAAATAACCGATTGGAGTGCTTTCCGTATAAATACTCAATAGCTTACGAGTAGTTATCATTTTAATGTCTGGGGTACGAGGTGACCCCAGTGTGGCAGGTATGTTATTCTGGAGAAGTGGAGCAGCTAAGGGTCAAAGATATTAAAATAGTCTAATTTTCTTTACTATTTTAAGCCTCAAGTCGATTCTCGTGTAGGTACCTACTGAATACACGCGCCCGGACGGTTTACGTAAAAATACAGGATTAATATAATCATGTGTTTATGCCTGCTACGGGTGCGAACTGTACCCAAGACATATTTTTTAAGGCGTTATATACAGTCAGAAGGCCAAAAAATAGTTTTTTCAATAATTTTTTAAGAGAAGACTTTTAAATTTATTAATGTAAAAATTTGTGCAAATATTTTGGTAACTTTTAATTATATTTTAACATTTTTTATCTGTAAAACCTTCGATTAATTACTAAAAAATATACTTAAGAAACTTGTGTTAAAATTTGAGACTGATCGGTTCAGCCGTTTCCGAGGAATCTTGGTCACCGACTTTAAAAACACAGATTTGAGAAAAACGCACTGACGTTCTGAGACGTCTTTACAAATATGCGTGTAACTTCGAAAATAATCGCCGGATTGACTTAAAATTTTCTGTGCGTGTACTTAAATATATGTAAATTACGAAAATTTAAAAAAAATCGATTTTTTGAAAATTCTAACAGTATGTAATCCCTTAAGCATTTAGAATTTATGTAATGTTTATATTACTTAAATGTAATACTATATTTACTAAATAACTGTATAAATTTAAATCTTAATTTAAGTTAACTTAATTATGTTAAGATTTTTAATATGTAGAAGTTTATAATGCATATAAATTAACGAAGCGCTACTGTACAATATATCATGACAGCCTGCGGGCTTCGAACCGAAAACCAGTGATTTTAAATCTGATCGAAATGGCGAATTCGTCATTTCTATTTTCGGTCATTTAGTAAACATATATATGTGTCAGTGATTTTTTAATCTCTGTACCGCAATTTTAAATTGAATTCGCGATATAGTATAGATACAAAACGTGCAACATTCTTTTCTAATAGCATAATCGCTGTAAGAACATATTAAGAAAGGTAATTTTATTTGTGTTTTAAAATAATAAAAATACATTAAATTTATACTGAAAATGAAAAGACAAATATCATTTAGAAAGTAATAGTATTGTTTAAAATGATTTTCATAAAAATTGTATTATATCAGATAATTAAGTTAAAAAAATAAGAGCCTATAAAGAAATTTCCCTCTTATTTTTTTTACTAAATAATGCATTAATATTGTACCAATGAAACATATTATACAATATTAACTTTAAACATTATTCTCACTTATTTTAATTCAAACTTAATTACAACTATATTCATTAGTCAGTCTAACTTTAGTCTATAGTACATTCATTGCACTTAAGTTTTAAAATCATTAATTATTTAAATACTAAAATGGCTTAATTATAAGATATCTAGACATAGACGGTTTAACATTTTTATATATGCATATATCTACACATTTTTTTATCATCCGGCTTTCTATATTTAACATTTTATAAAATAAAAAAAAAACTCAATATATTTTAATTGATATTTAAATGTGTATTTTAAAATTTTGAATTAATCAGCCTTAACGTTATCCGATTGTTTTCAAATGATATAAAACTGTACAATAAAATAATATATTTGATACCAAATTCCGTATGTTCAAGAGCCGTAACGAAATAAATATGTCAGTGATTCTAAAAATCTGCATTTTAAATAAATTAATAATATAAAAACTTGCATTAATAATTTAATATTTTACACATATAATTTTCAAATCGAAATGATTAATTGATTCGCAAAAGTAGGTATACGTATACATAAATATATGCATATTCGATTTTAGTTTTGTGTAATATCCTTATTTGATTTTAAGTAGAGTATAATAAAAAGAAAATTAATCAAACCTCACATGTCATCTGTCAATTTATTCAGAAAACCAGGTCAAATATATTTTGTAAATACTTATGCATTTTGAAAGTATATTATCTGTATTTATTTAAATGGAACTTTATATTTACTTTAATTTTTATTAATAACTTGAGTCTATACTCGTTCTAGCCTTGAAACACAAATGCGGAAAATTTCATTAGACACGATGGAAACAAATAGAGAAAAGAATACTATGTAAAATTAAATATTTATTTTCAATTACCCATTGATAAATATTTTTTAATACTTCATTTAAAAAATTATCGATGAAACTATAAATTGCCAAAGGATAATAAAAAACATTGTATATGATATGTCATAGGAGTTAAAAAGAACTCTAGGTAATTAGACAATAGAACAATGATAAATGCATGACCGGAACTAGAAAATACGCTTCCCTATGTGTTTCCGGAATAGTGATATTTTCAACACAGAAACTTGCATATTTAAATGAGTCATATGTATATATAACAATATTGATCATTAAATATGTAAATTGACGGTTGTTCAATTCAACACCGTGACAGAAGAAAGCAAGTTTATATTATAGGATGTCCTGAAAATCTTTTCACTTTGATTAAATTATATGTTCCCGTGCACAAATTATAAACACTTATTTTTAAAGACATTACCTATGTTTTACACACAGAAAAAAACTGCTGTTTTTGATGTTATCTTTATAAAATTATACACGAAATATATGTGAAATTAAAATAGCTAAAGGTAATAAAATGTTGTAGAAGATGTGTAAAAATTAATTTGAAAACTAGCCGCAAAACATTTTATAGATAAATACTTGTTTACGGTCAAATGTAAGGTAACAATTAAAATAACATTAACCAAAAACCCCAAATTATAACGATCGATTATAATAGAGAACAGGATCGGCTTACGTCAATCTCTCTCAATGTTTTATAACACTCAGCGTTCTACAAAACGACGACATCGGTAATTCAAAAATTCCACAATAGAACGGATAGAGGAGCCCCCACCACCACGCCTAAAAGTTGACAGGTAATAATAAAAATGGCGCTGTTGGTGAACGAGATCCTGGTTTGTTGACTTTTTAGAATTGAACTCTAGACAATTGTTATTCGTTGCTTTAATATTGGATGAAAAATGTATAGATTTCTATACAATCATATGCCAATAATTTATTTTTGTTATTTCCTTTTTTAATCGTTTTCAAATTATCAAATTTTAAATAAAATGTACCTTACACATTTTTTTTAATACTATTTATTATATTTCAATTTCAACGAAAATTTGTATTGAGATTCATTTTTTTCCACATTGAGTCACACCAAAACACAAGTTTTGTGTGTGAAATCTACATAGAAGACTTTAATGTCAATTTGTTAATTCAATTTTCCTGCTGAAATATAGCAGTCACAATGGTATTATGGTGGGGGTTGGGGAAAGACGTTCTATAGAACTGTTAGAACATCGTCTTGTGGATGGTCGTCTTACAGAACGCTGAGTGTATAACATACTATAAAATTCAAGAAATCCGAATACCGATTACAAATGTTAATTTATATTTAATTGCGCGAACTTGGCGAAGATATTCACATTGTATTAAACCCCCTAAGGTACTGGCCTGGTAATATAATACGGCGAAGAACACGTGCATACTGAAAACATAGCGTGCCGTTCGTTGTTTGGCTTTTTTTATTTTATTCTTGATTACTCAACAGGGCCGGCGCGCGGCATGGCGCGACGCAGCGTGTTCATTGTGAAATGATGTAACTAAATATAAAAATAAAAAAAACAAACCGTCGATTTCGCAAAATATGTTAAAGAATCTTCTAATACCTACGTCGATATTGCTTAAGATAACTTATATTAGTTCTAGACAGGGACATTCCATTGAAACTCACTCCAAATGAATTACCTATATTAGGACGAGTGTAAATTTGAAAATATTTAAAATTACTAATTTAACCACAGTTCGTGATTAATGTTAGATGCAATATAACATTGAATATATTCAAGCAGTTCACAAAAAAATAACTATTAGGATTGTCTAGTTTACCTGAATTTCAAAATACATATCCAGAAGATATTTATTAATATAAATAATTTAATTTAAAATTAAAGCGATCAGTTTGGATGCGATTTTAATAAAAAATTACAAGGTGAATAGTAAATATTATTGTGTGTATAGTAAATTATAATTTTTCTTATTTTTAAGTTGATATTTCTATGATAAATTGACATTTGGTGCACGAAAATTTATAAAAAATTTTGTATTTTAGATTTCGTTAAAAGTGTGTTTATTATATAGAAAATGACGTGAAAAGTTGAAATTTTCAAACCGCAGGTCTGTATCTATTACCGTTCTCGAGATATGGCCTTTTAAAGTTTGAAATTTTTCAAAATTTTGGAGAAAAATGACCATAACTTTTGAACGTGAGGTCGGATTTGATTTTTGTCGATGAATTTGGAATCAGCGTGTCAAAATCTATAAAATGACATGTATAATACATTAAAATTCGACAAAAAAAATTTTGGCGAAAATCGGCATTTTTTTAAGGTATACCCCTTGGAAAAATTGCAATTTTCAGCAAAAAAATTTTTGTCGAATTTTAAAGTATTATACATGTCATTATATAGATTTTAACACGCTGATTCCAAATCTGTCAACAAAAATCAAATCCGACTTCACGTTCAAAAGTTACAGCCATTTTTCTCCAAAATTTTGAAAAATTTCAAACTTTAAAAAGCCATATCTCGAGAACGGTGATAGATACAGACCTGCGGTTTGAAAATTTCAACATTTCACGTCATTTTCTATAAGATAAACACACTTTTAACGAAATCTAAAATTCGAATTTTTTTAGTAAATTTTCACATATCAAACTTCAATTTTACGTAAAAATATCAACTTAAATGTAAGAAAAAAAAAAAAAAATCATAGATAACTATATAAAGAATAAATTTCATTATTTATCATGTAATTTTTCATTTAATCAACATTTATTTATATAGAACGCTTTAATATAATATATACATTCAAATTCACGAACGTCCAATATATTGTCCGATTTTTTTGAATTGTTAAGTGTTATACTAGTCATTATATAGACTTTTACATGCTGATTGCAAATTCGTAAACTAAAATCTGCAGGATTGTATCTGAAACGTTTCTCGAGATATTTTTTTTATTTTGGAGTCAAAATATCACAATGGAATGACCCTCTTTAGATACCGCCATGTAATGTTAGTAATATATTAAATGTGTCATTATTAATTATATTAATACGTACTCGAACCTTTATAAATTAAATAAATTATCGTTCATCTTTAAAGAGGATAAATAAATATAACAATCAAGAAATGTTAAGTGTGACATAAAAATAGATTAGACAGGAAGTATCAGTCATAATTCGTCGAATTTATTTATCAGTATGTGTTGAAATATGCATTACTTATTAAATGATATTTGTCATATTACATATGTATATGGTTTAACCAACGTATCATATATATGCATACACTCGCAATTATAATATCAATAATGCGCCCTAGTATTTTTAAAATTTTATTTATCACTTATGTATGTACATAAACACAAATATTGATTTAAAAATATATTTTAAATCGGGCATAACGGTAATTTGTAGTTTCCAATTTGACTTACCGTGGAAAAGCGTTTAGCTAAAGTCTCAATATGGCACTGCCACTCAAGAGACCTGAGAAACAATAGATGCCAACGTCGTTCTAAAGCTAAAGCTGTTCGAAGACGGGGGGAACTTTTCCTTGAGGGCGATGGGGCTACTTTACATAGTTTCACTACAGATGTCACCACCTTTCCGTGACTCTCGATATCTCGTTGCAACACCTGAAAAAATAAATATATTCATGTAAATAATAATTAATTGTTAAGTATTGGATATAATATATATGGAAACGGTTTACGATATTCAATAGATTCTTTGTTTGTTATATTCCAGTTCTATAAAATACAGTTACTCTCTTTGTACTTGAATTTGTAGAAAGCAATTGCATTGAAAATAGTTGTGTATTTAAAACATATTGCATAGAATCGTGAACACAGAGGTTATAGGTTAAATTTATTATACCGATTGTTTAAAATACTTGTAGGCGTGAATTTTTATGTTTATAAATATTTTCTACATTAATTGTAAACATAATAAAATAATAAATGAATATATTTGTTTTTATTATTATAGAGAAAGTTTTTTTTTTAAGAAACTATTTGGCAATTCACAGAATTGCCAGAAAATAGCCTTTGGGACTGATTAAATAGTATGACTTTCAAACAAATTCACCAAATTTTATCAAAATTGACAGAATGGTGCCTTTAATGACAACATATAATTAACATAGACTAGATTGGTATAACATAAGTATAAGTACATACATACAGGCATTATCTACACGAATAAACATTATAAAATAAAATTCATATTTATACAGCACTTGTAATACTTTTATAAAAAAAAACACAAAGTGTATTAATTAAATAGCTTAATATAATGCAATTATCAATGCTTTACAACACAGGCACTGATAAACAATTGTAATCTAGAAATAGAGGATTTTGCGTCATATGTAATTAAAAAGCTCGCTATCTAATCATAGCATAAATTCAACAATATTTGTACTTGTCCTGCAACACAATAACACTGTAAAATTGCATATTACATACGAGTATAAAATTAGAATAAGGAAGTGCGAGGTTTATAAGAACTTAATCTTTATATATTGCTGACAAAATCGAGTTATTTTTTGGTTCATTATGTTAAAACAATTTTAGAATCTCATTTTTCAACGTTACAATTTTATTTATGTGTTTTTTAATTTACTACACTCAACAGCTAGGTCATTAGTACACTGCAGTCTCTATTTCTAACTTAAACGATACATAAATCATTATTTTATACATTTAAAAAAGAACATACACCCTTCTCTTGTACTTGTCAAGTCTCATTGATCCATAATTATAAAGTAGTGCTTAGAAAAATATTTAAACAGCATAATTATAACATTTACTTTATGGTCTAACTTTCTTTATAGTCAAGGGCACTATTTCTTTCTACAATACTCGTCAAATAAAAGAAAAACTATTAGAAATCTGGTAGCCTTTAGAAAAATAAAAACCGATATTGACCGATTTCAACAATGAAACAATTTCCAAATACGTTTTATTGCCATTCTTAGATAAAATATTTTTCCTGTATATCAAGTTGTTCTTAACTGTATTATTCTATCGTAGTTCTACTAACATATTAACTGGTATTACTAGATAAGTCAAGTGCAGCTTCCAACCGTTACTTTTTAGTGTTCTGTACCGAAATCAAAAAAAGGAACACTTATGGAATCAGCACTGTCTTTTATTTCATTTTTTAATTAATTATACACATGACTTTTATTATATAGAATCCTATTTGTTTTTTCATTAATCATAAAAAGAGGCGTCCAAGGGGGGGGGGGGGCAATATTATTTACAACTTTTATTTAAAACATTTGTTTTTTTTTATTACAAACTATTTCGAAAATTATATTTGTTAGCACTCTCTCATAATTTTTCTATTAAAGAAAAAAAAACATTCTAACGGGTTATTTATTAAGTATGCTATCGCCGATGTATTAATTATTATTATTAATTAATCAATTATTAAAGGTTGAATAAAATATGTATGTCTTATCTTTCCATATACATATTATAAAAACGTACAGTTTTATATATTAATAAAGTCATAACGTAGAGACAACGAGTAGACTACATTGAATATGCCAGTGTTTAATCTGTCATTCAAAGGTTAAGCAGGACCACCATCAGACAAGTGTTGGATGGGTGACCGTTTTATTTAAATAAAATATTATAAACTTTTGAAGGGTAGGTCGTTGGACTTGATTGCTATACAGATGAGACGCCGATCGCGGGTATACATATTATATTTAATACATCTGTGGTGTTGATTATATATATATGTCACGAATTGATATCTCGCGGATTAAATCGCGGGGGCGGCGGATATGTAAAAAATAGCATTTATGAAGATAAGATGGTAATTAGATCGCGGAATTTGTCACATACGCATACCGCATATTCTCAGTACGTGTACGTGGTGCATTCATAACGCGTATGTCGCGAACCTATATTCCGAGGGCGTCGCGACCCGCGACGTCCAAAACAGCAATGCATAATGTATGCAATTATAAGATGCTTGTGTACGCGAATCATTCACGGGATACCGCAAATATTGAAAGTGTAACCAACATAACATATGCATGTGCTATGCCGCGAACTAAGAAGCGTCGAGACGCTGTCAGTCTGTCTTATATATTAAAATTTAAAATCATTACGCCCCAACGGATCTTTAGTTATAGCTCTTTTTAAGTTTTTTTTATGAAAAAAAAATCTAATCTAAACTAAATTAGAAAACTTTATGGTACGGGTACGGGATACTAACTAGTACACGAGACTCGTCTTGCACTTGATAAATTGTTTATGTATAAATACAATTAATATTTATAACATATTGCTCCTTCCACAAATATAATATGTGTTTATATTATTACATGCAAACTAAAAATACAAATTACAAAAACAAATTAAAAATTTTCAACATTTCTATATTATTGTTTATTGTAAGTGAAATATTTGAATCAAGTTTTAAAAGTGTTAGCAATTGCCATAGCTGATTTAGCACAAGATGTTCGCGCGTTCCTTAGCATAAGCTATGCGAGTGGTTATTTTTAGCCCGTAACACTGGAGAGTTCATTGCAAGGACATACGTCACTCTTTTTTTTGTCACTCTAATTCTGAGTGCTGTACCAAACATACATAACGTATACTTTCCTTCTTTGTCGCACTAACAAATGTATTTTTATAATTTCTTTTTGTTGTTTATATGGGCATGAACATACATGTGTTTTTCTTAACAGTTGTTGAGAGAACAAGAAATAATTCAAACTTGTATGAATGAATGTGATATTTTCTTTAAGAAACAAACCATGTTTCATACAAGTAATGTTATTATAAGTTAATATCTGGATGTAATACTTAATTGATATATCATTATTTACTTACTGTAACATATGAGATTTTATAAGTTGTATTTAACAATAAATATTATGGCAGGTTAAACAAATATTCCATATACAAAAAAATCAGTCATTCTATAATAAATTTATTATAATCTGGTAATACATATAATATATATGTATAAAGAAACAAATTAACAAAGAATTATCTCATAATACAATCCAAAAAAAAACTTCAGAGTAAATTTTCTATACAACATGCTGCATAAGAACTACTCATTAATGTATATCACTTATAATACCCCCATTGTGACAAGTAAATTCTAAAGGGCTTATCTTACATCTCCGTCGAGGTTTCATATTTTTCTATTTATGCCGCCCACACCAGAGGTCAGCATTCATGTACATATGCATCATGTAAAACAGTGCATCTTAAACTGTCAAATGCCTGGTATTATCAACCAATTTAAAGCTCCTTTAGCGCTAAATGCTCCTTTAAAGTAAATTTGGTGTATTCCAAACTTAATTTAAATCAATATTTAAGCTCTCAATGAAAAATAGACATGATATAAGTTGTAAAGAAATACTGCAGATAATTTAAAATCTATTTAATTAAATGTATTATGCTTGCATCTGTTGATAATATGACAGTTAGTTAAAGGAGCATATTTAGTTAAACTTGATAATACTGGGCGTTATTGTTATAAATATAAAATATCGGTATGGAGAACCATACATGACTTCCATGTTCTGTAATATATTTTACAATAATTTTTAATATAAAACTCACCTTTGTATTATAAATATTAGTTTTCTAATATTCTAATGTCAGTTGTAGAATAATAATAATGTGACATTTAAATTTAACTGCGTTTGTTTCCATGGCAACATGAATTTAATAGTATTTAAAATTAAAATTTTAATGGTGGTTTTCACCCCTTCAGTGGCTTTTTGGGCACGTTTATGAAACAAGTGCCCCTTAGATTGGATTGAACTACAAGTGTACCAAGTCTTATCAAAATTGGTGAGATAATACTCACTTTTTAGACGATAATTGGCACAAAATTTGGAATATTACCGAAACCCCTAATCCGATTGGCACCAAAATCAATAGGTCTGGAGTACTCACTGAGGCAAACATTTTTCCCAAAAATAATTCAAATCGGTGCATATTTACAGTAGTTATCGTGCACGGAAGAAAATTCTACATCCAGACACACAGACACACGGACACACAGACACACAGACACACACACAGACACACGCACAGCCGCCATGCGGAAATTAACTTTTCTTTTCGTTTTGAAGTTAGTACATTCAGAATCTGCTCTTATCTCGGACACGATTTTTTGACGGTATTACAATACTTCCATTTCTTCGAACATGGAAGTAAAAGGGCGAATACAGAAATACCGCCACCTTCATTTTATTTTTTACGTAAAAAGTAAACTTGATAAATTAATGAGTAAATATAGTTTCATTTTCAGATTTATAATGCCCGTTCCATAATACCTTTATCAACATTTATCGAATTTCTAAATTTTGAATCAAATAAAATTTTATCATAAGACTGTTAAGTTTAACTAAACTTTTTTATATATACCCATATTTTTAACACAACAAAAAAAAACTAACCGATTTTGTATCAAATTTTGATTTAAGTTATATATAGTTCATATGATCGCGATTCCTCTGTATTAGGGATAAAAAATTATTTACATATGCGAAGCGCCCGTTGGCATTGATGTATTTTTAAAAAGACCACACGATCTGTTTATATTATGCTACAACGAATATTTATTAGGTGGTATTAGATTAATATTAACACACACAAAAATAAATGCATTAAAATAGATCGAATTCGATTTTTTTATATTTATAAAGAACTGGCTGTAAAATATTTTAATGTCAAATCATCCGCGATCTTGACTGATTTGAAAATCATCCATCCGTCTTAACCGATCTTAATGAAATTTGTAAGGGAGATAACTTGTATCCTGAGTAAAGATGATTTTAGATATAAAATAATACAAATTCCACGCGGACGAAGTCGCGGATAACAATATCAAAATTTATTTTTAGTTTTTAGGTCAGCATTTGTTGCACATGAGATTGTCAAAAACTAAAGCTTGCCTACTTTATTCTATAGTATTAAGTATTATTAAATAATATACCTTTTCATTAATATATACCTGTATATTTATTTTATAACTTTGTAATTATGTTATGCCGACTTGTTAACAACAATTATAATTTACTGATCATTAATTTCATGCATTGTATCTATGCATACATATCATAAACTAATATCTAGTAATTGAAAAAAACAACTTTCTTCACATAATAAAACTCACCTATAATTAGTATTATCAATTTTGTTTCACTTTTCTAACAAAACGTAAGAGTAGTTATATCATCGTAATAAATAAAATAAACCAAAATTAATATTACAGTAAAGGCTTTACATAAATGGGCACAGTTAATCGAAAAGTTAACTTCGTTAATGGTTACTTCGTTAACCGTTAAAGCGTTAAAATTCCAAAAATGTAACGGAAGTTAAAGTTAACCGAAAATTCGAAAATTTAACGAAAGTTAAAGTTAATCCGTTAAAAAGTTAACCATCCAAAATGTTTGTAGACCTTTTTTTAGCTATTTCGACAACTTTGTTATGTACTTTTCATCAAACAACCAATGTAACGGATTAAAGTTAACGGAAATTAACAAAAGCGTTAACATTTTTTTGAGTTAACTTAAAAGTTAATCCGTTAAGCATTTTGTTAACTTCTTTAATTAACGATTAACGGATTAACGAGTTAATGCCCACCTATGAGGCTTTATTAGAAAACTTTAAAACTTAGTGATTCATTGTACATTGGAAAATCAACAGTCTATTTAATATTATTTAAAATAACTCATCTCATATTGTATTTGTAATCTTCCATGTTGTTGAAAAGTGTTAAAAGAGCTTTGAGCTTTAAGTGGTAAAGTTTTTATATTAATAAAATAATATATAGATAATAATCAAGTTGAAGTAGTTACCACAATAGTTTTGTATTCATTAAATACAGAAATAGATGAAGGTATTTAGATTAAAATAAGCTGGAAAATAATAATAAAAAGCTCATTTCCGGTACTGTAGTGGAAGATTAAAAGGTCTTTGCTTTTCAAATGATTTACTCGTAAGTTTATATATACAATCGACATAAGGTTACCATATGTGTGACTTCGTACATACAGTGCATTGGCTTTAAGCAAATATTGATTTTTATTTATATTAAAAATTAAATAATTAATTCCGTAAGTCAACAATTCGGTGTAATAGCATTCTAATGAAAATTCTATTGAAAAATGATATGAATAATTTTGTATGCATATATGTATGTATAGAAGATTAGGGTATTTTTTTCAATGTATACTGTAAAAAAAGGTTATATTTGAAAAGATAAATCCGTGGACAAAAAAAAGAATTTAATGCATTAGAACTGACAGAAAGTGTAAACAATATGTCCTAAATCCTAAATTATATACCTCGAAACGTGCTACTGTAATAAGAGATAGAAACAGTTATTTATAAATCTTAAATCTTTCGAACCTATTCATTTAATTGTCGTGATGAAATACTTAGGTACCTTTTTTAATTCTAACCTTTAGTCAATTAGAAATTCATCTTGTATTTGTAAATGATTGAAAAAATAACCAATTAAAAGAAGCTGGATAAATATAATTAAAATTTATTAGAAAAATATGAAAAATACATTGCATCATTGTATAATTATATTAATTAATAATTTTATAAACGCAGACATGAAAATTGTAAACAAATATAATAATTTTGTATTAAAATATTTTCTTTTCACACGCAATAGATAATAATTTAAAACACTTTGATGGTTTTTCTCGAGCCTACACTGCTGTTAAATAGAGTACATAAAGGTCAAGGAATTAAAACCTTACAAGTTCAAAACCTAAATAATAATTATTTTAACTAGTTCTACCTCTGAATATAATATAATCGTAAGTAAGGAAGATCTTTCTAAATACAATTAAATGTGACATGTGTATTTTGAAACCCACTTAGAATTAGTAATGTCTATTTATATATCAGTTTCTTCAATGCTCATTGCGCTTTTAATATTTTCATTCAAACCTTTGCCTCGTACTTCCTGTATTATGGAAGCTGAGTCATTTCTCTATACGCACCTACTCAAAACACTACAGTGTGGTCTTCGGTCTTTACTACTTACTCAAACTAGGTATTCAAGTTTTTTAATTTTTTTATTTAAAAGTAGGTCTAGGTAAATTCTTATAATTACTTTATTTAGATCAGACTTTTAATCGGGCAAGTCTCTACGATAAATTTTAAAATAATGGGATCGAGTAAGTTTAAATAATAATTTAATATTTACACGTATGTCACATTGATAAATAAAATAAATACCACTTATAAACTAAATGGTTATTGTCCTACTATATCAGTGGTTCCCAAAGTGGTCCCTAGGGACCCCAAGGGGTCCCTGGCATCATTCAGGGGGTCCGTGGAAAATTAAAATCGATTTGGGGGTCCCTGAACAACGTCAGGGGGTCCGCGCACATTTTTATTAATATGGAAATTAAAATAAATAACAATGAATAAATTACACTGGCATACAACAACTTTTTAAGGGTAATTTGGACACGCTGAATCCAAAAATGACCACCATTTTGCTCAATCAGCTCTTGTTTTTGCAATATTACAAAAAAATGTTTTTTTCGATATGCAAACATTCAAATTCGTATATATATTTTTTGGATCAATAACTTCAACCAAAGATCATTCAGAATGAAGCTATGGGTCCTAATTGAACTAAAAAGCCTTAAATTATATACATTCATAAAGTTATTCCCTTCGAAAATCATTTTTTAAACGAAAAAAAATCTATTTTTTAGCAAAAATTCAGCAATTTTCAAAATTCAAAGCGCATTAACACAAGCAATTTTTGTCCAATTTTAATGTTATTCACTAAATTTGTAGCTTTATCTATCTTCTTCATTGTGTTAAAATTTCAACGTAATCGAATAAAAATTGGCGAAGTGGTACTAAAATCAACTGCGCGTGTCAAAATTTAGTAGTTTTTCACCCTGGGTCCGTGGGAAAGTTTTGACTATGAAAGGGGGTCCGTGGGCAAGTTTTGACTATGAAAAAGGGTCCGTGGGCCAAAAGAGTTTGGGAACCACTGTACTATATCATAAAGAGGCTAGAAAAATTTTCTATCTAGGAAGCACTTTCAAATGAGATATCAAACTTATATTACAGTTCTCTTTGAGTTTTATGACGACTTTGACAAGTTGTAATAATTGATATTATACAAATTATTTTGTACGGTCAGAGTCGCCAACTGTGTTACAATACGTTGAAATATCACTACTCTAAATTATATATCAAATCCATAGATACTATAATCAAATTAATATCTCATTTGTGAGTTCTTGTATTATATTAATGTTTCAAAAAATCAGTTTATTGACCTGAAAAATAAATAAATAAACATATGCAGGTGGTCCTCTAAATTCGGCCCTGCGTAACTAATATAAACAAAGAAGCTAATACAAGCATTCATTCATGTATATTTGTGTACAGTAAAAATATTCACGTATTATTTTTAAAGTGTCACTACTATTTCCTCCTGACAATGAGAAAAAGACCAAAATAAATGATAACCATTGATTATCATAGAGTTTGACAGGCTCTTCCTTTGCGCTCTTTCTCTATCTTCCAGATGTGAATAACCTTTTCCACGTTTTGTTAAAAACATGACTTTTACAAATCCTATTATAATTTTTGTTTCATTATACGCTTTTCAATGAAATTCATTTAACTAAAAGCATTTTCTTTTTATACAGTTTTCTCCGCACGTATAAATAATAATCAGCGTATAGTTTTTAAGCCACATATGTGCATGAGTCATTGTTTACAAAAGGGACTTAATAAACTTACCCCCCTTATGGCTAGCGTATCTAAATATGTGTGGGAACAAAAATTTACCAGGTGCATTTATAAATAATTTGATATTTTTCAGTCAAGCTAACAATATTCTAAAATAAATAAATAATTCAATTCATTTGTAAAACATGTGTAACTGTTTCTTAATTTTATTCAGTACTAAACTCGTTAACATCTGATTATATCCATTGTCACAAAATACATTCACCTAATCTTAATATCGAAAAAAAAAACACACTTGTGGTTTAAAATATGTATTTAAATTTGAAACAGCTCGAGGGTTCATAATTACAATTTGAATACTGCTGAGTATATACACCTACAAGTACTAGAAGAACACGGACCTAAACTTTTTCTAGGGCTACACGTTCTAGTTTTTGATAAGTCAGGGTCATTTTAAACGTTTTACAATGAGGAGAAAGCGTCATGCTTGATTGGGGGTGCAATGTATGTATTTTCAAATAACAATGTATGTACCATATATTTGAATACCTATTGTTAAGATAATTTCTGTACCTAGTACCTACCTATTTAAAATATTACATAAAACTCACAATATACCCTAATGGAGATTCTAGTCTAAAAATCAATGCTTTTATCATATCAATTGCCATGTATTGGTTCCGAGAAACATATGTTCAATGAATTCCGTAACTAATAAGGTTTAAATTAAACTATACAGGATGTCCCATTTTAATCTATCACCCCCCTAATTTTTTTTATATATCAATTAAATCAAAAAATGTTTCAAATAAAAGTTGTTTGATTTTGAGGGGGACCCAAAATGGCGTTCTTATTTTTTTATTTTTTGGACGTCTTCATGGTCAAATAAGGCCAACATTGTTTTTTTCAAATGGAAACCTTTTTTTTATTACAGTATCTTATTGTTTGAGAAAAAACAAGCAGCTTTTGTTTTAAAAATTTTTTTGTATTACTCCAATTTTTTTAATATTTAACCAAATAATTTTAGATTTTAGATTTTCACTAATTTTTTACTCCAAACCCATCAACTTTAGAAGAAATGTGTAAAAAACAAAAAATGTTTATTTTAATGTAATATAACTAGAAAAATTATTTCAGATTTTTTTAAATATTTTTTTTTTTTGCTTTTAATATTTTGAAGAGCAAAACTTAAAAAAAAATCCTGATATAATTTTCCTATAGTTATATCAGATTAAAATAAACATTTTTTTGTTTTTACACTTGTCCTCTAAAGTTAATGGGTTTCGAGTAAACAATTAGTGAAAATCTAAAATCTAAAATTATTTTGTTAAATATTAAAAAAAATTTAATATTTAACAAAGGTTTCCATTTGAAAAAAAAAATGTTGGCCCTATTTGACCATGAAGACGTCCAAAAAATCAAAAATTAATGACGCCATATTGGGTCCCCCTCAAAACCAAACAACTTTTATTCGAAACATTTTTTGATTTAATTGATAGATAAAAAAAATTAGGGGGGTGATAGATTAAAATGGGACACCCTGTATAATATAATAAAATACTTTAAAACTCATGTGTAACTAACTAGGTACCTACTATACAATTTATTTCGATTAAGTATATTGTTTACATCAAAATTTTAAAGACGCATTATTGATAATAATTTATACAATGAACTTATTTAGAATAGAAACAAAATAAACAAAAAAAAATGTTTTTTTATGATTCAGATAGTTCGATTTTTTGGTCTTATCTGCCCGTTGCGCTTATCTTTTTATTCATAATAATAGATAAAGAATATTGTTCGATATTAGGGGAACTCATCGATGGTATACCAGTGCTTATCAAAATCTGTGAATAATATTGATTTTTTAACGTTTAATGCTATTACTGATTTGGTGTCACTGATTCATAAAGTACAATGTACGTATGTATGTAGATATTATATCTGTAGCATAGATTATCGCGTAAACTAGCTTATAGAAAATCAATTACGGCTGTTAAAAATATTGTTTGATGGTAAACTTGTGCTCCATATAAGTCATATTATAATATCTGATATGCACTGAACTAGTTATAGTAAGAAATTATTTCCTGTACAATACATTGCTGGGTCAATTTTTATTATAACTGTTCACATACATAATTGACATATTGTTGAATATTAGGATGGACCAAAGGGCCTATCTATCTATTGTACTTATTATATTCATATTTATTCTATTGTCTTTGATAAACAATGTTTTAGCAGTTATACAAAATATTTATTAAAGTTAATAATATGTCTATACAAAAATTATATTATACCACTCAACTGGAAGTAATAAAAATACCGTACAAGTAATAAAATATAAATATAAAAAATAATTATGTGACCTATTTTAGAATACAAATTTACAATCTTCCGCTCAAAGAAATTCGCATTGTCTTAAGAGCATTAGAAGAAAATTTAGAAAAAAGATTTATTTAAATGCACTCTTTTTTAATAATAAATATTTTTTATTAAATCGTTTTGACTTATAACAAATACACTGCACAAAAAATTTATTATTCAACATTAAACAAATATGTATATTGAACTTAAAACAAATTGTACCACTTTAAATAAATAGTTTCCAGTTTTCCACTAAAAATAAATACTTTGCACTTGACCTCAATTTGGACCTGTCAAATTTAAAAATTACATATTTTTGATGTATTATTGTGATTTTTGTGGTGTTCTATATTTTTACTTAACCTACCTACAAACCTCCTTCCTTTGGCCCAAATAGATTTGATATTTTTAATGTGATTTTTGTGATTTCCTATATTTTAACTAAACAACCTCCTTTCGCTCCAATAGATTTGCTGTTTTTAATGTGATTTTTATGATTTTCTTAAATATTGGCTTTATGCGTTAAAAAAATAAAAAAGTATTTAAATTTATGTTCACGTGTATAAAGTGCATACTATAAAATGTTAAGTGCAAAGTATTGAAATTTATGTTCGATGTACAAAGTGAATACTATCTAATATACCGGGTGTTTGTTTAAGGAGTTTCCGGCAGATTATTTCCAAAATAAAGAATTTTCAGAGAAAAATATTCTCACAAAAATTTCATGTTTTGATGGGGCTTAATATTGACGAAATGGGTTGAATTAATAGTTTGGGTGTAAAAAATTATTAAAAATTCAGATATTACTGTTTGTTTTGCCCCATATCATAAAAAAAAACATTTTCAGAAAAAATGTTTTAGACAAAAGTTATTTATTTTTCCCCATTAATTACGAATCTGTAACAAAAAATATAGGTTTAGATTTGAAAGAGAAAAGTTGAACCTGATAACTCATCTAGGCGATCTTGTCAATATTTAGCCCCCTTAAAATCATGAAACATTTCCTTGAAAAATTTTCTCTGAAAATTCATTACTTTAGAAATACTACACTGTAAAAGTATTTAAAAAACACCCGATACAGTGCAATTAAATATAACCCTTTAAGAACTATACCAAAAATTATTTTCTTATAATAAATAATTTAACAAATATTTATAGAAATTCTTGTTTATAAATAAATATATAGCTAACGTTGTTTGTAGTTAACAATGACATGATGTATTTAGTGGTTTTTTATGAATACACAATTAATTTTACAATTAAGCTATTCACTCATGATTCTATCGCATGTTTAAACCAAATAACAGCAATCGTTTTGTCTGTATGTTCAGTTTTCTCATCAGGATTGTTTTAATAGGACCATTGCATGATTTTCGGCAGATATTCTTAATGTTTTTTGTTTAAAAACTTTGTAAATATATACGTTTAGGAAACTTCAACATTGACGTATGTATTAATAATATTCTTCCCAAATAAATCAAAGCAAAAAAAACATGATAAATGTACATACATATGTACCTACGCGTTTTTCATTTTTATCATTAAATTAAATATAATTCTAATAATATTTTTCTATTTCCGAACATTAACAGGATGTACTATTTCCTCTTAAACTAGGCATAATTTCTTTCATATTAAATAATTGATGGGAACACAGGGCATGGTTGGTTTAGTTATCATGTATATTTTTTTTAGTTACCATAAAATTGTTTTACTACGTTCTTTTTCCATCACTTTCACATTCAGATTAAATGCGTATACAATTATTTTTTTATTGTTATATTTTAGTATTTTAATATAAAATGATCAACACTTTTACACATATATACGTTAATAGTATATACTTTCTTATTGATAATTAATATTTCCTTTAATCTAAAACGTGTATTTCAGAAAATTATACAGGAAAAAGCAAAATCGCAATAGAAATACATATATATATATATAATATATATATATATATATATATATATATATATATATATATATATATATATATATATATATATATATATATATATATATAATAGTTGAATTGTAACAAATGTGAAGAACTTTCATTATTATTATTATTATTAATAATATTTAAATAGTAAATATATTTAACACAAAAGGAATCATTAGCGATTCGCTAATTATTTTCTTTATTCACCGGCTATATTTAATTTTTCACAAGTATTTGTTAAATTAACGATATTGTGATAATAATTAAACAACTTTTACTAATCATCTATGAATCTATGATCATTTTACCTTTCTATATATATTATATTTATTAAAATATAATATACTCATAGGTGGGCATTAACTAGTTAATCCGTTAATCGTTAATTAATAAAGTTAACAAAATGGTTAACGGATTAACTTTTAAGTTAACTCAAAAAAATGTTAACGCTTTTGTTAACTTCCGTTAACTTTAGTCCATACATTGGTTGTTTGATGAAAAGTACATAACAAAGTTGTCGAAATAGCTAAAAAAAGGTCTACAAACATTTTGGATGGTTAACTTTTTAACGGATTAACTTTAACTTTCGTTAAATTTTCGAATTTTCGGTTAACTTTAACTTCCGTTACATTTTCGGAATTTTAACGCTTTAACGGTTAACGAAGTTAATTTTTTATTAACGGATTAACGAAGTTAACTTTTCGATTAACTGTGCCCACCTATGAATATACTGCATACCCGTATATACCTACAAGTATTAATAAGTTTAAAATTAATGATGTAATATTTGAAACACCGTTACAAGAAAATGAAAAAAATGTATAGGTTAATATTTTTTTATAAACCTTTGTCTAAAGAAACTCAAAACTTAATTACTTCTTGTTACTAGTTTAAAAGTTTAAATACAATTCTTACATTAGTCGGTATCCATAAGCGTATATTGAAATTAATTTATTTAAAAACAATCACGAAAATAAGTACATTTATAAAACTACAATTAATCTAATTTTTTTTATATAAGTACACTATATTCTACATATGATATACTATTATCTATTGATAATGACATTGACAAATCTACTTTCAATTTACCCCCGTGCGCAAACAATACAGAAGCCGCCAATGTTTGTACATACCTACCTACATAATATTATTTGAACCAGGTGGAAAAGAAAAAAAATCATTAATTCTCACGTCTTTCACGTTTCTTGTAATTAATCTAAATTACATAACAGAAAATATACGTTAATAATATCGTACCAGCCCAGTGATATGAGGAAGTAGATATTGAGTTAAGCTCTAAACATGTTTCTCAAAATGTTTATCAAAATTATTAAATTATCTAAATACAATCACTAAATTTCGCTATAGCTTAACATAAAACAACTAGGGTGACCAGATTTCAGATTTTGTAAATCCTGATTTTAGATTACGCCAACCCTGACAAACCCTGAAAAAAAATACCCGCGTTAATACATAAATACCTTCTTTTTTTAATATACCTATCAAATATTTGTTTTTGCGAGATGAAAATGAAGACCTTAGCAAACATTACTGTTGCGCCCGTTTTTTGGTTCTGATCATTTTTACCAAACCCGAAGAAATTGTAACCAAACCCGGATCCCGGAGAAACACAATACAAACCCTGAAACTCCGGGTCAAAACCTAAAAATAACATACAGTAGAAACCGGTTATAACGAAATCGAAGGAACCAATCATATTGGTCGTAAAATGCGGATAGTCGTAATAACCGGTAAAAATGCACTTATATGGGATTCAGTTGAACTTTTATTTTGAGTCGTTAAAACCGATACGTCGTATTTACCGATGTCGTTATAACCGGTTTCTACTGTATATTAAATTTGGTTCTTTAGATAGTGGATGGGTCATCTGTTGCCCCCCCCCCCCCCCCCCCCTACCCCTTAAGAAAATATGATAATTCAAACAAAAACTTTATATCAATAAAAGTATCCAAAAATAAATTTTAACTGTCGATATATGTATACCAAAGCTAATGTAAGTCAAATCGAGAAAATACACAGGAAAACATTATTAAAACCAATACGATATACCGGGTGGTCTATTTAAATTGAGACAAGCAAATATCTCGAAAATTAAGTTTTTTCAGGGAAAATGTTTGGTACAAAAGTTTCTGGGTTAAAAGGGGGAAAACCAATCGAGGTAAAATTTTTGAGAGGTTTTAAGGTCGTTTTAATTTTTTTTAAATGGAAACCTATTTCTTTTTTTACATATTCGTTCCTTACAGAAAAAAAGAAACAACTATTGTCTGACAAGGGAACCTTTTCAAGTCGAAAATTCGTATCGAATTTAAACTTTGTATATAGTTAGAGTAAGTCAAGATAAGTAAGAAAAAAATTATCTTAACTGCGGTAAAACGGTTTAAGGGGGTGAAACATTCCTATGAAAATGTGCAAAATAATCATATTTTTTCAAATAACTCTGAAACTAATGAAAATTTAAAAAAATCTGCAATACAAAATTTTCATGATTTTTAATGCTCTTTCGAATGGCGATCGTTAAAATTCGAAAAAATTAAACCGTTAACCTCCACATCCAACCCACATTTCATAGGTTTAAGTTTTTCGAATTTTAACTATCGCCATTCGAAAGAGCATAAAAAATCATGAAAATTTTGCAATGTAGATTTTTTTAAATTTTCATTAGTTTCTGAGTTATTTGAAAAATATGATTATTTTGTACATTTTCATAGTAAAACCGTTTTACTGCAGCTAAGATAATTTTTTTCTTACTTATCTTGACCTCCTCAAAGTTTAAACTCAATACGAATTTTCGACTTGAAAAGGTTCCCTTGTGAGAAGTTTAATAAAACATTATTATTTGATATAATAATGTTTTACTGTATATTTTCTCGTTTCGATTTAACTGTGATGTACTATATAGTTAATTCAGAATCCACACGATTCTGCGATGTTCTTGCCCTGAGCTATTGTGGTTCCCCTTTGCCCCCCCAAGTACCTCCCATCTTACATACATACTACAACATAATTGCTGGTTTAAAATATGATGATGTCATCGTGCTAGCTGGCTGGTCTCTATGCCACATTAATATACATTCAATTATACTAACATATCTCGCAGACTGTTCTCAAGTGTTATGGAATGACACAATGAACAAAAGGGGTGTATTTTTGTCAGTGCAATGTTATTGTTTTGGTTATAATTTGTTTCAAAAACAAACTAAAATTAAAATGATTTTTAGATTTTCATAAAATGATATGGTCCAACATCGTACCCATTTTCAAAAGTTGAAATTACGATTAACTTGTATTCTTAAATCTTTAATTGTTTAAATATGACATAGAATTTTTGCTTCATCACTCTCCTTAAAAACAATATTTTATTTGAAAGGACCTAAATTATGTTTAATATTAAGGATAAATCAATTGGACTTAATTACCTAGATACACCTATTTTTGTTAAAAAACGAAAGTACCTAATAATGTATCATCTAGAAAAGTTTGTGATACTATAATTTATTTGCAATAATGAATAGGCATTCATTAATAATATATTAATACTAATTAATAAAAACATTCGCATTTATTTTTTTATTTAAGGTAATTTGGTTTCGAAAAATTCTGTTTTTAATTCATATTCAAAACAAATGTACGTACATTTAATGGAATATTTTACTTTGTTAATTATTGAAAGTAAAAAAAGTTTTATTTAATTTGAAAATTGAAATAGGCAGAACAGTATATAATAGTTACATGTACTAATTTGCTGTAATGACAGAGCTAGTTTTTCATTATTTTGAATAAATTACACGTAAATATATTTGTTTTACAACTTTTTTAGTATTTAAAAGGGTTGAAGTTTCGAATAATTAGTTTTTAAAACGTCTCTATATAGCCAATTGTGTAGAATTTCAATAAATAGAGTAATTTCGGCAAGTTCTCTCATTTATCGTGTATTAAAAAATCTATTTTTAATATACAATTACTCAAAAACCATACGTCTAATATTTTAAATAAAAATTAATAAAATATATGAGTTATCCATAAATAACATATTAAAATTTTAGACTTGTATCTCTATACATTGCTCTAATGATCGAATAACTTTAATAGCTCTTACTTTTAATACTAATATATTTAAAATTTTAACAAAATATCATATAAATGTTATCAATAAACAAATATAAATTAAATAATATTTCTTAAAGTCGCGTTCTTAACATACTACATATATACGATATAAGAATTCTTACAAGGTAATATTACTTTTTAATTATTTCTTTTATCAGGTATTTTATTTGGATTCTATTTGATTACTGCCATTTTTTTTTTAATATTTTGTTTGTTCTTATTCCCGACTTTTTCTATTATACAACTACAGTGAAACCTGGATAACTGAAACCTCAAGAGACCAATTATTTTATCCCGTTTAAAGAGGTGTCCCATTTACCTAGTTTCTCAGATATCCAAGTTCATCCTAGTGATTGTTTCATTTACAGAAGTTAAAAAAGAACTGTACAGTGTACAGATTCTTTTCCCACATATTTTTTTCAATTTGTCTCGTGTCTGTCAGTTATAGAGGTAATAAATCTTAGTTATTCCAGTAAGAGAGATAATTATCGAAAAAAATCAAAAAATGAAATCTAGTTATAGTTTCCCACTTATCCAAGTCCCACTTAATCAAGTTTTACTGTATAATGTTTCATGGAATAAACTTTTTATTATTATTAGGTATTAATTAAATTAACTAAACAAACAGTAAGCTTGGTTTTAAAAATTATATTAATATTCATAAAAATGAGAACAAAAAAAGATAGCTCCCGAACTAATAGATAATAATAATGTAATGTAATTTGATAGATATCCAGGGCCAAATTAAAACTTTCGTAGGCCCTAGGCACTATATATCTATTGTATTTGTGCCTAATAGATAATATACCTATTCATTATAAATGCCCATTATAATAATTTATTTAAATTTTATTATATTTGTAATATTGATATCTTTTTTTGTAAACCTATTGATTTTGATTTATTATTTTTACGTACGAATATTAGAAAAAGTTTAATATATATTGATATGTACAGTAATTGTATTATTAATTGAGATATATATTTAATTGCAATAAAAAGTAATATTTGTAGGTGAAAGTTGAGTATTGTTTTATTATTCGTTGAACCATATCAAAATCGTGAAAAAGATATACAGTTGTACAAAGTAGTTAATAATAATACAAATACAAATTATTTTCAACCTTTGCCCTTACCTTTTTTTTAATTATTGTGTTATTTTTTGTCTATAACTTATTTCGAAATACCTGGATTTAATTTTACAAGGTTTAAATTAATTAGTAAATATTACACGAAACATTTAAGTAAACCGGAAATGGATTTTCCGCTTTTTTACATGTTGTATATTTCAACCTCCCTAAAAACAGTAAATTTTAAATAAATCAATTATAAATACTAACTTTCTCCTATGAAACACTTACGTAGGCGGGAAATGGTAATTTTCTGGAATTTTATACAAAATTGTAGACATAAATTCTAATTAAAATACGACTTTAATCTACTTTTAAATGTTATCATTATTTTTTTTTTAATTAATTAAAATCAGTAGGTACAGTTTTGTATTATTTTTAGATACATTATGTCGGTGACTGTTTCGATTATAGAGGAATCTCCTTTTCGCGAGACTAGTGAATATTTTAATCGAATGCTATTTAGCATAATTAAGCTTTCAATAACGTTTACCAACCGTTAAAAATAAAATGCACATTCTGTTTTTCACGGTACATTAAATTTGATAATTCACTATACGTATTACTAATTATATCATGTACACAACAACCTTACGTTTAATACATTTTCATTTCCTATAATTTATTTACATAATAATCATATGTGAGATACTCGGTTGCCCGTGCGATTAACTCCACTTTTTCGATTTGATAATTTATAAATTATATCCTTCTTTTAATCAGTGGTGTAGTTGGGGGGGGGGGGGGATAAGGGAATCAATCCCCCCCCATGAGTCTTTTTTTTAGTTGTGAAGAATATAAGCAATTTTTGTACTTTGCACCATATAAATGATGATTTTCATAATGAAAAATATAACTATGAGATTTAATACTAAGTCATATCCCCCCCTTGCAAAAAGCTATCTACGCCACTGCTTTTAAGAAATACTATTGTTTTTAAAATTGACCGGCATAATTTCTAAAGATTGATATGATAGAAATTAAACATTTGAGAGAATCTATAAATATTTATAATAAATAAATAACTTAGAACAATAAAACCAAAAGTAATTGACGTATTAAAAAAAGTAAAAGTATTTTAAATCTTATCGCAAAACACCCACTTGAAGTTTACAACAATAGAATCCCACCATTGCATCGACAGTAAAATAAAAAACAAAAATAAATAAATAATAAACACAAAAGTCATCTTACCGTGCTATGTTCAGTTGCACAAAATATTTGTTTTTATTATTTTGTTAACACAAGAGGGTCACTTTTCGGTAGATGATCACTTATAAAAAAACGGTCACATGTTTTATTTAAAAAGCACGCGTCAGTAGGGCTTTAGTCGGCAGCAAACAACATACTGAATAACCAGACGTTCATTGCGGTGTGTGTTAGTAACAGCTTTAGATCTTAAAAACGAAATATACCGAGTGCGCTCGAATCGTTAAATAGGGATGTACAAAAATAAACAATACATATTATATATATAAACATCATATAACGAGGGAGTTTTTTTTTACATACCAAGGGCACATTTTTTTCAACCCGAGATTTAAGCACAAAGATATTTAGTATCAATTTGTTTGTAATTTTATTAATGTATGTACTCATCATTATCTAAAAAACCTTATTAAATAAATGTCACCCTTGTAATGAATTTTTGTATAAAATTGCATCTAAAAAATTTTTTTTTTGTTATAAAAAGTCATAAACTTTTTCTTCCCACGACCTCTTTTTACAAGAAAAATCTTTGATCTAATTTACGTTTGCTAACGTGTTTTACAATCTTTAGAATATTTACGCGACACAGAGTTTAGAAACCACTGTTTCTTTAGCGTTGAGGGTTGAAACTTATGCATGGAGTCAATTTTTTAATAAAAATTACAGTTGCTGCTAAAAAATTTCAATTTTGTATCAAAAAATACTACCAGTTTTAACATGTACTGTCAATTTAATAACTTCTACAATCCCCATTGTATTTTTTATAATATGCAATTTTTACTATATTCATAAATATATTATTTACATGATTTATTCAACTATTATTTTTAAGTTGAATTATTTTTTTAATAACTGCTATACAAATTATTTCATTTCAATTAAAAGACAATACGATTGTGTAAAATTAATTACATTAATAGTATATTTTTTATTAATATAACAAATAAAACTATATCAATAATATATAGATTTCGATCCTGCCCGCAAAAATTACTAATTGATATTTTAACTTTATACAATATTTTTAACCGTTTCAAGATTACTACATCAAATAGTAATATTTCTTTAAAAATTGAGTGATCGTTATGTAATATTTTTCTCTGTGTGGCTTATTAAAATATATGCCAAAAAATATATATTGTTATAATACCTACATTTTTTAAACTTCCTAGTTGAAAAAATGTATATCTCTGATAATTAATCAAAATTATTATTTTTAATTTTATTATGGAATCTGTTTGGTAAAATACATTCAGTAGTAAAGATGTTGAAAAACATTGAATAGGAAAAAGGATGCGATCATAGAAATAGAACATAGACCGCGTATTTGACTCGAAAACATAGTTGTGTCAAAGAAAAGTTATGGAAAGTAGTTTAGGACATACGTCCTTATATAAACATAAGTGTCTTTCATTCTTCTTAGAAAAAGAGATAGATATATCCTAAACGTCATTGCATCTCTCTTATTGTTTTGAAGAAATGTTAATGAGCTTAAGGAAGATGTGCACAATCTGAAATTTTTCCCAGCCCTACTAATACCTCTACATATAACATGTATAATTTCTACCTGTGCAAAAGACACGCACACACACACAGACACAGACACACACAGACACACACACAAGCCCACATATGTTCAGAAATGCAGCTGCAGTCAGTATACATAGATGTTATAGTATACACCCATATGGGTAGCAAACATTTTACCCTCTAACCCAGCAATTCCGAACCTGTTTTTGTATGCGTGCTTCTTTATCTTAAAACCAACATCTCAATTTTTAGCATTTCCACATACCCCCTGCTTAATTTCATTTGAACTCTTGCTAAAATACTCCCCTTATCGATTTATTTGGTGTAAAAAAAATAATACAAAATGTGTACATAATAAAAAAAATGTAACGTAACACTCAAAATTATCGTGAATAAAAATTATATTACACTTAACTTATAAATTTTCTAATAAGACGCAGTATCTCTACATTATTTGATTATTTTCTAATTTCTGACGCTTTCAAGAAATTAATGACCAAAAATCGTTATTCGTTGCATTCCAATATTAATTTATTTTTTCATACCTTCTGATGTTTTATAAAATTGTTAAAAACAAAAACCGCAATTTTAAACAATATACAAATTGTATAATGTAAAATAAACAATTTAATAATTGAATGCTTCTATTAAAGCGTTTTGTTTAAATAAATATCATTTAAATGAAAAACTACATAAAAATAATTGTTTATATTTTGTACACATGTAAAAAGGTTTACTTGAGCCAAGTAAACCTTGTTTTGTATATAACGAAAACAATATTTTCTTAAGATAAGAAATATACTATATACTTAAACCAACTATAGTATTCTTGGACGAAGAAATAATGTAGTTGGATTAAGATTAAGATTAACTTTTCTTATATTAAGAAAATATTGTTTTCGTTATATACAAAACAAGATTTTCTTGGTCCGATCCTGTTTATTTTGTGTGTAATCTATGATTTTCTTTCGTATTTTCATTTCATGGTTTGATATTTCTATGTCAAATTGAAGTTTAATGCCTGAATTATTACCTTAAATTTTTTTTAGATTTCGTTAAAAGTATTATGTGGAAAATGATGTGAAAGTTGAAATTTCCAAACCGCAGGTCTGTATCTCGAAATTTTTGAGAAAAATGGCCGTAATTTTTAAATCATAAATCGGAATTGATTTTAGTTTACGGATTTGAAATCAGCGTATCAAAATGACATGTGTAATGGTTGAAAATATTTAGGTAAAGATCTGCGGTTTGAAAATTTCAACTTTTCACGTAATTTTCTATATATTTAACATACTTTTAATTCAATCAACTTTAAGATAAGAAAATAAGATGGAAAATCATAAATTACTATAAAAACAATAATTTTAATTCTTTTTTTATGTTAATTTAAATATCTCTGTTCTAATTTGCAAAATAAAATCCATTTAAAATATCATAGAACAAATATTCCATCATTCAATCAAATTAATTCGATCATGATATCTATGCAACTTGTAATACACTAATGTTAAAATATAGTATACATATATATTAGATCAGGGATTCCCAACGGGGTTCAAGTGGACCCCCTGGGGGTCTATGGAAGTTTAAAAAGGTCTATAGTATTCACGGATATTGGAGGTATATGATAAATTTTTCTGTTTTAAAATTTTGAATTGCACTGTCCTTTTTTATACATAATTATATTTATTATTTCATTATACATCAATTATATTTATCAATGTATAATTGCAATGGCCTTTTTTTGCTTTTACTTTTTCGACTAGATTGTAGTATATATTTTATAGAATCTAAGGAGGTTTATAAAAAAAACATTATTTTAAAAGGGGTCTATGTAGGAAAAAGGTTGGAAACCCATGATTTATATAGTATTTATGGTTTTTCTTTTTATTTTATTATTTTAAAGTCAATATTTATAAGACAAATTGAAATTTGGCGCACAAAAATTACAAAAAAAAAATTAATTTTAGATTTCGTTAAAAGTATGTTTATTTTATAGAAAATGATGTAAAGAGTTGAAATTTTCAAGCCGCAGGTTTGTATCTCATCGCGTTCTCGAGATATCGTCTCTTAAAGTTTTAGTTTTTTCAAAATTTTAAAGAAAAATAGCTGTAACTTTTGAACGTGTGGTCGGATTTGATTTTTGTTCACATATTTGGAATCAGCGTGTCAAAATCTATATAATGACATGTATAATACTTGAAAATTAGAAAAAAAATTTTTTGCTGAAAATCGAGATTTTTCCAAGGGGTATACCTTAAAAAAATGTCGATTTTTGGCAAAATTTTTTTTGTCGAATTTTAAGGTATTTTATATGTTATTATAAGGATTTTGACGCGCTGATTCCAAATTCGTCGAGAAAAATCAAATCCGACATCACATTCAAAAGTTACAGCCATTTTTCTCCAAAATTTTGAAAAAAACTACAACTTTAAGAGGCGATATCTCGAGAACGCAATGAGATACAAACCTGCGGTTTGAAAATTTCAACTTTTCACGTCATTTTCTATAAGATTAACCTATTTTTAACGAAATCTAAAATTCAAAATTTTTTTGTAATTTTCGTGCACAAAATTTCAATTTGTCATAGAAATATAGAATTTATTATAGGAAAATACAAAGGAAAGTCATAAATTACTGTATAAATCAAGGGTTTACACCCTTTTTCCTATATAGACCCCTTTTAAAAGAATGTTTTTTATAAACCTGCTTACATTTTTAGATTCTAGGAAACATATACTACAATACAAATTAAAGCAAAAAATAAAAAGTCTCATACTTGTACAAAATTGTAGTATATTCATGTTTTCCCAAATCTATAAATATAAAGGGATCTACAAAGAAAATTATTCGTTTAAAAATATATCTAGGAAAAAGTTTTGGAATATATATGTACTTATAATGTATAACAGAATTTAAAGAAATATAACTTACCATATGTTCTAAAGCTTTTTCTTCTAGTTCTTGTAAAGTCCAGCTTGCCCGAAAGTTCAAAGGTTGGAGACGCAGCTCCATTTCTTTTACCCATCTCTTCAGACATCGCAATTCATATGTTACATCTAAATCAAATAAATATAAAACTAATAAAAATAATAAAATAATAATACATTTCTTATAATATTATATTTATATCCTTTCAGGGCCCATATTCTCGAGCTCACTCGAGAATATGTCGATTCGAGTTTTTCGTTCGAGATTTTAAATCTCGTATGCCAAGGAGAAGTAGAGATTTTTCATTCGACATTTCTATAGAAAAAAAGTCGCATCGAGATTCGAGAATACGGTATAATTTACAGAATCGAAATTCTAGTAAATAACTTAATGACTTTTAGTTTTAGTTTAGTAATCTCGGCCGGATGAGAAAAAGTCGAACGAATTCGAGAATAGGGGCCCAGGACGAATTTATCGAATATGAATCGTTGAAAATATGTATTTAAAAAAATATTGAATTTCATCAAGTATTTTGCAAACTTGTGCATTCAGATTTTGAATTAAGGTTGATAAATAGTCCATGGATTTTTTCAATATTCATAATAAAAAATAAATTGAATTCAACCGTGAAATACAGGCCCATATTTAAAATCATTTTTATCAAATTTTCGTGAAATTATAATTGCTATATAGAAAATAACGTATTTTTTTACAAACAATACCTATCTCAATCTATTATCAAAGTTACAATTTTTCACAAAAATTTATAAAAATAAAATTCCAAAAGAAAAATATCAACAAATTCACAAAGTACCTATGTAATTCGCTTGTATTTTTTTATAAAGAATAAATCAGCTATGGGCAGATTTCAAAATTGCATTGCAAAATATATTACAACGCCATAATACATTTTTTCCAAAGTAGATTAAATTTTTTTCATACCTCAAATGTATACAAAAAATTTAAGTCTACGCTTCTAATATCATCAAAACTTAATACAGTAGAAACCAATTATAACGATATCGATTTTAACGACTCAAAATAAAAGTCCAACTGAATGCTATATAATTGCATTTTTACCGGTTATTACGACTATCCGCTTTTTACGACCAATATGACCGGTCCTTCGATGTCGTTATAACCGAATTCTACTGTATTTAATTTTAACATCATATTTTTAATACTATAATATTTGGAAAATAATATTGTATATCAATATTATTTTTACTACCTATACAGTGGCGTAACTACCGCCGGTCTGGCCGGGGGCCCGAGCATCAGGGGAGCCCCAAAAGTGGTAAAGGAATTTTTTTTACTGTGATGATTTTTTTAGAATCGAAACAATCAAAAAATATTCATATTCGTTTATAGGTATAATTATAATTCGTTTTAATATTAAAATTGAATATCAAAATCTTAAAAACTTTAAAATTTGGCATGTTATTGATTGTTTTTCATTTTAGTATTGTACCATCAAAATATTTTTTTTTACATAAATCACTTTTTTTTTCAAACGTCAATGTATTTGAGGTATGGATACGGATACCTCAAATACATCTCTTCAAAATTCTAAGCAATAAATATTATTGTGGGAGGGGGGTGAAATATTGTAGAAACATCCCTTACAAGGGTCTCCTTCTGAAAAATTGTCTGGGGCCCCTATTTTTATAATTACGCCACTGTACCTATACATTATTATAACAATATAAAATAATAAAAGTTTATAACAATAGAGGCACCTGCAACAAAATCTTGCGGAGTTGCTACTAGTGATATGGCCTGTTGTACAGCGTCCCATTTGGTATTTAAGTGAGCTAATCGCCAGCTCACCTCGTCGTTTATTTCTGGATACTTTTTCAATAGCCAGTTAGCTTGTTCTGTAAATACCACTCTTCTGTACTTTTTATGTTCCAACTGGTCCATAAACTGCAACAATATCATCTATAAATATTTTTATACTTTAGATGCACAATAAAAAAGCAAACTCATATATACCCAAACGTTATTTGAACCAGGGTCATTTGAATTTGTTAAATGGGATGATAACACGAAACTTTCCGACTGATAATATGTCAAATCAATTGTTCTCATTACACTAAACATTTTTTATGCACACTGCACTTAAAAACTTTTAACTAAACTTAATAATGTTTAACAATATGTTGAATATTTTTCTTCGTTGGTCAAACAGAAACTACTATACTAGCGAGTCTTAAACAAATAGTACAATAGGAAATTATCAAAAACCAATTAACGGGTGTATAATACCGATAATACAAAGAAACATGATTGTACAAAAAATTATAAAATTTTAAGACGCAATTTATTTGAAAGGCAGAGTTGCATTCAACACAAAAAAACGTTATTTCATAACATATGTTATTATAATAATTTTACTTGCGATTTGAGAATGTCCACGCGACTAGTTTCTCTAAAAATGATGGTTAAATTACATTAACACTATAAAACTACCTTTTTAGGGCTTGTATGATCGATTTTCCGTCCGTCCGTCTGTCTTCCACCGCAAGATCTCGGCCCCCTGACCACCTAGAGACCTCGGGTTTTCGCTAAATGGTAGGTCTGTTGTTCTAATTTAGCCCTTTTTAGAATTTTTTCGGTCATGACACCCCCCCCCCCTCAAAAAAATCTATTTACCGCATTTGACTCGGGATCGATTCACGAATCGATTGGTAAGGGTATTTTTTGAGTTGTGTCAAGTGGGTTGCACGGCAACACTGACGTTTGGGTTTTGATAAATTTTTTGTCTTAACGGGGAAAGCCACTATGACGGAAAAAATAATTTTTTTTCTTACAATTTTTAAAGTATACAATATACATATTCATAAATATGTATACAAAAAAAATTAGTTTAAATTCTGAAAATTGACAGAGTTACAGTCAATTTTGTGAGACGATGTAGCGCGGCCGGTTATGACATAACAAAAACATTAAACACGTTTATCTCGAAATGACATTTTTCGACCTGGTTGACACGATTCCTTAAAAACTAATGTACCGATTTCATATTTTTTAAAATAATTTTCGTAATTGTAGTAGCTATCGTTGCACGTAGCCGATTTTTGAAATTTTGATAATTACTATTTTTAAAACCGCTGTAGTAAAAAATATAGGTCTTAAAAATGAAAAAAAAAATTCAAACGATAAAAAAAGGCTACGTGCAACGATAGCTACATTCATATAGATATTGATAAATACAATTTATTTTTTTCATATAACCTTTCTCGAAATTTCGAGTGAACCGTAGAGAAAAATATTTTTTTTGGTTGTCACATCGAGGCTCATAACTTTGTAAATATTTAATATTTTTCAATAAAAATTGATATTAAATAAGTTGGATATATACTTAATAAAATATCATTTACCTGATTAAAAAATATTTAGTTATATCTGTGAAAAAAATTCCCAAACTTTAACAATTTTTTGACCTTTTTTTTGAGTTTTAATACGGGCAGGAATTTTAAAAACTGTCAAATGACCCATGCTTTTATTAAATATTAAATTAACTTACTGCAGAGAGTGATGAACTTTTGATAGTTTCCTCTTTAGAATATACAGCTTCTTGAATTCTATTCAACCAGGAGTAGAGTTCAGAAAACTGGGACAAGAATTCTTTGAAGCTCCACGCATCTTCAACGTTTACTAATTCTCTATTAGTTTCCTGTTATAAACAAATAAAAGTTTACTTATTTTTTAATTTATTTTATTAATTAGTAATATTTCGAGGGTTTTCTGTTTTCCCAGGCATTCAAATTTTAAATATAATTTATTTTACTGTCCTTAATTTTCGTATTATTTAATTGTTGATAATATAATATACCTTACAACTGTCGATCAAATTGTTGTCCATAATATAGTTATAATTAGCTTGTAAAGCTGCCCAGAAATCATCCTTGCAATCCTCACGACTTGAAGTCGTTCCCCACGATCTCCGCCAGTTGTCCTTTTCAGATTCTTTACGTTTTTTAGTCAAACTGTTGTAAGCGCGCTCCGATCTTCGCCTCACATTTTCCGGGCTGTCAAAACAACCGCTATTCGGTCTTAGTGAAGACAATGAAAAACTTGCCTTCATAGCGGAGTTTTCAAAACCTTTAACACATTATTTATACGTACACATTAATACTGAGGACAAGCAATCGTTTTTTTGTTCGATAATTAAAGAAAGTTTGTCTACGAAATATTTGCATTTTTTTTAATATTTCTAACTTAAGGTTATACGTCTAGCACACTGTAAAAAAGATTTGGTTTCGAAAAATTTTGTTTTTAATTTATATTCAGAACACATGTACCTACATTTAATGGAATATTTTACTTTGTTAATTATTAAAAGGAAAAAAAATTATTAAGATAATAGTAACATGTACTAATTTGCTATAATGGCACAGCTAGTTTTTCATTATTTTGAATAAATTACACGTAAATATATTTGTTTTATAATTATTATAGTATTTAAAAGGGTTTAAGTATCTAATAATTAGTTTTTTAAACGTCTCTATACAGCCAATTGTGTAGAATTTCAATAAATAGAACACTTTCGGTAAGTTCTCTCATTTATCGTGTGTTAAAACCTCTATTTTTAATATCCAATTACTCAATAACCATACGTACAATATTTTAAATAAAAATTAGTAAAATAAAAGAGTTATCCATAAATAAAATATATTAAAATTTTAGACTTTTATCTATACATTGCTCTAATGATCTAATAACCTTAAGCAAATGTTTTTTATGTGCATAGCTTTAAATAATATAATAAGTAAAAAAGTTTAATTTAATTTGAAAATTGTAATAGACAGAACGGTATATAATAGTAACATCTACTAATTTGCTGCAATGGCAGAACTAGTTTTTCATTATTTTGAATAAATTACACGTAAATATATTTATTTTACAATTTTTATAGTATTTAAAAGGGTTGAAGTTTCGAAAAATTAGTCTATATAGCCAATTGTGTAGAATTTAATATCCAATTACTCAAAAATCATACGTCCAATATTTTAAATAAAAATGAGTAAAATATATGAGTTATCCATAAATAACATATTAAAATTTTAGACTTTTATCTATACAATGCTCTAATAATCGAATAACCTTAAGTCTTATTTATTAAATGGTACTAGGTACTAAACTCCAACGTTTCGTTTAACTTTTTAGTGACTTGTGTACGGGACAAACGATATTAATAAACACTTTGTAGTTTTGTATGTATATTTATTTATTGTAAGTTACACTGTGGTTGTTGCAAGAATGTTGATGTTATGTATTGTAATGTAACGAGCGCGAGAGTACTGCAGCGAGATGTTTACTGTGTCAGAAGCAAAGACCAACTATCTTGTTTTGCCAAAAATGAAATATCCTGTCACAGGATCGTTAGACAAGGATAGCGAGAGATATTTAGAGAAGGGGAAAAATAGAAAGTGGTTTGCTTGGGAAAATCCAAAAGGCGGCATCTACTTTGACCCTAGCACTACTGAGCTTAGGATAAATTAGACGTTAGCCGACCGGAAATACCCAAGCGTACGTGTTACTAATAACCTACAGAGGATTAAGAAAGATTAAAGAATTTGCTGAAAAATGTAAAAGTCTAGACACGTTGTAAAAGTAAATAAGTTGTCGGCAAACTTAAATAAAGGAATAAAAATAGTACGAAATATTAAAAATAAAATTTAAGAAATTTGAACGTGTGAGATGTCGCGAATGTCGCTACAGTACCCCCCTGCCAGTGATTTAATTCACGAAAAACCTATCTGTAGACGGTCCGTGAAGCGGGCGCGCCTACTTGACTGTGTTCGTCGTCCTCCGTCTGGCTGAATTTCGGGCCGGTGGGCGGGAAAGACTGGAGCTCTTGATGCGTCGTCTGTTTCTTTATTGCGTTCTTCGTCGTTGTTGTATTTGTTCGTTCGATAATTTGAGTGCTTGTTGGTTTGTTTGTTGGTCGATTGTCCAGGTGTAGTGATGATGACTGAGGGAGCCAAAGCGAGATAGTACGGCGTATGCGTTATGAATTGAGTCACGATGAGCTTGTTCGCAAAAGCCTGGGTTGCGTGTACGACGGTGGTTGCGTCGTAGTCGTGGGTCACGATTCGAGTGACTGCAACAACCTCGGCGGCGTGTGCGGCGACGGATGCATCGTAGTCGTGGGTCACGATTCGGGTGACTGCAACAACCTCGGCGGAGTGTGCGGCGACGGATGCATCGTAGTCGTGGGTCACGAATCGGGTGACTGCAACAACCTCGGCGGCGCGTGCAGCGATGGATGCATCGTAGTCGTGTGTAATCAGAGAATGGTGTACCTGGTTGTTTGGTGAATTGCGTTTGTCGTATTGTCTGGTCGTGCTGCTTGGAAGTCTGGGAAGTACCTCGATATGTGGCGATGAACCAGAGGCGACCGTGACTGTTAGGACTTGAGACTCAGTCATATCCAATTGAGTGGTGATATGGGTGAGTAGGTCCAGGAGTCGGTGATTCCGTTTGTCCAATTGTGATAACCAGAGATGTTTTTGAACTCTTGAGACTTACTGGAATTGCGTCTTGGTAGTCGTGTTCGTGATGATGGTGTGGCGCGATGTCGAAGGGCAGGTGTCGTCTGTCGCCATTACCGACTGCCCGTTGTAGTGCCACTTATGAGTCATGGCCGTAAAATTGTTGTATCGAACTTGTTGTTAAGCACTTTGTTGCAGTTTCCGCGAGAGCACTCACTGTTATTTCTAATGCCATATCTTTGTTCATCTCGCTTGTCACTTGGTCGATGGCACGAAACACCGTTTAAAAAAAAATTGTCAGTTGCGCTATAGTTTGAGTTTGTTGAATACACAAATCACTTTTTTATTGTCACTGTCACTATGTAGGTATCACTTCGGTCGCGAAAAAATTACATAGGGCGCGGACAAATCACGTCGGGGTCACCACTTTAGTGACTTGTGTACGGGACAAACGATATTAATAAACACTTTGTAGTTTTGTATGTATATTTATTTATTGTAAGTTACACTGTGGTTGTTGCAAGAATGTTGATGTTATGTATTGTAATGTAACGAGCGCGAGAGTATTGCAGCGAGATGTTTACTGTGTCAGAAGCAAAGACCAACTATCTTGTTTTGCCAAAAATGAAATATCCTGTCACAGGATCGTTAGACAAGGATAGCGAGAGATATTTAGAGAAGGGGAAAAATAGAAAGTGGTTTGCTTGGGAAAATCCAAAAGGCGGCATCTACTTTGACCCTAGCACTACTGAGCTTAGGATAAATTAGACGTTAGCCGACCGGAAATACCCAAGCGTACGTGTTACTAATAACCTACAGAGGATTAAGAAAGATTAAAGAATTTGCTGAAAAATGTAAAAGTCTAGACACGTTGTAAAAGTAAATAAGTTGTCGGCAAACTTAAATAAAGGAATAAAAATAGTACGAAATATTAAAAATAAAATTTAAGAAATTTGAACGTGTGAGATGTCGCGAATGTCGCTACAACTTTAATGTCAATAAATACATATTATAATTATATTTTACTTACTTGTTCCTACAGGCATTTTTAAATGTAATCAGTCTTTTAAATTGAAACTTTACTTGTAAAGTAATTTGACTTGTAGAGCATCTTGCATCTCTATTTTCGACCAGATTAGGGGTATCTATAATAAATATAGATCATATAATTTTCATTATTTTCTACATTCGTACACACACAGTATTATTTTATACTAAAGGTATCTTATATTAGTAAATATTAAATAGTCTTATGTCAACAAATATAAGAAATACCTACAAGTGTATATAGAAAGATATTTTTTATTTAAACATACATGCATTGTTTACGAATTATTTTCTTATCTTAGAATGTCTTAGATACAAATAAAGCATAACTATACAAAACCCGACATGACATATTTAAATATTTTGTTAATATTCTATGAATTCTACATACTGTCATTTATTTGTTCCAATATAGTATTATTACAAATAAATAAATAAGTATGTATTTAATATTTTATATTATAATTAACACCTTTTTCAACATATTCTGACCGTGAGTGAATATTTCTTAATATGAACATTCCTAAAGTATAGTCGGTTTAATTTATTAATTAATTAATTATTTAATTAGTATGTATCATAATAATAGAATAAATACAATTGCATTAATGTTTTATTGAACTTATAAATATTAAATCAATCATATGTACCTACACATACCTTAGATAAAAATAGTGCACATTATTTATAAACACATTCTGATATCATTTAAGCTATAATTATTACATTAGGGCACATGTCCCCCACTTAACTTCAATGTAAAACATGTGTTGTTAAAATCTACAAATTAGGTATATGTAGTTAAGTAACAATACAAATATTTATGCAGAATTCATTAGAAAGTCATTTATTATGAAATGCCATATAATAATATTTTTTTCGTGATTTCTATGAATTAAAATCAACTGCAAAATTACTTCATTACTCACATATTTAATTAAGTCGTTAAATTAACAAAAAATAATCATATCAGACTTCAAATAAAGACGTTAAATAAACACACAATAAATTTCCTTATCAATACACTTTTGATAAATAAAACGGTTTTTTTGATATCGAATTAAAAATAATTAATTTTTTCTATTCATATTATATTATCACCCGCTACTGACAAATAATTTCATATGACCTTAGCAAAATGCAAATTGCCTTTAGCCCACTCACATTGCGAATAAATTTATAAATATATTTTGGACAGGAAGACAATTTGGATTCTACCTGGAAAAAGAATTATAAATATTTTTGGAATGCACGCAACTAGAATATATATAAATAAAACAACATTATGTGTATTGATTTTACAAATCCATTTAAGAAACAGATAGAAATGACATTATACAAATCATGATGTCAAATTCACAAAACACTTTATCACGATATCTTATCAAATCTATCAATAAATATCAATTAATGCAATTGGAATTTACACAATTAAATGTTTTACCTTATTTGTTCATATTGTAAATGTTAGCAACACATGGTACACTGATAAAAACATATGTTATTTAGATTAAGTATATATTTACCTATATTGTGTTATCCTAAACACTATTTTGTTCACTGAAAACACATTTTTCTTGACAAATCACCAACTTACATACAGCAGTAAGTTACAAGAGCAATACATACACACACATACTTTAGTCCGGTGTTTCTCCCATCTACCTAGCGCGCATGCACCTTTCCAGCGTGCTAACTGGTCGTCAAAGTCCAAGACAGAGATAGAAATATGTTACATACGTTTACCACATATGTTCTTGCGTTTCCTGTACGTCACAAGTGCGTGTTGATTCATATTTTTACCTGAAAAACGCACAACCTCACCTTTTTTATAAAAATCCCGCAAATTTTTGCTTTTATCAATTTTGAAACATTTCACTTAAGGTAGAGTAAGACGGGCATTAATATTACCAGCAATTTTATAATTTCTATGGATATACAATAGGGTGGATCAAATTATATGGGGCCGAAAAAATCTCTATGGGCAACTCGCGATTCTGGTACTATTGGGCCATAACAAGTATTTTTGCCAATGGAACCATACCTCTAAAATCATTTTCGAGCTTGCCGAAATTTATCTGAAGATATTTTCCAAAATACTCAAAAATCGATCTATTTAGTGCATTTCGAATGTACAAAAAAATTATTGAAAATGTGTATACGGGGGTTTTTTGGGTTATTTTCAATAATTTTTTTGTACATTCGAAATGCACTAAATAGATCGATTTTTAATATTTACCTTTTTATGAATACCTATCCCACAAATTTTTGCTTTTATCAATTTTTAAACATTTTACTTAAGGTAGAGTTAGACGGGCAATAATATTACCAGCAATTTTATAATTTCCATGGATATACAAATATTACCCTGTGTAACCACACTCGGCAATAATATTTTTGACAAATTTTTCAAATTTCTCGCTTCAAATCAATGGAAATTACAATATTATTGACCGACTAACTCTACCTTTAATATTTATCCCCAAAATAAACTTTTATATGCATATGTGACATATACAAGATATCTGAACCTAATAAAAATGATTTGTAAGTAAAATACGTTATATACATTCAAATATCTAAAGTAGTCACAAATGACGTAATGCGTGAACTAGTACAAAAATAATGAGCATGTTAAGAATCAGCCGGAGTGAGCGGTGAGTAGCGAATGTTTACTCATAAATGTTAATATGACGCATTAGATCTATTTATCCTTCAGAGCACGCCTTTACGAATACGAACTCAACTGGCGCGACAATACTAGTGTAGGAGACTTGAGAAATACTATCCACCTGTATTGTGAAAGACAAACAGTTTCTATAATACGCCACTGCTCGTTGCTCGCGCTACACGGTTCATGTAATATGAAGCAAATACCGGAATCAAGATGTGACAATAACTTGTGTATACATTTAATAATTACCAAACCGATACTATACGTTATACATACATACATACATCGAAATCTTCTTCATTCAAGTATTTTATTAACAAATATGAATAATAATTCAACAAGTATACGAAAAAAATTATATAAAAATTGCTAGGCTGCATTGTAATCTGAGGATAGTTATTATTATAATAAAAAATATTAACTATGCAATATTTTTTATATAAAACACAAGAAAAAGTTTAATTAAGCATAATCAAATTTATTACTTACCTACAATTAAATATAGTTCAAAATTTTTTTCTATGCGGTGTAAAATTTGAAATTAATAATAGCATATTTTATTATACAGTGTATTCTAAGTTGATTAAACAATAAGAAAATTAACATAGGGCGAATTAGAAGTCTTGTAGTAGTCTTTGGTCAAATTTAATGATATGTGCCATTACTGCCATTGGTGCATTTTGAAATGCCGCCATGAAATTTTACTTTGTTTTCACGTTCATAATAATAACAGTAAATTATAAATTATTGTAAAATTTAATATTTTTTGACATATAAAATTGAAAACAAAATTCTAATGACTATTTTATTTTTAGTGGCGGCATTTCAAAATGAACCAATGACACATTTAAATTTGACCAAAGGCTACTACAATATTTTTAATTCTCCCCGTGTTAAATTTCCTAAGGCTTAATTAACTTGGAATACACTGTATATAAAAATGAATGTTCGTTTGTATGTGGCTTATAGACTCGGGAATTACTGAACCGATTTCAACGCGGTTTTCACCAATAGTTTTTCTGTGCATGTTCATGGATATTATAATTTTTTGAAAACCTAAGATTTAACAAAAAAAGACTAAAAAATCTTATCAAGTCGTGTTTTGTTTCCATGATGTCATTTATATAAAAACATAGTAGCCATTGAATACAGAATTCTATAATTTACGGTTTCAATATTTAATTAACTTAGGTCACTATATTTAGTGGATATTAACCTGGGTAATATCGGGACCAATGCGCTAATCTTTAATAAATATTCATAATTCAGGTATAGTATTAGAAATTTTACTAATTGTAAATGTCATTGTAAAAATTGGTACATTACATTTGGTGCTTTACTATATGCACATTAAAATTTTCCTATATGTCCCTTAATTACCTTAATTGGTATATAAATGTTTATTATATTTTTTCCTGAAAGTGAATTTGGAAAAATAAAAAAATAAAATACAACAAATGTAAAATATTTATTTCAAAAATATATTGGGCAAATATGGCACATGTTGTATAAGATTCATACAATAATATTTCTTAATATAAATATGTACTTATAAATATATATTTCTTAACATAATATAACATCTGCTTAATAAAATACAGTCTATTAAAAAATCTGGTATTTTTTGGCACTGTTTGGTATAATATTATAAGGTATTTCGTATACGCAGTCAGTTTTTATTAATGAAAAACAAAATGGCACTAGTTATTTATTTTGTATAAATATTCTTTTAATAGTTAAATGTTTATCATAAAATCTAATAGGATATAAAAATAATTAATAAACCGACTGCTTCTTACTACGTCTATAAAATGATAGATATCCTATAGTATGATAGAACACATAGAGGCAAAATAAACCAAATAAATCAAGCCCCACATCATCTGGTGAAAATCCATATCTTTCTAAAACCTCTTCTCCAGTAGGGATACACGGAAATCCAGATTTGTAATTACAAGCTGAAAAAATATATATAATTAAATAACTCTATATTCCAGACCACCCGTCCATTATGTTTTACGCTCAAACTATTGAAGATAGAATTAAAAAAAAACATTTACTATACAGGCTGGGGCATTTAAAGTGTTACAGAATTTTATCTCAGAGCCATCGCATATTTGAAAAAAATGTTTAAACCAACAAATGTTTGGTTGTTAGGGGGTAATCGAATATTAATGATATTTTTCATTTATATATTTTTTATAGTATGGCCTTCAAGGTTATTTGAAGACCAACATCATTTTTTCAAATAGGAACCTATAGTTTTAATTTAATAGTCTTATTCTACGTGAAAAAACACGAATCTTTTTTGAATAGAAGATTCGCGTTTGTTCACGTAGAATAAACATTTTTTTCAAATATGCGATGGCATATATTTTCAACCCTCTAAAACCGTCTCTTAGGAGGTAGTTTGAGGGGTACATACCCGTTTCTCAGTAAAATCAAATGGAACGGTATATCCAAAAGTACATAATTGTAAAGATCATAAAAAAAATAAGAAACTTTTGTAAAACAACAAATTTTCATACTTTCAATTGTTTAGAAAATATGGCGACTTGTTCTCAAATTAAAATGTGGCTTATAGACTCGGGAATTACCGAACCGATTTCATTGCAGTTTTTACCAATAGTTGATCATTTTTTCGTGCATATTCGTATTTGTATTTTTTTACAAACTGCCTTAATTATTTTTTTAACTGACTAACTACATATATGTACATTGTAAATGTACATTTTATTGAGTTAGTTTTAATTCTATTTTGTATTTTCTTGTATATTTAAGTTGATATTTCTACGACAAAATTAAATCATGATACCAGCTATTATTTCAAAATAACAAGTGTTATATTTATGGATAGATAAAAAATTATGAAAAATACTGACAATTATTTGTTTACATACATAGATACTTATAATTTTTTTTCTTATTTTCGTACATTTCAATTGATATAAATATGATAAATTGAAATTTGATGTATGAAATTTCACTAAAAAATTTTGAATTTTAGATTTCGTTAAAAATAGGTTAATCTTATAGAAAATGACGTGAAAAGTTGAAATTTTCAAACCGCAGACCTGTATCTCATCGCGTTCTCGAGATATCGCCTCTTAAAGTTTTAGTTTTATCAAAATTTTGGAGAAAAATGACTATAACTTTTGAACGTATGGTTGGATTTGATTTTTGTTGACAGATTTGAAATCAGCGTATCAAAATCTATATAATGACATGTATAATACTTTAAAATTCGACAAAAAAAATTTTGTCAAAATTCAGCATTTTTTTAAGGTATACCCCTTTGAATTTTTTCAATTTTCAGCAAAAAATTTTTTTTCGAATTTTAAAGTATTATACATGTCATTATATAGATTTTGACATGCTGATTTCAAATCTGTCAACAAAAATCAAATCCGACTTCACGTTCAAAAGTTATGGCCATTTTTCTCCAAAATTTTGAAAAAACGGAAACTTCAAAAGGCCATATCTCGAGAACGGTTAAAGATACAGACCTGCGGTTTGAAAAATTCAACTTTTCACGTCATTTTCTAGAAGACAAACATACTTTTAACAAAATCTAAAATTCAAAGTTTTTTTGTAAAATTTCATACATCAAATTTAATTTCAAAAGACTAAAAAAATCTTAAACACAACAAATAAATAAAAACTATTCTATAATTACTGTTTTAATCATGGGTTTGAATATTAACCCGGGTATCACCAGGACCAATGCGCTAGTGTAAAATATAAAATTAATACAACTTAACCCTTTAAGTTACCCTTACCTATATTATCAATAATTGACCACTGCAGTATAGATACACATTCGGTTCCATAGTAAAATATCGAAATATATCTTATCCAGTTCAAATGCATAGGAAGATTTGCCAAATTCAAGAAAACTCCTGAATATATTAGAGAGATCAGATCTATTGGAACAGAAACCAACGAAGCAGTCCCTACAGATTCAAATGCAGCCGACATGAAAAATCCTGAAACATACAAAAAATACAAATAATTTTTGTTCGTGCATAAAATACAAATATTTTACCATAAGCAGTCGCTGTAATAGCAGAACCTATAACCGGTACAGAAAATAACAAAAATCCTGCAAATCCTCCATTTAGTCCAACTATCCAAAATATAATTGTCACGTATACAAATGGTTCTATTATAGTTTTAGGTAGCTGTAATAAAATAGTTAAAATCAATTAATCAAAGAGCGCATGTGTCTTTGGACACTCATTTTTTTGTGTATTGTAAATATAAAACTGCAAAAACGTTTGATAAAAAATCTTAAATGTTAATAAGAGTATATACTTAAAGGGGAAAGCCACTCTGACGGAAAAAAATATTTTTTTACATTTTTTTTAAGTATACATATTCGTAAGTATATATACAAAAAATTGAGTTTAAATTCCGAAAATCGACGGAGTTACAGTCAATTTAGTGAGACGATGTAGCGCGGCCGGTTATGACATAACAAAAACATTAAACATTTATCTTGAAATGACATTTTTCGACCTGGTTGACACGATTCCTCAAAGACCAATGAACCGATTTCATTCTTTTTAAATAGTTTTCTTTAATTTTGATAATTACTATTTTTAAAACCACTCTAATAAAAAAATAGGTCTTAAAAATGAAAAAAAGTTTCAAACGATCGCCATTTTGTGAAAAAATAAAATAAATAAAAACGGCTACGTGCAACGATAGCTACATTCATATAGATATTGATAAAAATTTTATTTATTTTTTTCATATAACCCTTCTCGAAATTTCGAGTAAACAATAGAGAAAAAAAATTTTTTTGGTCATTACATCGAGACTCATAACTTTATAAATATTTGTAATTTTTAATAAATTACTCTGTGAAAAAACATCCCAAACATTGACAATTTTTTGACCCGTCACAGTGGCTATCCCCCTTAATTACAACTTTTGTAATAATCCTAGCATATCTAAAATACAGCATTTACAATTTTCCATGTTAAGGAAAAATTTTTAATTATATGCCTGAAAGGTCAGGTTTACTCAAGTTGAAAGTATTGACGCACATTGTCTTTCAAGCTAACGAGAAATTGTTTTTTTTTTTTTTTTTGTTTTTTTTTGACTGCGAGTAAACATATTCTTTTCGTTATTGTGGGGATTTTTATTGACTGAAATCAAAATCACAGGTGTCCAAAAACTTTTGCACGGTGTTAAAAAAAACACTTACAAATATTAACATTTTCGATATGTAAAATGGGCCAGGCTTATAAACATCATTTCCAACTTCCCTTAGAAGTTGTGGAATCTCATGAGGAAAAGTATGGAATACACAATAAGCATAAGTGAATACAGTTTCAGTAATAATCAAATACATAAGTCCTTCCATATTTTGTATATCGTTTTGATCAATCTCAACTGCTATGTTTATGTATGGCGTCGCCAATAACAATGCGATAAACTAAAAAAAAAATAAAAAAATGTATTGTAATTATATGTTACATATTCTTACACTCGTTCAATGGCGCACCCAAAAAAAATCGGGAGGGAGACAATTTTTTTTGTTTTAAATTATATGTAATTGTTAATGTTATACGCCTAATGTAGTGTTTACACCGAAAAAGACAAAACAGCAACAGTGTTTTAAAATACTTGGTATTTAAAAATGCATGGGGTTTATTGCACTGTTTTGTTTCTTCGGTGTAAACACGGCATAGCACACCGTAAAAAAAGATTTGGTTTCGAAAAATTTTGTTTTTAATTTATATTCAGAACAAATGTACCTACATTTAATGGAATATTTTAATTTGTTAATTATTAAATGTAAAAAAAGTTTAATTTTATTTGAAAATTGAAATAGATAGAACGGTAGGTATATAATAGTAACTTATTTTGAATAAATTACACGTGAATATATTTGTTTTATAATTTTTGTAGTATTTAAAAGAGTTGAAGTTTCGAATAATTATTTTTTAAAATTAAAAACTCTATTTTTAATATCCAATTACTAAAAAACCATACGTCCAATATTTTAAATAAAAATTAGTAAAATATATGAGTTCTCCATAAATAACATATTAAAATTTTAGACTTTTATCTATACATTGCTCTAATAATCGAATAACTTTAAATGATTCCCTTCCACTCCTTTGGATGCGCCACTGTACTCTTTAAATTTATCTTACAATAAATAAAGCAAATCTTATCAATTCCTGACGAATATTTCTTTTAACATCGATATATGCTCTCCATAATAACCAATTGAGTTGAGTCCAAAAACCGACCTTTTTTCTAAAAATGCAAAATCAATTATATTAATAAATATAATTAAACATTGAAAACAAAATGAAATTACACGTTTGTATATTTTCTGAATTCATTATCCCCCATTTGCATCATATTTATGTCAGATTCATCCGTCATTTCAGTCATAATATCTACAGCTCCGTCAAATATTTGTTTGTTAAGAAGTTCCCCAAACTTCGATGTTTGAAACTTATCGCAAATATTGTTAATTTTCTCAGAACACTCCTCGTATTTATCGTCAATAACAGCCAATTGCGATACGTAAAATTCAGCTTGATTGTAACCAACAGGACATTGTAATCCAATATTGTCAAAATATTTAGCTGCGTTTTCAACACTCCCGTGATACGCAACGCGTCCTCCAGCCAGTAGAATAACTTCATGGAATAAATCAAATATTCCAGAAGCTGGTTGATGGATAGTGCAAATAACAGCTTTTCCTCTACTCGCGAATTCGCGCAACTTTTCTATAACAATACCGGCGTTGTAACTGTCTAACCCGGTAGTGGGCTCGTCGCAAAACAATAATGGAGGATCTGTCAATAGTTGTACAGCTAAAGAAAGCCTTTTTAATTCTCCTCCTGATATTCCGTATATTGGGTTATCAGCACATTTATTTAACCCCAGTTCTAACAGCAGTGAATTTATTCTTCTCGTTCGACTTGCTTCGTTAACTCGTATGTCCATTTTCATTCTAGCCTATATATAGATATATACATGTATTAATTACTTATTTGCATTACATTGCACAATTTATAGAATTACCATAAATTCCATGTGTTCATGGACGGTTAAAGCTTTTGTAACAAGTTCTTCTTGGGGCACAAAACCTGAAACTTTACACATCAAATCTTTCGTTACGACTCTGCCGTTAACTAATATTTCTCCGATAGTTTCGTTATGTTTAATTCTTTGGCTAATTGTTGCTAATAATGTTGTTTTTCCTGCACCACTGGAATATATTATGCATATAATTAATCAATCTATCTATATTTACATATTTGAAATCTAGCTCACCTTGCCCCCATAATAGCCATCAGAGAACCCGATTTTACAATACCATTTACTGAAAATATATATTGTTTTAGTTATATAAAAATTTTACAAATAAATAATTCAAAATAGGTATTTAGGGTGGTCATTAATTTACTTATTAAGAAAAAATAATGTATACAAAATTTTAAAGGGATTGGATATTATTAACACGTGCCCCCGAGCAGGGCCGGATTTAGGGGAGGGCAACCGGGGCCATGGCCCCGGGGCCTCCACAAGAAAGGGGCCCCCACAATAGAGACTTCGGGAAAAAAATATTGGTAACTGTTTTTTTTTTTATTAACCCTCCGTCTGTACACTATATTTTTCGAGACACGGTCTGTACACTGGGTTTTTTAGTCGCATTTTCAAAGTTTTATAGACTTTCAAAAAATCTGAAAAAAATCAGGGTTACTTCTTGAAGTGTCTACTACATGGCTCAATTGTTGTCAAAGCTTAAAGTTAAAAACCATTGGTAATAAAAATTTAAGTATAGTCAAAAATGGAGTAATAACGGGATTTTGTTAAAAAAATTGTAACTTTGCAATAAACAAATATATAAAAAAAGGTTATATGGTTATGAAGCTTAGACTATGACCTTTCAAAAGAATATAGTGTCATTGGCATAGCCTCCAACAAGTTGAATTATTTCAGCACCTGAAAGTGGCAAATATTTTACGTATTCAGGCATGCCATAAATAAACGAAATGGTAATTATTTTGCACAAAATCAGTGTTTTTTGACATAAAAATAGTTTAAAAAGCCTAGAATTACATGAAACATTTATTTTAGCCATGAAAAGACGAAAAAAAAAAAAACGGTATCCATTTACCAAAAAACACTAACGCCGTCTGTACACTGACCCATTTAGGGAACGGACGCAACTTGCATCTGCTGGCGTTTGCAAGAAAATTGTCAGACCCGGGTGCCCTTTGAGCCTTTAGTCCCTACTCATATCTAGTTTTTTTAGGCGAGGTAGCACAACCCCCCCCCCCCCCCCCCATTCGTAGGAGAGATATTGAAGTTTGAAATTTCGACTGTTCCTTAAAAGGCCCAGTGTACAGACGGAGGGTTAAAAAAGCTAAAAAAAAGGTCTTCAGAATTATTGTGGACTTTTTTTTATTAAAAAAGCTAAAAAAAAAGGTCGTCAAAATGACAAAAGGGGGCCTCCACTCCTTTATTGCCCCGGGGCCTCCAGACCTTTAAATCCGGCCCTGCCCCCGAGCGATCGAATATTAACACGTAAAATGCATTTTATTTTTTTATTTTTCTTTAAACAGCTGTATCTTTGTGAAAATTGGATGGATTTTGATGTTCTAAAACGTATTTTAAAGCTGACACTTTTTAGTTCTTGTACCTTTTGTTCATTTTTTTTTGTCTCCCACTACTTATTGAAAAATTTCAATATTTTGTGTACATTAATTTTTTCTTACCTTTAAGAAATTTGGAGGGTGACCTTAAAGAAATTCGAAAATAAGAAAATAAATAGCCACCCTAATAAGTATATGTATACATAGGCGCCGAATTTCATTTCATCTGGGGGGCGAGATTTTAAAAAGTTTTTTTGGGGGGGGGGGCGTAAAAATTTCCTAAAAAAATGTGCAATATCTAATTTTCGTAATAACGACAAAATGATCACAATGAAATTTAAGGTAGTTGGTCCATCATAATGTGATCACATTAGGCCATGAGTACATATTTTTAATTTAGAGAAATGATCATGGCAACGCTGTACATTATCTACTATTAACTACTTGTCAAATGATTATATTTTATCATCTTAACTACCACAGAATATATTAATAATTAATGAAATCGATTATAATTCCCTTCAATCTACTTATCATATTTTGTAAAAAATTATTTCATTATTTCGTGTATTTTTTACTATAATCAAATGAATACGTTGTTGCCACATTGTCAACAATACTGTAATTTATGTGATGGTTTGGTAGGTAAATCTGGTTAAATCTTAATAACGGGATGGTCAATAATTCCAATTTTTTGTATACTGTTTTCTTTCATATAAATATACAACATGTCAGTTTTTTATGAAAAACTGACGCTACGTTTAAATTTTATCTAATAAAACGTTATGTTAGTGTACGGTTAGTCCATATAAGCTGTGTTAAAAATATAAACTTTGAGATCGTTTTTCATGACTTTGAGATGGTCAATTTTAATAAAAATGGGCTATTTTTCAGCTATTAATCTAGTGCAATTTAAACAAAATCTGACGAAAACATGTTTACGGACCAACTACCTTAAAAAGATGAAATAAAGCTTAAAATCTACCGTAAGATTCTTAAAAAATATATTTTTATTTGCATTTTAAAAAGTTACTTAATTTTAAATATTTTTTTGCTACAAAAAATTTCAGAAATACAACTAATCGTGCGTTGAGTGTAAAAAAATCTTTTTTTTCATCAATTTATTGAAGTTAGCAGCTAAAATCATCGTAAAAAAGACCATGCAACATCCACTTGGATAACGCTGCCGACGATACAACATTCATTTTTTGTAGTGTAGTTTCGGTAAAAATCGATCAAACTTTAATTATTTGAAACAAGTGAAAAGTGGACTTTTGTATCTTTTTTTTAATTTACAAAGGCTCACGAAACGAAAACGACGGTTTTAGCTGAAAAATTCAGTTACTTGGTGCAGAAAAATCGCAATTTTTTTTTAAAGCTGATGGTCTAACTAAGCTTTGTAAAGAAAACAAAGAGATGTTTCCGTATACACCAATACCTCGCTTTGCGTCGTTTCGTTTTGCGTTTTTTTCGAAGTTGCGTCGCAGGTGAATTAGTACTAATTTTCACTGTGCGTCGTTAAATTTTCGAAGTTGCGTTGTTTTGGGTTCGAGTCTTTAATTTTTTTTTAATTAAAACGAGAGTAACTTAAATAATTCACTTTGCGTCGTTTCAATTTGCGTCGTGTTTTTTTGGAACGTAACCACGACGCAAAGTGAGGTATGGGTGTAAATTTCCTTTTTGAAGACATTTTTAGTGATCATTTTTACTCAAGTGACAAGTATTTGAATATTGCATCTTTTTAAAGAAAATTGACAAATGTATCTTTAATTTAAAAAAACTAAAGTACAGCTTCACAGGGGGGGGGCGAAGCCCCCCTGGTATAATCTCTAGGGGGGCGACCGCCCCCCTCGCCCCACCGTAGTCGGCGCCAGTGTATGTATATATATTTTTTATAAAAAAAACTATATACAGATATAGATTATTTTAAATACGGACCTGTGCATTGGAATAAAACTCTATTTTTTATAATATATAACGTCAGTTAATTAAGTTTAAAAGTAAGCAATGAAATACCTTGATTTAATATTTTTATATGTTCATACTGTTGCGTCCAAAACGAACTATTTTTTTTCTTCGATGCCCAAACCGATATATTTTTCCATGTTAAAGTTAATCCTTGCGTTTGAACAGCAGTCGATCCATTTTCCTTTGAATTATCCATGTTTTTCACTAACTTTTCCATTTAAAACAAAGTGTTTAAGTTTAGCTGTTCGCATACGTGACCGATATAACCATTAATAAAATGCGTTTTGAGTGATTTAGATATTCTAGTACATAATAGGTACTACCTGTCGTGTGTATCTATCTATTCAATAAGTTGTCAAGCAGGTAGTTGAAAAAACAGGTTTAACTATAAATGCATCTACGAATGCACGCGGCTACAAGCTAAACTTTTATATACATACTTATACATGATATGATAAGTATCTAATAAATAATTATGCAACTAATAAATAATCATTGTAAGGAATTGTATTGTTTTTGAATTTAATAAATTTATATTGTCTGTAATTACTTATTTAAATTAAGATTAAATATTCATATGTAAATTAATCAATTTTTATTTATAAGAATATAATTTGAATTCAAAATAAAATAATAAAAATAGTTCAACAGTGATGAAGGATTTTTTTTAAGTTTCTGTGTTGATTTTTTTTTGGAATCGAAACGTTTCGAATTCGTTTATCTAGTTTTTATATTTCTACGTTTTTATTTTATTTTAAAATACTAAATTTGAATTGAGGGGGGAAATAATATAAAAAAAATTCCTGGAAAGGGCCCTCTTCTGTAAAATTGTCTGGGGCCACATTTCTATAGTTACGCCACTGATTCAAAAAGTACATTCCTAAGAATTGTCTGTAAAAGTGTGTTCCTATTTTCTTATAAATATGAAATATGTACATGTAAAGGTTGGGTCATCTGTTGGTTTCTTCCCCCCTTACGAAAAACCATTTAAATACTAACCTAAACCTAGTTTCGTCTCGTCTTCAAACAAAATCATAAATTATGGTTATAAATTAATAGGGCATAAATAATAATTATCGTCAGTTATTTTATCGTTTAAAAAATGCATTAAATGAAAGTTGTATAGAATATTATCATTTATATTTATTAATATGTATTTATATTATTTTATTACTTTGCCAGAAATATTTTTTGATAAAATTAAAATTAGAAACGCGTAGGTATACAATTTGTCATTATTACGTATAAGAAAGTCTTGTGGTCTGTGGTACTCATGGCAGATATTTTATTATAGGTTTTTATCTACATGTATGTATTATGTACATGTATTATATTTATGGCATTTATATGTATATAAATGACATATAATTATATATTATGTTTCCTGAGATTTCGATTGATTTGTTTTAATTAGATTGTTTTCAATGTGATCGGATTCAAAATGATTAATATTTGCGAACTTTAATTGCAGTTGGTACAATGGAAACATCCGGATTTTCCGGATGTAGTGGTTTTCATGACAGACGTACCATAGAAGAAGTAATGATTATTTGACAATTTCACCTTGATAAGAATGTACTTGTTTACAAATGTCATTTATTCATTGTTGAATTTATAATAAGCCTCCTTATTAAACCATATCAAAATTGAAGGTAAACAGTCAGTAATGTTGAATATTGTATATAAATTAAATTTATATACAAGAGAGAATAGAGTGAGGCAATTATTTCTATCTTGATGTCATAACCCTACGTGAAAAGCGTCGATATTTTAAACCAATAATAAATTAATTGAAAAACCTGGCTTCTGATTTATCACCGATCGGTTCGCAAAAAATATCGATAAGTTCAAGTAAAGAATCGCAACATTTATCTACAAGAAGTTTACATTCGACTGAAACCAACAGAGATATATCAGTTTTAAAATTCCACACTCTATCATTGTCTGCATCGCCACCGGCTTCAAAATACCACACGATGCCAGCATACAAGGGACTCTATCACAGCCTGTGAGTTTCGGTCGCTAGCGTAGCATGTAAAGTCGACACCTGTAGAAACAGTTATTCGAAATGTTTGCACGCTCCATCATGGTATATTTATTGGTTGTACATATTTGTAAACGCTTTGTTGATTCAATTGTGCTCTTTGAAAAGGCAGCAGCATGATTATAAATCTATAATTTTTTTTATCTTAGTTCTGTCGAAAATATCTGTTCGTAGTTCTTAAGGTTATTTTTACATGAGATTTCAATTGTTTATAAATTACTTATATGTACATCTTATATGTATATTATAAAGTAATATGAAATTGTCAAATACTTGTGTAGTATTTGCATGTGATGTAGAAATATAAAATCAGTTAAGGCATGTTTTGTTAAAGTATTCACAGTATTGAAGATACATTGTTATATATATAATTAAAATATATTGGATGTAAATGATGGTGTATTAGAGTTGATAATGCACTGTTTATTATCACTTATTAATATAGATAGTTTTCAAATACACATCCAGTATGTAGAATTATAAGTTCAGATGTTTAATCCCTTAACAACAACTACTATAGTGTGGTTTTCAGCAGTCGTTATCAATATTTAACATGAACCATACACTATAAGTGTATATTCTATGCTATACTATAGTAGTTGTATGAAACAGAAAAATTGATTTTATATCTTTAATTTGTGAAATATATTGATTTTTTGATTAAATTAATTTTATTTATTTCTTAATTGGTTCCTTAAACATGAGTACCTATCATACACTTGTGTACATGATCTAGCCTACGCTAAAGGGTTACATATTTAGATTTGAATGGAAGCCAAATCCAAATGAAGTGACCTTGTTTTAATTTTAATGGAGGTGAGTTTGACTGACTATGAGTATGAGAATAAATCAGTGTCGGTTGTAGACAATCAAATCCATTGTGATGAATATATCAGACGTCTGTGAACGCACCAGCCACTTACACAAGCGACATACCGTTCTCCCCGCTCGCATTTCAGTCGCAACATCTGAACATGTACTCAACAATGTACACAAATTAGAGTTATTAGATGAAGACTGCGATTTCTTTCAACGTATCTTACCTTTATTTATATTGATAATCGTATTTTATTATATATGTGGGTTTGAAATCAGTGATAATATTTACAGACACGAAATACGTGTAGATAACGACGAAGAAACAAAAATTAAAAATGGTGTTTTAAACGTTACGGTACAACAGAAATCTGACTTTAGAAAAATTAGAATTAGAAGATCGTGTTCGGCTAATGCAGTTCTAATATCCAATCGATGTCCGTATGTACAGTCAGAACTATTAACTATGCTTAATTAGTTTTATTGTTTATTAAATGATGAGTTACTTTTGTTGTTTGTTTCATTCATTTCACTGTAAATTAAACATTAAATCATTTCATCAATACTTTATTTAGTTGACTACGATAGTCATATGTCAAGCTTCTCTATATTCGATTGTTTTCCTACAGCTCAGAACCACTTCAAAAAGTAACAGAAAAAACAGAAACTTTAAATCCTACCGTACTCGATGCAGGCGTCATAACTACAGAGAAAGATAACTCTACAGTTTATGCACAAATAGTACAAGAAGCACCTGAAGAGTACTGTTACGGAGGATACCACAATGTTCAGATAGGAGATGTATACAATGATAGATATGTAGTCATACGTAAACTTGGCTGGGGCCATTTCTCCACTGTGTGGTTGTGTGGAGATACCAAGTGAGTTAATGCAAAATCAACATACATATTATAATTGTTCACATTCACTGTTACTGTATTTAATATGTTAATCATCTTTTAGAGAAAACATTTTAGTTGCGGTTAAAATAGTGAAAAGTGGAGATGTTTTTACTGACACGGCACTCGATGAAATAACGTTATGCACTGCCGTTAATGCCGTGGGTAAATACAGCACCAGGAGTCACAGAATTGTCAAGTTATTAGACAGGTTCAAAATAACTGATGTAAATGGGACACACATGTGTTTAGTGTTTGAGTTGCTCGGACCAAACCTTCTACATTTGATTATGGAAAATAATGAAAAAGGAATTCCTTTACGAACTGTTAAAATTATCATACGTCAGGTAAAACTACTTACTACTTTATATTTTATACAATAGTTCTAACACATTACATTTTTCTGATAAAAGGTTTTAGAAGGACTTGCATTTTTACATGATGAATGTAAAATAATCCACACTGATATAAAGCCTGAAAATATTTTATTGACTATAGATAAAGAATATAGAAAAAAATTATTACTGGACACGGCAAAATGGCTCGGGTCCGATTCGTTACCCAAATCTTTCGGTACGTATTGATAAAGCATAATATATAGAATACATATCAATACACATGATCGTTTTCAGTTAGTAATATGCCAGACAATCTAGTCCCAGAAAAAAAATCTTTAACCATGCTCAAACTAAAAGTGAATGAATTTTTATTAAATATATATAAGTACGAAGATAAACGAATTAGATGGGACAGTTCTAGTCCTAAATTAAATGTTAACATTAGTAGAACTAATTTATCTTCCTCGCCGGACTCTAAATACAATACGGTACGAAATGGTGATTGGTAGACAAAAAAATACTCAATATTCTAATTGTGATGTGTGCAACTTTCAGACGGAAACATCTAAAATTTCAAACACAAGCACTTACATTTCCCAATACTTCCCAAAGAAAGGTGACTCTTTAAGCACAGATGCAGATACAATATCGATAAGAAGACAAGACTCAAGAGATTCTGACACTTCTGATGAAATCCAAGTTAAGTTGGCTGATATGGGTAATGCGTGTTGGGAGGTAAAGTTACTCATATTTCACTGTGGCTTCAGACTTGTTGTAATACTGGACTGTTTACAGGATCGACAATACACAACATCTATCCAGACGTGCCAGTACAGATGTCTAGAAACACTTATCGGTTCTCCATATGACACAAGTGCAGATATCTGGTCTGTGGCATGCGTAGCATTCGAGCTAGCGACCACGGACTATCTGTTCGAACCCAAAGAGACACAGAATTATTCCACCGAGGAAGATCATCTAGCTCATATTATAGAACTACTGGGATCCATTCCAAAGGAACTTCTTCAAAAAGGAAATAAATGGAATACATATTTTAGATTGAATGGTAACTATTGGTAACTATTTGACTTTTAGCAGAGTCTAGATAAACTTTAATTGTAGGTGAACTCAAAAATATCAAAAAGCTTCAGCCTTGGCCGCTTAAAGACGTTCTGATGGAAAAATATGATTTCGGCGAACAAGACGCAATAGAATTTTCAGAGTTCCTTCTGCCAATGCTAAATTATGATCCAAAAAAACGCCCCAGCGCAGCCGAGTGCCTTAATCATCCGTTTTTAGCAAAAAATACTTCGTTTTAATTTATTATTCCATTAAGGAAGTGATTTTTTTAAATGACTATCTTTTTTACATATCGAATTAAAGTCTGTTTATTTTATATCTAATATATAATTATTTATTGGAAAGTAATTCACACAGTGGTAACCCAAAATCAAATCAGTAAATACATATAGTCAAAGCAGTTCAAATATTGTTAGAAATAAAAAAAAACTTCACTTATTACAATAAGACTATTTTCGATAAAGCGTTGTTAATCTAAAACTTGCCAAATTTCACCATATCATATTCTTTTTTTGTTTTAAATTAAAACAAAAAACAACGGTGAAACAGAACTGAATTTAAAAGAATGAAATCAATTAGATATTAAGATAAAGTTAAAGCTTTATTTCGGAAGACAATCAAAATTATACTCTACAAGCACAAAAATAGAAAACCGATAAACACATTCAACAGTGACTACACTAGATAACTTGACACGTGTACAGACTGATAATATTAATCTTTTTGGGTTATTTCGGTGTTATTACTATCGTGATGTCAAAAAAGGGGCCAGAGTCTATCTTGCTTCATATTGTTTTTATATAAGTTCATTTTAAAGACTGATTTTTCTTATCATAATTGATTTGAAATGTTCAGAATGAGAAATAGTATTAAAACAATTGTAACTTGTGTCAAACGCTGGGCCCTTAAGTCTGTTATAATACGGCGTCGTGTATGTATTTTTATATTCTAGTCTTTAACGAAAATCTGCCAAATATAACTTCCCTATGATGTATTAACGAATACTATCACTTTAAATTTAATACCAAGTAGAAATTTAGCAAATCATAAACTATTAAGTAATTATTGTTTGCGATGTGACGCACAAAATTTTCAATATTAAATTCATTTTGTAATATTTTGGATGTACAACATACTTATATTTATACGAGAAGTTAAACCTTACAATACTTTAAATACTTGTTGTGAATTTATAAATATTAATCTATTTTCCTATTATGAAAATACATAATATCAAATCTTTGTTAGTACAGATAATGCAATGCGCCTTACAACTTTACTTTGATTTGAAATTTTTATTGGAATGTGATGTTAGGATTCTGCTGTATAGAAAATATATATATGGAATTATAGATAAATGTTCATATAGTTGAAACTATAATATTGATGAAAATGAAACAAACGTCAGGCTTGTAGCGAAAGAATATTTTTAATTGTTAATTTAGACTGTATAAATATACATACATGTACAGTAATATTAAAGTTTATAATATTCATATATGAATTTTAAATTCTCTAGTCAAAAGATGTAAGATAATGTAAATGTGTGAATGTAGAGATTGTAAAATAAAAATATTTAGGGACCTTAACAATTGCGTAACAGTCTGTTGACATACAAAAATGTAGTCAGTTCAAAACTTTACAAACTGTTCAATATTTATTAGTCTTTAACTATGTACATATTATGTTTTTCTAAGAAAGTTTCAATTTATGTTGAAGATTGGGTAAGGTTTTGAACCGACGATTGTTAATTACAATTTGGCTTTTTTTGTTGCATTAAATGATTACAGAACCATATACGATTTATAAACTAGTGACTAGATGCTAGTCTAGTGTCTAGTATGTGACAGGTTCCCAAGGAATAAATGTAATTTTTTATTGTTTTATTTAAAATTAAGAATCGATGTTTTCTAGCAGATATATATCGATATACTTAACATTATTTAAAAATTACATTTATTACTCTATCTGCGACTGTGTTCACCGAATGTTGACTTTGTAGTCGAGTTATATCGGTCACTCGAAGTTCAAAAGACTCGATTCAAGGATCAATATCACTCTGCCGATTGGCATTCATCTTTAAAAGGTGGATATAGTTATTAGAATTCTGTTAACAATGTATTGTGATATGGGATGTAGAAAGAATATATATATATAAATTTAAATAAAAAATACCTCAACTTATTAACAGTTATATTTATTTTATAAAAGGTTAAAGTTAACAGCGCCGAAACTACCCCACAGATAAGATATATAGAATAATAAAAGTTAGGTGGTAACGAAAAAAAACAAAGATATTACAAAAAATAATTAATAGCACTTAAATTAAGTAATAACGAGAAAAAAAAGTCTTCAGTTTTTATTTTGTGGGGGCCCTCTCACAGACACTCTGCCCCGGGACCCCCGTGCTTCTAGTTACGGCACTGAAAGTTAATAAAACTATCTAACACCACTGTTAAGTACATCTTGATCTTCAAAATCATTTAAAGTCAAAAAACAACCATGGCATAAAATATCTTTAATATTTCCAACACTTTCATCTTGGACTTCATCCGAAGATGTATTTTCAGATCGTGATATTTTTGCAGAAAATGCAACTGCATCTAATGCTGTCAATTTATTACTTTCGTTTGGTTCAATGGGGGCCTGCAAATGGGTAAATGGATAAAACTAATGTACAAATAATACACTGTGGATTTTTTTTATACCTGGCAAAATTTACACTTCTGGTTTGTAGAAGTTGCATTTAATTTACAAGTTAACTTTTCAGAAGTTCTGATAATTGAATAAATCGTTGCTGGATAGTTCTTTTGTAAATCAGTTATGAAGTTATTCAAAACTCCTTGTATACTTGATAAGTCGTCAAACTTATCGCTGTATTTTTCCAAATGTACCGGAACCAAATTATTTATTTGGCAGTATTTTTCTACTTCTTCATTAGTGAAATTTCGCATTGGTTTTAACACAGTAACATTAGCGTCTCGTTCATCGATAAAATTCTACAACAAAAGACAGTCTTCGATTTAATTTAAATTCCTATCATAGTAGACACTAATACTTACAACAGCTAAAGAAATATGACTTCCTCGACCCGTAGCGAACCCAGTTAAAGTTTCTGCAGCTATGTCTGAACACAAATCATCTAGAAATACATATCTACAATTCAATTCTTTAGCGACACATAAAACCAAGTTATGCCTGCAAAATTAAACAAATTAAAAAATATATAACATAATTTCTTTGACGATACAATCTTACAGTAGTAATTTATATGTGTCCAATTTAGCTGTATTACTTTTGATTCCATCAAACAGGTTTTTAATAGGCCCATCTGTAATGTTTGTAATATACGATTCAACATCTTTGTTGAAATCACTATACAGTGGTTGCGATTTTGTACGTAAAGCACAAGAAAAAGAAGAAAGAAATGCTGGAAATGTATAACTGCTGAGGTCTTTTAAAACTTTTTTAACTGAAGTAATTCTAGTTTCAATATTATGATTTAAGAGGGCCCCATCTGAAAATATCAGTAGATAAATATTATGTAATAAAAACATAAATATGTATTTTTACTTTCGATATGCAAAATAAACGGATTGAATTTTAATTTTTTGTGCTGTTGTAACTGGAATCCACAATGAATTATATGTAGCATCGTGCTGCTACTATAACCTCCATTGTATACTATTAAAACGTTATCATTCTTTGATATCAATCTATGTTTGCCGAGTAGTAAACGAAGTTTGTGTTCAGAAGACGATATAAAACATTGGTTACAATACCAGTCCTTCTGTTTTAAGATAATCATGGGCTCCGATATCTTACATTTTATACAAACTGCAGGTTTCCTGGAATTTTTAATTATTAGATTGATAAAAAAAATTTTTGATCAAAATCTTACTCTGGGCATTTTTCTACATTAATTAAATCGTTCTCATCATCAACGTCCAAAACAGAACACATTTTACACTTCAATTTGATCCCACGTGTTTATTTTCATATCGAAATGTTCTGTCAAATGTCAAAATCTTGTTTACACGTTGTTACGTATGTGGCGCCATCTTTTGGTTAGTTAATAAAATATATTTTATTTTTGACAATTACAATCATCCCGCTTATTTTATTTTGTATTCAGTATTTTCAAGATTTTCAATATTTAAAATATGTAAGAAAAGACATAGTCTAAAAATTCAAGAAAAATATGGCTACAATATATAAAAGAGTAAGGTCATTTATAAGATATATATCAAACGTTTTATTAATATTATATTAATGTATTTTTAGGATTTTATCATATTCACTTTTGTGCATACGGAAGATGCCCTTTTTCAAAATCAAGCCTTAGAAGCAACAAAAAATATTATCACGAGAAAGGTGTGTTACTGTTTAAAAATATTGGACTATTGATACAAATGTGCTACAATTATTTCAATTTGCTGATTTTAGATTTTCCAAAGACCCCACGATTTAATTCAAGTATGTGGGTGGAATGGTGAAAAACTAGATCGGTGTTTTGACAACTTACATCCCACAGACTTGACTGCGCTTGACCAAATAGTCAAATTTGTGAAAAATGAAAAATTTACTAATTCTGGTAATACAGATGAATGGATACCAGCGCTTCATACTTCTATAAAATATATAACGGAATTATTGTAAATATATCAGATTACATTTATACAGGGTGGCCAGTTTCTGGGAAACCGGGAAAAGTCAGGGAATTTGCCATACAGGGAAAAGTCAGGGAATTTGCTATACAGGGAAAAGTCAGGGAATTTTGCTATACAGGGAAAAGTCAGGGAATTTGCTATACAGAGAAAAGTCAGAGAATTTGCTATACAGGGAAAAGTCAGGGATTTTTTTTTAGGTTTTTTATCTATATTTTTTAAATACAAAACAGGGAAAAACGCACGGTATATAAATATAGAGGTATGGCAATGCGGTCGTTGATCAATCACCGTGTAATTGCAAAAACATTCTTTAATTTATTATTGTTTTCGTATTTTTTGACATTTTAACAATCCATACAATCACAGAAGTACAAATTTAATATTACAAAATCATAAAAAGCTGTAACACGATATTGCCCAGTTTTTGTATTGCCAACTTAAGAACAGTAAAAGTAATGCTTCTCGAATACACCAAATTGTCTGTGACAACTTTTTATGATTTTCTAATATTAAATTTGTACTTCTGTGATTGTATGTATTGTTAAAATGTCAGAAAATACGAAAACAATAATAAATTAAAGAATGTTTTTGCAATTTTACATTTATAACATTTGAATACATCCGCCAGTGACGTCAATTCCCGTGCCACCGCTGATTGGTCAACGACCGCATTGCCATACCTCTATATTTATATACCTTGGGAAAAACGGTAAAAATTCTCCTGGAAAACCGACAAAAGTCAGGGAAATTTGTTCCAGAGAAATACTGGTCACCCTGTTATACTTATTTTTCTTAAACTACTTACACAAAATCTTTCAGAAACTCATTTTCACAATCTAAGAATGATGATAGGAAAAACCATAATAGTTTTCAACTTATACTGTTTACAAGTTTGTCAAAGGATCCAGTTAAAATTAAATATTTGGATCGTGCAATTGCAAATCACACATTTGAAAATGTAACTTGTTACATTTTGTGAGTATAGTTTATGATTTATATGATTGATAAATTTTATACGATAATTTAAATTTTCAGGGGACCAAAAATTAATATACCCAATACATTTTTCGAAAGTGATTTAAGCAGAGAAAAATTTATAAATGAAATAGAACCTTGTTTACGCTTAAAGTATGATGAAAGAGCTGTACCTGTTTTACAATACATAAAAAAAGTTAGTATTAATTATAAATATTTTCTACTGTTCCAATAAATGCATATACATACTTTTACAGACTAATGGAGTGGTAGCTGATTTAAATCGTGGTCAACATTTAGTAGAGTACTATAAACCTGTTTTGAAACATCCTCAAGAATGGAAAGTTGTAATGACAATAGGGGATGACATAAATATATCTATTGTTGGTCTTAGATACGTGAGTCATTTTTATAAAACTTGTGTTTTTAGGGTTCCGTAGAAAACTAGCTTATAGCTTCTCAATGTCCGTCCGTCCGTCTTGTTAAAATTTTGACATAATAAGATGAAATTAGATTGATGACCCAAAAACAGAAATGATAAGATTTTTGGAAAAAAATTTTTTAGGCCCCTTTTTAATAAAATGAAAAGTGTTTTTAAAAAAATTTCATCTACCCCATTGAGTGGGGTGTCGTTAGAAAGGTCTTCTAAAATGCAACAAAAAATGTACTGGAACCTTTTGATTTTAATCCTTCAATCACAATGTATTTTCTCTCCAAAGTCATTATAAAAGCGCCCCCCCCCCCCCCTTTATTTTCTAAACTATTAATTCAAAAAATCTGAAAAAATTCCAGAATGTAGATTTTAATTAGTACTTTCTGAAAATTATAACCAACATTGTCAAAAATATTTTGGACCCCCCTTTCATAGACTGAAAAGTGAACTCATATTTTTTTCACACTTACCCCATTGAGTGGGGTATCATTTGATAGATCTCCTAAAATGCAATAAAAAATGTCAAATAACTTTTTGATTTCAACCCTTCAGTCACAATATATTTGCTTTTTAATGTCGTCAGAGCGTCCCCCCCTCTATTTTCTAAACTATTGATTCAAAAAATCTTTAAAAAATTCAGAATGTAGCTTTCAATATAGTACTTTATAGTAAATTATAACGAACATTGTCAAAAATATTTTGGACCTCCCTTTCATTGACAGAAAAGTGAACTCCATTTTTTTCCACTTACCCCATCGAGTGGGGTGTCATTTGATAGGTCTCCTAAAATGCAATAATAAAAGTCAAATGACTTTTTGTTTTTAACCCTTCAGTCACGAAAATTTTGAAATAACTCTTTTTTTATAAATCATAGTGAGAATGACTACGGAACCCTATCATGTGTGTGCCCAATTGTTTTTCAGACTGTAGATTTAAAGGACCCTAGTATGGAATCAAAATATGTTACCGATGAAGGAGAAATTGATTATGCCTCAAAGGTCTTTATACCAGATGTTGAACATAACCCTCTTCTTGATGAAATTCCTGATGATGCAGAAACACTACAGTACGCTGTTTTATTTTATAGATTTTTTAACGATTTTCAATTGTATATTTCTGTTTATTTTAGTAAACAAAATGAAAACTCAGATTTTTTAACAACAGAGGAGAAAATGGCTAATAAATTAAGTACACTACGTTGTTTGGATGTGTTATTTGTGATTGATAAAAACGAAATTAACGAATTATACAACTGCGGCGATGCAGTTTATCAAGTTTACCCTCAGATGAATCACTCAGAGGTGAATTTCATGATAACTCAATGAATAATAAATAACTATAGGAACTAACTTTTTGGGCTGTTGTCCACGTTGTCGTAATCTTATACTTGACGTTTAGTCTCCTTCAGAAGTGATTCTGAAACTTCTGAAGAAGACTCCGACATGAGAGTCGAAACATCAAGTATAAGAATACGACAACGTAGACAACAGCTTGAAAAGTTAGCTCCTATGGACAACGGCCACGAAAGACTACAGAAGAAAATAAATAACTATTTTATTTTATAGGTATTTCAATCCTTCGTGACTGCACTCGCTGAAAAAAACTGTGTAGCTATCGCTCGAAAATGCTACAATAAAAATAACAATCCTAAATTAGTTGCTCTAATTCCTTTTCGTGAACGAAGACAAAATGTGAGTTACTTTAAATGTTGTTTAACTATTTCTACATTAACTATTTGATTGTTTAGAGTTTGCTGATGGTTCAAATGCCTTATAGCGATTATATACAAAAACCATTGAAGTTTTATGCAAGTAAAACTAACTTATGGAATCAATGTACTTCCAATGAAAAAAATCCAAGCTCACCAGATCTGCAAGAAGCAGTTACTGATTTTCTAAACGATTTAACTCTAGATGATACGTAAGTTATATTGTTTTATCCATAGACTAAGCCTTCCCTATCCTGGTGAAGAGACAAAGCGAATGTGTAGCCAATAGTTGTCTCTTTCTAGAATTCTAATTGGTCACGTCACAGGTCAAAAGTCATTACAGACCTACAGGTATTGGCTACATATTCGCTTTGTCTCTTAAAAGAGAGTGCTCAATTTTGTGAGGCTGTTCTATAAGTCTATGGTTTTATCATACTCATATAGACATGTAAACTATAATTTTTCTATTTTAGTGTTGCTGCAGAGATAGAGTACCTACCTCCATATTTAATGGCAAGTCCAAGACGTGACTATCTTTTTAATTTCATGATAAATCGAATGTTTGATGCTGATTATAAAATAGATAACGTAGAAATTCCACGTAATTTACAATCTCCTGAATGTCTGATTGAAAAACGTAGAGGAGATGCAGTAGTTCTAGAAAAAACACTGCAAAATATGTTTGGTTAATTTTCTTTATTTAATTCTAATTTTTCATTTTTTTTTATCTTTTGTTCATAAATTAATTAACAGGGATAGCCATTTTTTTCACAGATATAACTAATTATTTTTCAATCAGGTAAAGGTTGTTTTATTAAGTATATATTCAACTTATTTAATTTAAATTTTTATTGAAAAATATTAAATATTTCCAAAGTTGTGAGCCTCGATGTGAAATTTTTCTCTATGGTTCACTCGAAAATTTCGAGAAGGGTTATATGAAAAAAAAATATAAAATTTTTATCAATATCTATATGAATTACTATCATTACACGTAGCCGTTTTATTTAATTTTTTCACAAAATGGCGATCGTTTAAATTTTTTTTTTGTCACAGTGGCTTTTCCCCGTAAATAAAAGTGTATTGTTTCATTAAATTATTTTTCTTTATTTATATATACATATACAATAAACTTATAAACAAATTAAAATTAACTGTATAAAACACTTGTTAATTATATTTTCTACTTTACATAATAAATCTATAAAGAAATTAATACAGGGTTATTGACAATCCAAAAACCTTCAACGAATTTTGTAAACGACTAAAATAAAAACTAAGTCAAACGAGAAACTGGAAAGCACATAAGTGGAATATAAATACACATATATCACATATTTAATAAAAAAAACATTATAACTGTTTTCTCGGAGGTAATTCAAAATGCCATTTAGGATCACAGTCGACATGCATTAATGGGGGCCTCGCACGAACGCCCATTGTTGTTGGTCGATTGTCGGGAATGTGTGACAACATTATACAGAGTAACTCGTGCTGAAATTATAATAAACACAATATTAGTTTATTTTTTTAGTTTAGCAACATTTACGTTATCTTACTTCACGTTCGTATTTTTCTTTGAAACCGTTAGGGAATTCGCTGAAATGTAATTTCGATAAAGATTTTATTCGTTCCATTTCCGTAGCGAAAGGATTGAGTAGTTCAAACAGGATAACTCCTAATGAGTATATATCTACTTTGTAGTTGTATGTGTCACCTTTCATTTGCTCTGGACTCATGTACAGATGAGTACCTAAAAGTTCAAATTGATGAAAACATGGAAGAAAACAATTTAAGCTGAGAAAAGCCAGGGAATTTTGCTAGACAGGGAAAAGTCAGAGAATTTGTTTGGAAGTCAGGAATATTTTGTAAAAATGCAAAATCTTTATCTAGTAATTAAAAGAAAACATGCTAATTTTTCAAAAAAGTTCTATTGTCATTAAATAACTCTGTTTTATCACGTGATTTATTTTTAGTATTTTTACCAATCAGAAATGTATCACACTTTATGCAAAGGTTCACAGTGATGATATTAATTTATTTTGTGATTTTTTATTGAAGATAATATTATTAAACACAATTTCGTGAAATTTGATTTGTTTTACTTATACACGTACACTCAGCACATTAATTAAGGGGACACCTAACAAATGTTTGTAAATTGGTCAAAAATTAACCAATTTGAAAACTTTTTTCTGAAAAAATGGAAATTTACTCTACTTTATGATGCTGCAATTTGTTCCTCTTTATGTAGAAAATTGAATTTTAAAATAACCATTTTGTAGAGAATTTTGTTACCTTGAATAAGTATTTTGGGAAAAAAAAATTCGCAAAGGTATTAAAGTTTCTTCAATATAACGTGTAAAATATCTTTTAAAAAAAATTTTAAATAAAAAACTGAGAAAAATGTAAAAATTAAACTGAAAAACCGGAAAAATTTGTTCCAGAGAAATACTGCCCACCCTGTAAAGATATATTTACCTATGTCTAAAGTGTGTTTTGAATTTTTTATATTGGCATTGTTTTCTGTACGTTCAATAGCTTCATCGTTTTCCATTTCTGTTACAAGACCGAAATCGCCAACTTTGATCAAACCATCTGCCGAAAAAAATATATTGCTTGGCTGCAATAACAAAATGAATGTGTTAATTACATATGAAAACAAAAATATATCGTATAACAACCTTTAGATCTCGGTGAATGAGACCTTGGAGATGTACATATTCTACAGCATGAATTATTTGTTCAAAGTACGACTTCACGTCTTGTTCTGTCCTATTCATTTCTTCTTGCATCCAATCTCTCAAACTTTTTTTCCTGCACAGTTGCATTTGAATATACAAGAAAGTACGTTTAATTGATATTCTACACTCTCCTTTCACGTTTTTACTTTTCTTGGAAGATCTGTTGGAAGATTTTTCAGTGTCAGTCGTGGTCACATTTTCGTCACAGTTTTTACTTTCACTTGAATCATCAAAAACAATATATGAATCATCATCTAATGAGTCAGAATCCACGTCAATTTTAGTAGCATCTATCGCACGAGAACAATGGCTAGATACAGAAGATATGTTATCCGCAGTAAACGACATCTCACTATGAATAAAAATAAAATAAAATTTAAAAATACATTATTCGATGTGACAATAAACACTTACTGCATCCATTGATTGTCTTGATTTTCTTGCCAATCACGTGGTGGGAATTCTAACCAAGCATTAAAATATCTTACAATGTTGCGGTGATCAAGTTTTGCCAAAGCTTTTACTTCTCTCATTACTTTATCGCGAGACTCTTTCCTGTCTGGAAGACTGATTCTTTTCACAGCGTAATGATGTTCATCAATTTTATTTTTAGCTTCAAAAACAACACCAAACCCTCCCCTACCCAGACAATGAATCAAATAAAAATCATTAAAAAAACGTGATTGATAATTTTCATCGTTTTTCTCTGAATGATCCGTGATCATCGGGTAATTGGCTGTTTCCGGAACAGGTATAGGACGTTCAACAACAATTATTTCTTGTCGAACAGCCTGTTCAACATCGGGTTCTAAACTAAAGATTCTTTGAGAAAATATACAATTAAAAACTATGGCAGTTGTCACTGATATCAAAGTTACTTCTTTCCTGTAAAAGATTTGACGTTAAAATAAATAAAATAAAACAAGTCGTGTGCATTCAAAAATAACTTACCACCAATACCAGAGAGAAACAATTATTATTTGCACAGGAGTATCTTCTTCCAAAGTTTCATCTGAATCTTCTTCGTTAAAATTTGTAGTTATATTTTGATCACACTGCTCATCTTGCACACTTGATTCTTGTGTATCATATAAATAATATCCATTACCTTAAAAATAATAATTTAAAATATCTACAACGTAACAGCAAAATTTATTCAAGCATACCATTTATATATTCTGATCCATAAAGAACAGAGAGCGAAGTCGCTGACTGCTCTACAATTTCAGTGCTCGTGGTTTCAACAATTCCTGCAACAGCAACAGCAGAACTTGCTGCCGGATAAGGCTTCCAAGGAATCTGGGGAATCGACAGAGAAGTGTCTTTTCCAGTTGCACGGTAATTATTCATATATGCATTTATCAAATTCCTCAGATGTTCTGATTCGTGAATGTATAGCTGTTTATTGTGCATGCCAACATAAACCGAGGGAGAGTGATCTTTATGATCAGGATGACTTGGTAAGCCCCAAGTCCACTGAGAACCACTAAACATGTCTATCGACCTGAGAACTCCTTTTTTCCACTGCCAAGCATTTATGATAGGAGACTCCAACTAGAACCATCATGCAATAATAAAATAAGAACTTCGTGGATACAAAAGATATGTGATAAACGTACTGTGGTCTTCCAAAGCACAGCAGAAGGATTTCGCCCAACGGCATATAACAGAGCTTCTGGGACAACTACTTGAATGTCAATATCTAGATTTAATGTCTGCTGGCGATGGCACTGTGGACCATCTACGATTTTGATTTCATGACGGCCAACACTGAAGTTCCACCTTAAATTTATATATTTAATATTATTAATGTGGTTTATGGTATATGAATGAGATGTATACCTTTCTGAACCAGTTTGAGGAACAATTGCTCTTACAGTCTGCAGTTGTTTCTGGACAATCAACATGTATTCTGAACTATCAGCAGGACCATTACTGTTTTCCGTAAAGTTATGACAGCCATTCATGTTGCACTCGTACATTAGATCACCGGTACGTAAGTTTATACCATACGTACATGTCTTTTTTCCTCCTGTAATGGATTGTATTATTTAAAAAAAAAATAAATAAATAAGTATTTGTAAATATACCTGCAAAAACAAGATCATCCGTATAACGAAAAGTTGTTGTCAATAACTGATCTGCAGATACAGGAAGGGCATTTACTGATTCACCGTCGAAACCAAATAATCCCCCATTCAGTGATGGAATCATCCGTACCCATTTACCGTTACTGGTAAGCTTAAAACAAATTTATTATAAAACATCAGACTTATATTTTCAATATCGTGGTCCCCTCTTACCTCTCGAGTATGAATTGATGAAGAAAACATTCCATCTTGTCCTGTTTTGATACTCCAGACAACCGAGCCATGATTGGCATCTAGCGCTGTTAAATGTCCGTCTAAGGTACTTACAAAAATTAAACTGTAAAAAATATGTCCATTATATTTTATAGTTTCAATACAAATATTTAGAAGATATTACCGTTTAATATCAAAAATCTCCTTGTCTGTACAGTCGGGCAATGACGCAATGTTGTCACCTTTCGTTATCAAGCAAAATAACGAAACAATAATTAATGTAATAATTGTGTTAGTAGGTTTCATTATATCTGATTAAATAAAAAAATCATTGTTTATAAAACAATCTGATATACTATAAATTTTGAAAACAGATTAAAAACATCTGACCCATCTGACGCATCTGACGTTTAAACTGACGAACAAGTGTCAGACACATAATAACATATATAAACAAAAAACAAAGAGCGAGTATACAATTAGTTCATGTGAAAGAATAGGACAGCAAGGTGTTTTAAGAGCCAACATGGAAGGCATAAAAATAGATGTTTTAAAGCAGTGCTGCCTAATTTTTTCCAACTAATTATTCAGTGTTGTCAAAATGATATTAATTTATTTGATAATAGTTGTCATTAATTCACACGGTTTAATAAAATTCAAATAATAAAAAAACATCAGTCAAATTTTCAAGTTTAGGCAATTTAGAGTTCATCGAGTTCATGGAGTTTGTCAAAATTTATTCAATTTTCGTAGGTCGATATTTCAGTAAACGAACGTTTTACTCGATGGCCACTAGAGGGCAATATTGAGATTTCGGTCCATTTTTTATGGATTAATGTCCATAGAGATCGGTTTTGTCTAGCGGTGCCATCACGATGTTATTATTAAGTTTATTTATATTTAGTGTGTAAATAACTGTTATATTATAAAAATGAAACCAATAACAAAACTTTTTGGCGGTACAGGTACATAAAATTTAATAATGTTGTATTTCTAGCTGCTAGATGACATTTGTTGACATTAATGGTTGTCATTTTTATATTTGGATGTTATATGTTATTTTTCTATTTAATAAATAATTAAATGATTTATTCCCTTAAGCTTTAATTCAATTCAAATGTTGTTTGCATATTTCAATTTAACATCTATAAATATGAATGTTTCTTATAAAAATCATTTTTATCCTAATGATTTAATATATATTTAACCATGTCTTATTTATATTGTTTTTATACGTATTTACATCAACAGATACAGTATGTTTCAGTGAATACATTGTGTTCTTGTACTGGATTAAGATATAATAATATGTATACTCAAGTAAACTGAGTGAAGTTATTAATCAGGGTGGAGGCGGGTCCAGTAGAGGGCAATCAAGTCAGGTGTCATGGTCACTATGAGTTCAGACAAGTATGCGTCGCGGCACAGAACCGAAACTCGTGCAGACGGCGCAGGAAGAAGCGGAGAGACGACAACCACGCCGCCTGCTCTGCAAACGGATAACACCAACATTCCTAATCAGCTTGTTTATGCCAAGGTAATTGACTTGTGAATGTGTTACAGAAAATACAAAACATGTAAATACTCTCTTGATTGCAGATGGAACAAATAGTGGAAAGAATGCAAGATGAAGTGAGTGGCGTTCCGGTACGGACAGTAAAGAGTCTGCTTTCAAAAATACCATCAGTCTTTACAGGTTCTGATCTGATAATGTGGATGATGAAAAATCTCAACATGGAATTGCAGGAAGCATTACATTTAGCTCACTTGATGGCAGCTCACGGCTATTTCTTTCCTATCGATGATCACACGCTCACTGTCAAGAACGATAACTCATTCTACAGGTTTCAGACACCGTACTTCTGGCCTTCCAACTGCTGGGAACCGGAGAACACGGACTATGCAGTATATCTTTGTAAACGTACAATGCAGAATAAAACTCGACTGGAGCTAGCAGATTACGAAGCAGAAAATCTGGCACGTTTACAGAAGATGTTTTCACGGAAGTGGGAGTTTATTTTTATGCAAGCAGAAGCACAGAGCAAGGTAGATAAAAAGCGTGACAAACTTGAAAGGAAAGTGTTAGACAGCCAAGAGCGAGCATTCTGGGATGTTCACCGACCTAGGGTACATTTACACGTAAATGATATCAGGCATTTTAATAGACTTGCTTTTATATTTCAGCCGACGTGCGTCAACACAACAGAAATCAATATAAAAAAAGCATGTCGCATGAACAAGACTGCGACTGCCAACAAATATTTGCAACTAGGAACATCCGGAAAATGTGTTCTTGCTTCCACCACAAACTGTGATGTCAGCAATCCCATAGACCAGATTAAAGAACACAACAGTCGGCTGAAGATGCAGCTTGAAAGAAGAAACATCAAACTGTCAAAAGTGGCCGAGGCGTAAGTAGATACGTTGATGTTTGAAGCGCTGTTGTTGATCCCTCGTATCGTAATATTTCAGATGTATAAATTACTTCGAACAGTACGTCGACTACGATTATTTCCTTGTTTCTCCTGAACAACAGAATCCATGGATAACGGACAATCCAGAATTCTGGGAAATGGAAAAGCAGATTAAAGATATACCGGCCAGGCGAGTGAAGCGATGGTCATTTGGCTTGCAGGAAGTGCTGCAAGATCCAGCAGGCAGAGAACATTTTATGAAATTCCTCGAGAAGGAATTTAGTGCAGAGAATCTTAAGTTCTGGGAAGCTGTTCAAGAATTAAAGGCACTGCCACAATCTGCTGTTCAAGCAAAAGTAGATGAGATATGGAATGACTTCTTGTCACCTGATGCCATTTGTCCAATCAATGTTGATTCTCACTCATATGAAACAACCAAGAAGAACATGGAGAATTCAGACAGATGGAGTTTCGACGCTGCAGCTGTTAGTATACATTTCAATCAATAGTATGTGATGTGCAGTGTACGACTGAATATATATGTTTCAGGCTCATGTTTATCACCTCATGAAGAGCGACAGTTACTCAAGGTACTTAAGATCAGAGATGTACAAAGATTTCTTGAACAACTCCAAGAAGAAGGTATGTAGTATTGCACTGATATGTTATTAATATTTGTGATACTTTTTACCATTCCATTACAGACATCCATGAAAGGTATCCGTTCTATCGTATCATTCTCGACACGCAAAGAGAACGCGACGTCTTCATAAACCACTACGCCATGTCGATATTACAAGATTAGAATTTTATAAACCGATTTATTGTAAATTAGTAATTGATAAACATTCGTCTCAAATAATGTAAATCATTATCGAGTTATTTATTGTTAATTGATAATCAATAAATGTGAAAATCGATATTATGTTTCCCAATGTTTATTATTAATTCTTGGATAAAATTTTAGAAGTTTATTGTTGTGTATATCTCTTATTGTTTCCTTTTGTTTAAATATGTTGTCAAATTATATTGAAACTAGAATAAACACACATTAAGAAATGTATTTAGAACCAATAATTTAAAGATAATAAAATCAAATACTGAAATCGAGGGTAGCATTTCTTTGTATCCTTTATAGAAAATAAACCAAACTGTCCAATAACTAAATAATTTAACATATAAACAAAAATATGTATTCAACATTTTTTTACAAAAATAACAATACATTAGTACTAACAATTGAAAAACGCTAATTGATTCAAGCGAAAGTTCTACGTTTGACCATCAGTATCAGGGGGTTTGTTTTCTTTATGTTCTTGTGGCGTTTTCAATTCGTGTTCCAAACGTTGCTTTGCTCTATACACTTTAGATTGAAGATAAAAAGACCCGCTCTTTCCTTTTTCATTAGCAGTAAATAGTCTATTGTAATTCTCCGTTATTTGTTCAGGTTTTAAATCCGTAATATTTAATATTTGTTTCGCCTCCTGTTTAAAATAAAAAATCAAGCATTAATATTAAAAGTTTATATAAATATGATATAAAAAATTACTTTGAGAGTTATTTTATAAGGTTCTGTCTTAGCTGTTTCTTTAGGTTTGTGCATGGCACGCTGTCTCGCCAGTTCTTGAGACATTTCTATTTCTTCACGTATAGCTCTTGCTAAAGCTCTTCCGATCACTTGAGATCCAGCAATAATTAATTGCACTAATATTTTAGCCATCTCTGGTTTGTTTATTTTATTTACATATATTATTTATTCGATCATCTGTATAGAATAAAAAAAAAACAATTAAACTTTTTACATATTATAAAATAAATATAATCTGCTAAGCAAAACTTAACATATAATAAAGCAATTATTAAAGTTTTTATAAACTTAACATTTATTATTTGGGAGTATATTTAATTTTCTTTCTTATATAACCTAAAATTAATTTAACGCGACCATTGACTGTTTCGCACGGTGACCAAATCTTAAAAATTGAATATATTTTCAGGATGGCCAACACGGCCATCTGTCTCTAAAAAGGATAATGTTTTGTTTACATTGCCTAAATTAAGGTTCGTTCACATTATCTTCAAACTGAAATAGATGGAAATACATATTTTATTTATAAAATTTATATTACAATCAATTTAAACCATTATAAATTTGAGAGCGATATTTTTCTATATTCTTTATCCAAGTATGAAAGTTTTGCTTGTAAAATCATATTTTGAAGTTTTCATTTTCATCTACTATATTTTGAAAATTTAATAAAATAATTTAATTATAGTGCGTGCCCTCAATATATTAGGGATATCAAATTGTAGTATTAATAATTAATATTTATATAAAAATGTATTTAAACTAAAAACAAAAATATGATTTGTGTTAAAATTGCATTCATCTGACATTGTTAAAAAGTAACGAAAAAAAAGGCGCACCCTAATGGACTGTTATACCGTATTTACATGGTGTAGGTACTTTTACATCATCTTTGGTGTAAATACAGTTAAAATTTATTCTAAAAATGAAATTTTACAGTTTATAACTGAATTTGTCGATATTTTACACTAAACTTTACACATTTATGATACTGAATCCGGACCTATATCATACATAATATTGTCATGTAATACCTAAAAACTATTAGTAAAATTACATCGTTAACGAGAGTTAAACTGCAACTTTCTGTCGACATTTTTAATGGAAAAATAAATAATAATAAAATATTTAAGGGCAAAATAATACAAACCAAGTACGAAACATCGGTTCAAAATTTTCTATAGCCCATATTTAAAAAAATACAAAATGATACAGAGGTCGCATTAATTATGTAAATATAACTTAATATGTAGAAGATAACAAACTTTGTACAACATTTAACAAAACATAAATCTATCAGAATATTCTTGATGAAAATCTACGTTATCATAATTAAAATAAAAGATAACGACTAAACGAATGCAATTCCATTATACAAGAAAACGTTTAACTGTGAAGTAATATTTACGTTCTTATTTAAGATTTAATTATACATATTTCAATACGCAATGATGTTATTAAGAACTATTAAAAAACAGTTAATTTAAAATAAATAAAAAACTAAAATATCACTCAAATCCGAATTTTCTTTATTTTTATTTAAATATTAAATCATGACTTATAAAAATAAACAAACAAGTGAAGAAGAAAAAGATACTAAAGTGGAAGATGGTGATAATGAAGAACAGAAACTTAGTAAATTTGTTAGTATTTGTGAATCATTAAATATAAACCCTAATTTGATACCGCTAAAGTTATGTCTTTTCTTACTTTATGGAGGTAAATACACAAAAATTATATATTTTATATAGAATATTTCAGTGATGTCCAACTTATATCCGCGTAGCCAATACAAAATATTAAAGTTTAATTTAATTATCCTTTTAACTTCAAAAGATGGACACCTCTATAATATTTTATAATTATGTAAAAATACAAATTGAAAAATACATATTTCAATATTACAGATTAAATATGAAAATATATAACGTAATATTTGTATACAAATTAAATAAATAAACGTTTTTTTAAAAGTAAAAATAGCACTATTTTGTTTAATTAAGAATAAACGACTCAGATAAAGGAATAAAATATTACCCCTTTAATCCCTTTTTAAACTTGGTTGATTCACAAAAATAATAAAGTTGAAGGATGCTTTTACATACTTTATTAACATTTTTGATACGTATTTATGTATCTTATAATAGATCGAAACGAATTATAAATGTTTTATATAAAAAATAGAAGGGGGCACATTCAAAAATTTTATTTACATACATATAATACATAATAATTTTCTTATTTATTTAATTATTTCAATTCGTATTTTTCCAATTTTCCATTCTAACGATAAATAAAATAATGTTAATATATTTTTTATAGCAACGGCTTCGTTATTACCTTATTTGACGATACATATGCAAAGTATCGGTTTAACTGTCCAAGAAATCGCGATGATCTATTTAGCCCTACCGTTCACGACGTTTCTCGCACCGCCTCTAACGGGGTTCCTGGTTGATAAGTTTGGGCATTACAAACCGATAGTTATCGGTTCTATGTTGCTAAATGCAATTATTCACCACTCGTTGCTTTTGATTCCACACCAAGAAACACCAGGGGTTATGCCGAGTGCTTACGTGGTGCACCATAACGTTACTCACCAAGTTGAAGTTTGGTGGAGCCCTTGCCCGAGCCGAGAATGCCCTGAAGAAGAAGAACTTGATATGGTGTTGGATAGATGCGTTGATTATTGTCTTTTACATCAGCCCATACCTGAACCCACTAATATTTCTACTGTCGATGATTTCGAAACCGATGTAGAACAGGACGATTTGAGATTTCATTTAGGTTTGTAACAGTATATGTTGTCATAGGCACCGACTTTCCATTTTACTTGGGAGGGGGCAAGATCCATCTCCTCCCCCCCCCGTAGTCGGCGCCAGTGTATATTATAATTTGGTCCTGATAATTTATTATTGACGTGCAGGTAAAAAAGCTACGTTTTTCGTAATCGACATGCATCCAGATCTTGCAGAACCCCCGGAACAGTTAGGTATAGAAATGGAACAGGATGAAAACGACACAGCGATCGAATTGACCGACAGATTTGACGTGACGCTTCTCGTCAACGGGGGTGTGAACGTCACAGCGCTAGAAGAACTCGATTTGCGCTGCGGGGGCGTCGTTTTAGCGACAAATCTCACATACAAAAACAGACTCGAGGAACTCGCCGCGAACTGTATGCTCCAGAAATGTAACTTCAGAAGTGGGGGGCCAGATATATGCCCTCCCGATTATAAAGAAAGTGACGATAAGGTATTCTGGATTTATTTCGCGCTCAGGTTTCTCGGGACGGTCGCACTTTCTGCGAGTGTCACCATCATGGACCCGATAGCTTTAACGATGATACAGAAGTACGGTGGGGATTTTGGAAGAGAGCGGTTATTTTCTAGCCTAGGTATGGCTCTGTTTTCTCCTTTGACGGGTTTTTTAATAGACACGAGCAGCAAAAAAGTCGGCTATACTGATTATTCTGCCGCGTTTTATACTTATGATATTCTGTTAGTTGCGTCCGCTTTTACAGTCCTTACAATGTCTTTAGGTACCAAATTACCAGCAGATCGACTAGTTAAAGATCTTATCGATATAATACGAATGCCACACGTTCTCATTTTCATATTGTTTTTATTCCTACTCGGTAATTTCTGGGGATTTATAGAATCGTTTTTATTTCTTTATTTAAAGGAACTCGGCGCTCCCAATTATATGTTAGGTATAACCGTGACCGTCGGTACAGTCAGTAGCATGCCTTTTCTTTACGGAGCCGATAAAATAACGAAAAAAATTGGCCACGTTAATATCATTATCGTCGCTTTCTTTTCACATGCTGCCCGTCTAGTCGGGTATTCGATAATCGAGTAAGTATGATAAATATATATTTATAAGTACGTAATTCAGAACTAAATAAAATTTTCACAGGAGCGCTTGGTGGTGTTTTCCCTTCGAAGCTATGGAGTCACTTTCTGTTCACTTGATGTGGGTCGCGGCTGCTACCTACTGCGCCATACTGGCCCCGAAAAACCTACTCGCTTCGCTGATCGGAGTTCTAGGAATGTCCCACTTCAGTGTCGGTAACGTTAATTACGATAACGCGTTGAAGCGACTTTGTGTGATATTTTTATTGTGTTTCAGGTAGAGGTAGCGGCAGTTTCATCGGAGGTATTCTAATAGAAAAAGTGGGAACACGTGAAGCGTTCCGCTATATGGGCCTTCTGGCGGTCGCCGGCGGTGCCGCGTACGGAACAATGCACTACACTTGGCTCCGACACAAGAAAACTCCCGGAGAAAAAGAAGAAGCGCGTCAAGCATCGATAGACGCCGAAAGGGAAGGAGAGAAATTGACCGAAGCGGGAGCCATCGTGACGGCGGCCGATCGAGTCAGCGCGGAAAGACTTAGTCTCATTATAGAGTACAACCAGATAGGCTCGGTGACTTCTTTAGGGTACGGAGACCACAATCTGATAGCGAGAGCCCGGAGCAACAGCGGGACACGAAGGGGAAGCTATAGTGTCAGAATCAGCGCCTCTAAAGCAGATATGTTCAAGTCTACTCTGGAGCATCCAAGGAACATCTACGTAAGAACATCCCACGGTGGACTCACTAGAAACAGCAGTGTCTATATCAAGTTCAGCAAAGATGACCTATGTGGTAAAGCTCTCAGTGCCCCAAAGCTGACCCAAAGAAGCAACCCTCAACTGATCGGCAATGATTTAGATCAACGACAAACAAGGCGTGATTCTATTAGAGAAGTCATACAGGAAATAGACGAGAGAGTTAATAAATCTACCCAAGAATCATGAGTTGATTATTTAAAAAAATATCTTTAACAGTTAACTAAAATAAACATAATTTTATTTTTATTTTGTGAGACACTCTTTCTCTTATCTGAAAAGTTCCTCGCTTGTTTGAAATAAAACACAAAATGATTGAAAGCATATTTATTATACACAAAAGTATTTGTTTGTGGTATAAAGCAGTGTTCTTCAACCTTATGGTCTGGGGCCGGTACAGGCCTGCAGAAAATTCCCCGAAAAATCTATCTATATTTGTTTTTATTTGTTTCCTAGTTTTCAGCCGATCCACAGGTTCAAAAAGGTTGAATAACACTGGTATAAAGGACTGTAACTGTACATACCATTACATAACATTTTAAAATCAATCCCTCTAATTCTAATACTATATTTGTGTAGTGTAATAACAACAGATACATAATATATTACAAAATCAAAATTATATAAAATTAACAATTGATTTCAAAACAAATAAAAACAACTAGTATCTGTTTCATTTATCTTATTGTTAGCCTCAGACAAGGAAAGATATCGGAACTAATAACACATTATCAAGTGTTGTTACCATATTGCTCCACAAAAAATCGCTCCACGAATCATTTGGAATTTTAAAATAAATATCAATTATAACAGGGTGGCCAGTATTTCTCTGAAACAAATTTTACGGTTTTCCAGGAGAATTTTTACTTTTTTTCCCTGTTTTTTATAATTAAAATTTAGATAAAAAAGCTAAAAAAAGGTCTCATACATGAAATTTAAACATTTTTGCAGAATTTGAATTTTTCCCTGACTTCCAACCAAATTCCCCGACTTTTCCCGGTTTTCCAGAAACTGGCCACCCTGTATAAGTTTCAGGGTTAGAAGGGGGGAAACCAATAGAGGTAACATTTTTGGTTTTGAGTGGAGGTTTTAAAATCATTTTGGGATCAACTTAATTTTTTTAAATGGATACCTATTTCTTTTTTTACATATTAAGATAAAAAAATGAACAACTTTTGACTGAGAAGTTTTTTCAAAATCCCCAATTAATATTAAAAAATAATTCTTTAAAAAAATCCTAAAATTAAAACAAAATCCTTTTTTTTTAATTTAATTTTTACTTAAACATGTATAGTTAATAATTATAAATAATAATTTCAAACTTTTTTAAATTAAAAATAAATAAATAAATAAAAAAATTCCCCTGAATTTGAGGATTTTGAAAAAATTTCTCAGACAAAAGTTGTTTCTTTTTTTCTGCAAAATAAAAAAAGCAATAGGTTTCCATTTAAAAAATAAAGTTGACCCCAAAATGACCATAAAACTTCCACTCAAAGTTAAAAATTTCACCTTAATTGATTTTCCCCCTTTTAACCCTGAAACTTTTGTAGCAAACATTTTTCCTGAAAAACGTTAATTTTCGAAATACTCGCTTGAGATAACTGATGCCTCTGGGATATATCCATGGAAATTATGAAAGTAACATTTAAAATAAAAAAGATGTCCGCCATCAAATTTTTGTAACAGTCATTGGTTGTTATGTATCCATATTCTTTCCTAATCTAATTGTAAGATCATATCAAATCATCATAAGTAAATTATAAATACTTTTCTAATTAGTATTTATACAACTGTCTAATTACTTATGAATATTTCAAAGTTTTTAAACATAATTTACAAATATAACAAAGTATCTAAAGGTACGTTTATACCTGACATTTATTTCGACCCTTCCCGTAGAATTTTTATCTGATACTTGATATTTGACTCGACGCAAATTACTGCTACTTTTGTATCTAAAAATAATCTTTACTTAACGTTAGAAACTTACTAATTTATATCTACAGGATGTGAAATGCAAGTTATTTGAGCAAAAGCACCTAGTTAATGAGTTTTTAAAATAAATGTCGAGGTGTGAACGTAGCTGTAGAAATATAATAACTCGTTAACATATCTACTGTTATAAAAATTAAATAATTTGTTCTATACAAATGAAAAACATTAGTTTTTTTTTTAAAATGGTTACTTGTGAGTTTCCTAGGCCTTATACCAATATCAAAAACAACTAAAAATTTAAGTAAGATTAGTCATTCACAAATAAATAACAATTAAAAACAATTTACAACTATATTTTATCTTTATATTAAAGAAAGATATTTTGTATAAATATATAATATGATACATACTAAGCTGCTACTGGAAATAGATTCAAGTTTAGGTAAAAAAGCGGATTCTTTAATTTATAAACATTTCTATAAAACTATATACGATAAACCCTCGGTATTCCGGTGCCCCTGTATTTTGTTGTTTCATTTACGAAATTGCATACCATATACACTCAAAAAATCTCGGCCATCCTATTAACGTACGCTTCGAGAAACGAATGGCTAACCACTCCATGTAACTACCTTCCCCTATCCCTACCACAATACTACTGTGACTGCTATATTTCTGCACGAAATTTAAATTCAATAATTAACGTTAAAGAAGGTGCCCCTCTAGGTGACGTTGTTAGGAGATTTTGACGAGTGTAGTATAAATTTTATACATTGCGTCATCTTCATTATTTAAAATATGTAATTTTGATAAAACAAATTTGATAATCTGATCGCTTTGTCGGATTACCGTGAGTTTAATGTAATGTTAATAAATAAAGAGAGTAAACGGAAGGCTATTTTTAAATAAAATTTTTAATGTTATTATTATTTACCTACTGTTATTGATAATAGTATAAATATATTCATGTATTTATTAATATTTATCCAATTTAAATAAAAATTAAAGATCAAATTAATTTATTATTAATAATTACAAAATCGTTTTATTTAAAAAAAAATGTACACATCATAGTGAAAAATATTATTACATGCATCTGAATATTGCACCTTTTTAAGTTTTAAAAATCGATTTGTTATAAATATATTTGTTTACAATTGTTAAAAATATGATATTTCATATTTTTTTGTTTTTGGTATGAAAATTGAGAATATTTATCAAACAGAATAAAATGGAATGTTTTAAAACTAACAAAGTACTTTATAAAATTTCTAGTTTTTATAAAAAATATGCATTTGTGTTGAAAATTAAGTCTTGTAAACATTTAATTATAATTAATTGTAGTTTTTTTTTTTAGTAGATATTTTTTTTATTTTTTTTCAATAATAGTTATTTGATTATACAAATATAACAAAACTATCAAAAAATATCGAATCAAAATAATTTAAAAAAAATTCAGTACGGTGATTTTTTACAATAAGCCTAACAAATAATTAATGAGTTTTGTAATGCCAATTAAAATCAAATCAAACAAATAAATAAATGCTATTAACTTGGCATTATTTACTTTACTAATTAGACTATAGGAGTGTAGAAATTCTTAAACGTTATTGCGGACCACTATCACTAATTTACATCTGAAATTGATAAAATTAATAAACGAAATAACCATACCGAAAATATAAATTCATTAATATATAAAATAACAACTTTTTTAAAACGTGTAAGTATGATACGGACACATAAGTATCGTTTATGTATAAATTATCTTAATCGATAACAAATGAAAATGTAAATAATACTTTTACTTCCAACTAATGCCCCACTTTGGTGATGAGCTCATCGCAGATACGAGTGAGTTCCTCGCACTCTTTAGTTTTCCATGCCATAGACACCGTGAGCGAACTGTTCTTCAATTCCAGTTTCTGTAGAGAAGCTTTCAATCGAGCTATTTCACTTTCATGCATTTTGGAGATTTCTAACAAGTCATTGTTTGCTCTGGAAGATGATTATTTCATTAATATTAATTTTACCCTTGCACAAATAAATAAACGGGCATACTTGTCCAATTGTGAGATGGCGTGCGTTTTTAAAGCTTCATATTTACTAGTCTGTTTCATCAGGGCTTCTTCACTTTCTCGTATTGTTTCTTTAAGAACTGCTTCGTTATTTTTAAACCCTTCAATTATTGATTTACATCGTTCGTATTTTCTACAAAAATAGCAACATTTATATTGTCAGGGATGAAAGTCTCTTTTCTTTTCAAAAAAGAGGAATTTTCTAGATCTTGAATAGGTTATCTATAGATATATTTTTTTAATCAAGAAGTATATTTTTTAATGATTTTGCGCTATTAATTCTTACTATTAAGGACAAAAAACATTCCAGAAAATATTAAGGACCTAAGACAACAAGTTCTGAGTATTTTATAAGAAAAGAAATACAAAATAAAACTACAACTATATTTTACCATAAGAAATACATAAAATTATCAAAATTTAACTTGTTTTTGTCTTTTCTGTCTTTGCCTTTCGTAAATCGAACAATTTTATTTATTAAATAAAATAAAATTCAACTCATTTTTTATTTTTATTTATCTTTGGATCAAACTGAACTCTCTTCTTCTCTTTTAAAACTTCAAGTTTAAGCTTTACTTTGAAACCAGTCAAAAAATAGGAAAAAGAGGAACTTTTTTGAAAAAAGGTTACTTTAGGGCCCACTTCCCAAAAATAGAGCGCTAGCATTCCTGCAATTATTGTATATTAAATGTATAAAGTATAACTTACTCGTGTACATCAGAAAAGGCTGCTTCAATGTTAGCAAGATGCATCTGGGCTCTATCACGTTCCTTTATTATGATTCCTTTCTCAGTGACGAGATTTGAAATGGCTTTTTCATACTCTACCATTATCAAGCTACGGATAAATAGTAAGATTATAAAAACGTTCAAATATAATTATAAAATAAGATTCTTACTCAACACGTTCTTCACTTTTCCGTTTTGAATGCAACATGGACAATAACTTTTGACTTTCATCTTCTACTGGACGCAATGATTCAACTTCACTAATTTGTTTCTTTGTATCTTTACGTTCTTCTTCAATTGTTTTCAGTGCTGATATTAATAGTTTTATTTTTTCAGATACCTAGAATAAAAATTATTTATTTTTGGCAATACGTAATTAAACTGTGTTTTGACACTTACTTGTTCATGAAACGATTCATTCTCTGTTGTATCTCGTAATATAATTTCATTTATTTCATCTAATAACATGTAACAATTTTCAAATGATGGTTTCACATTAGTTTTTATTTGATTTTCTTTTGCATCGCCTGATCCTGTTATATTATCCTTGATTTCTGACATTTTGATAGAAAAAATAATACTTCTTGATCTGTCACATAGAAAAACAATAATAAAGTTGTTAATGTCAGTTCATTTAGTTACGTACAATGAATGAAAATAAAATTTTGTATGACATTTTGACAAAATTTCAAGTGTACAAGTAACAATATAGTGCTTATGTGTTGATAAAACAAACGTGATACATATTTTTAAATCAATAATAATTAGTTTATGTATGTATTCAATGTCATTGCAAAAGTTCCACATTGCATTGGCATGTCTGTACCAAGTGTCATTTTGATTCTAATTAAAAATAAATTCTTTCTTTTACATACCTTATTAATTAGTTCATCTGACGATTTATTGTTGAAAAAATACTTTTTGATTCCTTATTTAATCGTTGAAATGACAGCAATACAAATATATTTAATACCAGACACATTTACTTGAGTATTACCAACTAAAGATATTTGCTTCACAGAACAATATTAATCAATATAAAATATATATAGTGTACCCCACACTAAGAGATTTATAAACAATTTAAATTGGATTAATTTTTCAGTCGAAAGTTATTAAAGTATATTACCACTTCTTTAATTCAGTATAATAAATTATATCTACAGATGACTCATATCATTCATAATATATTCTTCTGGTTTATTCATATAAAGAACAGTAGTCTTCAAACATCTTTACGTATTTTTGAATGCTTTAAACAGTTTGAAGGACTCTGGGATGTGTCACTTTCTATCATTTATAAGGTTAAACACCAATTACTCCAATTACTATTCACAAATATAATTTAAATGTATTATTTTATCGATATTGCTATATTTATTTTATATCATATATATTAATAATAAGATTTTAATAATAAAAATTATAATTTACAAATCATATGTTACTGAAATGTCGCAATGACAGTTAAAATTGTATAATGATTACTAGATTGCTATTCTATTGTTGAAATTATTGTGCAAGTGTAATTCTGCATGTAGAATTCTGTGGTAAACGTCAAAATCAGTAAACACGTCGTAAAATTACTACTTTAAAATTAAGATATTATTTAAATCATAATTCTATGTTTTGTACATGTCATACGTATATTAAATGTTTAAATTAATACAAATGTGATAGAAAAATAGGTTTCACTTTGATCGCAAAATAAATATGTAATTTTAAATACATAACATGTAATTTTCGAAATAATATTTTTGTTTACTTTTTATTTGATATCGCTCTATAATAAACATGTAAGTGTAGTTAAAGTAAATAAACTTACATCAATTACGTAGTGAACAAAAATTAATATTAATCGAATATTTATTTAAACAATTTACAAAAATATTATTTTTTTACATAACCTTTATTCTACATGCAGTAATATAACATATATTTTTTATTATTTGGTAAAAAAAATGTTTGGAAAATTTCACTGAAATAATGTAAAATCAGTTGTCATTGTATCGTTTTAACGTCTGTAAATACAATTTTTTTAAGCAGTACATGGCTAACGCTGTTAACGGTATGAAGAATAATTTAGATCTATACAATTGGCTGCCTGATAACATATTGGATAGTAATTTAAAAAATATTAATTATGGATTAATAATATTGAATCAACCTATAAACATAAATAAGGATTTTATGTTACCTTTATGGAAAAATGGTGAGATACATTTTAAAATATATTTAATATAAAATATATTGTATTGAACTTTTGTAGCCTTGTTTCGAAACACTGTCGATGGTGGAACAAACCGATGGTTTACATGGGTATCGGAGAACAACATATCTAGTAATGATGTGAACATTATACCCGATCTCGTATCTGGTGACATGGATTCAGTTACAATAAAAAATAAGCAAAGACTGATGACTGAACCTAATCCACCGTTATTTATAGAAACCATGAATCAGAATGAAACTGACTATACCAAAGCCCTTAGAGAAATTAAATCATATGTAGTGAAAAATGATATTACGGTAATTTTTTTTTTTATATATCTTATAATGATTTATATTTATGTATTGTATTTATTTTCAGATAGATGCTGTGATTGCTTTAATAGAAACTTCCGGAAGGATAGACCAAATATTAGCTAACATAAATACTCTTTACAATGCAACGAAAATATTACCTGGCATTCCGGTGTTTCAGCTGGCTAGCGATTCTCTCTCGTGGCTTTTACCTCCTGGATTTCATTGTGTAGAAATACCTAAAGTTCTTCGAGACAATAACGCCTGGTGCAGTCTAATGCCCGTGGGCGAAAAATGTACAAATATTTTCACTACTGGTTTAAAATGGAATTTAGGTAAACACAAAATTAACATAAACAATACTGACGTTTAATGATTATATTTTTATTTACAGAAAACAAATCACTAGAATTTGGCGGTCTGACAAGTTCCTCAAATACGTACAGCGGTGAAAATGTAGTTACGATAAAAACAAGCAATCACGTTTTGTGGTCCATGGGTTTAGAGGTTTTGAATTTTACAATAGAATCTTCGTAGTATTTGTAACTATTATATTATTATAGTCTAGTTAATTTGATTAGAATAATACACAAAATTCTTACTACAAGTAATGAAATGTAAATAAATCCACAAAAGTTAAAAATGAAATGGTTTTAATTATTTTATTTTTAACTTTCTATATTTTTTTATGAGAATAATAAAAAATAAATAAGTAAACCCTTGTTGTTAATTTTTCTTCTTCTATATTAACCCATTAATGCTCAAAAGAAACCAAAAACATGCAAAAGATTTTTTTTAATGAAATTAAGTACATATTCAAACTTTTTTTTAATATTTAGAAAAAAAAAATAACAGTGTGTAATCAAGCGAGTAAATTGGGCAGATATGAAGTCTATTTTGTGTGAGACTGATTTTCTGATATTATTTTTATTTAGATAAATTTCATTTAAAAGTCGTGTTATATGTATATTTAAATTATTTCATATGATTTGAACAAAATTCAAAATATTAGCATACCACGTACTTTTTTTCATATAAAAATTATTCAAAACAATTAAAACACTTCTGAAACAAAATAACGTTAACAGATGTTGTTTGTTGCACTTCTGCCAACTGATTTTTAAGGAAATATTGTGAATTAATATCGATAGACAATAGTACTAATTATAAAATGAAGCGTATACATATGTGTACGGCAGGCGTTAATGGGTTAGAAAATAAATAAATAAATGAACAAATAAATATAGATAAAATAACAAATGTATATTTATTTTTTTATTTTATCTACAATAAATTATGTATTTAAAGAATTTACAATAAAACAAAGAAATTTAATTAAAAGTATTTTATGTGTAACCAGTCTGTTTTACAAACAAAATTAATAATTATTTTAACACATACGAAGCGTATCAAAGTAACAGTCTAACAGTAATAATAACATTAATAACAAATTAATTACTTAAGAATAATATCGCTGCAACATTTTAAAACCATTGACGGGTATATTAACAATCTATTAGAGATCATAGACGATCACGTTATAATATAAATACATATTTTTCTAAATAATTTTGCAATACTAACAATATAACAATGAACGAATAATTTAAATAAAAAAGTATCTATAAGCTTTTTGAATAAATATATCAAATGTGTTTTACATACAATTATTACATTACACATTGAAAAATTAAACGCAGTTTGATCGATACTTTTAAATAATATATTCTTTGGTTGTACATTACACTTAAACTTTTCAAGCTATAATATTTATACACCAAGTTAAGAGATTATTCCTTCAGTACGTACAGACTAAATATTTTACATGATATAACAATTCAAAAAATTCAAATTAACGGATACGTTTGTCATTGCTTATTTAGTTGTCGGTCTGGCAGGCAAGGGCGGGGGTTTTGTTCTTGCCGGCACTGGGGGCGGAGCGCTTGCATCTGTATTAGCAGGGCGACTGGACGAAGGTGGAGCTGGGGCAGGCCGGGTTGGTGGTAACCTCGGAGGAGGGCACGATGGCTCCGGCATTGAGTCATCGCTCTCAGGAATGTTAGTCGCTTGCTCTGCTAGTATGTTCGCTCCAGTAGGTTTTGGAGGGCGAGTAGGAGGTTGTCTGCTTGGACTTGAAGTTGGTGTTTCAGACCCAGGTTTCTTGACTTGATATGATGGTTTATGCGAGGACAATGGAACGGCATTATCTTTACACAAAGTTATTTCTTTCTCTGCTTCTTCAACCCAATCAGGTGTCTTTAACCATATTTTTAGAATATAACCGTTTACCTGTAAAAAATCAAAAACAATTATCACAATATTAAAAATATTCATATATTATATACAATACTTACATCTAAAAATATTCTAGATACAGCTTCTAAACAACATTGAGGATTTCGGAACGTAACCCACATAATTCCCTCACTAAATCTGACCATAATAACTTCACCGATATTTGATAGTTCACCAACAATATCATTTATAAACTGAGCATCGTAGTATATTTCTTCACCTGCTATATCTTCACACTAAAAATAAAAACGTATATTATTGAATCTATTAACACTGTTAAAATCGGTCATTACTTTTAAACAAATTGTCCCATCTGGGGGGCCCAACGACTTTAAAACTTCATAGTACACTTTTAATCTCTCGTCTTCGTCCACGCTGCTTATTTCTATGTCAATAACAGCAAATACAGGTCTGTGATCACTTTGTTTAAGTTCAGTTCTATTGTAATAGAAACATGTTCCTGGATTCCAATCTGCCTCGTTATTATCTGCAAAGAAAACAAACAATTTACGTTATGTATGTATAAAAACTGCAAATACATACCTTTGTCTTTCCTTTTTCTCCACAGCACTCTGTCGGTCCATGCAGGTGCTCTTGCCTTTTCAGATGTATCATAATCATCGGAAAACAAATCGTACTTATAGGTCGGGGCAAAATCTATATTTCCCTCTAAGTAATTTGGAAATACATTTCCTTGTTCTTGTTGTTTCTATAAAATAAAATATCGATGAAAAATTTTAATTCTAGATGTTCATAATATACATACTTTCAATTGATCCTCTTTTAATATTTCTTTATACTCTCCATTTTTTATCATTTCTTTCAATTGCGTTTTCTCTATATCTATGCGGTAGTTAAAATCCCCACAGAAAAATACATACTCGTGTGAATTAAGGGAACGGTTCTAAAATAATAAAAGTACGTAAGTTATAAAATAACTACTCCTAATAACAGTTTATTCAATTTACCATAGGAAACACTAATTTCCGTGTTATTTCTGCAAAATCTGCATTACGTTCTGTAACTTGAGACTGTCCTGCAGCAAAATGAGCGCACACAAAGCACATTGATGTTGCATGAAGCACAAAGCGTATAGCAACAGCACCTTTGTTGCCTGTCGCACCACCTAATCCTGTTTTGACACAGTCGACTGCGACATCTCGTATGTATTGTACAAGCTCAGCTTTTACATAGACGAATAAGCAAACTCCTACTAACTGCTGATAAGATAAAAGGACGTATTTGCCAGCTCTCGCTAACGTTTTTTCTATTTCATCGGACCACTGTCTAGCATTTTCAGAACTATAATAATAATAATTTATTATATTCAGTATGTTTTTCAAATCCTTAAAATTCAATTAACATTTACCTTGCAGAAACGATATTTCCTGCAGACAAATCGACAATTTCCTCAAAGCCTACAGCGTAAATATCAGTAGGTGGATCAATGGGCTCCTTAAGAAAATCCCCCTCTGTAAAATATGTCAATATTTAAAACAATACACAGATATTTATTTTTGTTACGTACTTACCTGGTGAATCAGGTAAACGGTCGATTTTAAGTAACCAATCATCCATTGATACCCCTCTAAAAACGATACTTTTGAACTGTTTCCCACCGTTAACATTATATGTGCCTACACCTATACGTAGCTTATGTTTTCTAACGTATTCTTGTCGCGTGCACATTTCTTTTAAGATGTGCGGTGGAGCTGTAAAACATTATAAACATATATTGTATGTATGTATTTAAAATTGAAATAAAAAAAACCACTAACAGTGCAACATATATGAAGGCAATAAAGTTCTAGCTCTGTCAGCCATTTCTGAGTTTAACGTTGAACCAAAGAGTAATACGTCAATAGCTTCTTGTTTTGCACTATCCAATAAATTATTTTGTATTGTTCTTGCAGCCGATCGAGCCCCATCTATCAGTCTGGACCCTCCTTGGATTGCACCTGTTCCTGCATATATTTTACTGACTTCGTTACCGTTTGTCGACCACATCTGTTTAAAAACTTCAGTGAATCTGTCGATTATCATTGCACTGTTGGAATTCCCAGCGAGTACTGTGATAAGCTGCTGCTCTAAAACCTGTAATAATATAAAAGAGAAGGTTGAAAAAAATAACAATATTATATTTATAATAGTACTAGCTGATTCCCACGGCTTCGCTCGCGTGGATTTAGAAAATAATTACAACCCTTTATAAGTGACAGGGGGTAAAATATTAAATTTGTCTACTGTTTTGCTTTTTATTCCTTATACAAACTCATGGGCTCCTATGCGAGATAGAGGATTGTTTTTCACCCTAAAACCTAAGTTTAAAATAAATTAGGCCAAAAAAATATTTTTCCGATACAAACTTTTAAATCCCTGTTTATCCCCTTGGAGGTTGAATTTTGGGAAATCCCTTCTTAGTGGGTGCTTACATTATAAAAGGAAGATACCTACGAAATTTCACATTTCTAGGTCCAGGGGTTTGGGCTGTACATTGATATATGAGTGAGTGAGTGAGTGGTTAAGGACAAACTCTTTTATATATAGTTTTTATACTCACTGCTAAGCCAATGTACGTCTGGACACAGTTGGTTCGATCGAGACAATCCAGACAATTAGTTCTTATAACTCCAAACTGTTCGCTGAAAATTCAGTCATATTTGATGTGATCAAATCTGTGATTGAAATGTTATGTTTTAAATTATATTAAAATGTGTGTTGTAGGTGTTAGTAAACAAATACAATTATTAATCAATTATTAGTCAATAATCTTACTTCTGAACAACACCTTTCATGTTTGTAAAAAACGTAGTAAGCTCTTGATACTTGTCAACGTGGTTTTTCAATATAGAAAGATTTCCTAAATTCCCACCACGACATTCAGCGTGATAATCAAACACAATGTGCGGTACGTCTATATGATCAGATTCTTCTTGATGCCTCTGTAAACGAAAAAAGAAACAATATCAAGCTGTACCAATAAATATAGCGTCTACAAAATCAAACCTGGAATTCAGCGCTGAGAAAAGCTTCTCCGTCTCTATTAGCACCTACAGTGGTGCTCAACAAGTTAACTATTGCAAACATTCCGTATCTGTCTTTCACCAGTTGCATGTGCTTGTCGAATGCGGCTTTAGATGCTTCATAACCTCGTGAAAGTCTTATTTTATGAGCTCCTACCTATTAACATAACATGTTATTGTTGTTATACCTTAATTTCAAAAGCTAAATTACCTGTACTCCGGTTTGTTCCCAGAATAACGGTACACTACCACGTGTCTGAACGTAAGAAGTGACACAATCGTCTAAATATATCACTTGTTCGGTTTCAACAAAATTTGCAACGTTGCCTTCATCATTTGTACCTCTAACGTTGAATCTGAAACATGAATTATTAGCGTTAATATTTATATTTCCTAGTAAACGTTATTTTTGATTCTGACCTTGTGCCTGCTCGTTCGCAACTGAGTCGTGAAAATAGAGCTGCTCTCGCCTGTAAGTAACCTACGTAAACAGTACGTATTTCAATACTACCGCACATAGTTTTAACAAGCCATTCATCTGTATCGATTCCAAATCGGACGAAGAGAACATGAAGCATTCTATTCCTGTTATAATTATTTATTAAACAAAATAAAAAATAATATGTTATTGTTTTTGTATTAAATACATACCAAAAAAATCTGTGGTCACTAAATGATGTCTTCATCTTTCTTTGAGCACATAACGTTATGTCAACTGTGTAACTTTGAGAATCAGAATTTGTGTCGAATCCAAAGTAAAATGTACCGGAATTCAAAAACTTGCGAATCTAAAATGTTAATATACAGTATTTATTAGAGTTGTATTAAAACTAGATAAAGATGGAGTGATCAACTGATATATTGGACTAAAGTATGAAAATTCATGGTTACCTCTCCGTATAAATCTTCAGACTGTTGTTCGTTTTGAAGAGGAATAAATTGTGTTTGTATTATTTTAAATACTTCAGTATTTCCGATTTTTCCCACTGACACACATCCCGGTACGACAATTAAATACTGATTACAGCTTTCTCCGGAATTTATTTGTAAAACACCCAAACAACAATATGCGTCGACTACTTTTGTATAATTTTTTTTGACCTGATCATACTCTTCGCTCGCTAGAAATCAAATTATCTCTTTAATTAAGAAGTTCAAGTTATTTCTAATGCATTCACGTACATAAAACTGCAACAACACTAGATTCAAACAACAATCTTGATGATTTTCGCCTATTTTGTAAAATAATGCCATGATGATTTGGTGGGTCACATTTTTGTAACACTCGTAATGATTTTTGAAGAGCCATTGTTACAAATAAGGTATTTTTTACTCTAATTTATCTGATTACCATTAATGATTTCTTTTCAAGCATATTAAAACAACTGTCAAATGTGACATATTTCTTTTAGGAAGAAGAAATGGATATTATCGATTCAGTAATATTGTACACTGATCGCTTGATTTACCAACCTTTGATTTACCGGCAGCTTGATTTACCGGCGGGCCAAACGCGCGATTTACCGGCTTTCTCCTATCCCCTCCATAATACTACCGTGATTTGTGTTTCTGCGCGAAATTTCAATTCACCAATCAACGTTGAGGTTGGCACGATGGTGGGGGCCCCTCTTTACGTTGGCAATTCAAGCGGTTGAATTACCAACAACGCCGGTAATTCAAGCGATGAGTGTAATAATTTAAGTAGGGAATTTAGTATTTTTAAAATTAACTAGATAAACTGGATAAAAAAAATTCAAATGTACTATAATTATTCATAATATTCATTTGATAAAAAAATCATTGACCTTTGATATTAGAATTGAATAACAATAAAAATAAGATAACCCATAAAAATCGTTTAGTGACTGAATATTTATGAAAACAAATTGGTAACATTATTTATCTTTAAGAGCACCTTTTTAGATAAACTGATGATAAAAATTCAATAAATTCAGACCTCTTATTGCTGTTATACCTGTGTAAATAAACAGATATGTACATATGTACAATATTAATTTAAAATTAAATTGCATATAACAAATGTAAGTGGCGCCATCTATTACACCAAAACAATATTAATAGTTACAGATTTCTACATTACCGGAAAATTGCTAAGGTAAAAAAAATATTATGTTTGCACCCCCGTGCATCAATTTAATATTTATAAATAGAAGGTAAGCAATTTTCACAGGGTTCCTTTATTTGTAAAAATGTAAAATACCTACGTACAATTTTTAGTTGAATCAATTAATATGTATTAACTTTATCATATGAATTAGCTCACTCGCTTTTCCAGTAAAGTACTGTTATTTTTTATGTACCTTACTAAGGCTGTAACTAATAAATGATTGATCAAAATTAGTTCAAATTTTAATATGTAAAACTAGACTTTATAACGATAATTTTAAAACCAACTCGAAGTTTGTAAGATGTATAGTTCCAAAGTTATATGCCTCCAAACATGAGACGTATTTTATAATGTAAATGAAACAAAATGCAAACGCAGTATATAGCTGATATGGAATATACCCCTTCCTGTCACTTCACAGAAGTTAAGCAGTACCATGCAAAGTCAAATGTTGGATGGGTGACCGGGACTGGCTTTTTTTATTCTATTGGGAGATCGTTATATGTATTGGTAGTTCATTGGCTTTGAAATTTTAAAGAATGTGTACTGACGCCACGGCGTGGGAAAAAATATTTGTGAAGGTCGCGGCGCCTCCTTTAATATACTAATTAAGTAAAAAAATACCACAATAATTCACATAAGGGGGAGGGAGGGCACTTCAAGCTCTGGCGCCTGGGAGACACGCGCACATTGTTGACAAGCACAGGGCGCCTATTTCGTAGCGCCACAAAGAATGCCTACAGGAAACCTTGAAAGGAATGCACTGGCGCCCATACCGTGGGAAATGCACTGTTGTGACCCTTTATAAATAAAGCAGTGGTAGTTATCATCACACCAGTGGTTCTTAAGGAAACGGCGATTTGCAGAAAAATCCAATATATGAAAATAAAAAATAAAAATCATTGGGCTAATTAATTGATAATAAATTTTGCATAATTTATTTAAAGCAGAACCGGGCTGGCCCAAACATTTAAATTTTAAAGGGCATTTTTCTCTCAGTGAGCTAGTTCGATACAGGATTTCTTTTATAAAACTGAAAATACATTAAAGAACACATTATATTGAATGAATAAAATTTAAGTTTATTTTGTAAAAAGGTGTTCCTAGCAATTAGTATTTCAGAATATTAACCCGGGTACCATCGTGTTACATGTAACTAATGAACGGATTTTATTCCGGTTTTCACTAATGGATAGGGTGTTTGACGAGGAAGATTTAGGTGTATAATTTATGGATATTAACCCGGGTAACACCGTGTCCAATGCGCAAACTCGGAAACTACTTAACGGATTTTATTCCGGTTTTCACTAATGGATAGGGTGATTCACGGGGAAAATTTAGGTGTATAATTTATGGATATTAACCCAGGTAACACCGAGTCCAATGCGCAAACTCGGAAACTACTTAACGGATTTTATTCCGGTTTTCACTAATAGATAGAGTGATTCACGAGGAAGTTTTAGGTGTATAATTTATGGATATTAACCCAGGTAACACCGTGTCCAATGCGCAAACTCGGAAACTACTTAACGAATTTTATTCCGGTTTTCACTAATAGATAGAGTGATTCACGGGGAAGTTTTAGGTGTATAATTTATGGATATTAACCCGGGTAACACCGTGTCCAATGCGCAAACTCGGAAACTACTTAACGGATTTTATTCCAGTTTTCACTAATGGATAGGGTGTTTGACGAGGAAAATTTAGGTGTATAATTTATGGATATTAACCCGGGTAACACCGTGTCCAATGCGCAAACTCGGAAACTACTTAACGGATTTTATTCCGGTTTTCACTAATAGATAGAGTGATTCACGAGGAAGTTTTAGGTGTATAATTTATGGATATTAACCCGGGTAACACCGTGTCCAATGCGCAAACTCGGAAACTACTTAACGGATTTTATTCCAGTTTTCACTAATAGATAGGGTGTTTGACGAGGAAAATTTAGGTGTATAATTTATGGATATTAACCCGGGTAACACCGTGTCCAATGCGCAAACTCGGAAACTACTTAACGGATTTTATTCCAGTTTTCACTAATGGATAGGGTGTTTGACGAGGAAAATTTAGGTGTATAATTTATGGATATTAACCCGGGTAACACCGTGTCCAATGCGCAAACTCGGAAACTACTTAACGGATTTTATTCCAGTTTTCACTAATGGATAGGGTGTTTGACGAGGAAAATTTAGGTGTATAATTTATGGATATTAACCCGGGTAACACCGTGTCCAATGCGCAAACTCGGAAACTACTTAACGGATTTTATTCCGGTTTTCACTAATAGATAGAGTGATTCACGAGGAAGTTTTAGGTGTATAATTTATGGATATTAACCCGGGTAACACCGTGTCCAATGCGCAAACTCGGAATCTGCTGAACAGATTTTATTTTTATTTTATCCTTACAAGGCCAATATAAAGTTTTAACTTAAAACTAACGTTGTGACAATCAAAATAGGTATCTGCTTAATATCTAACTACACTTTCATTAAAACTTTTCAAGTAAATAAATCTACTTGAAAAGTTACGTTTTGCTGTGAGTGCGTATTATAATTTTAACCTCGACGACCGAAGTCAATAAAGGATGGGACGGTACAGACAAAATAGCGGCCCGAATTACTTGCCACCGCGTCTGTGTTCTTGAGTTCGATGGATGTTAGTGTGAGTAGAAGGAATTTGTCATCGTATGGTAATAACTACGACTTTTTAATAAATGGCCTTACAAGGAGCATGTCCTTCCAAGGTCCACCCACCTTAGGTAGTAGTTAATTGTTTTATTTGGGTAATTGTATATTTAAAAAAATAAAATAAAATACTGAACTTATTTTTATTCCATTTTCAGTAATTTCTATGTATTTTTTGTATTATTTATATACCTACTGCAATAAATACTGTTACCTGTGTAAATAAACAGGTAACATAAAACTAATTAAAATCATCTATGTAAATAAATAGATGTTGTAAATTCAGTCAATTAACGAATATATATGTTATACCTGTGTAGATAAGCAGGTATATATACATATTATAATTATCATCGAACATTAAACTATATGTTTAATATGTATTATTATAAAATTATATCGTATTTAAATACAAGTGGCGCCATCTGTTACAAAAAAGCAACAGTACTAATTACAGATTTCTGCATTATTAAAATTATAGTTAAAATAAATGATATATTATGATTGCACCTCCACTAAATGGTGTAGGTGCCCAGATGCAACTATAAAAAATAGCATAGAACGTAGGTATCAATAATTACGCTATTTAATATGTAAGTATACATGTATTATTTAAAAAATAAAGGTAAGTACTAAGTACATAATTAATACAATACTTTATACCTGTGTAGATAAACAGGTAATAAAGAAACGATATCTATGTAGATAAATAGATGTAAGACTGTTTCAAAAGTCATTTAAAGTAAAATTAATTAACTGGTTAAAAATTTACAGCAATTTTTTTACGAAAAGTTTATAAAAAAACAATAATATACATTTTATTTGGAATCATATTCGGTCGGATAACTGAAACAGTTTTTTATCAACATTTGTCTGAAAAAATTGCTTAAAATTTTAAACAGATGGTGTCCTTATACATATGACAGCCTCTCTAACTCGAAAAAAAAAATACTTAGTCGGAATGGCTTTTGAAAAAAATATTAAATTTAAAAAGGTACACACGGCGCCATCTAGCAGGTACAGCGTGGACTAACAATATAATTTAAAATGTTTTTAGTTCAAGCTTTCCCGGCTAGATGCCGTTATATGTGCCATTAAAATTTCAATATTTTTTTCAGAAGCCATTAGGACTAAGTAATTTTTTTCGAGCTAGAGACGCTATCATATGTATAAGGGCAGCCTGAATCCAAAAAGATGCTTCAAAAGATTCTCTCGGATCATTGAAACTGTTTTTTATCAACTTTTGTTTAAAATAATTGCTAGAAATTTTTAACAAATGAAGGAATTTTAATCTGTTTTAATATATGATACCAGCATGTCCTTTGACGAACAATGGCGTGTATAATATATCAAAATTCAAAAGGGGTGTATCAATAATCATACTGAAAAATACCCCCTTTTTGAATTTAAAAGTAATAGACACGCTATCCTATGTAATATGACACCCTGTTATCATATATTACACCAGATTTCTAATTAATTCACTGGTTAAAAATTTCAACAATTTTTTTAAAACTAAAGTTGATAAAAAACAGTTTTATCGATCCAAGCGCAACTTTTGATGGGCATATTGGGTATCAGGGTGCCCTAATACATACGATAGCGTCGCTAACTCGACCAAAAAAAAAATTCTCAAAAAAAAACTAAGGTGTTAGCCTTCCTTCTTTTTTGACCGAAAAAAACTTTTTTCGATTTTCAAATAATTAGACACGTTATCGTATGTAAAGTGATACGCTGATTCGACTTTTCGTGTCAGTTGCGAAATTCATTAAAGGATTCAAAAGTTATAGCGATTTTAAGACGAAAAATCGATAAAAAACAGTGTTAGCGGTCAGAGGGCAACTTTTTATCAACATTTTTGCAATCACCAAGCTGTAATACATACGATAGCGGGCCTAACTCGACACAAAAAAAATTTTGTGATGACGTCAGATGACGGCGCCTCCACCATAAATAAAACTTTTTCAAAAAATATTGTGAATATGGTGGAGGTGTTTTTTGTCTAGTTAAGCAAATTTACCGGTAGATGTCGTCACATATTCCTATGTACCAACAATTACGCTATTAAATAAGTATTTATAAAAGAAAGGTAAGTACATTTAATAGTATAATACTTAATACCTGTGTAGATAAACAGGTAAGAAAGATTTAATTATTAGCATCTATGTAGATAAATAGATGTAAGACTATTTCAAAAGTCTAAAATTAAATTTTTGGATTCAGGCTGACCTAATACATACGATAGCCTCTCTAACTCGAAAAAAATTACTTAGTCGGAATGGCTACTGAAAAAAATATTGAAATTTAAAAAGGCACAAACGACGGTATCTAGCGGGGAAAGCTTGAACTAAAAATATTCTAAATAATATTTTTAGTTCACGCTGTACCTGCCAGATGGCGCCATGTGTATATTTTTAATTTCAATTTTTTTTCAAAACCCATTCCGACTAAGTAAATTTTTTTTTCGAGTTGGAGAGGCTATCGTATGTATTAGGGCAGCCTGAATCCAAAAATGTACTTCAAAAGATTCTCTCGGATCAATGAAACTGTGTTTTATCAACTTTTGTTTAATAAAATTGCTAGAAATTTTTAACAAATGAAGGAATTTTAATCTGGTGTAATATATGATACCAGCATGTCGTTTTACATACGATGGCGTGTACAATACTTCAAAATTCAAAAAGGGTGTATCAATAATCTTACTGAAAAACACTCCCTATCTGAATTTGAATGTTTTAGACACGCTATCGTATGTAATATGACACCCTGTTATCATATATTACACCAGATTTCTAATTAATTCACTGGTTCAAAATTTCAACAATTTTTTGAAAACAAAAGTTGATAAAAAACCATGTTATCGATCCAAGCGCAACTTTTGATGGGCATATTGGGTATCAGGGTGCCCTAATACATACGATAGCGTCGCTAACTCGACCAAAAAAAAAATTCTCAAAAAAAAACTAAGGTGTTAGCCTTCCTTCTTTTTTGACCGAAAAAAACTTTTTTCGATTTTCATATAATTAGATACGTTATCGTATGTAAAGTGATACGCTGATTCGACTTTTCGTGTCAGTTGCGAAATTCATTAAAGGATTCAAAAGTTATAGCGATTTTAAGACGAAAAATCGATAAAAAACAGTGTTAGCGGTCAGAGGGCAACTTTTTATCAACATTTTTGCAATCACCAAGCTGTAATACATACGATAGCGGGCCTAACTCGACACAAAAAAAAATTTTGTGATGACGTCAGATGACAGCGCCTTCACCATATTAAAAAACTTTTTCAAAAAATATTGTGAATATGGTGGAGGTGTTTTTTGTCTAGTTATGCAAATTTTTAATATTTTTTTCTGAAGCCATTCCGACTAAGTCAAAAAAATTTGTCGAGTTAGAGACGCTTTCGTATGTATTTTGGGAAACTGAATTCGAAAATGCACTTAAAAAGATTTTCTAGAGTCAATAAAACTGTTTTTTATAAACTTTTATCTGAAAAATTTGCTTGAAATTTTTAACAAAAAAAGGAATTTTCATCTGGTATTATATATGATATCAGCAGGTCCTTTTACACAGGATCACGTATATAATACTTACAAATTCAAAAAGGATGTATCAAAAACCGTACTGAAAAACATCCCTTTTTTGAATTTGAATGTAATAGACACGCCATCGTATGTAATATGACACCCTGTTATCATATATTACACCAGATTTCTAATTAATTCACTGGTTCAAAATTTCAACAATTTTTTGAAAACAAAAGTTGATAAAAAACCATGTTATCGATCCAAGCGCAACTTTTGATGGGCATATTGGGTATCAGGGTGCCCTAATACATACGATAGCGTCGCTAACTCGACCAAAAAAAAAATTCTCAAAAAAAAACTAAGGTGTTAGCCTTCCTTCTTTTTTGACCGAAAAAAACTTTTTTCGATTTTCAAATAATTAGACACGTTATCGTATGTAAAGGGATACGCTGATTCGTCTTTTCGTGTCAGTTGCGAAATTCATTAAGGGATTCAAAAGTTATAGCGATTTTAAGACGAAAAATCGATAAAAAACAGTGTTAGCGGTCAGAGGGCAACTTTTTATCAACATTTTTGCAATCACCAAGCTGTAATACATACGATAGCGGCCCTAACTCGACACAAAATTTTTTTTGTGATGACGTCAGATGACAGCGCCTTCACCATATTAAAAAACTTTTTCAAAAAATATTGTGAATATGGTGGAGGTGTTTTTTGTCTAGTTATGCAAATTTTTAATATTTTTTTCTGAAGCCATTCCGACTAAGTCAAAAAAATTTTTCGAGTTAGAGACGCTTTCGTATGTATTTTGGGAAACTGAATTCGAAAATGCACTTAAAAAGATTTTCTAGAGTCAATAAAACTGTTTTTTATAAACTTTTATCTGAAAAATTTGCTTGAAATTTTTAACAAAAAAAGGAATTTTAATCTGGTATTATATATGATATCAGCAGGTCCTTTTACACAGGATCACGTATATAATACTTACAAATTCAAAAAGCATGTATCAAAAACCGTACTGAAAAACACCCACTTTTTGAATTTGAATGTAATAGACACGCCATCGTATGTAATATGACACTCTGATATCGTATATTACACCAGATTTTAAATTAATTCACTGGTCCAAAATTTTATGAAAATCTGTAAGACAAAACTTGATAAAAAACCATGTTATCGATCCAAGCGCAACTTTTGATGGGCATATTGGGTATCAGGGTGCCCTAATACATACGATAGCGTCGCTAACTCGACCAAAAAAAAAATTCTCAAAAAAAAACTAAGGTGTTAGCCTTCCTTCTTTTTTGACCGAAAAAAACTTTTTTCGATTTTCATATAATTAGATACGTTATCGTATGTAAAGTGATACGCTGATTCGACTTTTCGTGTCAGTTGCGAAATTCATTAAAGGATTCAAAAGTTATAGCGATTTTAAGACGAAAAATCGATAAAAAACAGTGTTAGCGGTCAGAGGGCAACTTTTTATCAACATTTTTGCAATCACCAAGCTGTAATACATACGATAGCGGGCCTAACTCGACACAAAAAATTTTTTTGTGATGACGTCAGATGACAGCGCCTTCACCATATTAAAAAACTTTTTCAAAAAATATTGTGAATATGGTGGAGGTGTTTTTTGTCTAGTTAAGCTAATTTATTTCTGAAGCCATTCCGACTAAGTCAAAAAAATGAAAACTGAATTCGAAAATGCACTTAAAAAGATTTTCTAGAGTCAATAAAACTGTTTTTTATAAACTTTTATCTGAAAAATTTGCTTGAAATTTTTAACAAAAAAAGGAATTTTAATCTGGTATTATATATGATATCAGCAGGTCCTTTTACACAGGATCACGTATATAATACTTACAAATTCAAAAAGGATGTATCAAAAACCGTACTGAAAAACATCCCTTTTTTGAATTTGAATGTAATAGACACGCTATCCTATGTAATATGACACCCTGTTATCATATATTACACCAGATTTCTAATTAATTCACTGGTTAGAAATTTCAACAATTTTTTGAAAACAAAAGTTGATAAAAAACAGTTTTATCGATCCAAGCGCAACTTTTGATGGACATATTGGGTATCAGGGTGCCCTAATACATACGATAGCGTCGCTAACTCGACCAAAAAAAAAATTCTCAAAAAAAAACTAAGGTGTTAGCCTTCCTTCTTTTTTGACCGAAAAAAACTTTTTTCGATTTTCAAATAATTAGACACGTTATCGTATGTAAAGGGATACGCTGATTCGTCTTTTCGTGTCAGTTGCGAAATTCATTAAAGGATTCAAAAGTTATAGCGATTTTAAGACGAAAAATCGATAAAAAACAGTGTTAGCGGTCAGAGGGCAACTTTTTATCAACATTTTTGCAATCACCAAGCTGTAATACATACGATAGCGGGCCTAACTCGACACAAAAAATTTTTTTGTGATGACGTCAGATGACAGCGCCTTCACCATATTAAAAAACTTTTTCAAAAAATATTGTGAATATGGTGGAGGTGTTTTTTCTCTAGTTATGCAATTTTTTAATATTTTTTTCTGAAGCCATTCCGACTAAGTCAAAAAAATTTGTCGAGTTAGAGACGCTTTCGTATGTATTTTGGGAAAATGAATTCGAAAATGCACTTAAAAAGATTTTCTAGAGTCAATAAAACTGTTTTTTATAAACTTTTATCTGAAAAATTTGCTTGAAATTTTTAACAAAAAAAGGAATTTTAATCTGGTATTATATATGATATCAGCAGGTCCTTTTACACATGATCACGTATATAATACTTACAAATTCAAAAAGCATGTATCAAAAACCGTACTGAAAAACACCCACTTTTTGAATTTGAATGTAATAGACACGCCATCGTATGTAATATGACACTCTGATATCGTATATTACACCAGATTTTAAATTAATTCACTGGTCCAAAATTTTATGAAAATCTGTAAGACAAAACTTGATAAAAAACCATGTTATCGATCCAAGCGCAACTTTTGATGGGCATATTGGGTATCAGGGTGCCCTAATACATACGATAGCGTCGCTAACTCGACCAAAAAAAAAATTCTCAAAAAAAAACTAAGGTGTTAGCCTTCCTTCTTTTTTGACCGAAAAAAACTTTTTTCGATTTTCATATAATTAGATACGTTATCGTATGTAAAGTGATACGCTGATTCGACTTTTCGTGTCAGTTGCGAAATTCATTAAAGGATTCAAAAGTTATAGCGATTTTAAGACGAAAAATCGATAAAAAACAGTGTTAGCGGTCAGAGGGCAACTTTTTATCAACATTTTTGCAATCACCAAGCTGTAATACATACGATAGCGGGCCTAACTCGACACAAAAAATTTTTTTGTGATGACGTCAGATGACAGCGCCTTCACCATATTAAAAAACTTTTTCAAAAAATATTGTGAATATGGTGGAGGTGTTTTTTGTCTAGTTAAGCTAATTTTTTTCTGAAGCCATTCCGACTAAGTCAAAAAAATGAAAACTGAATTCGAAAATGCACTTAAAAAGATTTTCTAGAGTCAATAAAACTGTTTTTTATAAACTTTTATCTGAAAAATTTGCTTGAAATTTTTAACAAAAAAAGGAATTTTAATCTGGTATTATATATGATATCAGCAGGTCCTTTTACACAGGATCACGTATATAATACTTACAAATTCAAAAAGGATGTATCAAAAACCGTACTGAAAAACATCCCTTTTTTGAATTTGAATGTAATAGACACGCTATCCTATGTAATATGACACCCTGTTATCATATATTACACCAGATTTCTAATTAATTCACTGGTTAAAAATTTCAACAATTTTTTGAAAACAAAAGTTGATAAAAAACAGTTTTATCGATCCAAGCGCAACTTTTGATGGACATATTGGGTATCAAGGTGCCCTAATACATACGATAGCGTCGCTAACTCGACCAAAAAAAAAATTCTCAAAAAAAACTAAGGTGTTAGCCTTCCTTCTTTTTTGACCGAAAAAAACTTTTTTCGATTTTCAAATAATTAGACACGTTATCGTATGTAAAGGGATACGCTGATTCGTCTTTTCGTGTCAGTTGCGAAATTCATTAAAGGATTCAAAAGTTATAGCGATTTTAAGACGAAAAATCGATAAAAAACAGTGTTAGCGGTCAGAGGGCAACTTTTTATCAACATTTTTGCAATCACCAAGCTGTAATACATACGATAGCGGGCCTAACTCGACACAAAAAATTTTTTTGTGATGACGTCAGATGACAGCGCCTTCACCATATTAAAAAACTTTTTCAAAAAATATTGTGAATATGGTGGAGGTGTTTTTTCTCTAGTTATGCAATTTTTTAATATTTTTTTCTGAAGCCATTCCGACTAAGTCAAAAAAATTTGTCGAGTTAGAGACGCTTTCGTATGTATTTTGGGAAAATGAATTCGAAAATGCACTTAAAAAGATTTTCTAGAGTCAATAAAACTGTTTTTTATAAACTTTTATCTGAAAAATTTGCTTGAAATTTTTAACAAAAAAAGGAATTTTAATCTGGTATTATATATGATATCAGCAGGTCCTTTTACACAGGATCACGTATATAATACTTACAAATTCAAAAAGCATGTATCAAAAACCGTACTGAAAAACACCCACTTTTTGAATTTGAATGTAATAGACACGCCATCGTATGTAATATGACACTCTGATATCGTATATTACACCAGATTTTAAATTAATTCACTGGTCCAAAATTTTATGAAAATCTGTAAGACAAAACTTGATAAAAAACCATGTTATCGATCCAAGCGCAACTTTTGATGGGCATATTGGGTATCAGGGTGCCCTAATACATACGATAGCGTCACTAACTCGACCAAAAAAAAAATTCTCAAAAAAAAACTAAGGTGTTAGCCTTCCTTCTTTTTTGACCGAAAAAAACTTTTTTCGATTTTCAAATAATTAGACACGTTATCGCATGTAAAGGGATACGCTGATTCGTCTTTTCGTGTCAGTTGCGAAATTCATTAAAGGTATCAAAAGTTATAGCGATTTTAAGATGAAAAATTGATAAATAACAGTGATGGCAGCCCAGGAGGAACTTTTTATTAACATTTTTGGTGTCACCAAGGCGGTATACATACGATAGCGTGCCTAACTCGACAAAAAAATGTGTGTGTGATGACGTCAGATGACGGCACCTTCGCCATGTTCAAAATATTTTTTGAAATTATTTTTTTCATTTTTTACCATGTTAGACATGCAATCGTATGTATAAAAAAATGCTGATTCCGTTCTACATACGATAGCATGTCTAACATGCCAAAAAATGTAAAAAATAATTTCAAAAAATATTTTGAAAATGGTTGAGGCGCCGTCGTCTGACGTCATCACATCAAAATTTTTTTGTCGAGTTAGGCATGCTATCGTATGTATAACAACATGCTGATTCCAAATATGATAATAAAAAGTTTCACAAACAACTTATGACTGTTTTTTATCAATATTTCGTCTTAAAATCGCTATAACTTTTGAATCCTTTAATGAATTTCGCAACTGACACGAAAAGACGAATCAGCGTATCCCTTTACATACGATAACGTGTCTAATTATTTGAAAATCGAAAAAAGTTTTTTTCGGTCAAAAAAGAAGTTTTTTTTTGAGAATTTTTTTTTGGTCGAGTTAGCGACACTATCGTATGTATTAGGGCACCCTGATACCCAATATGCCCATCAAAAGTTGCGCTTGGATCGATAAAACTGTTTTTTTATCAACTTTTGTTTTCAAAAAATTGTTGAAATTTTTAACCAGTGAATTAATTAGAAATCTGGTGTAATATATGATAACAGGGTGTCATATTACATACGATAGCGTGTCTAAAACATTCGAATTCAGAAAGGGAGTGTTTTTCAGTATGGTTTTTGATACATCCTTTTTGAATTTGTAAGTTTTATATACGTGATCCTGTGTAAAAGGACCTGCTGATATCATATATAATACCAGATTAAAATTCCTTTTTTTGTTAAAAATTTCAAGCAAATTTTTCAGATAAAAGTTTATAAAAAACAGTTTTATTGACTCTAGAAAATCTTTTTAAGTGCATTTTCGAATTCAGTTTCCCAAAATACATACGAAAGCGTCTCTAACTCGACAAATTTTTTTGACTTAGTCGGAATGGCTTCAGAAAAAAATATTAAAAATTTGCATAACTAGACAAAAAACACCTCCACCATATTCACAATATTTTTTGAAAAAGTTTTTTAATATGGTGAAGGCGCTGTCATCTGACGTCATCACAAAATTTTTTTTTGTGTCGAGTTAGGCCCGCTATCGTATGTATTACAGCTTGGTGATTGCAAAAATGTTGATAAAAAGTTGCCCTCTGACCGCTAACACTGTTTTTTATCGATTTTTCGTCTTAAAATCGCTATAACTTTTGAATCCTTTAATGAATTTCGCAACTGACACGAAAAGTCGAATCAGCGTATCACTTTACATACGATAACGTGTCTAATTATTTGAAAATCGAAAAAAGTTTTTTTCGGTCAAAAAAGAAGGAAGGCTAACACCTTAGTTTTTTTTTGAGAATTTTTTTTTTGGTCGAGTTAGCGACGCTATCGTATGTATTAGGGCACCCTGATACCCAATATGCCCATCAAAAGTTGCGCTTGGATCGATAACATGGTTTTTTATCAACTTTTGTTTTCAAAAAATTGTTGAAATTTTTAACCAGTGAATTAATTAGAAATCTGGTGTAATATATGATAACAGGGTGTCATATTACATACGATAGCGTGTCTAAAACATTCAAAATCAGAAAGGGGATGTTTTTCAGTACGGTTACCGATCTCCACTTTTGAATTTTGAAGTATTATACACGCCATCGTATGTAGAAAGACATGCTGATATCGTTTATTGCACCAGATTAAAATTCATTCATTTGTTAAAAATTTCAAGCAATATTTTAAAACAAAACTTGATAAAAAACTGTTTCATTGATAAGAGAGAATCTTTTCAAGTGCATTTTTGGACTCAGGCTGACATAATACATATGATAAGACCCCTAACTCGAAAAAAAATTTACTTAGTCGAAATGGCTTCTGAAAAAAATATTGAAATTTGAAAAGGCATCTAACGGGGAAAACTTGAACTTAAAAATATGCTAAATTATATTGTTAGTTCACGCTGTTGGCCAGATGGCGCCATGTGTATATTTTTAATTTTAATTTTTTTTTAAAAGCCATTTCGACTAAGTAAATGTTTAAACTAGTCTAAATGGCTTCTGAAAAAAAGTCAATCTTTTTAAGATTCGTGTGGCGGCGTCTATCGGGAAAAGCGTGAACTATCATAAACATAGTCTAAATGGCTTCTGAAAAAAAATCAAAATTATATCGGTATGTGTGGCGTTATCTATCGGGGCAAGCTTTAACTATCTAGAACTTAATCGGATTGATTTCTGAAAAACAATTCAAAATTTTAAAGGTAAAGTCCAGGCTGTTTCCGATAGATGTCGCCTCAAGTACCTTTAAAATTTTGATTTTTTTCAGAAACCATTTCTACTTAATTAATGATAGTTCAACCTTTCCGTGATAGATGTCGCCTCAAGTACCTTTAAATTTTTTTTTTCAGAAACCATTTCTATTTTATTATTGATAGTTCAAACTTTTCCTGATAGATGTCGCTACACGTGCCATTAAAAATCAATTTGTTTTTCAGAAACCATTTTGACTCAGTTTTTGATAGTTCAAGCTTTCTTCGACAGATGTCGCCACTTGTATGAATTAATTTTTTTCAGAAGCCATTCCGACTAAGTCCAAAATTTTCTATCAAGAACTCTTAATTTTATGCTATCTGTTTATTTACACAGATATAACAGACATGTGAATTGATTGAATTTTTAACATCTATTTATCTACATAGATGTTACCTGTTTATCTACACAGGAGTTAGTATGATAGATAAATATTACTTACCTTCTGTATATAAATAATAAATACTTACTAACGAATAGCATTGGCTTCTCTACAAACGTATCAGCTTTTTCTACAAAAATGGCTATAAAATTCGAACTCTTGAGAAAATTCAATTTTAAATGTTTATTTTTTAATCAGCATGTCCTTTATATACAATTACAATGACATTTTACCATATATTAAACAACTATAGTATGCTTAATATATGATTTTACTTTAAACTTTAATATTAAAAAACACACAAGAAAATAGTATGTTATTATGTTATTTATTTTTATTGTCCTGCAATAGTGTGCCCGGCCTTCCTAGCATACTTCCCGTAGGAGATAGAAAACAAAAAGTTTAATACATACAATTATTGGTTTTTAAATGTCAATGTCGTAAAATTATTTTCGACAATACAGGATATCTCACAAATACAAATATTTTTATAATCACAAATATAAATATTTTTTTTAAATTGTCATAAATTTTTCATAATTGTCTTTTCTCTTTTAACTGATTTATTGGCATTTACAAGTAGTATAATTATACTACGATTATTTCTGGCGTTGTTAAATTATTATAGAGACAATGATAAAATGGACTGCACAATAAGTTAACAGAAATGATTAAAATATTTCAAGAAACTTAAAAAAAGTACCTGAAGAATATAATACTGTTTTGTTCGGAGGCATTTTGGGTTCTATGTACAGCCAGAAGCAATTTATTGCATCCCCGATCATAAGAGCATTGGATCTTGGCTTCTGGTTGTAAGCCGCGTCGATTTGGTCATCTTACTGGCCAACGTTTCGTCACACATTGCAGTGGACATCTTCAGGGCTCTTGTAACACCCAGAAGCCAAGATCCATAGGTATCAAGATCACCGCGGAAGCCTGAATACCTGCATAAGAGCATTAATTAAAATTTAAAAAACAATCAACTAAATAATATAATTTATTGTAACAAAAATACACTATATATTATATTCTTATATTATTATATTATGTATACATTCAGCGTTCTGTAAGACGACCATCCACAAGACGACCGTTCCGTAAGACAATGTTCTAACAGTTCTATAGAACGTCGTTCCCCAACCCCCACCATAATACCATTGTGACGATTGTGACCATTGTGACTGCTATATTTCAGCGCGAAATTTAAATTAACAAATTGACGTTAGTCTTCTATGTAAATTTTACACACAAAACTTGTGTTTGGTGTGACTCAATGTGGAAAAAATGAAATTCAATACAAATTTTCGTTGAATTTGAAATATAATAAATAGTATATGGCAATACGTTCTGTGATTCTGACAGCTTTTAATGATTTTGCAATGTCGAATTTGTACTTCTTTAATGGTATGTGTTGATAAAATATCAAAAATACGAAAACAAGAATAAATAAAGTAATTTTATGTAATTTATATTCAATTATGCATTTATGACATTTGAATATCTCTTCGTGGTGACGTCAATTCCCGCGCCATCGCTGATTGGTCAAGGCGCTAACCAGGCTACCTTGTCTTTATATACACTCATCGCTTGAATTACCGGCGTTGTTGGTAATTCAACCGCTTGAATTGCCAACGTAAAGAGGGGCCCCCACCACCGTGCCAACCTCAACGTTGATTGGTGAATTGAAATTTCGCGCATTTAATCGCGCGTTTGGCCCGCCGGTAAATCAAAGGTTGGTAAATCAAGCGATCAGTGTACCTTGTTACCTGCGTTACCTGTTTATCTAAACGTTGGATTTCATTGGTCTAAATTATCACAGAATATAAATATGTAATCTCAGATGATAAAGGCATCATAGATACAATATAAATTTACTTTTTTCTGTCGTTCTCGTTGTTTTTATCTATGGTGTTATAATTTCTGTCAGTAAAATGTTGAACGTTTTTTAAATTAATATTTAATAATTATATACTTCAACTACACACAATACGTTAAAGTTATAACAATTAAGTTACTTAAATGTATGCACTTTATAAATGTCGAATAAATGTAAACAGTGAAGTATTATAGATCTAAAGTATATAACATAACCTAAAATGCCGAAATATTACTGCGATTATTGTGATACATATTTAACTCACGACTCTCCGAGTGTTAGAAAAACTCATTGTACTGGTCGAAAACACAAAGACAACGTAAAATTTTATTACCAAAAATGGATGGAAGAGCAAGCCCAACATTTAATAGATGCGACAACAGCAGCATTCAAAGCAGGCAAAATAGCAAACAATCCGTTTGCTGGAGTCCCTGGTCCTGGAGGTAAGGGTATAGCTATTCCTCCTCCGAATCAACTTGGAATGAATCAAAGACCGGCAGGAATGATGCCGCCTCCAGGTATGCCAACGCAAGGTGGCCCGATGCCACCAATGATGATGGGACCACATGGGCCTATGCCTCCAATGATGGGTATGAGACCTCCAATGATGGGACCTATGATGGGGCCTCCTATGATGGGACCTATGGGCCCTATGAGACCTCCTATGATGAATCCACAACAACCAATGAAGAATTGACTTTAATAAATATGTTTATTTTGTAGATACTTATTAATTATACCCTCACAAATACACATTAATAAAATCTTCTGTGATGAAACTGGAGGTTAATATAGTTGAAAATAGGGACTTTATCTCCGCTGCAACTGTTTTTAAATAATATTCACTTGGCGCAATATTGGTGCATACATGTACTTACAGTCTATGTTAATTTGTGAGGGTTTAATTAACAAAAGTATCAAGGATACTTTTATATTTATAACTTATGTAAATACAGAATCATGTAAGCTTTTTTTTAATTAACTTGGACATACCGAAAGCATGTAATTATTTAAATTTTACACCCAATATGTATTTTATGCTAAATAAATAAATAAGTAAAAATATTTTTGAAGGTTTTGTATTTATTAAACAATATTTTATAAAAAATACTACATCAGTATTTCAAAATATATTAAGAATTTTTCTAATATTTAAATAAGGCAACTTAGCTAAATTAAATAAATAGTTCCAACATTCTATACAAAAATTAAATGCTCTAAGCCATTTGATAAATATAATCCAAATAAAATACATTCGATTAATAATCATGTAATTCATAATGAACAATCTGTTTACAATAGAATTAATAGAAAATAAATGTTTCAATTGATTTATATGCAGCAAGACTAGACCAACTAATAATTTAAGATATTTAGGATAATAGTCAGTCAACAAGTTACATATCATTTATTATTAACTATTGTTAAAAATATTAACTATTCAAATTCTGTTTAAAGCCCAAAATATTTTTTTATGAACATTAATGATTAAAAAAAAGGTTTTTTATACGTTTTACGAATAGGCTCTTATAAAATGACTACATAAAAGATTATATCAATGCAAAAACACGAATATATGAAGGCACTATGATTTTTTCATAATTTATAATAAGGAATATACGGTGTATCAATTTTTAGAATAAATAACAAAACACTGGGTTGTTTTTCAATTTCTGACTTAAAAGTATGGAAACACACAGTTAGTAGCATAATGTCCTTGTACAATATACAAAGGTGCCTAATTAAATAATTCAGCTGCTAATAAACGTTTGTTTTCATAAAGCCCTACGAGCATTAAGTTAATTCATCTGTATAATTCTAATAAATAGTTCATTGATTATTTAGGAACCTATATTTATTCTATGGAAATATAAATTATGTACAATTTACAATGCAGTCTCCAGAGATGAAACCGTTGTTGATTTTGGAGGAGAGCTTTCACGATTGTCTAACATGAAAAACTCAGCTCTCCGAGCTTGTAAATATCCTCTATCGTACGTATTTGGAATGGGCGAACTGTGTTTCATGTCATGTGGTGGTTTTTTATCTTTTTCTGAAGAACCATTAGGACTCTCATCTTCGCGACAATCTTCTGGTATTGTCGAAGAGAGGATATCGGTTCGGGGGTTTGTGAACTTCCAATTCGTTCTGGGAGACATTAACTTCGATACAACTCTCTGCTTATCATGTCTTGGAGAGCCTGGACCAGTTAGTTTACGATTCAAGTTTCTTGGCGAACTGCTTAGATTTAAGATATTCACGGACGAGTTACCTTCTTTTGGTTTCTGAAGTTGCGATAGCTTCAGTTGTTCAACAGCAGATATTTTACAATTCCTATCGCTTATAGGATTTGATTTATGCTGAAGTAAAAGTCTTTTAAAATCTAAAGTAGATGTTTGTGGACCACCTCGAGTATTTCTTGCATGTTTCTGTTCAGGTTTTACATACCTATCGCTTTTTTCAATAGTTTCATTTTCAGAAGGCTTTTCAACCAGATTTCCAATGTTGAATTTCTTTTTCCGTTTATGAATGACTGTATACAGTTCTTCGTGGCTCATTGTTGACTTTCTAGGTGAAAGTTTTTGTAGTAAATCGACAGCAGCATTAGAACCTTGGACATCTAATGTTGGTGTGAGTGTTCCAGAACCTGAAATGTTTCTAGGATCTATTGGAGAAATTTTTAATGAATCTTCAAGCTTATCACCTTGTTTCTCCATTATCAAACCCCCACCTTGTTTATAATTTATCGGTGAAAAGAAATTATTGAATCCTAACTGTCCACGATTGTTTATTGATGCATCTAGTTTTGTTGGAGTTGAAGATGAGAAGTAGTTTTGTTTTTGAATAGGAGAATAGGTTTTTGCAGAAGAATCAAGATATCGAGTTTTATTATCAATGTTTCCATATTCACTTTCGATATTTTGGTGGGATATTCGGTTATTATAAGTAGTTTGTTGCCTGTTCAGGTCTGGAGAGTAATGTCGTTGAATAATATCCTGAGGGGCAGGCAGTTTTTTAATAGGTAGTGTTTTATAGAGAGAACTGTTTCGAATGTTATCATCAAAACGTCTATGAACGGGACTATTTCCATCCGTAACATCTGCAGTAACAGGATTGTTAATTCTAAATGACGATTCTGAAATTAAAATATAAAATTACATTTTTGGAGGGACTTTGTCTATCACTTGTTATTCCGTTTCTGACCAAATGGTAAGTGCGATTCTCTCTTGAACAAACATGCATAGAAAAAACAACCATGCAAAATATTAAATACACAAATACTTATGAATGTTTTGTAATGTCTTCCAAAGTATGTACAATTATTATAGATTACATTAAAGAAAAATATTTAATAAATTTATACATTTATTCGAAAAAATAAAATGATATATTTGTCAAAAGAAGGTTGGAATCATAATTAAAATAAATTGTTACAATTTCATTAGAAGAAATATATACAATGCAATAAGTTAAAAAAAAGCTATAAATGAAAACCTTTTTTTGAAGCATGCTATTTACAAATGTGATTATATATTTTAAAAAATGCACTACAACTATACACACAGATTAACATGGATGGCACACATGTGTCAAGAAAGCAATATTATAATTACATATACATGCCATGATAGTATTTAAACAACTAATATTAACTTCACATACAATACAGTAAAACGATCTTATTACAAAGACAATCACAAAAAAAAATTTGTGGTTGCGTAACACTAAATATTACATTACTAAATTCTATATGTTGGTCGAAATTCAATCAACATTAATCTAAATAGTATAAATTTATTTTAAAATTAATAATATATTTGCACTTTTAGGAATTATCAACCAACATTGAGAACAATTATTTAATACTAAAACTAAGTGCAATTCTATAAAATATAATTAATACATTCTTCTCTATTCTAAATTGCAACTAAATTAACAATAATAATTGATTTATTTAAAAATACATTTACATTATGATCTATTTGCTGAACAAAAAGAGATAAAATAAATATTAAAAATACTTCTACGATTTTTAATTGTTTTTTTTTTTAAATAAATCAAATAATATAACATCGCTTACCATATTCATACAACCACCACATGGAACGACTTGAAATATTTTAGCTTCCCAGGTTAATAATATTAATCCAGTATTAGCAAATTAAAAATACAGTATACATTTAAATCAGGATAACCTAGGATTCTTAACCACTTTTGTATTTTCCATTTATATACACACCATATAGTTAAAAACATTACCCAAGCTTTACAATTAGCCCAAATACCGATATATCAAGTCGTATGAATATGGCCATCACCAATGTTAAATATAATAATAATAATAATAGAAAGCAGGTTGTGTTTATGTACAATAATGTGTATTATTTACGTTGATATGTATATTTCATCATTTTAAACAGAAATATGTAATATGCAGTTCTTAACCCATTAACGCCGTGATGTTTTTATCTAAAGGGAATGTTTATAAACACTTCAAACTCCGGCATTAATGGGTTAAATATGTTTAATGTTAAATTTGTATGATTAAATTATTTCTACTGAAGTTATTTACAGTTAAATTGATGAAATATGTTTTAAATCCAACATTTCAACAAAATTTCAGATCACAAAAACGGACGGAATATGTTATATGTTTTTGTCCATTCATATAATACTAATATACTTTAGTTGAAAATTGGATTGATGCAATAGTAACATGTGCATTAAAAATGTGTAGTGCAAATATAGGTAAAGTAATAGTAATAAGTGTCTATTGTATTTACTCATTTGAAAATGAAAGTGCAGTGATGCAGTCTAAGTAAATACAATATTATTATATCTAAATTGCATATAACTTGTGCAGATGTTGCATAAATATGTCTCATTTATATATACACTAATACAGTGGCGTAGCTAGAGATCTGAAACTGAAAATAGCACCCCCATGATGTAATTGATAAATTTTCCATTTTGCCAACCCCTAGCTACGCCACTGCACAAATACACATATAGAAAAATCAATTTATTTCAAAAACCATAATTAATTTAAATGAAAGTAGAGTTACCAAATTTCTGTATCATTAATAAGAGATGATAAAACCCTAGGTCTGTGTTCAAATGAATCAGCTGGTATTGTGACTTTACCCTGCGATGAAAATAAAATATCCTCTGTCCGTATTTCTGAATTTCGGACATACGGTTTAGGAGAAACGGTACAAGGATAGTTTATTCTCTCTCGCCATAACTCATTTGCAATTTCTTGTTCGACCATCTCTTCGATATCGATTTTTGATTTTTCTATATTTGACAGTCTACCAATAGGAACAGAAGAGTTTGCTATCCGATAACTATTGCTCCTGTTGATTTTTAGATTGCGCGAGTTCTTTTCATTTTTACTAGCGTTTGGTATTTTTTGAAGACGTATGTTCGCGATAGGCGCAGTCGCCTTACCTTCATCGGCAGCTGCTTCCTGAGGATCTTGGACATTGACGTAAGCCCCTCTCGATGGTGCTGGTCTAGGAGATGTAGATCGACCAGATGGTGCGACTATTGTTGGAGATTGAACATGTACAACTTCTGGAGCTGAAGATTTTCCGTTTGCTCTTATTACTATTTTGCTTGACCTGGGTGAAAGTGGACGGTTGTCTCTATTGACAGGACGTACTGTTTTTATAACTCTTCGAACCGAAGCAGGACTTTCTGAAGCTGTTTCGTCTGTTTTAACGTAAGGACCAGGCTCGAAAGTAGTGTGAGCACCTTTTTTTCTTTTCAAGCTATCTGAACTGTAAATTACTTTTCCTTCTGAATCTAATGTGACTCTTGCACCTTGTCTCCTTCTTCTTTCTAATGAGTCTGCATTTATTCTATTATCAGAATCTGTTCTTGTTGGCAGTTCATTTAACGAAACGTATTCAGTTTTCTGTTGTCCGGTCAAAACATTTACAAGGTTACGTTTAATAATGTCAGTTGAACAATAACCAGCTTGTACTTTATCGTTATTGTTTTTAGCATCTGCGGAAGTTACGTCATATTCATCATTTTGTGTTTCTTTTGGTGGAGTTTTTAATAAGTCTATTCGATGTGTAAAATTCGTAAAATTACTCTTTAATTTACCTATCATTGTATTTAAAGGCTGCAGAGTTGCTTTTGATACAAGTGGACTTTTGCTTGGACCTTTTTCAGTATTATCACGCTCATTTTCACTGGATGACTTTGATTCTTGTTTTTTAATTGGAGATTGTTTATCAAAAGTAGAAACTGTGGCATAACCTGATGTCGGATTTACTTTAATCAATTGAATTTTCTTTGTACCATTTATTGGTGCTACTACTACTTTTGTACCTATTTGTTCATGTGCTAACTCCTCATCAATATCTGTTTCCAGATATTTAAATGGTAAATTTTTGGATATTTGGTCACTACTTGTACCTGTATGACTGGAATGTTCAACATTAGAATTTTTTGTCACGTCGGTACTTTTAGAAGAAATGCAATTTTTAACGCTCTCATCGTCACTGTGAGGTGGAGTTATAACACACATGGATGGTATTCGACTTGAATTTATTATGGTTTTTATACGTATTCTCTCAATTCTGTCAATACCTTCTAGATCCGACGATTCCGAAAATTCAAATTCAGAGCAACTGTGCTGGCCAATCGGACTATTAATTGACTCTATAGGAGAGCTTGAAGTATTATGTCCACTGTCAGGTGAAACATCTCCGTCGTTTTGTTCATGGATCATTGCCGTCACAGTGTTTGTGATTTTCTTGAATCCAATTTCGCTTCGATCGATTCTTGATAACGAACTTTTTCTTTCGGGTACGGCAGGGCCGATAACGAGAGATCGTTGGCTACCCGACGCAACTAACGTCGTGCAAACAGTTCCAGCAGAACTGGTCGTCGTAGAAGTCGAACCTTTACCGAAAAGTTCGTATTCGTTTTCTGCGGAAAGCGCACTAACATTCGATAATGCAGTAGTAGAATGTAAAGGTGTGCTCGGTACCGGCGCAGACTCTTCTTCTTTAAGAGTTTTCAATCCACTGTCGACATGGAAAGACGTATAATAACCTTCTGTATCACAAGAATACACTGAACTGTCTCCATCATCTTCTACCGTGATATCAGGCGTCAGGGTACCCTCGCTTGTAACACTACCTGGCGCGGTGCATATTCTCCGTCTACCCAACACAGAACCTGGCGCCGTCGACGCACTTGATGTAGAACGAGGTTGTGCAGTACTTCCCGTTACTTCCGACCCCACAGACGACGTACGACCACTTTCCGAACTTGCACTCCAATTACCGCTCGAAGAATGCGGCTCGTCTTTACAAGATCTTTGTTTACGCTCCCTCAACTTGACCGCGACATTCGGGAAAGTCAGGGCGGTCGCGTTAGCCGATTTTCGTCGCCGCACTGTAACTGTTTCATAAACATTCATGTTTTCAGTATCGGATATAATGTCGTTTGATTTCGATTCGAACGATTTATTTATGAATTTCAATCGATTCATACCCCATTGTTTCAACGTATTGAAATGTGATTTCTTTGATTCTGATGGAGATTCTTTCTTTACCCTCAATAGATCACTACTCTTGCTTCGAAACACTGACACGTTTTCTATTGAATCAGGTTTACTACTTGTCGACGGTTGTTCCCTGTATTCAAATAAATTGTAATTATTAATACCGATAAATATATATTATACAAAATATTAATATCACATACCCGGTTGATAGAACTTCTCGTATTTCTTTCTGATCCGTACCAGCGATAGTATTTCTTCTTTTCGTCCTTAACTTGCGAGTTCTAGATCTTTTAATCGAATCCCGTGTACTACTTCCAAGAACATCTTGCTCTGTCCTGACTGTTAAATCTACATGAAGTAGAGAACGTCGTTGTGCTGACATTCTGTCGAAACGTTTACCGGAAACATCTACAACGACGACTTCCGCGGGGAATCTGTAACAATCAAACCAGCAAGTAAGTACACATATTAAATTATTAAAATAATCATTTTACTTACTTCATCGCGATCGCTTGTACTTGTTCTTCAGGTGAAGGTAATTTGTGGTCGATCCCGTCATTCGTCGTGTCGCTGTCTTGGGTCCAAGTGTTTAGAGTCGTGTTTATTCGACTCGCACAACTTGGGGCCACTGTTATATCTCCTAGAGCTTCCCCGGATGTCCATCTGCGTAGCTCCTCGACAACGGCCGGCTATACATGATTTAATAAAAATCAATATTATCACTAATAAAAATGTTATTTATAATTATTATTCCCGAACTTTTTCGCGGACCATATCGCAACCCCCGCAAAAAAGAGTCACAATTCAAAAAATGATTCCTAATTACTAGATATTTCTAGATATGTCATTAATGTACTTCGTGCACCTACCGTTAAAACTAGCATATTCTAAAAACATTGTCACATTTTTTTTGAATACTTAATCACTAAGCGTTTTAATAGTTAGTATTTTTCAAACATCACAGGAATACTGAAATATTTAAATTAAATACTGTGAATCAGCCCTAATCTCATGCCCGGTATTATAAAGAAATTGCATGCAAGCAATTTGTTTCCATGCAAATTTGCGATTTGCAAACGCTATCTACTAGGAGTCAAATTGTCTTGATATTTTAAAGCTACAATCTGTGATTGGTTGTCATTTACATTTGACTCCTAGTAGATAGCGTTTGCAAATCGCAAATTTCCATGGAAACAAATTTGCTTGCATGCAATTTCTTTATAATACCGGGTATTATACTACCTTTACAATTTTCATTTATCTAAATTGTTATAATTTCATTTATTCCTATTTCCTCAAAACTACATTTTTTAAGTTATGACACTTTTTTGCAGGGGTGCGATATATAAGTGAATTTTAAATCTAATTTTAACGATAATTGTATTATAGTATATTCTATAACATATATTGTATTTTGTTGATTTTTATTAGAATGTATTTGAGATGTATTTTCCATATTTTTTTAAATTTTTGATTGAAGTTTTCTGTATTTATACTTGTATATTATTTGAAATAAACCAATAATATTATTATTACTAGGTATTACCCGGGTTAATATCCACAAATTTTACACCAAAACTTTCCTTGTGAAACATTCTATCCAATAGTGAAAACTGGAATAAAATCAGTTAAGCAGTTACTGAGTCTATAAGTCTTATACGAACATAATTATTTTAATCCAGTCAATTTTTTATATAATAAATTTGCTTTTTGAGATCTGAAAGTTGTTAAGTTAAATATTTAACACAATAAAGAAGATAAATAAAGCTACAAATTTAGCAAATAAGATTAAAATAAGACAAACATTGTTTGTGTAGCAGCACTTTGAGTTTTGAAAATTGCCGAATTCGATTTTTTTTCGTTTAAAACATGAAAACTTTATGAATGTGTATAATTTAAGGCTTTTTAGTTCAATTGGGATCTATAGCTTCATTCTGAATGATCTTTGATTGAAGACATTAATTTAAAAAAATATATCCGAATTAGAATGTTTGCATATCGAAAAAACATTTTTTTTGCAATACCACAAAAACAAGAACTGATTGAGCAAATTAGTGGTCATTTTTGGATTCAGCGTGTCAAAATTACCCTTAAAAAGTTGTTGTATACTCTGCAGCAAACAGAAGAACAAAAATTGTCGGTCTGTGTAATATAATGCGGTGTTTACACCGAGAAAACAAAACAGAAACACGGTGTTTTTTTGACAAAAAAGCAATAAACCCTATACATTTTTAAATACGAAGTATTTTAAAGACACGATGTTCCTGATTTGTTTTTTCGGTGTAAACACCGCATAAGCCGTGAAAAGTGAGAATTTCTGAATGTATAATTTTAGGACAGACTCCCCTATCTATGACAATGGTATTCTTGTTTTCACGGAGTTTAAGATGCAGCCAGTTTCTTATAATTTTATATCGGTGTTATAGAACAACTAGTTGTCCTTGGGTGGAATTACATTCAGTACCGGCATTTCTTTTTTTTAACGTGTGGGAGTATTTAGAAACTGACTCCTATCTAACTGTCTACACAGAACCAAAATATCATATAAAATGCATATTTTCATTAAAATATTGGATTTTGAGTAAAATAACAGTATACTTAATTCGGGTTAGGAGGTAAATTGTTTATTTTATAAAATAAAATAAGACAAACTTAATTTTTAAATTGTAAGGGAGGGGGCTAGATCAAATATTACTTCAAAATACTTCAAATATTAAAAAAAAACATTTTTTAAATAGGTATATTTATAAAAAATACGTTGCAAAAAAAATTAAAATCTCGAAGCATAATTCTTAATCTATGTATTTTAACGCATGAAATACAATGAAACATTTACAGTTCTTATATGACATGAATTATTAAATAATGTTTAAGTATATAAATTAATTAAAAAACGCTAATGACTTTATTACTTAAAATAACCCCGTTAATCGTACAATAATATAATACATGATTTATGTTCATTAAAAGAACTTTTATTACGTATAAAAATCATAAAAAATACTTAATATATTATGTATCAGTAGATATGCATAATTTATAATAATCTAAGGGGAAATAAATATGACACAAAATACATTTATGCATAGAGAAAAATATTTCAAAATAATCACTCAATAAAAAAAAAAACTATTTGACGTAGTAATTTTGAAACGGTTCAAAATATTGTAATTCTTGCTAGACCACGTGTTTGTTACTAAAGTTACAATATTAATTAGTAATTTTTGCGTGCATAGGGGGGCGTAAAAAAAGTTACAGTTAATCAGATGCAAATAGTAAGGTGTGAATGAAAAAAAAGGCTTCAGTTTTTATTTTGCATAAAGTGGGGGCCCTTTCACATAAACGCTGCCCCAGGGCCTCCGAGTTGCTAGTTACGGCCCTGATCTATATTATTGGTACCAGAGCCGGCCTGTGCAATTCCGGCGCCCCGAGCGATTTTTTTTGCCGCCCCAACATTTTGACTGAAGACCTTTTTTATCTAATTCCAATCATTATTTTGATATTTTTTATTATTATTTTTTAAATCTGATTCTTGGTCTTCCGCGCGCCACCCCTCCTGGCTTAGCGCCCCGAGCTGTCGCCCTGCCCCCCCCCCTAAAGCCGGCACTGATTGGTACAGTTTAATTTGTTATACCAATAATTAATATACAATAAATATAATTAATTTTACACAATCATAGTATTTATTGTATTGTCTTTTAATTGAGATGAAATACCTTGTACACCAATACCTCGCTTTTCGTCGTTTCGTTTTGCGTTTTTTCGAAGTTGCGTCGCTGCTGAATTAGTACTAATTTTCACTGTGCGTCGTTAGATTTTCGAAGTTGCGTTGTTTTGGGTTCGAGTCTTTAATTTTAACTTAGTATTTTAACAGTTTTTAATTTAACCTCCAAACAAATTTCCAAAGCGATGTGTTTGATTGACGAAGCTATGGAGATTTTTTAAAAAAACGATCCTGACAGCGGAAGGAGTTTTAAAGTGTCCCAGGCGGTAGCTACGAATATCAATTGCTACAAGGAAATTTATTTTACGTTGAAAAAAAAAAAGTTGTTCAGCAAACATTGGACCAATTTTTTGTGGAAGAAAGCCGACTTACGACAACAGCCACTATGGACTCATCAGACAGTGATTAATTTTTATTTTGTTTTTATAAATTAATTGAATATTTTATTTTGTTTTAATTGAATTTGTTTTTTTTTGTTTTTTGTATGTATGTAATAAAATTTTATATTATTTTTGTTTTTTAAAAGTTTACTTTGTTCAATTTTCGTTTTAAAAAGTAGTATTTTTGTAATCTTGGAACCTATCTTCGATCTTTACATGGTTTGCTATAGAAAATCATAATTCACTTTGCGTTGTGTTTTTTTGGAACGTAACCACGACGCAAAGTGAGGTATTGGTGTATACTATGCGTTATAGCACTTAAAAATAATTAGTGGAATAAATCATATAAATGATATTTACGAATATAGTAAAAATTGCGTATTATAAAAATTACAATGGAAATCATAGAAGTTACTTTTGTGACAGAAACAACAAAATATTTAAATAATTGTATTGACTTACCATCCGCGTTTCGATATCGATGTTTTCGCACACGTTTTTTCGTCTGGAGCCAAGTATAGGTGTACATTGTAGTTCCCTGACCGCGGATTGGGATATGGACGGGGTAGATTTCGCGTTGGCGGTGGACTTTCTAAGCTCTCTGTCGATGGCGTTCGCGTATAACTGCTTGACCGCGTGCGGTCGGGCTGTCGATTCGAATAACCTTTCGGTAAGACATCGATTTGCGACATAGTGGTCTTCTGCACGGAGCGCTGCGAATGTTGATATGTCGCTTTCGGCTGAAAATAAATATTGAAATAAAATAATATACTTTAATACGCGCAGTTATAAAAAAAATATCTGCCAAGTAAATGCACTAATGCACCAAATATAGTTAATTATTATCTAACAGTTTTAATAAAAGTATTCAGATGAACTGCCTACCATTGGTTAAGGGGTTACATACAGTTTTTTCAAAAAATATAAATTTTTTTTTATTTCATTTTCGTAATGTACATATATTTAAGTAGGTACACACAAAAAAAATTTCAAGTCAATCCGGCGATTATTTTCGAAGTTACACGCATATTTGTAAAGACGTCTCAGAGCGTTTGAAAGTAGGAGGCCGGAGTTATATACAGTTAGAATTTTCAAAAAATCGATTTTTTTAATTCCATTTTCGTAATGTACAGATATTTAAATACACACACACAAAATTTCAAGTCATTCCGGCGATTATTTTCGAAGTTACACGCATATTTGTAAAGACGTCTCAGAGCGTTTGAATGTAGGAGGTCGGAGCGGCAGCGCGTTTTTCTGAAATCTACGTTTTCAAGAGATTCAAGAATATTTTTTAGTAATTAATCGAAGGTTTTATCTCACCGATAAATATTTATTTTTTTATAAACAATTTAAGGTCAAATTTTTGTTGAAAATCGATATTTTTTTTTGAGAAGCCGCCATTTTGTGAAAAAAATTTATTTTGCTTATTCCTTCGATTAAGTACAAGATTATACGTTACTTTAATGAAATTCGTTTGGGTTTTTTATTTTAAATGATCCAGTCCAGAGATATAGTGGTCACCGCAAGGCGCCTTTTTTGAGAGGACCTCCTGGAGAACAGCTGTAGTAGCTTTCGAAATTATTATTTTTACAAATAAAAAATGTTAAAATACAAATAAAAGTTACCATAATATGTGTACAAATTTTTACATTAATAAATTTAAAAGTCTTCTCTTAAAAAATTCTTGAAAAAAAACTTTTTTTTGGCCTTCTGACTGTATGTAACCCCTTAACTGAGTTTATTAAAAAATATTTATTCGACATTTTTTTTAACACGCGCTTAGTTATTTTTTTGTATATTTTTAATTTTTGTATAATTTGCAAACGTCAAAATAACATTTACCTATCTCGATTAGTTAATCAGTTGTTTTAAAAGCATTATTACGTCAATTCTAAAAAAAAAACAATTACGGATATGATACATATTATAAGGTAAAAAATTGTCATATTTAGTGAATTGCCCATTTACAAATTGAGAATAAGTTTAGAATAAATATCAATCATGGATTGAAAACAACTGATTAACTAATCGTGAATTATTTTGCTTTGTGTAACCCGAGGTTAATATGTCAAAGTAAATAATGATTTAAAAAACAAATTACATTTTTTTAAGCAAAATAATTTTCGTAAGGGAATATACAAAAAAAATGCTCTATACAATTTTCACGTAACATGTGTCGTTCTTAAGATATCTTTTGGGATGTCACCTTTCCCCCTAAATGATTTTATTATATGGGACCGTTTTCAAGCCAGACCCAACCAAGTTTCATTGATTTCGGTTGAGTGGTTCATGAATTATGCGTGTGACAAGGATTCAGGGAACAAACAGACAGACAGACAAACACACAGACACGGAACAAAAAGGAAAAATCATGAAAATAACATTTTTTTCTAATTTTTAAACGAACACAAAGCTTCTCGTATCTTTGATATTATGAAGAAGCAATAATAAATCGAAAAAACGGATTGATTTCATACTTTTATATCCATAAAATAAAATTCTAACGACAAATAAATTTCGACATATGGGGGTTGCAAAAGGAAATACCTTGTTAAAGACGGAAGCAGGGGATGCTTTTAGACACAGTAAAGGGTGCTAAATAGTGGTATATATATATGTACTTAAATACAATACATATAATTGAATAATAAATAAAAGTTTGAATGTATCAATAATTTAAATACTGTTGTGAATGCATATTTATTATGTTATTTTTTCTTTATGCCAGACATTTTAAATATGTTAAAACAAGAGCATTAACTTCATGTTCATCTGACCACGACATATCCGGTATATTCTCTCAATATACAGTATGCCACGTTATTCTCAATAACAGTGGTTCTAAATATGTTTTCTATCAAATAAATGGGATGTTTGTTAACTTGTGATTAAGTTGTTAGCGAATGGGTTATTAATAACATGTTAATGGTAATAGAAGTTGCATTGTCTTTATCTGAAAACGCGCCTTTGCGATTAACAACTTGTGTTTATCCATTTAACACAAAGTACTTAATGAATCAATGTACATATGTATATGTATGTTAACAAATAAATATATGCACTATACAATATTTATGATAGGTGGTAAGAAAGGTTTAAGATTTCAGGTTCAAAAACCCTAAGAGAATTCTTAACTTTTGCATTGTATTGCTAAAGCGACATTTGATAAAATCAAGTTCAAGAACTTCATGGTAATTCTATGTACATATACAAAATAACCATAACTACATAAAAATACATATGTGTACAAAGTAGATAAGGTACTGGCACTACTGGCACGAGTCTTGGCCGCTTTAAGATCAAAGTATATTGTTTTTTGGAGATTGATGACTTCTTTTTTTTAATTCTCATGAACTGATAGTATTTTTGTTATAATTTGGTAATTTAAATGAAAAATTGCAAGAAAATTACTTTTCATACAGGAAGTTATGATGTTTTTTTCGTATATTCTTATCTTTAAATTAATATTTCTATGAAAAATTAATGTTTGATGCATGAAAAATGACAAATTTTTTTTGAATTTTAGATTTAGTTAAAAGTATGTTTTTTAGATAGAAAATGACGTGAAAAGTTGAAATTTTCAAACTGCAGGTATGTATCTATCAACGTTCTCGAGAATGGCCTTTTTAAGATTTATTTTTTTCAAAATTTTTGAAAAAATGGCCGTAACTTTTGAATGTATGGTCGGATTTGATTTGGAATCAAATTTTTTTGTCGAAAATCGGCATTTATATTAATTATATGTATAATATATGTCATTATATAGATTTTGACACGCTGATTTCAAATCTGTCAACACGTTCAAAAGTTACGGCCATTTTTTTCTCAAAAATTTTGAAAAAAACTAAAACTTTAAAAGGCCATATCTTAAGAACGTTGATAGATATAGACCTGCGGTTTGAAAATTTCAACTTTTCACGTCATTTTCTATCTAAAAAACATACTTTTAACTAAATCTAATGTTCAAAAAAAAATTTGTCTTTTTTCATGCATCGAACATAAATTTACCGTATAGAAATATTAACTCAAATACAAAAAAAAGTACAATCATAATTTTCTATGTATGTAAACAATAATTTATATTATTTCTCATGTAATTTTTCTCTTAAATCACATTTATTTAGACAATGTACATGTTTCTATTTATTTATTAATTATAAATTTCTGGTTCAAGGTATAAAAAAATAAATGGAACGTAAATTATAGAAAATAACGTGTCCTAATAATTTTTTTAATAGTGAAAATCCATTGCTATTGATTTGAGATATCGATCAAATTAAAAATTACCGCTAAAGCCTCATAAACAGAAATATTTAAGGCCATATAAAATTTGGCGTTTTCAATTGGCAATATAAAATAACAAAAATATTTAAACAAGTACATACGTATCATTATTTTGTTATAATTCAAGAGAGTTAATTAAAAATAAGGCTTCTTTGTACGACATACTAGAGGGCCTCGTACATATCCCATTACTTGAGGTCTAAGCGAAGACATGGTAGTGGTGATATTGTAAGTGATAGGTGGTTTATGTGTGGGGCAAAGGGGAACGGGTTTTGTGTTATTGATACTAGTACAGCAAACGTTTTATATTACATCTATTAAGACAAATCAAAACTGTTTTCACTAGAAATAAAAAAAATGTAAATTAATATTCAGCACAAGACATGCGTATTATAAATTCTAGAACAGTTACTTTTTGTATGTAGGTTAAGTATATTTAAATTATATAAATATTATTGTAGGGTTTCGTTTTTTTCCAAGAGATAAATAAACATATTTTTAATAAAGTCGTTAAAATCCAACTGAGTTTTTATTTCCATGTTCTGCAAAAAATGGAAGTGTTGTAATACCATTGAAAATTTGTGTCCGAGATAAGAAAAAGCAGATTCTGATTGTATTGTATGTACTACCTTTAAAACGTAAAGAAAAGTTGTTTTTCGCATGATGGCTATGTATGTACTACACGGAAAAAAGAAATATAAAAAATTACAACCTATCATTATGAAATATTTTTTACAGTTTGAAATTTTAATAATGTTTGCAGATACTCAATATAAATTGATGAATAAACTACAGACATTACAGCCTAAAATTATATTATTACAGTTTGAGAGAGTAAAAAATATTTTATAACAATAGGTTGTCGCTTATTATCTGAGATGGACAGGGAAAAATTGTCATTTTTAGGTTTATTTTTTTCCCGTGTACTGTAAAAATACATTTCTTTTTGAGGAAAATCTCAGTGAGTACTTCAGATCTATTGATTTTGTTGCTAATCAGATCAGAAGTTTTGGAAATATTCGAAATTTTATTTCCATGTTCGAAGAAATGGAAATATTGTAATACCGTCAAAAAATTGTGTCCGAGATAAGACCAGATTGTTGTACTAACTTCAAAACGTAAAGAAAAGTTAATTTCCGCATGGCGGCTGTGCGTGTCTGTGTGTCTGGATGTAGAATTTTCTTCCTTTCACGATTAAATAATAAATCAATACGTTTTCTAATTCACGTTGCCTTGGAAACAAATGCACTAAATTCATATTGTATAATTTTGTTTTATGTTATTGAGGATATTACAAAACTAATATAATGAAATCTGGATAACTGGAATCTCAAGGGACCAGTTATTTTATTCCACATAAAGAGTTTTCCCATACTTATAGAAGTTTCCCACTTAATCAAGTTTCACTGTAATAGATTGTCGTTTACTATCCGTTTATTTTTTCTGTTTAAATTCAAAAATAGTAGATACAATTACGATTTTTTTAAATGAAAAAATGATTCAATATAAGATTCTGCAGAAAATGGAGGGGGGGGGGGCTCTTTATGACATTCACATTTATCACACTTAATGTAAAAGTTTACCCTTAATTTTTGAATTAAAAAATTAGCATAACTCATAACGTCAAACTATTTAATATGTCATGTTAGTATTGATTTTTAATGAACATGTTTTTATTGTAGGTATTTTAAAGGCTATAGGGGGATAAGAATGGGTAAAGTGCCCCCGCGCCAATTATGGCTGTTATATTTTTTTGTAGTAACTACTAACACAGGTAACAATTTGACCAAATTTTAACCCTCAAAAATTTACCCCCAAGGGGTGAGAATTAATTTTGAAAATTTCGTAAAAAATTAATAACTTTTGAAAGAGTCAACCGATTTGAATAAAATTTTAATATGTCATATATGTCATTAAGGTGCTTTATAGAAAAAATCGGTAAACCTGAAAACTTAACATAACCTCAAAAAAAAGTGTTTTATATTTTTCAAAAATTTTTTTTGCTCACTTTCAATTTTGGCACAATCACCAAAATATTTGTGTGACTTTCTAGCATAGTTTTTTATAATATATGTTTTTTTCAGATTTTGTTTCCAGCTGCGTGACACCTAAAAAAAAATTTATATTTTTCTAAAATTTTTTTCACTCACTTTCAATTTTGGTACAGTCACCAAAATTTTTTTGTGATTTTCTGGCATAGTTTTTTATAATATATATTTTTTTCAAATTTTTTTTCCAAGTGCGGGACACAAAAATTTTTCAAAAAAATTTTCAAAATTTTTTTTCGCTCACTTTTAATTTTGGTACAATCACCAAATTTTTTCAGTAATTATCTGGCCTAGGTATTTATAATATATGTTTTTTTTACTGTTTTATTCCAGCTGCGTGATACCTAAAAAAAATAAAAAGTATTTTTTGAAATTTTTTTTGAGGTTATGTTTGCCGTACAATCACAAAAAATATTTTGTATCTTTCTATTATAATTTTTTTATAATATTTTATATATTTTTTAGATTTTTTTCCAGTTGCGGTACACAAAAAAAATTTTTTTTTTTAAATATTTTTTTCGCTCACTTCAATTTTGGTAGTCAACAAAAAAATTTTGTGGCTTCCAGGCATAGCTTTCTATAATATATATTTTTTCGGATTTTTTTTCCAGCTGCGTGACAAAAAAAAGTTTTTATTTTTTATTTTTTTTTTATTGCTGGTTATGTTTGTATTATTTATTACTCATATATGTAGATGTTTTATTCGTAAAAAACTAAAAGCAAAAATATACGTATGTATGAGTATGTACAAAGTAAACTAAACAAAATTGTAGTTAATCAATACATACAATAAAGAGAACTAAATAAAGAATGAAAATAAAAAAGTTATATTCCCTCTCGTAATTATTACATGTACCTATTATACATTTCTTGTATAAAAAATCTTTTAATCTATTTTTGAAAGATTTTATATCGTCAATATTCTTCAGGTAGTCAGTCTGGCAGTGAAATGTAATATTTACTACCTTTTCATAAAGGGCTATTGCTATATCTAGTTGTCCTACAAAAAATCAATGTATGTATATGTTATTATCCTGTCTTATATTAATATATTTATAATTGTGGTTACCTAAATGTAACTCTAAGTTGCTTAAGATCTGCTTTATGACATACATATATTATACAAGTGTCCATTATGTCTCTAAAATAATTTTTTTAGAGGGGACCACATTTATGCAATTTTATAGCTCTTGTTAAATTAAAAAGTTTTCGTACTGTTCACAAGCTACTATTCCAAGCAGCTTACGAACTATTTACAATTTTACTTTTTAAAGTAACACGCAGCTGAAAAAAAATCTAGAAAAATACGCCAGAAAGTCACTATAAAAATTTGGTGCCTGTACCAACATTGAAAGTGAGCGAAAAAACATTTTGAAAAAATAAAATATTTTTTGGTGTCACGTAGCAGGAAAAAATCCGAAAAAAATATTTATTATAAAAAAATATGTTAGAAAGTCCGAAAAGAATATACAAACATAAACTGCAATAAAAAATAAAAAACTTTTTTTTGTCACGCAGCTGGAAAAAAAATCCGAAAAAATATATATTATAGAAAGCTATGCCTGAAAGCCACAAAATTTTTTTGATGACTACCAAAATTGAAGTGAGCGAAAAAAATATTTAAAAAAAAAATTTTTTTTTGTGTCCCACAACTGGAAAAAAATATAAAAAAATGTTATAAAAAAATTATGATAGAAAGATACAAAATATTTTTTGTGATTGTACGGCAAACATAACCTCAAAAAAAATTTCAAAAAATACTTTTTATTTTTTTTAGGTATCACGCAGCTGGAATAAAAAAGTGAAAAAAACATATATTATAAATACCTATGCCAGACAATTACTGAAAAAATTTGGTGATTGTACCAAAATTAAAAGTGAGCGAAAAAAAATTTTGAAAAATTTTTTGAAAAATTTTTGTGTCCCGCACTTGGAAAAAAAATCTGAAAAAAATATATATTATAAAAAACTATGCCAGAAAATCACAAAAAAATTTTGGTGACTGTACCAAAATTGAAAGTGAGTGAAAAAAATTTTAGAAAAATATAAAATTTTTTTTAGGTGTCACGCAGCTGGAAACAAAATCTGAAAAAAACATATATTATAAAAAACTATGCTAGAAAGTCACACAAATATTTTGGTGATTGTGCCAAAATTGAAAGTGAGCAAAAAAAATTTTTGAAAAATATAAAACACTTTTTTTTGAGGTTATGTTAAGTTTTCAGGTTTACCGATTTTTTCTATAAAGCACCTTAATGACATATATGACATATTAAAATTTTATTCAAATCGGTTGACTCTTTCAAAAGTTATTAATTTTTTACGAAATTTTCAAAATTAATTCTCACCCCTTGGGGGTAAATTTTTGAGGGTTAAAATTTGGTCAAATTGTTACCTGTGTTAGTAGTTACTACAAAAAAATATAACAGCCATAATTGGCGCGGGGGCACTTTACCCATTCTTATCCCCCTATAGCCTTTTAACTAAACACAAGTTTGAGAAACACTGTTCTACACAACGCCCATCGTCGAGATAAGATTTATCATAATATATACATTTTACGTATGTACATACGTGTAAAGCATATTTAATCTTAATCTAATTTGTTTTTCTAAAAGTTTCAGTACCACTGTTATAAACGTCGCCCACACAAAACAAAAAGTAAACAATTAAATCAAATACAAGACGTCCACGTAGTAGAATGGGGGTGTGTTAATTTAACCAATTTAAATACCGACTGAGTCAGAAAACTGTTAGATAGTAAAATACAGCACGAAAAAATGCATCGAATTTAATAAATCCTTTAAGGGGGAAAGCCATTGTGACGAAAAAATTTGTATAAATATGTATACAATAATTGAGTATAAAATTCCGAAAATTGACGAAGTTACAGTCAATTTAGTGAGATGAAGTTTCGCGGCCGGTTATGACAACAAAAAATTAAACACGTTTATCTCGAAATGACATTTTTCGACCTGGTTGACACGATTCCTCAAAGACTAATGAACCGATTTCATTTTTTTTATAATTTTCGTAATTGTAGTAGCTATCGTTGTTTAAAATTTTGATAATTACTATTTTTAAAACCTCTCTAATAAAAAAAATAGGTCTTAAAAATGAAAAAAAATTCAAACGATCGCCATTTTATGAAAAAATAAAATAAAATAAAAACGGCTACGTGCAACGATAGCTACATTTATATAGATATTGATAAAATTTTTATTTATTTTTTTATATAACCCTTCTCGAAATTTCGAGTGAACCATACAGAAAAATATTTTTTTTGGTCGTCACATAGAGGCTCATAACTTTGTAAATATTTAATATTTTTCAATAAAAATTGATATTAAATAAGTTGAATATATACTTAATAAAACGTCCTTTACCTGATTCAAAAATAATTAGTTATATCTGTAAAAAAAATTCCCCAAACATTGACAATTTTTTGACCCGTCACAGTGGCTATCCCTCTTAATCATTAAAGCCACCCCTGCGCCTATTTCCTGATTACAAATTTCAAGGTAAATACATCTACACAACACATATGCATATGACATAATGCAGTCATAGTAATGATAAATCAACATAGTTTATTTGCTTAAGAAACCGAAGCTGTTATATGTGTATATTATCGTTATTAAGGGGTTCTGGGTTTACTCGTTATGTAATACTATAATATAAATAAACACCCTCTCGATGATGCACCAGTTGCAACATTTATAGCCACTTTGAAAAAAATGAGGAGGTTCTCAATTATATTTGACTGTGTGTATGTACCTTTATGTTTAACAAATATGAATAGATTTGGTTGATTTTTTGTTTGTTTGAAAGAGAAGGTATACTCCTGAAGTGGTCCCGTTTATATTTTATCAGAATCGGGGCCCCTGTTCTCGAGTTCATTCGAGATTACTAAACTAAAACTAAAAGTCACTATAAGTTATTTACTAGAATTTCGATTGTGTAAATTATACCGTATTCTCGAATCTTGATGCGACTTTTTTTCTATAGAAAAGCGGTTTAAAATCTCGAACGAAAAACTTGAATCGACAGATTTTCGAGTGAGCTCGAGAATAGTGGTACTGATCGTGGATTTCGGAGATACGTTATTCAAAAGGAAAAAAATAAACAACTTTTTATTGAAAGGTATATACAGTGAAACTTAGATAGCTGGAAACTTTAGTGTCTAGTTATTTTATTCCACTTAAAGAGGTGTCCCATTTACATTAGAGACATGCCAATGTAGAAGTGACGGGACCTTAGTATGAATTCTAGTTATAGAAGTTTTCCACTTATCCAAGTCCCACTTAACCAAGTGTTACTGTCAGGCCCTGTGAGAGCTTCAACGGGGCCCGGGCCAACCCACATTTTGGGGGTCCCACTTTACTCCCCCCCCCCCCCCCCCCCGAACGTAAGGACATTCTAAACAAATTTCGTACTTTCTTATAACATTTTAATATTTCTTTATATTATTTTAGTATTAAAAAGCAGGAGGTTTTTTAAAGAAAATTTTCCGTTTTTTTGCTTTCTACTTGTACAAGTTGTATCTTTTTTGTAGTATATTTATGTTTTTCAAATAATCTCTGTTAAAAATAATATAAGTATCAAAAAAATATGTAAAAATGTAAAATATATATAATATAATTTCAGGGCGCCGGGGCCCCTGAGATACAGGGGCCCGGGCCATATGACCCTCCTAGCCCCCCCTCTATCTGGGCCTGGTCACTGTAATAATTGTTAACATTTTTTTAATTCGGTGCCAAGCTAATAAAAAACTTTTTACGATAGGATAAAAATAAAACCGACTTCAAGAAAATTATTAAATTGAATTATGATATTATATATTGTACTTTTCAGTTTTTTTAAAGTGTTTTAAATAAATGAAAAACAATGAAAATTATTGTTCATACAGCAAGTTAAGATGTTTTTTTCGTATATTTTTATCTTTAAATTGATAGGTATATCCATGGGCGTAGCCAGGGTGGGGCAGGGGGGGGCGCTTGCCCCCCCCTAGCTTGTGGACAAAAAGTAATAAGTAAATCAGTACATTGTCTAAACAGGGATATTTCTAGATTTCTATGATGTCCATTGGATTTTTGAACGTAATTTTATATTTTGGATCCAGAAAATCTTATATCAAAGTTTTTTTAATCACAATCTTTTGTTTTTACATGTAAACTAAAATTTCAGGAAAAATTAAAAATAAAATAATAACATCTAATAAAGACCATACCGGGTGTTTTTTTTAAAGACTTTCCAGCGGATTATTTCCAAAATAACGAATTTTCAGAGAAAATTTGTCAGACAAAAGTTTCATGGATTTGAGGGGGCTAAATATTGACAACATGTGTTGACCTTGAAAAGGTCACTATTATGGGTTTTTTAGGTTCAACTTTTCTTTTTCAAATGTAAACCCATATTTTTGTTACAGATTCGTAATTAACTAGAAAAAATAAGTAACTTTTTTCTGAAAATGTCAATTTTGTATGATATGGAGCAAAACAAATAGTAATTTTTGGATTTTAAATATTTTTTTACTCGAAAACTATTGTTTTTTTTAAATAATCGCAAGAAGCAAAAAGTTCTTAGTTTTCAATAAGAATTATCTGAGATTTTTTACTTATTTTTAATTCGTTTTTTTTTATTTCGAAAAATTTCTTTAAAAACAATTTTTTTAATTAATAATTACTTTAAAAAAAATTCTGAAAATCCTTGCCGAAATCTAAACATTTCTTTTCTCTTGTAATATTTTTTATAAATTGGTAGTTTTCGAGTAAAAAATTATTTAAAATCCAGAAATTACTGTTTCTTTTGCTCCATATCATACAAAATTGACATTTTCAGAAAAAATATTTCAGACAAAAGTTTCTTATTTTCCCTAGTTAATTACGAATCTGTAACAAAAAATATGGGTTTATATTTGAAAAAAACCCATAATGGTGACCTTTTCAAGGTCAACACATGTTGTCAATATATAGCCCCCTCAAAGCCATGAAACTTTTGTCTGACAAATTTTCTCTGAAAATTCGTTATTTTGGAAATAATCCGCTGGAAAGTCTTTAAAAAATTGTTTTGTTAAAGTGCTGTGAATATAAAAAGATCCACGGAAATTAATTTTGACCTGATTTTTTTAAACTAAAATATGTTACATAAAAAAAAAATTTGCCCCCCCCTAAATACAATTCTGGCTACGCCCATGGGTATATCTATGAAAAATTTAAGTTTGATTTGGTTAAAAGTATATTTATTGTATAGAACATGACGTGAAAAGTTGAATCTTTCAAGCCGCAGATCTGTATCTATCAACGATCTCGAGATATGGCTTTTTAAAGTTTAAATAATAAATTTTGTCGAATTAAGTATTATACATGTCATTGTATAGATTTTGACACGCTGATTACAAATCTGTTAACAAAAATCAAATCCGACAACACGTTCAAAAGTTACGGCTTTTTTATTCAAAATTTTGAAAATACTAAAACTTTAAATGGCCATATCTCGAGAACGTTGATACATACAGACCTTGCGGTTTAAAAATTTCAACTTTCACATAATTTTCTATAAAATAAACATCTAAAATTACAAATATTTGTAATCATTTTTCATGCATCAAACTTATATTTGCTGTAAAAATATCAACGCAAATACAAAAAAAAACAATCATAACACATTAGTACAATCATAGCTTTCTATATAAACAATGATTTTCATTATTCCCTATGTAATTTTTCATTTAAATCACAGAGAAACATAGGATTACATTTAATATTATTTAAAAGGTTGGCATTCATATTTTTTTGTATAATTTTACAATGGAAACGGATGCCCTTTTAAAAACGTATGCAATTTTTTATCAGCAAGCTTTGATAAATAAATAACAATCAAATGACTTTAACGGGTTGGTTAAAAACGTCACCATTTTATGTTTTTATTACTACAGTTAAACATCAACTTTAATATATAGAAACTGTCAATAAACAAAACACAATAATTGCAAATACGATAGAAAGAATATAAAAAAACCAACAAGATATCATATTATATCACAGATGAATTATCTTTATAGATATAGTATTGTCCATATTGAAGATTACTGAAAAATAACCGCGAAAGCCTTACGTACAAAAACAAGTTGAATTATTGGTACTTAAGCTATTTGATTTCAGTGATCTCTTGAGATAAAACATAATATTATATCACAGATGAATTATTTTTATAGATGTTACCGGCAATGTGTGAAATCCGGCATTGTATAGAATTCCTAGGTATTCTATAGAATGCCTAAAAATCATCAGGCCTTATATATTTCCTAGGCATTATATAGATAAAAATGTAAACATAAATTTTGGTTCAGGTACAGATATAGGTTTACTCTATATGTAATAAAATAGTAAAATACTTATTATTTATCGAACTTTATTTATCTTACTTAATACTGGCCTAATGTGTTATTAAATTACTAAATAATATCTAAAAATTGTGTATGTTTTTTATTGTAACAATTTTAAATCATATACTTAATATTCGTCTGAACTAATATTTTATTTTAATTATTATAACAATAAAAAAAAATATTTTATACTTTGCCTGAAATCGTTAGGCATTGTATAGAATTCCTAGGAATTATATATATAATGCCTGAATTACATACTTTGCCGGTAACATAGATATAGTACTATAGTTATTGAAGATTACTGAAAAATAACCGCGAAAGCCTTACGTACAAAAACAAGTTGAATTATTGGTAAGCTATTTGATTTCAGTGAACTCTTAAGATAAAACATAATATTATATCACAGATGAATTTTCTTTATAGATATATGTAGTATTTTAGTTATTGAAGATTACTGAAAAATAACCGCGAAAGCCTTACGTACAAAAACAAGTTGAATTATTGGTAAGCTATTTGATTTCAGTGAACTCTTAAGATAAAACATAATATTATATCACAGATGAATTTTCTTTATAGATATATGTAGTATTTTAGTTATTGAAGATTACTGAAAAATAACCGCGAAAGCCTTACGTACAAAAACAAGTTGAATTATTGGTAAGCTATTTGATTTCAGTAAACTCTTAAGATAAAACATAATATTATGTCACAGATGAATTTTCTTTATAGATATATGTAGTATTTTAGTTATTGAAGATTACTGAAAAATAACCGCGAAAGCCTTACGTACAAAAACAAGTTGAATTATTGGTAAGCTATTTGATTTCAGTGAACTCTTAAGAAAAAACATAAGTTGATGATCACTTCTATAGAAAGTCGTATACCTAATACGGAATGTGGATATACACAGACGTGTTCAACGTTCATTTCATTATTTATATATACACACACACACGCATACATACACACAATTACCCCGAGTACAGGTAGGTTTGGTTTTTACTCACTGACAATATGATCACATGTTCGAATAAATATAATTTTTATTCAAAAAATACGATACGTGGATATTTTTTGTAAGATTTTCGTATTCGTAAAGCGGTAAATTTTCGTCACGACAAAACGTTTTTGTTATACAACGAAAAATGCAGCGATTGTGTAATAATTGGTAAAATAAAAAAAGAGTCGTGTTTACCTTTTATAAAATGATATCGTACAGTTGAATGACTTGAATTTTTTTATGTTTGAGTGATGTATTTTAAGTTATTCGAATTTTGTAATATCATTTTAGAATGCAGCAGACATGCAGGTATTTGATCTTAAAAAGTAAATAAATAACTGTCCAATCGTATGCACTGTGAACAATTTAAAATCATAGGTAACTGTACATTAAAGAGTTTTCAGAAATCTGAAAATCATTTCTCAATAAAATAGATTTATCATAAAATCAGAAGCACACAGAAAAAAACTCGATCTTATTGAAAATTTGAGATGGAAAAAATGCTTAATTAATTTATCTTGTTAATATAACAATATTTCCTCAATATACTAATAAAACTTCAGGTTTATTTTAAAATCTTTTCATTTATCAAATTAATAAATAATTTATTACACCAACTAACGAAACTCTCAAATAGATTAAACATAATGGTTGTATTAATAAATATTTATCAGTGTGAATATTTTTTACACCACCCCAACTAGTGAAAGTGCAATTTTCGATATGATAAATTCAGTGATTTCATTTATTTATAATTATTTATAAATAATTTATTACACCAACTAACGAAACTCTCAAATAGATTAAACATAATTGTTGTATTAATAAATATTTATCAGTGTGAATATTTTTTACACCACCCAACTAGTGAAAGTGCAATATGATAAATTCAGTGATTTCATTTATTTATAAAATTTTCACCGTGATAAGAACATTGTTAGTAATAATATACATTTATCAATAAGATAAACGTGGATATATTTCCATATTGGTAAAAAATTATCATATTAACAAACAACTTCTATCGGAGCCAAATCGATCACGGATTTTTTACATTGATCACATTTTTTAACACATAGACAAATTATTGTATTTTTTCTTTGTGCCCTTGGCAAGTACATGCATTTTAAATAATAATAATAATTTATTTAAATAACATTTTATATCATTTTATCGAAGTTCTACTGTATAATTCGTTACAATATTAATTTGTATTCAAGAATCGATCTGTGAGGCGATGTAACGTATAGATAGACAAAATCTATTGTAGTTTTTACAGTGGCACCATACCACTTAATGCCCATGTATATACACATTCAAACCATTAAAAAAGACAAAAAAATCGTTAAGGATATGAAAACAAGTGTCACAAAAAAGTATCATTTAAAACACAATTAAAATCATATGGATCGAAAAAAGGTATCTCCTATATTATGTATGTATTCAACGAATTAACAGTTGTGGCATATATACATACACATACATGCATGTGCACATAAGTTTTCTAGTATGTAAAGAAGGATGCACATATGTATATGGTAGGGTAAAAATATATGCCTCTTTATTTTACGTACTATGTGAAAACGTTTATTTGTCAGATAATAGTAAACAGATGTGAGAGCTGTCCCTATAGTTTTGGGCACTCCCTTTTTTCATCTACAAACATGAATGAACTAAATTTTGGAGGGATTTAAATTCAATATGTTAAAAACCTTGTAAGTTATATTATTTACTTAATGATTATATCAGCTATTATATACATTATATTAAGTACATATGACACAATTTAACTGATACATTTTCGAAATATATTTTTGTTATTCATATTAAACCAATAATTTTTAATAGGTTCAGGAAATTATTGTAAAGTTTTGAGTTCTCATATAATATTCATTTAAAAAAACACAGTAGATTATGCGGCATTTTAGCGCTGTATTTATTTATTCAAATAAGCTAAATATTAAATATCTGGTAGACTATATTCCAAATTTTATAGTGATGCAATTTTAGACCTTATTTAATATTTATAGAAAATACCCCGTCCTTCTTATGGGAATGCAATATTGTAAATATTTAATGGGGTATTTCACACATACATGAAAATTTAGTTCCTTATAACGTTACAGAAACCCAACGGTCCAAATTCTATCAAACTAAAAACTTCATTAAATATTTTAACATAGAAATTTGTTTCAAAAGTTAATTAAGTTATAAATAAAAAATAATACAACATAATATGCATTATCAATTATTTTTTAGTCAACGACTATTTTTTTAAATTGAATATAGGGGGTTGGGGGTCTTTTAAATCTTATTTTCCCAGGACTGTAAAGTTTATAAATAAATCATAATGTTTTACAACAGTTAGTTAACTGACGATTAACTAACAGTGATTATTTTTGTTTTATGCATCGCACTATAATTAAGTCGCATTCTAGGATCTTAAAGTTTGAAACCACTGTTTGAATAGAGTTGAGAAAAAATTATGGCATAAATATTTAATATAATAAAATTATATGTTACTCATTTAAAAAATTTTATTACAAAAAGCGTATATTAATTTTTATTCGTATTCGTGTTCTATTTTTATATCTATCATAGAATAAATAGATAAACTAAAAATGCCACTATTATTTTTTTGAAATAACATAAAAATAATTTAACAGTGTAGATAAATAACATAATTTCTCACTTAACTCAACAGATATTCACAGACTATTTAGTACCACTGCTCTGTAGCTTCCAGAAGGGAACAATTACAAGCACTAGTTACCTCTAATAGAAACAGATGCATAGTCTATTAGTAGCATCTCTTCATTTTTAACTACACTGTTAAAAATGACTACGTGAATTAGACATATTACAAAAATACAGTGTTGGTTGAATTATTGACATGAAGTAATGGTTTAAACCTAGAAACCTCGAATCACAACATTTTTTAAGCGTTTTTTGGCAAAAATAATAAAAAAATGTGAGTTATCTTATATTTTTTTTAAATTCTGGTAATTTAAGCCCCTTCCTTGGTCGTATAACGAATGTATGAGAAAGTAAAAAAATGTTTGTTTATTAAATCCTATTTTTACTTCCATGTTCGAAGAAATGGAAGTATTCTAATACCGTCAAAAAATCGTGTCCGAGATAAGAGCAGATTCTGATTGTACTAACTTCAAAACGCAAAGAAAAGTTGATTTCCGTATGGCGGTTGTGCGTGTGTCTGTCTGTAGAATTTTCTTCCGTTCACGATAACTACTGTAAATATGCACCGATTTGAATTATTTTTGGGGAAAATGTTTGTCTCAGTAAGTATTTTTTTTAATGCTAATCAGATTAGGGGTTTTGGAAATATTGAAAATTTTGTACCTATTATCGTCTAAAAAGTGAGTATTATCTCACCAATTTTGATAAGACTTGGTACACTTATAGTTTAATCCAATCTAAGGGACACTTATTTCATAAACGTGCCGAAAAAGCCACTGAAGGGGTGAAAACCAACCTCAAAATTTTAATTTTAAATACATACTATTAAATTCATGTTGCCATGGAAACAAACTCAGTTAAATTCAAATCTCACATAAAAAATGTGTATTATACAACTGTCATTAGAATATTAGTGTAAACTAATATTTATAATACAAAGGTGAGTTTTATATTAAAAATTATTGTAAAACATATTACAGAACATGGAAGTCATGTATAGTTCTACATACCATTATTTTTTATTATTTATTTATAAAAACGTCTATGATAGATTTTATTGAAAATGCATTTCGTGTTAATAATGATTTGAGTCCCCACCCCAAATATTAATAAGAAAAACCCCGTAGTTTAGGGACCATACATATATAAAATATATATGTATAGAATGTTGTTTTATGTTTTTGTGCGAACCCCCGTGGTACAACAGCTGAATTAAAACCCCAAACCCTCGACCACTTTACAATTTGCCTTAATTCGAGTACAATAGGCCCTTTAATTCTTTTTCACTTATGTTATATTGATTTAATACCCATAGTTCAAGTGTAATACTGATATCCATATACAATATTCGATTTTTTAAATTAAGTATACATATATAAATACTATGCAATTTTTTAAGTCTATTTTATTGCCTTTTTATTTTTATTTGTGGCGTATACTTCATAAAGCAATCTATTAATTAAAAAAATCTCATTAATTTTTTTATTTATTATATAAGTATCAATGTATGTATTTATATTAATTTGCAAACAAGTATAAAAATAAATTAATTATCTCTTGAATGCAAAAATTAATCGTATTATAAAAAATCGGATTGCTATTTATTAAAATGGCACAAATCAGGGTTGTATCAGCTGGAAAATGTAATTTTTAATAATTATTTGAAAAACTTTTTTGATTTTATTTTATTCGTATTTCTCCTACAAATTTTATTTCTTATAAAAAAATTTAAATGATTTGAATCCTAATTTAAATATCGGTATGGAGAACCATACATGACTTCCATGTTCTGTAATATATTTTACAATAATTTTTAATATATAACTCACCTTTGTATTATAAATATTAGTTTTCTAATATTCTAATGTCAGTTGTATAATACACATTTTTGTAGAATAATAATAATGTGACATTTGAATTTAACTGCGTTTGTTTCCATGGTAACATGAATTTTATAGGATTTAAAATTAAAATTTTGATGGTGGTTTTCACCCCTTCAGTGGCTTTTTGAGCACGTTTATGAAATAAGTGCCCCTTAGATTGGATTGAACTACAAGTGTACCAAGTCTTATCAAAATTGGTGAGATAATACTCATATTTCAGACGATAATAGGTACAAAATTTCGAATATTTCGGAAACCCCTAATCCGATTAGCACCAAAATCAATAGGTCTGGAGTACTCACTGAGGCAAACATTTTCCCCAAAAATAATTCAAATCGGTGCATATCTACAGTTGTTATCGTACACGGAAGAAAATTCTACATCCAGACAGACACACAGACACACAGACACACGCACAGCCGCCATGCGGAAATTAACTTTTCTTTACGTTTTGAAGTTAGTACAATCAGAATCTGCTTTTTTTTCGGACATGATTTTTTGACGGTATTACAATACTTCCATTTCTTCGAACATGGAAGTAAAATCAATTTTAGAAAAAAGATGAAGTACTGGCACCCATCTTAGGCAATTTGTACTGAATTAGAAATATTTGTTGATATTTGATTACTGCCTTTACTGGGTATTAATCTATATACATTTAACTGTCTTAAAGCGTGATTTGATGAAAATTGATCATTTTGATTAAAAACAGTGGACAAATAACACTATGCAACAAAAAAAATACTTTTGTAATATAACAGAGATCTGAATAGAAAATTTAGGAGGCTTTTGGCATGCCGAAACCGGATTTGTTGCCCAATTGGTTTCATCACGTCAGGGTTTTGAGATATTTTAACCTAAAAGGCCCAAAAATGATTATATTGGCAATGTTAAAGAATTTCGGTCACGGTAACAAATAGTATTATCTTTCCTCTTTAAAATGAGTTTAACTTTTTACAGTACGATTTTTTTAGCGGAGATATACTTGTTTGAAGATATGATATTTTTGTTAATAGAGTGTAGTATAGTAGATACAATGAACTTTACTACATATATCTTCAAAGTAGTATATTTCGGTAAAGAAAAATCGCATAGTAAAATGTAATAAATCATTTTTAAGAAAAAAGATAGTACTATTCGAAATCATGAAAGAAAACTTCAGAAAAAAATTACCTACTTAGTAATAAATTCCCCAACATTGCGAAAATCGTCATTTTTGAGACTTTTAGGTTCGGTTATCTAAAAAACCTGACGTGATGGAATCATTTGGGCAACGAATTCGATTTCGGCATGACAAATACCTTTTAAATCACCTATTTAAATTTCTGTGAATTTTTTTTTGCATAGTGATAATATTTCGACACACTATCAAGAAAAGTGTATTTATTTTACTTCTTTTGTGTCATAGTACTTATCATTTTGTAATTATTAGCAAATATCCATTACTAGTTTTAATTTATCAATTACTGAAGAAAAAACATACATAAAATAAAAAGCTATAATTAAAAAAAAAACTATATTTGCGGACTTTAAATTGATTTAATAAAGAGTTACTTGTTTTATTAGTAACATATGAATTCATGAAAAATTAATACAAAAATTAAGCCCATCAATCCAAAAAAAACAGTATACCTTGCCCTTAAAGTGGCTAGGACTGGTGCCACCTTATATGTATATTTTACACATGCCGAAATAATATTTTAATTTTAAATATTATTATTACATTTTCAGAATATATAATGTAAATTTGACTAGTTAAGAAATTGATAAGACAGTGAGAATGACCTTACTGACATCATTATATGACATATTCAATTACTAGTTCATGATAATCAATGGATTCAATTTTGTTTCTAACAACGTGATTCGAAATTAAATAATTTTATTATACGAGTAGCATACATTTATTCACAGCACGTATTAAGTAAATTAATAATTACTAAATAATTAGTTAGTTACATATTTACCCTATAAATCATTCATCAATTATAGGATTATGTACATAATTTATTCGTTTATTTAACAGTAATACGGCCCTGAATAAATACATCGAGGGATACAATGGTCATAAAAAGGGATGGGTGGATTCTATGGGTACATACTACATACATATTTACTGTATGTATCTTTTTCAAGAGGTGTTGATTTCAGATTTTACTTTCCAGGATGTAGGTACACACACACACACACACACACACACACACACACACACACACACACACACACACACACACACACACACACACACACACATAACAGTCTATAAAATAACCGGACGTAAAGGAAATTCTTCTTTGTGTATAAACTTCCTTTGGCTTTTTCGACCGTTACGAATTTATTGTTGGCCGACTTTCATACTTTTTGTCCTTAAATTTACTTTCAGATTTTTTCCTTTCAAAAAAGGAACTTATTTTTTATTTTACATATATTTGAAGTATAGAAGTGAATAACAAAGTTAATGATATGTGAATATACAGGGTGTTCGCGGGAACCGAGTGATCATTGCTAACTTATTATTGGAGCTAGAAGATCGGTTGCATCATACATGCATAACACTTTTATAAAGAGAACATTCTCAGCTATAAAATCCAATAATAATATACAGGGGTTTCCATTAAAAAAAAATGTTATATTTCAATATATCTCTGAAATTCGACAGTCAATTGTTTTTTTGACACCGCCATTATTCATCCCGGAAAAAATACTGATACTTTGCCCATTTAACCGATCTTCTAGCTCCAATAATAACAAAGTTAGCAATGATCACTTGGTTCCCGCGAACACCCTGTATATATTTAAATCAATATTTTATTTTTAGATAAAAAACGAAATAGAATGTTGTATGAAATCATGAATTTGGAATAGAAAATTTTAACTACCCCTGCGATAGAATGTTACAAAGAAATTTCTTTACTTCAAAACAAAGTAACAATTTCGAATATTTGCTACTTAGAATTTAAAGTCTATATTTAAAGTAGCACGTTATATGTATACTTGTATACCCTATATTTTTTAATGTATATGGTTTTACTGAAAAACATGGAGGGTTCTTAAACTAATGGAATCCGTTTTAACCTGTAAAGTACTTATTTGTTTCTAGTGGCTCTATTTCACATTTCACACACTATACAGAACTCCAAAAAAATAAAAGCATGTTGTTTAGAATACTTTAGAATAAGTCATATACAATATTATGTACATATTTAACCTTAGTAAAACAAAAGTAACTTTTGTTTACAAAACAAAAGTTATCTTTTAACCAAGATAACTTCAACACAAATTATAAGAAACTTTTTTTGCTACTTTGTTCTTTTTCTTTGCCAATTAATTACAACAGATAACAGATGTTATTTATTTGACTGTAACTCAAAAACGACAAAATGCAGAATAATTAGAAAAAAAAATGTTTTGGATAAAACTTATAGAGAATATAAATTTTTTTGGCTTATAACTAAATAAATTTTCGACCATTTTTTTAAATATTTTTTGAATATATTTTGATGTTATTTATATCAAATAATCATGTCAAATACAAAATGTTTTTACATTTACTGTCTTGTAATCTAGATGACAAAAAAATGAAACATAATATTTCTTAGAAATCATATTGTAACTGTCTTTCAGATATTGATAAATTTCGACATACATATGTATTTGACAATCTGCAATATTTCATAATGTATAAATAAAATAGTACAATTATTTGTAAACAATTAAAAACAAATATAGTGATAACTATATTGATATATAGAACTGTATCAATTTTCTTTATAATATAAGACGATCAATGTACAAGCTTAAGTCACTTTTACTTACAAGTAAGTACGTAAATCGTAATTATTTACACCAAGGTTATATAAAAAATATTTAAAAAAATAAGTAGGTTATACATATGTACATATTATGAAAATCGAATACTATAATTTTTTTAACATTAAATTTTTACAATCACGAAGAAAAGTTTAATAAAAAAAAATGAAAACGATGAAACTAAATCGGTTATAACGACTCCGGTTAATACGACGTACCGGTTTTAATGACTCAAAATAAAAGTCCAACTGAATCCCATATAATTGTATTTTAACCGGTTATTACGACCTAATTTGACCGGTCCCTTCGACGTCGTTATAGCCAATTTCTACTGTAATAAATTTTTTTTTGCCGATATTGAGTTACCTATATAAACTAAAGTAGACACACTCATATAGGAAGAGTTAAGACAACCCAAATAGGTTTCTGGTTAAAACCACTAATTTTGAATAAATTCGAAAAAAATTTTTTTAATGAAAGACTACATATTATAATCTAAAAGTATTTTAAGAAAAACTCTGAAGATGTCCACTGTAATATGTGTTGAAACGTTAGCCGATAACACGATCAAATCGACGCGGCTTACACCCAGAAGGCACAATGAAAGTTCAAAAAAATTCATTAACTTCAATAGAATAAAATAATAAGGAAAATTTAAAAAATGCTTTTATACACAGAAAAAAAACTCGATTTTATTGAAAATTTGAGATGGAAAAATGCTTAATAAATTTATCTATAATAATATACATTTATCAATAAGATAAACGTGAATATTTCCATATTGGTAAAAAATTATCATATTAACAAAACAACCTCTATCGGAGCAAAATCGATCACGGATTTTTTACATTGATCACATTTTTTAAGGGGCCATACCAGTGTGACATTTTCAAAAAATGAATTAATTTTTTTGCCTTTTTGGAGAGTTTATAGTTTCAAGAATATGCTGTGAAAATTTCAAGGCCGTATCTCTAATACTCCCCAAACAGAGCCTTCTAAAGAGCGACCGCTCGCAGATATGAAATGCCCAGGAGCTGACGTTAAATGCGTTTTTCTCGAAATGAGATTTCAAATTTACTGACATTGTAACTCAAAGAGCAATTATCCGATTTACTTGAAATTTGAACTGAGTACTCTTGAGTATATTTACTCTACGATGAACTACGATATTTTTGATTGGATGAAAATTGACGATTTGGCATTAAAAATACGACCATTTTATAGGCAATAAAACAAACTTTTTTTTTCATAACTACGCCATTTTGTTAGATTTTGATATTTTTCGAACATCCTAGTTCATCGTACAGGAAATACCTTCCGGTTTAACGACATTATTTCATTTTTCAATTTCAACTACTCCATCGTCCGGAATCATTGCCGCAGTGGAGGATTTTTTTTTGGCGCCTCCGAAGACAGCTTAGATATCGATATTTTTACGTGAAAAAATTATGGAATACACCTCTAATATAGCTAAATATATTCTCAGTTTTTCAAAATATTTCATTGAGTATTTTTCTTCCAAAAAATTTCCGAAAATCACCTAAATTTTCAGCGTTCACACTGGTATAGCCCCTTAACATATAGACAAATTATTTTTTCTGTGTATTTGGTAGTTAAGTGATTATAAGAAAAAAATGACAGGGTTAAGTTTCTCGCTTTTCCTTCTAAACAGTTCATATGCTAATTATATACTATCCATACATAATACTAATGTACCAAATAGATAACTGTTTCATATGAATAATATGTTCAACAATATATTCATAGATTACTGTAAACGTCTAAATGATTGTATTTCCAAATTCATTCAACCTAACCATATGTAACCTACACAGATATATGAAGTAGTTATTGAAATTCTTTGTTTGAATCAATCCTTATTCTAAAAAACATATCATGCACATATGGGCACGATATAACAAAACGCCCGTGCCAAAAATCTACACTGACACATCTGTTACGGTTTTCGTGGCCGCATTTTAGATTTTATTTTTCATCTGTCGTTTATATTGAGGGGATCCTCAGTTCTCACCGTCTCTACTACTTCTATAAATAGATAAAAATATTACCGACTTCGAACGAACGAATAAACAGTATAATATTTAGCCTAACACAATTAGTAAACGTTAATTCGATTCTTAATAATTTTTTTTTTCAAAATTTATTTAAATTCAGCGCATCAGTAATTTTTGTTCACGATCACGAATTGTATCTGTTTTATTTTTTACTCACGCAGTGAGTCACGTTCGTGACATGATTTAATTTATACTTGTTATCTTTTCACGGTTAAACCGCTAAACCGATTTTAGTGAAATTTGTTATAAAAATTATAAAATTAGTATTATATTTTTTACCTATAAACTTACGCCTGATACAAATGTAATCACGTACAATCACTCACGATTGTTAAAATTACTCATGTTCACGTCGGGTCACGGCCGTGATCTGAAAAATTCACGGTCCGCACCAAGCTCTACTAAAAAAATTCGATTGTATTTTTAGAAATATAACCAGATGAGGCCGCGGGTAAGGGCTAGTTATGTTTATAAAAATGTTATAAAAATTATAAAATTAGTTTTATATTTTTTACCTATAAAATATACTCATAGACTCACGCCCGACATGTGCTGTTTTATTTTTATTTAAAATTACTCATGTTCACGTCGGGTCACGGCCGTGATCTGAAAAATTCACGGTCCGCGCCAAGCTCTACTAAGTAAAAAAATTCGATTGTATTTTTAGTAATATAACCAGGGTTTGTCTACAGTAAAGAACGAGCGATTTATTTGCGAAACTATCAATCATATCAAAAAAAATATATGTATAGAATAGCTCAATAGGAAATTGATGACTGCATAGTTATGTTATGACGTCATGAAACTTATTTCTAAATGATAAAAATAGGTCATATTTGGTATCACTAAAAATTCATATTATTTTTATTTTGCATAAAAATTTAACTATCAAATCTGAGATAATAGTATAAACTATTATCTCCTAAAAAAAAGTAATTTCAGGGTGACCAGTATTTTTTCCCTGACTTTTCCCGGTTTTCCAGGAGAATTTTTACCACTTTTCCCTGTTTTTTATAATTAAAATTTTGATAAAAAAGCTAAAAAAAAAGGTCTCATAGATAAAATTTTAATATTTTTGCAGAATTTGCATCTTTCCCTGACTTCCAACCAAATTCCCTGACTTTTCCCGGTGTAACAAAATTCCCTGACTTTTCCCGGTTTTCCAGAAAATGGCCACCCTGAATTTTCTGTTGACATCATTTAAGAATAACCCAATTTTTCTTATCTGTAGTGCTAAAAAAATTATTTTTGTTAAAAATAATTGATTTTTGACAGGTATTCCAAATAAGTGTGTACTATTTTGGTGAAACCTACAGCAAAGTATTCTTTGAAATCTCAGAAGGATAGGATGCAAATCATCACGTTATCACTTAAAACAGCTGAGCAGTGAATAAATAAAAATGATACGGCCCTGAATAAAAATGAATGATTTAATAAGAAAATTGGTCCAATCATAAGAATTGTTTATAAAAAGCATATTTTTTTCGCAGTTGTAAATAAATAAGCTATGAAATCATAATATTAAATATAACGTGTTAAATGTTAGGTCTGGATAAATCGCTAACATAATAAAACTTTTATGTACGTGGTACATACAATAGAACAGTTCACTGGAGTTGTATACACAGAAAATTTATTTGACACCGGCTGATTTAAATAAAGAATGCATATTATAATAAATGTGCTTGTTTTCTAATCAAGCGATACCGTTCGGTTTAACCATATTAGTAAAAACAAATTTTTGTGCGTGCTTAATTATACAAAATTGTAATCTGCGTAATTGAACCCTATTACTTTTTTTAAATAATTAAACATTAACAAATTTATTTGTACTTTATTGTATTTACTTTTATACATCGAACATAAATTTTAATACTTTTTTTAATGCATAAGGCGAATATTTAATCGTTTTAAGCTTCCCACAGACCGGCGCGAATTATTCGCAGCGCTAGCAAATAAAGGCTCCGATGGACTGACGCGAAACATTCGCAGCGACTGCGGCGCGAATAAAAACGCGGCGAAATTTTTATATATTTATTTTAATATATTATATATTTAAATATCTACCGAACCGATTTTGCTGTAGCTTTCGCCATTTTGTAGATTCTGTCTTTCTGGAGTTAACACGGTAGTTTCATTTCTTAATTATGAATAGTTTTCGAGTTGTGAATTTTTTATCCGAAAAGAAACGTGAAAAATTTCCGAAAAAACGCAAAATTTATTTTACCATCTACTTTTTTTTTCGTTTGAAAATATATATATGTCGATCTGTCGGAGCCTGTATTCGCTGCCGCTGCGAATAATTCGCGTCGGTCTGTGGGAAACTTTAATGTTTTAAAATGTAGAAAATCACATTAAAAATATCAAATATATTTGGGTCAAAGGAAGGAGGTTAGATAGGTTAGGAAAAAAATTAGAAAATCATAATAAATACATCAAAAATATGTAATTTTTAAATCTGACAGGTCCAAATTTAGATCAAGTACAAAGTATTAAATTTTTTTATAGTGCAAAGTATTTTTTATTGGGAACAATTTATTTTAAGTGATATAATTTGTTTTAAGTTCAATATATTAGTACAGTAAAATTAGGTTTTAATAAAGATTAGAAATTTCTTCTGAAATGGCTTAATCTTTAAGAAACCGAAGAGTCCCTAGTCGGGACTGGGGAGCTTTAGCCGGTATTTTGATTTAAAGTGGGGCGCATTAAATACGCAACGAAACTAGTCTAGTGTTTGATTTATCGTGTTCTATAAGCTAATTTTATAAAAATCGGATAATATATGTCTCATAGAATGTAACCATGCTATTTTATTTAATTTTGAAAGAAGGGAACCCCTCCATAAACAGTTTTGAAAATCTGCGTATTGTCGATGCTTTAAAAAATTGTTAGCTCTTTCTCGCGGGTTATATTTATTTTTAATAATATGGGGAAATGTTAAGGTAATACTGTTGCACTCATAAAAACATATTTTGGTTATAACAATCAGAGGTTCCTTGAATTATTCATCACTAAATAGAGTTTTTGAGCTATAAAAATTGTGTATCTTATTGTTAGTATATTTGTTAATATTATTCAGAAACTAGGGGTTTTCAGACAAAAACTTTTTAATGAAAATTGTACCAGATAGTCTCCTTAAATAGTTTTGTATATAAAAAGTTTTTATAAATAATGTTTTATGGGATTAATTTATAGGTTCCCATTATGTTTGTGAGTATATTTTACAAAATAATGTTGTCATTATGAAATATTATATGTTTAATGTTAAATAATTAATGTTTCGTCCAGTATATTTGTTATACACTGATTTCTCAAACCAAGTAAACCTTGTTTTGTAAAAAACGAAAACAATATTTTCTTAAGATAAGCAATAATCTCTTAAACCAACTATAGTATTCTTGAACGAAGGAATAACGTAGTTGGATTAAGAGTATGTTTCTTATATTAAGAAAATATTGTTTTCGTTATATACAAAACAAGGTTTTCTTGGTCCAATACAGTTTTTTTCTGTGTAAGTGAAAACGATAAAAAAATGCAAATATAGTGGTTGTTTTTTAAAGACTTTCCAGCGAATATTTCCAAAATAACGAATTTTCAGAATAAATGTTCCAGACAAAAGTTGATTGTTTTTTTAAGTTTAGATTTGAAAAAAAACGGTGAGCATTAAAACCTTTCAAAGGGATATTTTTAAGGTCACTCCACAATGCAATTTTTAGCGCCCTTAAAACCAAGAAAATTTTATCTGAAAATTCGTTATTTTGTAAATAGTCAGCTGAAAGTCTTAAAAAAACACCCCGTATATATTTTAATAGAAAATATATTTCTGAATTTGCGTCAAATAAAGAAATTAGTAATGTTTTTTATTCACCTGCATTTTTAAAAATTAATTATAAGTGTTATGTACATTTTAAAATAACAAATCTACATTTATATCAGAACAATTGAATTTCGCAGAATTTTCGTGAGAAACCTGAATTAATACAAACTGCATACGTTTTATTTTGTAAAGACTTTTATATGAATTACACATATGTATGCATGTAAACATCAGGTGTAGCATAATTAGTTTTTTTTAAATTATCAAGCATATGGTGAATAAAAAATTACATGTAAATGAAAATATATCGAATGTTATATAATATATAATTGCTACGATCGATTTGTCTAATAAAATATGTACTTATTTCATATAACTGTTAAGTGGGCGCCAGTCACAGTTTTACTCTTAATCCAACTACGTAATTCCTTCGTTCAGAATACTATAGTTGGTTTAAGAGATTATTGCTTATCTTAAGAAAATATTGTTTTCGTTATATACAAAACAAGGTTTACTTGGTTTGAGAAATCCTTTCTACCAGTGTACCAAATTCATATTGAAAATTAAATTTCGTCTGAATAAGGGCCTGTTACAAACAGGAACTTGGAAATTTCAGGTAAACGTTAAAACATGCATGCATCTATAGAGGGTTCTATACAGGTATGTGAAAGATAAATAAAGAAAAAAATTGTATGAAGTGACAAAAAAAGAGTTAATGTTATTATGTATTCTAATTTGCTTTGGGTAAAAAATACGAGAAATATATTTCTTAAAATAAAACAAGTAAGCATACAAAAAGAAAATTAATTATATAATAAAAAAAAGTTTTTTTTTCGTGTTCACTTAGTATATTTTTTTTAAACTTTTTGACTCAATATTTATTTATTTACAAAGATGCTGTGAAGATTCTAACATGAGATTTAACGTACTGTAAGTATTTGGACTGCTTTTATACAACCGGTTTCAACGTGTTTTCTTGTACATTTAGAAACAATGCCCTTTTATTATTCTTCTTATAACCACATACCATTATACTATACTACTATACTGTTATCATTATTATTTTCAAAGTGGCTTCGTAATTCGCGCTAAAATCTTATAGTCCGGTCTTTCGCATGAATATATTATTTATTACATAATCTTATTATACAACACAAATAAAAAAATATATTGTATAGGTAGTTATACACAGGTAAAAAATGCTTTATTTAAAGTATGTGGATAAAAAAGTTATATACATATAACGACTTTCAAGGCTATTAAAATGTTGATTTATATTTTTATATTATGTTTTTCATTCATCAGTATATCATATTAACATGTTCAGGTTACAAATTGTTTCAGCATCTTCAGCAAAAAAAAGTGTATAATTTGTAAATATTATTTATTGTAACATTATTTTTTTATAATTCGTAGAAATTAAATTGAAAAAGGTATAAAAGTTGCGCCGAAAATTTGAATTTTGACAGTTGATATTTAAAAGTAAGTGTGAGAATATTAGGTACTTACGGACTGTAACTTTCTTTGGGTCATAATTTGAAACTTTGTTTTCGACTTCCCCTAATTTTGTTTTGAGTCGGTTGGATCTTTTGGCCACATCGTGCAATTGTGCTGACAATTCGATGAAGATATCGTTCGCAATGAGTACAAGAGATGCAAGTTGTCTGAGCGCATTACTTAGCGTGTTATTAGCGACTGCATCTAATTCGCAGTCGTTTACAATGCAATCGCCGTTCTCGTTGTGCAAACTAGTCCTGCTTAGGTATTTGGGAGTTACGATTCTCTGGACAAATGGCATCTTTACATATTTGACACTAGCACATGCACACACCACCGCGCACTCACTGTCGTGTTTTTGTTTTGATCGGGAGTCACATTTTTGCTTACGACTCCGCTCCGGTAAGCGACTGAGATATTTGCCGGCGGTATGTCTGTTGTGTATCTTAGCGACGACACCGCTCGCGCTCTATACTGGTTACCGATTGTTGCCGAGTACTTCCGAGTAACCGACAACACCTGGAAGGTACATCCATAGAGCTGCACTCGCGAACTGTACTAGTCTTCCATAAACTTATATGTCATCCAAAATTATTACTTTCAAAATTCAAATATACTCAAATATCTACTGTAAAAAAGGATTTTCGACGGGCCCCTCTTGCAAAGCTATGTAGGCCCCTTCTTTGAGGGAGCCATGAATAAAATGAATATAAATTTATTCATATTGAAGGATTTTCAAACAATTATATTTTTAATTTTAATTTTGCGAATAATAAAGGCTTGATTTCACGATAGCTTTGCTCCTGAATGAATTTTTTATTTTCCTGAAAAATTGTGCAATATTCAATTAGCTGTAGCTTCGGTAAAAATGATTACAAAGAAATTTTGAAAAAAAGACTTTAAAGCTTTCACTTTAGGATTCCTTTTAAAAAATTGGATATACCAGCTCTGTAGTCCCCGTTTTGTGGGAGTCATGGATAAAATTAATATAAATTTATTCATATCGAAGGATTTTCAAACAATTATATTTTTTATTTTAATTTTGTGAATTATAAAGCAGGAATAATTACAGTACATAGGCGCCGACTCCCTAGGCGTAATTTCACGAAAGCTTTACTCCTGAATGAATTTTTTATTTTCCTGAAAAATTATGCAATATTCAAATAGCTGTAACTTCGGTAAAAATGATTACAAAGAAATTTTGAAAAAAGGATATTAAAGCTTTCAGTTGCTACTTCAAGATTCTTTAAAAAAAATGGATATACCAGTTCTGTAGTCCCCGTTTTGTAGGAGTTATGGATAAAATTAATATTAATTTATTCATATTGAAGGTTTTAGAAAGAAATATATTTTTTATTTTAATTTTGCGAATTATAAAAGCGTGATTTGACGACAGTTTTACCCCTGAATGAATTTTTTATTTTCCTGAAAAATTGTGCAATATTCAAATAGCTGTAGCTTAAGTAAAAATGATTACAAAGAAATTTTGAAAAAATGACTTTAAAGCTTTCAGTTGCTACTTTAAGATTTCTTAAAAAAAATGGATATACTAGCTCTGTAGTACCCGTTTTGTGGGACTCATGAATAAAATTAATATAAATTTATTCATATTGAAGGATTTTCAAACAATTATTTTTTTTATTTCAATTTTGTGGATTATAACGCAGGAATAATTATAGTACAGGTGACCAGTATTTCTCTGGAACAAATTTCCCTGAATTTTCCCGGTTTTCCAGGAGATTTTTTACCGTTTTTCCCTGTTTTTTATTTAAAATTTAGATAAAAAACCTAAAAAAGGTCACTGTTTAAATATTTGCGAGAATTTGTGTGGTTTTTGCATTTTTATAAAAAAATCCCTGACTTCCAACCCAATTCCCTGACTTTTCCTTGTATAGCAAAATTCTCTGACTTTTCCCGGTTTTCCAGAAACTGGCCACCCTGTAGTACATAGGCGCCGACTCTCTAAGCGTGATTTCACGAAAGCTTTACCCCTGAATGATTTTTTTAATTTCCCGAAAAAATATGTAATATTCAAATAGCTGTAACTTCGGTAAAAATGATTACCAAGAAATTTTGAAAAAAGGATTTTAAAGCTTTCAGTTGCTATTTAAGGATTCCATTGAAAAAATTAGATATTCGCGTATTTGAATGTATATTCGCGTATTTGAATGTATCTAATAGTAAAAATTATTGTTTATAAAGTAAATTATGATTGTACTTCTTATTTTTTTGTATCTGATGAAATATGATAAAAAATAGCGTGTTATTGATTTTGTTGAAGATATATTTATTTTAAAGAAATCGACGTTTTTTGTGTATGTAATAAATAATACAAAGCATGGAAAGGTTTCTGGGTTGAAAAAAAAAACAGGTGTACAAATATATTTGTATAATTTACATAATATCAAAACATTTTAGTATGAAATCTAATATAAATATAACGGTTATGTTAAATTAAAAAAAAATCCTCGACTGGTCGAATATATATACTTACAATTTGCTCCATTAAATTTTTATTTTTCTCATTTTGTTTTATATCTTTTCATTTACCAATAATTTACAAATTCACATATAAATATTATCGATTATTTCTATATCACAAAATTACAGATCCCATTTTTACAAAAGAAAATATTGATAATAATTTATCTACACTAAACTTAATATGAATAAAAAAAAGTTTTATTATAATGTATTTAACAATATCAAATAAAATAAGGCACTTTTAATTAAAAAAAAAACTTATTTAAGTAATGAATATCACAATAAATATTTTTTTGTATAAAACACACAGTATTATGGAAGACAATAAAAAGGCATTGTGTAAAGTCTTATTAATGTTTAACAGTGGCGTAACTACCGCCGGTCTGGCCGGGGTCCCGAGCATCAGTGGGCCCCCAAAAAAGTAGTGAAGAATTTTTTTTTAATTGCTGTTTTGATTTTTTTTAGAATCGAAACGATAAAAAAAAGTTTTTAGTAAATGTTTTTATTCATATTCGTTTATCTGGCCTTAACCCTTAATTACTCGCGCTGGTGTATTTTTTACACCAGTAACGCATTTTCTGCGATTACAAAATGCATACATTTTTGTGGGACTGTACACCCCCATCTAACTAAAGGAATCTGGCAGTCAAAATTTGGGGATTGTAGCAGTTGTATTAATTTTTTACTTACTAAATGTAGGTGGTATTAACGCACAAATAGCAACATCCTAAGCAAAGAACCGCGTTTTTGAAGACATTAGTGATGCTGCTGATGGAAGACATCTTGTCAAAAGAGCAAAATTAAAAAAATTACCAACAAAAATCAAATTTTTGCTGTCCGATTTATTGCAAGATGAATATTGAACAGTTTTGTGTACTTTTTTAGATTTATTTTGGTTAGTTTTTCTTTCTAATCCTTAATTTTTAGTTGGGTTAATTTTAAGAAATTTTTTCTTAGTTCCTCAAAAATAAATAGGGGCAAAAAAATTAATAACACCTTCAAAATTCCCCAAAAATAGCTTTTTTTATGTGGTGTATAAAATACACCGCGCGAGTAATTCCGACTATTACGGTATTTCACGCGAGTAATTAAGGATTTATATTTTTACGTTTTTATTTTATTTTAAAATACTAAAATTGAATTACCAAAAACTTGAAAATTTGGCGTGTTATTGGCTGTTTTTCATTTTAGTATTGTACCATCAAAATTCTGAGTAATAAATATTATTGTGGGGGAGGGAAAGTGAAATAATGTAAAAAAATTCTTCTTCTGAAAAACTGTCTGGGGCCCCCATTTCTATAGTTACGCCACTGATGTTTAAATTTTATATGTTTGGAATGCAATCATTGATTATTTTAATTTTTATTATATTTTAACTAATCTTTATATTTATTCACCTTTGTAATTCATTAGATCTTAATTTTCTTCTACAAATCGATATTAATTACTATAAATAAATAAGATATGCTAGAATACATAAGTTAATAAAACCAAAGAATGGAATCATTTGTCTAATTTACAATTAGATGGATAGATGTTGAGATTTATCCCATATTATTAAAAATAAACAGTAAATTGTTTTAAAAACGAAAGACTATGTACAGATAAAGCTTATGAGTAAGTCCAAGATATGTAATATTTATAAATAAAACGGGCAAGTGCATTTTGAGTACGCACATGATAGGGTTCCGTAGTCATTCTCACTATAATTTATAAAAAAAAAGAGTTATTTCAAAATTTTCGTGACTGAAGGGTTAATATCAAAGTCATTTGACTTTTATTATTGCATTTTATGAGACCTATCAAATGACACCCCACTCAATGGGGTAAATGAGTTCAATTTTCTGTCTATGAAAGAGAGGTCCAAAATATTTTTGACCGTGTTCGTTATAATTTTCAGTGAAAGTACTAATTAAAAGCTACATTCTGAATTTTTTTCAGATTTTTTGAATCGATGGTTTAGAAAACAGAGAGGGGGGGACGCTTTTATAATGACTTTGAAGAGCAAATACATCATGATTAAAGGGTTCTGATACATTTTTTGTTGCATTTTAGGAGACCTTTCTAACGACAATGAGGAGGTGAAATTTTTTTTTGAAAACACTTTTCATTTTATGGAAAGGAGGTCTAATAAATTTTTTTTGTCAAAATTTTTATCATTTCTGTTTTTGGGGCATCAATCTACGACTGTCATCTTATTATGTCAAAATTTTTACAAGACGGACGGACATGGAGAAACTATAAGGGTTCCTAGTTTTCTACGGAACCCTAAAAAACGGTCATATTACGTATTTTTTGTTTTTAAGTTTAAATGATAATGAAAGATAGTTGCCTGTAAAATAAAACAATGTAAATGTGTTCTTATAGCACCAATAAATAAATACTGTAGATCTAAAAAACAAAAACATTTTAGTTTTTAATCGATTGAATAATACGTGAATAGGTTAGCTACGATTTAGTCTGACGATATGACTAAAAGAAACCTGGATTAGTGTGTTCGATAACACATCTCTTACAGTACTTCTTGACTGCTCTGTAACCTTCGACAGTTATCTGGCAATCTTGTATGTTTAACAACTGAAGCCCTCTACAATAATATGCTATACATTGAACACCTTTGTCGGTAATAAGTTCGCAGTTTCGTAGACTGAGTTTCTTGAGATTTGGGCAGCATTCGGCTAGAGCAGCAAGTCCTGCATCGCTTATATCGCACTTGCCTACATCAAGAGCACGTAGTCGAGGGCAGGAACGTGCTAGGACGACTATAGCATCGTCTGAGACAGCTTCGCAACCCCGAGTGTTGAGGTAGCGTAGTTTGTAACAGCGTCGGACAATTACCTTTAATCCTGGATCGCTGACTCTATCACATTTGGCTACAGATAGGTACCGTAGTGTAGCTCCAAGCTTGGCTAGTTCGTACAGCCCAAAGTCTGTTAAATTGGCACAATCACTAACACTGAGTTCTCGAAGAGCTGAACAGAAACTGGGGACGCACTTTATGCCTGCATCTGTGAATAGAATAGATGTTTAAGATTCAGAAGACTTTGATGTCGTTGATAAATATACCTGTTATCTGTACGCAGCGTCTCAAATAAAGGTACATCAGTTGTGGACAGTTCCCGACTATTGTTCGCAAGCCGTGGTCGTCTATTGAAGTACAATCAGTTAGATCTAAATACTGTAAAGGAAACTTTCTACTCAACTCTGGGCCAGCAAATGCTGAAAGTCTCGCACAACCTACAACAAATTTTAAAGTGTCAAAATAAAAAAAAATCCCTGTATAAAGAAAAAAATACATACCGGTTAGATCTAAATGTTGAAGATTATGGCATCCAGTCATAAGATGGCAGAGAACAGTATTTGTAAGCGCTTGGCACCCTTGAACTTGTAAATGTGTTAATTCTGAACATCTACGGGCAAGCATAAAAAGTCCTTTTTCAGAAACTCTAGCCCCTTCGCTCATAAATACTTTCTCGACTGTCAGGCAAGTTGTGTCTGGATCGGGGCCTGCCAGTTTGTTGAATATACATCGTATCGCCTTGTCACAGAGGACATCTGCACCTTTCAGATTGACGGTACGCCACATTGTTGGCTCCCAGATCAAATGCTGAAACCGTCTGCATACTCGAGCTAAGACACATAATTCACTGCTGTTCAACCATGCAAATATTTTCAGTACAGCGCTATCAGGCAGCATTGTGAAATAGTTGTTTTTTGGTGCAACCTTCGTCTTTCCTTTAAAAACATTCTTTGTATTGTAATCTATCCATGGACCTGGACTCGGTGAAACAAGAGTGTGATATCTAAAATAAAAATTAAACGATTTTAGAGTGTTACAGAGTAAGTTACATTAGGTTATAATACCCTTGGTCTAAGTTAGGACTTGACCGCCCAAGTTTCTGTATTTGATCAACTATGTAGTTGCACGAAGGCTGCAGGTCGGTAACATTGGACGGATTAGGTTCATACATCTGTTCGTTGGAAAGACTGTACTGGTCGCTACTAGAATTGTGAGCATTGTTTCCAAACTGGTCGTTTTGATAAAACTGATAAGAAACAAATCGTACAGGAGTAGGGCATCTTCTGTGATAGGCTTGACTGTATGAACTGTAATAAATATGTTTTTATTTTATATAAAATTGTACAAAAAAAAAGTATGTTAACTTACTTGAAAAATCGTTCAAATTCTGGTGATTTTTTGATAACATTTTCTGGAGTTTTTCGTTCGTCTGTTCTAAAAGTTTCATATCCAGGACAATTATGTCCAACAATACTATTCTCCGATTTACCAGAATTATCAAAAACATCTAAACTCAATGTACTATCAGTTGTTTTATCGTTGCTGCGATAGTAGGATTCGAACGAGTCTATTTCATTAAATGTTCTGTATGGACTATATGATTTGGAATGTGTGTTTTCAGGCGTGTTGGAATCAACATGGCTGTAAGATTGTACGTGATAGGATGTGTTCAGTAAAGGTGATGCAGATTGTTCCTGGTATTGTTGATAAAGCGGTGATGCCCTGCCAAGTTTTGCCAGTGGACAACCGCCGGTGTCATTAATTCTGTTACCCAACATGTCCGAAGATGATGTTGACGGAGCATAGTTCATTTTGATTAACTATGCTGACATAAGAGCTATCAACTGCTCTTGCACTGTAAAAAACACAATCCTGATTATAGAATACAATATCCAATGCATTTTATAAAAATATATATAGTATAGATATTCAAAATTTAATCAGATGTAATTTATACAACGTTGGACAAAAAATGTATTATTTGAAAAAGAAGAACTGACAATAAGGACTTGTTTAGTATTTATGACAAAACAATTCAACTTTTTTAACTGAAACATTTGTTTTACAATCGATATAACAATTAAAAACACATTTTATAATATTTACCTACATAAAAAAAACTTAACATCGCGATTGAATTACATTTAAAACATGTTACAAAATAAAAATATATAATATAATAAATGCAATTTGTTCATTATTTACATACTAATTCCGATGAATAATAGGTAAAAAGTAATATTAAAATCATACAATTTGGTGACTTGTCATAATACTAAACACTTTGACAGTTGGCATATTTATACACCTGTAAGATGTGCAGAAATACGATTAGCTTGTGGATATTCATGTTTTATTCAATGTTCAGATATATCTCGTGATGATTAACTGCTCACTTATTATACACATAACACACGCATTTATTAAAATATTAAATAAAATATTGACATTACTCCTGTACAAATATGTTATTAACCAGTTGAAGGAATTCCACCTCTCTCGACTGCATGAGCACGACAATCTCAAGAAGAAAAAATATCTAATATACATGTGATTACAAAGTTTTAGTACACTAACAGATTTAATTATTTTTATTTATATGTCAAATTTTATGTTTTACACGTCCTTATATGGTTACATATTAAGTTATCTTTTAAAATTACTGCACTTGTTAATTGAACGCTGAAATCGTGTATTTGCAATTTAATATTTACTCTTAAATACAACGACTTTTTGATCATATGTTTGACGCAGGTAAATTGAACAAGTGCCACTACGTGTTAAAAAGTGATAACCTTTGTGTTTTAGCTTAGGCCTACATAAGCTATGTTTGACATTTCCGTATATTTACAATTTGATTGGACGATATATTCCGAATTCAACCAATCAATTTTGTTTCTTATTTGTGGGATATTTAAATAATTATCAGTCCAAAATTAAACGCTAATTTATTAATAATTGTGCAATATATATATTTGACGTTGAAAGATAACGTGAAATGTGACTCTGCGTATTTTCTTTGTAAATGATATTGCTGTATCGAATTGTATACTTGACGTTTGACAGCTAGCACAAAATACTCATAATACACCTTTTACTCACAGCATAGTAACGTCAACTTATGTTTATATTCTGCGGACTGTCATTTTTATATCTTCTATGTTATCAGTCAACTTTTGTCCAATTTAAAACACCCAGTTTTTTAAAAGTAAAAATAAATAAATTGAAATGTGGGGCTGATTTTGTAAAGAAAACCTATATCTTTTAATGTACATATAATTGCAATTTATTCAATCGGTTAATTATGAAGTGTATGCTCGAGAATGTTACAAGTTACAGTTTGTCATAGTTTGTAGTAACATGGCTGACAAATTGCCATGCAAATCTTTAAAAATCAGCGAGAAAAACAAATTAATAAATGCGCTACAAGCAAATGAAGACGTGCGTTCGGGAGAGTCTGAGAAAGTCGTGAACTCGAGTCACAACATGTCATCAGTGAGCGCGTCAGCTGTCAATGCGGCACAATCGAAAAAGAAAACGTCGTTTCAGATTACTAGTGTCACTGTCGGCTCCTCCAGACTGAGTAACGACGGAGGAGACGATTCAGCTGACGATCTGGATGAGTCACATACCGATGACATCTCTAGAGTGACGGACAACGAGACGCCTAGCATTTCTGAAGATACGTTCTCTAAGGACGAGATGTGCTACAACGCGAGTGTCGGCTCTATTTTAACGTCGGCCCCCGTCATCCCGACTAGCGCTCAGTACGGACTAGCGATAGTACCGGAATCATCGGGTGTTGGCGACGTGGACGGCAATCGCGACGTCGAGATGGCAGGAAATGACGGTGACGACGGCCCCACTAAGTCCCCGCCACTGTCGCACAAGGACAATAGTCCAGAGCCGCTGCCTGCCCAACCGGTCAGACACGAACGGTTCAAAGTGGTCAAGATAGAAAGTGATGTGCCATTCCGGAGGGGACGCTGGATATGCATGGATTACCTTGATCACTCCATCCACATGCCGACGTCTTCTCCATGGCCCAATTGCTGTCCGTGGGCCTCACCTAGGCCTTCGGTGACACCAACAGCTCAGCCTGCCACTCCGGCCCCTGTCCCTCAGACCCAGACTCGGCCTCAAACGCAGTCCCAGTTTTCACAACAATCTGTTTCCCCATCACAGGTTAGTTCTGCTCTTATCATTGTTGTGTGAATGAGATATACAGTGACAGATACATCGACTCAAACATTACACATTTACCATGAATAGTGATTCATTGTGTTTATAATAAACATATATCCTCATCCTTTCTTATTCAATTGTGAAGTTTTTCTGTCTTTGATTATTATATTACTATTTATGCATTCTTGTCACGTTAAAATATTATTTTAAACTTTGATATAAAAAAATTGTTTGGATAATATCTATTATACAATTTTTTCAAATGAAATAACTTTGATTCATAAAATGTATCATAAAACAAATTGACATAAACATAATTGAAAATAATAATAAAATAATAATCCATTGTTTTTGTAAATAGTTTATTATTCGTAATGTAAAATACTTCTGTTATGCCCGGTATTATAAAGAAATTGCATGCAAGCAAATTTGTTTCCATGCAAATTTGCGATTTGCAAACGCTATCTACTAGGAGTCAAATGTAAATGACAACCAATCACAGATTGTAGCTTTAAAATATCAAGACAATTTGACTCCTAGTAGATAGCGTTTGCAAATCGCAAATTTGCATGGAAACAAATTGCTTGCATGCAATTTATTTATAATACCTGGCATTAGCAAAGCATCATACTGCAATGAGGGTGGTATTAAAATAAAGATTAAATTTGTTGTTAACACTTTATATATCAAAAGAAACACAAACTAAGAGAGATTATACCTTTATTTATTTTGCTTTATCGACTGTGTATTTATTTACAATATACCACACACATTAAGACAAGTAGACTACCTCTAAGACAAATAAGCATTATGAATTGATAACATTACACTGACATTGGTTTATTATTATAAAGAAATTATTGTAATATCGCCTTACATAATATCAAACTATAATTATAGGATAAATGAATCGATGAAATTTTATTAATTAAAAAAAACATTAAGTTAATATTTAGTCATAGTATTTGATACAAAAATAGATTGTTTATAAAAAATTGAAGTAAACACTATTTAGTTAGTTGTCAATACCATTCTTGATTCATTATTTTGAAAATAACTCGAAAAACAATGGAATGATGGAGTAGGGATATATAAGCTAGTTAATATGAATAAGTATTATATTAGTTTTAGTTTGATGTGTTAATCAATACGTTATATTTAAAAAATTATTATAAAATATAAATATATGTAAACGAGTGTTAAAAGTAATTTATTATACATATATAGATCTAAAAATTAAAAAAGAAAGCATTTTTAAATTGATTGTACCTGAATAAAAATTGTATTTGTTTTTTCGATTTTTCGTAGGACGAAAAATTTAAGATACCGTTGAATAAATACTGAAATTTCAAGTAATTATAAATCGGTGTTGTAAAAGTAAAAATGAATACAGATTCTCAAGTTCAACATCAAAATCTACAGCAATTTCCTGTGCAATCTCAGGTTTCTATAAATTTTCTGTAATAATAATAAAGAAATGTTATATTTTATAAAAAAATTATAAAAAAAAACAATGAAAATTTTTTTGTACATATTAATTTAACAGAGATATATTATAAATTTTTGTAATTAAGTATTTGAGTTTTATTCATGTAGTTAAAATTTATTTCATGAAATAAATCAGAAGTTTTCTTTTAATTTGAAATAAAAAATCCATCAACTTTTTTATCGTTGATTAATTATAATTATTATAAATCTTCTGATTTATATCAAACAAAAGAAATCAGATAAATAATTCAATATTTTGTAAAATGTAGGCAATGCAAAAACCTTCGGCAGTGCAAGAGCAGCCAGTTATTAAATCTTCGATTGGCAAACGACACAAATTTACGGTTAAAATAAATATTCATTTAATTATACTGAAATTTAACACAAAAAAGTAATTTATGTATATATGTATATATATTTTTAGGTGAGCCCTGTAAAAGATGATCCAATTAAAAATCATAATAACAATACTGTGCATATAAACTTTACATCCGCAGTTCCAAAGGTGCTAAATATTATTTATTAAACAATTTTCTGAATTTTAAATTTAAAAGAGCATTATTTTATTCTATTTAAAAATATATATATTAAATGAATATTTGATTGGGTCATAAAATTATTTTAGGTTACTACTATATTTGAAGATTCTGAAAATGAAATATTACAAGAAAATAATAAAATATTGAGCAATCAGCCAAACTCAACACCTCCCAAGGTTCTTTTTTTAATTTTTAACTTTAAATCAATCTATTAGAAATGAGTTGCATTTTTTAATACTAAAAAATTTAGGTCAATCAATTAATGACAAATCAGCAACCAATGATGAACCGAAATAACTCGAACCAGAATAATTTTCTACCAATACTGACAAATTCTCAGGTGTTTATTAAAAAAAACATTTATTTTTTATAATAAAATCCAAATTTGTTTGAATATTTTCGTCAATTTCATTAAAATTAATTTTAATAATAATTCAGGTTAAAACTTCAAATAATATTCCAATGCAACCAATTTTAACACAAGGAAGTAATGGGCAACAGAATTTTCAGCCTATTGTAGCCAAACCACAGGTTATTATATTTCTAAATTATTAAATTTGAAATACATATGTTAATAAATTAAGTGACATTTTATAAAAATGCAGGAGAACCCGATAATGATTCAACAACAAAATATTCAACCTGTTGTACAGTCACAATGGAATAACAATGTTGTATCGCAAAATTATCAGCAAATTTCAACAATACCTCAGCAGGTTAAATTTTATCTATAAATATTGAAATATTAAATATTTACATAGTTATGATTGTACTAATAGAAATAATTGCAAATTAGGTGGATGTTAAAAATCAACATCAAAATGTTATCCCACAACAAAATCTTCAACCGAATATACAACAAAATCTTCAACCAAATGTACAACAAAATGTTCAACCAATTATACAACAAAATCTTCAATCAAATATACAACAAAATGCTCAACCAAATATACAACAAAATGTTCAACCAAATATACAACAAAATCTTCAGCCAAATATACAACAAAATCTTCAACCAAATATACAACAAAATGTTCAACCAAATATACAACAAAATCTTCAGCCAAATATACAACAAAATCTTCAGCCAAATATACAACAAAATCTTCAACCAAATATACAACAAAATGTTCAACCAAATATACAACAAAATCTTCAGCCAAATATACAACAAAATCTTCAACCAAATATACAACAAAATGTTCAACCAAATATACAACAAAATCTTCAGCCAAATATACAACAAAATCTTCAGCCAAATATACAACAAAATCTTCAACCAAATATACAACAAAATGTTCAACCAAATATACAACAAAATCTTCAACCAAATGTACAACAAAATGTTCAACCAATTATACAACAAAATTTTCAACCAAATATACAACAAAATGTTCAACCAAATATACAACAAAATGTTCAACCAATTATACAACAAAATGTTCAACCGAATATTCAGAATGTGCAGCAATATGTGCAACCAAATTTGCAGCAATATGCCCAGCCAAATTACCAACAAAATGTACAGCAGTACGCACAGCCTTTACAACAAAATCAACAATCAAATGTTCAACAGAATACACAACCAATACCTATTCAACAAAATGGATTTCAATATGCACAGCCTAATTTACAACAAAATATGCAGCAATATGTACAACCAAATATTCAAAATGTACAGCCGAATTTATATCAAAATACACAACCAAATGCGTATCAAAATGTACAGTCGAATTTGCAACCAAATATAAGCCCTAAAATGAAGCCTATTTCAGAAGAGATTGTTCAACCGAATTTGCAACAATATCAACAATCAAATGTACGCCAAAATATGCAACAAAATCTACAGCAACATTTGCAACAAATTTTCCAACCAACTGTACAACAAAATTTGCAGTCAAATATGCAACAAATTTTCCAACCGAATTTACAACCAAATAATCAAGCGACGTATTCACCTCCTCAGCAGGTGTTTATACACATTATTTTTCAATAATTTCATGCAGTGTTTCTTAAAAAAAAATTAAAAAGAAAAAAAAAACAAACAAAAAAAAACGTAGAATATAAAACGTAAATATGTTAAGAACTACTGTATGAATGGAATCTGTTTTACAAATCAAATCAATTTTAAAAGTGTGCTTTATAATTGACAATTTATTTTTTAATGTGACAATTAGGTGATAAAACAAGTGAATACATTACAAGACTATTGGCAACCGACTGTAACTACTGGATATTGTGCACAACCAACTTATCAGCAACCGAATTTATTATCTCAGGTGCTACAGATTTTTATTATTTATTATTTCAACGTCCGGTTTTTAATTTACAGTAGAACTTCGGTATTTTGCACAGTTTAAAACAATTATCTCTTATAAAGTGGTCAGTTACTACTTAATAGGTAATTTTTAAGTGCTCAAATGACCGAAGTCGTACTGTATTTTTGGAATAGAAATTGTTAGGAGGAATGTTGAGAATTATACTGTATATACCGGCGTATAAGACGAGTAACAAATTTTAACTTAAAATTTAGGTATTTATTAATGTCAGGCGTATAAAACAATGTGAGAAAATCTCAAAATTAGGAGTTTCAGGAATTACCTACCAATATTTCTCAATTTGGCCGAATATACGTTTTCGGATTAAGAGCGGTCTTTATCAAATTATTTATTTATTTATATTACCGAGTAGTTATTAATATAATAAATAATTACTTTGCAGTATTTGTGTATTATTTATTAATACAAATTAAAAAAAAATGTGGTCTAGCGTATATGAAGCAGTGGTATAGATAGATTTTTGCGATGGGGGGATATGACAGTATTAAATCTCATAAAGTTATATTTTTCATTACGAAAATCATCTTTTGAAAAATCATTATTTATTGAAAAAATACTCGTATATCATAATCATAATCATCTTATAATTTTTGTCGACTCACGGGGGGGATTTATCCCCTTAATCCCCTCCTAACTACGTCACTGATATGAAGATTATAAATCGATTTTTTTCGTCTTATATGTCGATGTATACGTTATTTGAATGGTCTGTTTGAGTGTCACTGTAATATTTTTAACACAAAGATGTATCTGTATATCTCATTTACATAAATTCTTTATTAAATAATATTTGAATGAATGTTTTACAATCGTGTATTTATGTTCGTAGACAAGACAGACAAGTGTTAACCCTCAATATCAACAAACGCAAACGACGCAAGGAAATTTCACTCAGGCGAGTTTCCAGCCGTCGACCGCTACGTCTCAGGCTTACGCGCAGACATACACGTCTATACCGTCGACGCAAAGCACCCAATCTAGTCAACCGATAATGAGTCAGCAAAGTCAGCCGACGAATCAACAGCCGTACATGGTAAATCAGCAACAGCAACAAACACAGTCCCAACCCGCGTCTCAACAATCGGCGCAAAGTCAATCACAAGTGGGATACCAAGGGCAGCAGTTCTTGCAGAATACCGGCAGCGTCGGCCGGTTCACGCCGCAATTATCGTCGACCTCCGTAGCGCCGATTCAGCCGTCGCAGAGTTACCCGAACACCTCCACCAGGCAGCAGAATGTCATATCCGGTCAGACGTACGCGGGAATGCCCTCGCAGAATGAGCAGCAGCAACAGCAACCTGGACAGACATCGGTCTACGTTGTCTATCAATATCAATCGCCGACTAAGACGACGGTAACTCCTACGACTTATTGCGCGCAGACGACGACTACCGGCGTGTTTTTACAGTCGTCCGCCTCGGCTGTATCGCAACCACTTGTGCAACAGCAATTCACGTCGGCTGGATCTAAGTTGCCTCTAGCACAGTATCCAAATTCTACTTCAGCTATCAAGTACACTCCTACTGTTGCCGTCAGTCCGACGATCGACTCCAAGTCGATAATGACAGCTGTCGAGTCCCAGTCTCAGGCTAATGTTATCGTGTCAGTGCAGACTCCCAATTCTGTTACAACGGCTGCTGTCACTGCAGCCGAAGATGAAAGGTGAGTCGTTTGTGTTTTGTCTTTTTTATGAATTGATAATCAATGTCTGTTTATTTTATTTGTACAGTGCGTCTGCGGCTAGTCCTGTAGCTATCGATAACAAGATTGAACAGGCGATGGATTTGGTTAAAAGTCACTTGATGTTTGCTGTTAGGGAAGAGGTGGAAGTTTTGAAAGAGAAGATTGCCGAATTGATGGACCGTATCAACCAACTGGAATTGGAAAATACTTTCTTGAAAGCGCATGTGCCGGCCGAAATTTTAATGCAGCTGACCAATAATCAGATACCGGAAGGTCAGTCTGCAAAACCTGTATTCCAGTCTGCCGTCAATAATGGAAACGGTGCTTCTTAAGTCGAGTATTTATAAATAATTATTATTATAAATTAATTTTTGAAATTATAGTAAATAAATTTTGTATTAAACTTATATAGATTGAAACTTATTTTTTTGAAATATGTATATAAAGAGAAAAGTATATTATGTTTGTAAGAAATATTGCTATTATGAAGTATCCATGTTTATTATATATATATTTAATATTGTAAAATAATATTTTCATTAAATTAAAATCATTGATTTATTAGATTTGAAAATGTGTATTTTTAATCACACGCAGATTCACAGCCGAAAGCCCAGAGGCGTTACGATATTGGAGGTTTTCTGTGCCAATAATAATAATAATAATAATCACCTGTATGATATTCACTGTATCCAAAACGTATGTTTAATATTTTATGTAGTATCCACTCAGAATAACTATACTTATATCGTTATTTTTTTTTTAGAATATTTATATATTCTTTTTGAATTTAATTTTACCAAATAAATAAATAAATAATCAATTAGAATGTTAATTAAAGTGCAATACCAACATTGTTTTATGAAAATGTTATTTTTAGATTGTTTGAATAAAATTAATTCAATTTTATGTTTCTGCACTGCTTTATGCTTTCAATAGATTAACATTGCATTTTTGTTAAAGGTAGTACATATTTAGAATAGATCATTTTATCTTTGTCAGATTTTTAAATACATGTTGATAATTTAATTGACGAAATTTGTTATTTTAAAATGTGTATAATATTTAACTTTTTTCTGAAATAGTAAAGATTATTCAATGTTATAAATATTAGTACTGAATTTTTTATAAAAATATTTTACCTTTATCCATCTATGTTAATGTATTAAATTTTTCAGGAGATTTTCACTAAGATGGAATATGTTCATAAAAAAAATCAATTACCAAAAAAAATATGTATATTTGAAAATAATAACATATGCATTTTATTTATTATTTTATCTCCATAAATATTCATTATTTATAGAGGTCAAATAAAAAAATCACGTACTTATAATTAAATCTCGTATTTCTTCAAACGACTTCTGCAAACATTGTATAAAATCTGGCCCATTTCGTTCATTCAAATAATTCGTCACCAATGCACTCAACTGATCATCTTGCATCAGATATCTAAAAAATAAAACAAGTCAGTACGAACATGATAAAAAAAAATCGTAAACAATCTCTTACCCAACTCCGTAAGCGTCACGGGATGTAGAACCAAAACCCCCAGCTAATATAGCAGGAGAAGACAACGTACTCGTAGATAAAAGATTATGGTTGATGGATTCGTAAGCTTTATCTTGAAAAACAGCAGGTAAAACCATTCCGTTCGCTTCGGCGATATTTTTCAAAGCAAACAGATGTCTGTCGAAACCTTGACCCATAGCTGCCTCTCGCGTTAACTTATTGTGAATCTTTGAACACTCGTTTAACATAGCACGCAGTTCTGATTTTCCTACGGTTTTTTTGTGAAGTGCATCAGAAAATGCCTACGGAGAAAATTATATTAAAAAATTTATATATATTTGTTTGAAAATTTACCTTCGTTGCAGTCGTACAAGGTCTTATAGTTTCAGTTCTACCATGTTTAAAAGCTGCTGTACTGCATGATTCATACGTAGCTCCGTACATTCCAAGTTGTTTATAAAAAGCACACTGTAAGTTATACATTAATTATATTATTTTTAATTACCATAATGAAAAATATAATGTTACCTGGAAACCAAGTTGCATAACACTATCAGGTCCGAGTGATTTTTGTTTACATAATTTCTTTCCTATACCGTCAACGCTCAACATATTAACATCTAACGAAGCAGCAATTGCGTCATATTTCTGTTTTGCATTTTTAATAATATTTTTAAGGTTTCCGTCGAGTTTAACGTCTACAAATAACAATCGTTAGAATCGAATATATTGATGAAAGATTTAATATTACCTAAGTACTTGAAATTTTCAATTGGAATATTTGACAAAGTGTTAGGATGGACTTGAGGTTTATCCAAGCCGTCTTTGTATATATCTTGAAAGTATCTTAGTACGGCAACTCCATCTCCCCAAGAATGTTCAAAATTGATGCCGCTTAAACCTTCTGTAGATACTATAAGTGTCATTGTTTTGTCGAACCATCTGAGTAAAATAAATTGACGATTATACACGATTCAATAAAATGATGTCTTTTTTTTTTAAATTACCTATTTTTCGCATTTCCACATAAAAAGTTATGAATCATTGCACGTTTGTCGTCTCCAAATACACAATCATCGAGTGCTAATAAACAAACAGCTGAATCGATGGTTTCTAGTGTTTCACGGTTTCCAAGATCTTCAAATAACTTTCTAGTTTTTGCCCACGAATCCCTGTTTTCAGTTGTTAGGTATCCTATGGGAAAATCACTTTCAGGAAGATTTTCACTAATGATTTTTCTTATAGCAGCCAGAATACTTGCTGGAGGAAGTATATTTCCTAAAAAATAAATTATTAAATATGTATATTTTTAAAAATTTGCATTAGTATTCTTACCGTTTGAATCTAGTACATCAAATGCGTAAAAATGACCATTCTTTATGATGACAGCATGCCGGGCTTTAGCGTTTTGAACTATACGATCTTTATTAGGTTCTGGGATTCTTGTAGCATTGAACAACTTGTCGTACTGACTCATGTCTAAAGGATATGCGTTAAACATGTAAGCTGCGTACCAAGAAAACTGTTTAGGAGTTAGAGATGTTATAGTTTTAAACATAGAGCTTGATGCGATTTTAGGATTTAAATAATATACTTCAGGTTCTAAAATATTTGTACGTAGAGATTTCATGAATCTTAATGAACTGACGATTAAATTTGCAGCTTTAATGTCCTGTTTGTTGTATTCTGTATTCGGATGCATATTGTGAATTAGAAATGGATTATAGTTTATCGGTAATGGTACTCTATCATTATGATACATGTCAAACCAGGGAGCACTTATATAACTGGTGTGCCGATTTTTTTTATCTTTTGATTTTAACATTTCTTGCAACTCTTTTCCTGATTGTTCAAATTCTTTGACGATTTTTTCTGTCGTTGCATAAGCATTATCGTTCAATAAGGGTCTCTGTGCTTTTAAATATCTTTCACAAGTTTTTTCTAGTTCTGGTATAGGCAGACGTGGTAAGGACGGTTGAAAATGCAATGTTGGAATTTTACTTCGTTGCATATACTGAAAATCTGATGTAGATGAACTGCTTGCATTTCTTATAAACGTATAATATACACTGTCGACATGTCGACTTTGTAAATATAAGCGTAACATTTTTCAAAATTTTCTATAAAAATTGGATTTATATCACAACAAACTTTATTTTTATAGGTTATTGTACTATAATATATACTATATTGTTCTATAAGGAAGACCTTGATTTTTGTACACAATTATCTACATTACATTATGTTCCAGTCAAGTATTTTTAATACGATCTCATTATCAATTTGATTAGATTAGATAAAGAACGATTTTTTTAAATCAAATCTATCACTTCTTTCAAGTTGGTCATTAACTTATTTCTTTCAATTCAAAAATAAATGACTATTAATAAATACACTAATTTTCAAATTAAATTAAAAAACAAAACAAAAATATTTGTATGACATTTCTACTTGACAAACGTCATCTGATTGAATTTCGGTTTTTGAGGTTAAACAGAAATCTGTAATCATTTGTTCATATGTTTACTTTATAATTTATGAATTATATACTTAGAGCATATACTACTAGAGCCAGCCTTGCCGCTCGGTCGTGCGAACAAGCGTGCGAGAGAGAAAACGTAAGAGTGCTACATCCTTCCTCTCTCGCTCTGCGTGCTGATTTGTACATCAATTTTAAATATTTTTAATTGTTCATAATTTTGTTTAGTTTCAAATTACGACTATAACAGAAATATTCAATATTATATTATACAGGCTGTCCCATTTTAATCTATCACCCCCCTAATTTTTTTTATCTATCAATTAAATCAAAAAATGCTTCAAATAAAAGTTGTTTGGTTTTGAGGGGGACCCAAAATGGCGTTATTAATTTTTTTATTTTTTGGGCGTCTTCATGGTCAAATAGGCCCAACTTTTTTTTTTCAAATGGAAACCTATATTTTTTATTACAATATCTTATTGTTTGGAAAAAAACAAGTAGCTTTTGTTTCAAAAAATTTTTTGTATGACTTCATTTTTTTTAATATTCAACAAAATAATTTTAGATTTTAGAATTTTACTAATTTTTTACTCGAAACCCATTAACTTTAGAGGAAAAGTGTAAAAAACAAAAAATGTTTATTTTAATATGATATAACTAGGAAAATTATATCAGGATTTTTTGTTAACTTTTGCTCTTCAAAATATTAAAGCAAATAAAAAATCTGAAATAATTTTCCTGGTTATAACATATAAAAATTAACATTTTTTGTTTTTTACACTTTTCCTCTAAAGTTAATGGGTTTCGAGTAAAAAATTGGTAAAATTCTAAAATCTAAAATTATTATGTTGAATATTAAAAAAAATGAAGTCATACAAAAAATTTTTTGAAACAAAAGCTACTTGTTTTTTTCCAAACAATAAGATATTGTAATAAAAAATATAGGTTTCCATTTGAAAAAAAAAAGTTGGGCCTATTTGACCATGAAGACGCCCAAAAAATTAAAAAATTAATAACGCCATTTTGGGTCCCCCACAAAACCAAACAACTTTTATTTGAAGCATTTTTTGATTTAATTGATAGATAAAAAAAATTAGGGGGGTGATAGATTAAAATGGGACAACCTGTATAACATGATTGTGAAATAAATTATACCTTGTTTATGTTAATAAATATGTAAATATGCTTTTTATGTTTCGTTGCGACTAGAAGGTATATCTGCCAATGCAGGCTTTCGTTGCGACTAGAAGGTATATCTGCCAATGCAGGCTTTCGTTGCGGCTAGCATGTGTATCTGCCAATGCAGGCTTTCGTTGCGGCTAGCATGTGTATCTGCCAATGCAGGCTTTCGTTGCGGCTAGCATGTGTATCTGCCAATGCAGGCTTTCGTTGCGGCTAGCATGTGTATCTGCCAATGCAGGCTTTCGTTGCGGCTAGCATGTGTATCTGCCAATGCAGGCTTTCGTTGCGGCTAGCATGTGTATCTGCCAATGCAGGCTTTCGTTGCGGCTAGCATGTGTATCTGCCAATGCAGGCTTTCGTTGCGGCTAGCATGTGTATCTGCCAATGCAGGCTTTCGTTGCGGCTAGCATGTGTATCTGCCAATGCAGGCTTTCGTTGCGGCTAGCATGTGTAACTGCCAATGCAGGCTTTCGTTGCGGCTAGCATGTGTATCTGCCAATGCAGGCTTTCGTTGCGGCTAGCATGTGTAACTGCCAATGCAGGCTTTCGTTGCGGCTAGCATGTGTATCTGCCAATGCAGGCTTTCGTTGCGGCTAGCATGTGTATCTGCCAATGCAGGCTTTCGTTGCGGCTAGCATGTGTATCTGCCAATGCAGGCTTTCGTTGCGGCTAGCATGTGTAACTGCCAATGCAGGCTTTCGTTGCGGCTAGCATGTGTAACTGCCAATGCAGGCTTTCGTTGCGGCTAGCATGTGTATCTGCCAATGCAGGCTTTCGTTGCGGCTAGCATGTGTATCTGCCAATGCAGGCTTTCGTTGCGGCTAGCATGTGTATCTGCCAATGCAGGCTTTCGTTGCGGCTAGCATGTGTATCTGCCAATGCAGGCTTTCGTTGCGGCTAGCATGTGTATCTGCCAATGCAGGCTTTCGTTGCGGCTAGCATGTGTATCTGCCAATGCAGGCTTTCGTTGCGGCTAGCATGTGTATCTGCCAATGCAGGCTTTCGTTGCGGCTAGCATGTGTATCTGCCAATGCAGGCTTTCGTTGCGGCTAGCATGTGTATCTGCCAATGCAGGGTTTTTTAATCGTTTTCAAATTATAAAATTTTAAATAAAATGTACCTTACACATTTTTTTTATACTATTTATTATATTTCAAATTCAACGAAAATTTGTATTGAATTTCATTTTTTTCCACATTGAGTCACACCAAACACAAGTTTTGTGTGTAATATCTACATAGAAGACTAACGTCAATTTGTTAATTTAAATTTCGCGCTGAAATTTAGCAGTCACAATGGTATTATGGTGGGGGTTGGGGAAAGACGTTCTATAGAACTGTTAGAACATTAGTCTTGTGGATGGTCGTCTTACAGAACGCTGTGTGTAATTGAATAAAACATTGCTTTACTCATTATTACTTAACACCTATATGGAAACATCGGTCAATTTGACCGACTCGCATTTTGGCGTTCTTATATTGGCTAAACTGGTTGACTTTGGAATTTGACGCTCAGAGTACCTTCCCCCCACCCCGAAAATTATCCACTACTCACACTACTTATTATTTTTGCCCAGCGCATTGTCGGGTGCAGTTGTTTTTGTCATTTTACAGTCGGTCAGATATACCGCGTATTACCCTTAACGTTATTTTGCTGTCGGTCAGAAATGCCGTATGTTTCTCTTTGCGTTATGGTGACCTGTATTTGTATATAGATTGATTATAGTTTTATCCTGCTTTGTGTGTATTCTGATCAGGCCCCTCTTTCCCATTGGGCACTCTGGGCACGTGCCCAGGGCCCCGCGATTGATAGGGGCCCCATATCACCAAACAATAACCGATATTTATTACTGAAAAACATACGATATTTATTTTGAAAAAAATCAAACGATAATGACATTAATGACTGACTACAATACCTACTTGCTTATTAGTTTTTGCATGCGCGAAGCCCCTCTACTCTCGCCCGAAAATCAGGCTTTCCGATTTCAGCATGTTTAGGATTTTAAATATATAAAAATACATTGAGTGGCCAGTTTCTGGAAAACCGGGAAAGTCAGGAAATTTTGCTAGACAGGGAATTTTCTGTAAAAATGCAAAACCCACACCACGTCAAGAAATTTTCTGCAAATATTTTTAAACAATTATCTATTTAAATTTAAAAAAAACATGCAGAATTTTCAAAAAAGTTCTATTGTCAACAAATAATTCTGTTTTATCATGTGATCTATTTTTAGTACTTTAATCAATTAGAAGTGTATAGGTACCACACTTGATGCAATTTGTTCAATTGTTGAATATATTAATGGTTTTTAACAGTGGTGATATTAATTTATTATGTGATTTGTTATTGAAGATATTATTTTTATTAAAAATAATTTCTTGAAATTTGATTTATTTTACGTATACACGTACCCTCTACACATTAATTAAGGGGATATCTAATAAATAGCTTGTTTTCAAGTTTGTAAATTGGTCAAAAATTTACCAATTTGAAATCTTTTTTTTCTGGAATGATGGAAATTTCCTCTACTTTATGATGGTGCATTTCGTTCCTCAACATTTTCCCCATTTTAACGTATTTATGTAATAAAAAATGTGTATCTTAACACGTCACGGAGTGCATTTATGTAGAAAATTTAATTTTAAAATAATCATTTTGTAGAGAATTTTGATACCTTAAAATCAGTATTTTGGAAAAAAAAATACAACAAAATTCGCAATGGTATTAAAGTTATTTTTTAAAGTTCCGTAAACTTTAATATATTGTGTAAAATATGCTTAAAAATTATTTTTTTTAATAAAAAACGGAAAAACGTAGAAATTCACCTGGAAAACCGGGAAAAGTCAGGGAAATTTGTTGTAGAGAAATACTGGCCACCCGTTTTATGGTGTACTAATTACCTACACTGTTTTAAAAAAATCATCAGTAAACTAGTTTTTCATAGTCTTAATTTTTGAAGTGAAAACTTCTTTAGCTCTGTCAAGGTCATAGGGGGCCCCATTGTCCTAATGTGCCCAGGGCCCCCAATAGGTTAAAGACGGCCCTGATTCTGATAGTATATGAACTGTATATAAACTGTACATAGTTTCTTATTGGTTTTACTGTGTGATTATATATTTTTCATACATAATGAACCGTCCTGATAGCACCGGCGCCGACTACGGGGGGGCGATTGCCCCCCCAGATATTATACCAGGGGGGCTTTGCCCCCCCTGTGCAACTGAACTCTAGTTACTTAGATACTTTTGTCAATAAGATTTTTACTTTAAAAAAAGGTGTAAATATTCAAATACTTGTCACTTGAGTAAAAATGATCACTAAAAATTTCTTCAAAAAGGAAATTAATACTAAAACATCTTTTATTTCCTTTACAAAGCTTAGTTAGATCAACAGTGAGTAAAAATGATCACTAAAAATTTCTTCAAAAAGGAAATTAATACTAAAACATCTTTTATTTCCTTTACAAAGCTTAGTTAGATCAACAGCTTTAAAAAAAAATCTACGACTTTTCTACACTTTACTATATTTTCAGCTAAAATCGTCGTTTACGTTTCATGAGCCTCTGTAAATTAAATACAAATGTCCACTTTTCAATTATTTCAAATAATTAAAGTTTGATCGATTTTTATCAAAACTACAATAATTTGATGAAAAAAAATTTTTTTTTTCACATTATTAGTTGTGTTTCTGAAATTTTTGTCGTTATTACAAAAGTTGGATATTGCACATTTTTTAAGGAAATTTTTTGCACCCCCCCCCCTCAAAAAATTATGAAAATCTCGCCCCCCTAGGTTAAATGAAAAGTCGGCGCCTATGCCTGGTAGTAGTAAATGTATGTCAACTAATGATCCCGACTTTGATGACAAGCAATTTGTGGTCAGTGACAGAGAAGAGTCTGCACTGACTGTGCTGAAGAATGTGTATAATGTATAAAAGCTGAACATTCAAAAAGTGTGTGAAAGCGAAGTTTTGGTTTCATATTTTTTTTTTTTATTTGCTGAAAACATGTTAATTAATTAATAAAATTGTTATCAATAAACAGTTTTTTTTTATTTAAATGTTCTAACATAATTTGTCTACCATTACATCAACTTATACAAACAAAAATTTGAAAAAAATATCAAAAAAACACATAACGGTCAAATTGACCGTATGTTTCTCTTTAATGTTATAAAAAACATGTTTCCATATAGGTGTTAAATAATGCTCATGGCCTTTAATATAAATCGATCTATTATTAGATCAATGTATTTATTTGTTACCATTATAGAAATATTATATACTGACTGATGTGTATGAAAAGGAAAATTCGGGAATCAAAAAATCAACAATGATAAATTTTATTTATCTATGAACGATCTGTTAATTTAAATTATTTATATATAATATATATTTAAAATATAAAGAGAATTATAACATACCATTAGATTAGAAATACAAAATAATAACAAATTTCTTCTAAGACTAGATATGAATATGAACAAAAATATTTGTGCTAGACGCAAGTAGCATAATGAAAAATAAAATTCAAAACAAACATTATTAAACAGATTGTTTTTTTTTTAATAAAAAAAAAAAACATTCTGAAAACTTTTATGTATTGATGCGACGTAAGCAAATAAACATAAAAAAGTAATAGTTGAAAAAAAAAACATCTGTGACAAAATAGTATACATGTACTTAGAGTATAAAGATATAAGTAAGGAGTTAAGTCAAAATGGTAGAAATTTCATTGATTTGTGAACCAACACTTGACTTCTTTTAAATTTACCCAGATGAATAACGTACACCAACTGAAAAAGCAAATACAAATCAATCATTGACGTTAATATTGTTGAGAGTTGTCAGATTTTACACAATATTAGTACTCCTCTATATATCTTCATATTCCAAGAGTTATGTTGATAGTTGAAGAGAAATAATAATATAATTATTGTCAATAATTTGTATAAGGAAATATATCACTATTATTATGAGCAAATTTTAACATTAAAGAAGCAATATATTTTATAAACTTAATAGTGACATATTTTAAAAATATATACCAATATTATAAAAATAAATGTTCTAATCCCTTACTGTATACCCTTTGTCTTTCATGGCACGTTAAATCTCATTCTAATTATTTACCAAAAAAGGTTGAACACAAAAAAGCAAACAGACTTGAAATTAACAACATATCATATTATACAGTAAAGGTGAATATAAAAATCGTAATCGTTTTTAGAATATAATTAATATCAAGTTATATAAAGCAAAAAATAATATTCTGTGTGTAAAAATGTTTTCCGAATAATTCGAGAGGAACAAAATATTTTGTACTATGTTTATTTTATAAATACACATATATATATTACTTATATAAATATGCATATGTATATTGCCGAAATTAAATATATCTAGTACGTTATTAAAAATATTTAAATTATAAATTAAAAACACACAGAAAAAAGATCAATGATAATGATTATTAATATAAAAAAATATCAGAAGCTGATGTACGTATGTATACAAATATAAATATAAGTGCGTACTCTTATCATTTCTTCGCTTTGGCGGATGTTTTCTTTGTAGTCGTACCACCAGCTTTCTTCTCTTTCCTTGGTGGTGGCAGCGGACAGTCAGCACCCGCAGTTGCAGGAGGTGGTGATTCGGGAGCTTTACTGGTAGTAGTGGTCGTTGTTTTTACTTGAGGCGTCGTTTTAGCTGCCGGAGTTTCAGTCGTTCCTTTCGCCGCTTGTTTTACAGATTCTTCAGATTTTTTAGATTTTGGTTCTGGCTGAACCTTAGCTTCAGCAGGTTGTTCGACAGGCTTTGGAGCAGGTGTTTCAACAGGCTTTGGAGCGGGTGTTTCAACAGGCTTTGGAGCAGGTTTTTGTTTCTTACTTTCTTGTTGTGCTGGTTTAATTTCTGCTTCTGCCTTTGGTGTTTGTTTAGCAGCTGGTGGTGTTGGTTCTGGTTTAGGTGCCTGTTTACTAGCTGGTGGTGCTGATTCTAGTTTAGGTGCCTGTTTAGCAGCTGGTGGCGTTGGTTCTGGTTTAGGTGCCTGTTTAGTTTCTGATTCTTGTTTTGGTGCCTGTTTAGTAGCTGGTTCTGGTTTTGATGCTGGCTTACTTTCTGGTTCTGGTGCTTGTTTAACAGTTGGTTCAGGTTTTGGTGCTGGTTTAGTAGCCGGTGCCTGTTTAGTTGCTTCTACTTTTGATTCAGCTTTAGTTTTTGATTTAGTTTTAGTTTCAGGTACGGTTTTAGGAACTTCCGGTACAGTTTTGCTTTCAATTTCGACTGGTTTAGGAGTAACACTTGTTTCTTCTTTAGGCTTAGGTTCTTTTTTAGTTTCAACCGTTGCTGTAGCAGGAGCAGATTTTGGTTCCGATTTTGTTTTAGATTTTGGACATTTTTCTTCAGGCTTCGAACATTCTTTTACGACTTCAGGTTCGATGGGTGTTATTTGTTTAACGTCAACTGGTTTAGTTTCACCACTACTACAATCTAAAAGAATAAAACAAATATGTGTACCTAAGTATAAATGTGCACATCATTAATTTATGTTAATTCATCTATTTTGAAAAATGCTTGTACGGTTAATTTAGTATTAAATGAAAATCTTTGTGTTCAATAGAAATGAGCTAGAAGAAATGAACTAACATTTAAACAACAATCATGTGATGATACATTTAAATGATAAACATACACTGAATATGATAATAAATTAAACCACAAAGAAGTTTCATGAATTTTATTTTAATTGAAAGATATAATATATTTATTATAGATTAAGACATGCAATTTTGTATTGTTCAGCTGATAAAAAGGTTACAACTAATTGTATCATATAAAAGTTAGAAAAAACTGACCGACTGTTAAAACTTATTAATCCAAATTTCTTTATATAAACCAAGTTGTTATAAAAGAGATCTTAAAGAATATATTAAATGAACTAATAGACAATAGTCAATTATGAAATTTAATTAGAAGAGACAGAACTGTTATATAATTAGATTTTGAAAATAAATACAAAGCAAGGTCAGTCAATACAAAACACATTTCCACACAGTTATTTGTTAGTCATTTACCTTTTCCTTAGCTAACGTACCACTTAACACTAAAGAAATCGATGGCAAATCATCACCGTACAAATATTATAATATTAAATCGACTCCAACTGAAATCTATATATATTATACCAGCACCTCTATTTAAAAAGTATACTTTACCTAAGGAAAGTTCACGAGGTTTGTTAGTCAGCTATTGTATTCGTACCGTCAGAAGATTTGGGCTTCGCTACCTCGCTCTGAGCGGTAACTGTTTGTTTTGGTGGTGAAGAAGCTTTAGGGCTTGCAGATTTTCGTGCTGGCGATCTAGATTTCTGTGCCGGGGCTTTTGTTGGAGCAGGTGCGGGCGAGGGTCCCGACAATGTCTCACAGATCTTCTGCCAGATATTTGTGAATGAGTCACGGCCCATATAATCTATGTTGCCTACTTCCCAACTTTGGCGGCGGAAGTGATCTTCTAGAGCTGATTGTGCGCTTGATCGTGGGGCACCCAGGGTCATTTGAGCAAAAGCTCCTGCCAATCCTGCCTGAAATTGTAAATAGTTTTAAACCTCTGTTTTTGATAAAACATTACATTCAAATCCACATCCCTATTTACAGATTTATTATAGATTATATACAATAGATTGTTTATATTTTTTTGTATAAAAAACAACAATATATACCGATCTTAGATGAAACAAATCATCTGAATATAATCATATTAATTCAGAAGCATTAACTAAATTATAAAATACTATCAAGCCAATGCACTATTTGGTTTCTAAGTTTTAGTTTTTTGCCACTACTGACACTAGCGTGAACTAACAAAAATATATATAAAAAGTTTACATGTGGTTTTCACACCTACATTTTAAGGGATCCGATAATATCTATTTTAATTTACTTATCAGATAAAAAGATTCCTGAATAAAAATACAGTTACCAAAACAATTTAACAGAAAATTGCTGTGATAAAATAAAAACATACTTTAAATAAAAAAAAAAAAAACATTCTTTGTATATACAACAATACCAAAAGTAACTTTCAGAAAACTAGCAATAATTCTGTTATGATTGTTTTGGGTAAACGGGGACAGTATATCTAATCTAGTGCGAAATCTGTGGTTAAATCAGCCATGCAAAAACAATAAATATATAACAATGGTTTTACTTACACTTTGATCTTTTTCATTTACTTCATTATTATCATTTGAGCAAGGTAAAGCAGTATTAACGGTTACAGGATTTACACTTAAAGGAATAGCACAGGATTTACTCACAACAGAATTATTACAGTCTGAAATGTTATTTTCAGCATTGTCTGTTTTTTCAACAACAGTATTATTAGTGTCTGAGGAGAGGGCAATGTTTTGTACAGTTATGTCAGTGTGAGAACGCTCTTTATGCACAGTACTGTCAACAGAATCATCTGCATGAGTTACTACTAGAGAATTACAAGTCTCTACGTCATGAGAACGTTTGTTATATACAATACTGTCGACAGAGTCATCTGTATGAGGTACTACTACTACAGTCTCAACGCTATGAGAATGCTCTTTATGTACAATACTGCCAACAGAGTCATCTGAATGATGAGTTACTACAGAATCACTGGTCTTTATGCCATGACCATTCTGTACAACTACGTCCATCTCAACTGGCACATTTTCAGCCATTGTCTCTGCACTGTGCCTGTTAACTACTACGTTATCAGCTGAGTGACACTCAACTGTTTGACTTTGTCTTTCATAATAATCTTCCCAGGGGTCATAATAGTCTTTTTGATATGTCTTCTCTTCTCTTGAATCATAAAACTGTTTTTCTACGGTTTTGATGGTATTGGGTGGAGGGTAAATGATAAATTCGGGATCTTTATGATGGGAACGAGGAATTTTCTGTTGTATTAAAGTACCAGCTGAATTAACACTGTGCAACTGTTGGCTGTACATCCAGCGGAAGGCTGACTAGAGGTCAAACATCAGCATGCAAAAAAAAATATATATTCAGTGCAAACAACAAAAAAGTCAAGAGGTATGGCGTGCGACTGCAGTGCGAACTTATTAGATGCGGGTCTGTGCTCATTACGCAATGTTGGGCTGTAAATTGTTAGCATTAAAACACTACACCTGTCTACATCTCTCTACTGTTATAAATGCGCCTTGTCCAAGATATCAACAGGCCAGTTAACTCATTAGTATAATTAATATATTAATATAATCAGTAGTATTATTTAAAAACACGTATCAATGCTTGAAAATTTATATTATATACGTATAATACATTTGTTTGTTATGTACTCCTTCACCCTATTTGAAATATTCAAACGTTGATATTATTTAACTTTAATTATATAGCTTTAGTACCCAACAATGTTAATGAAACATACACTACCGCATCTAAGTTTATATATTTAGTTAAAAAAGCAAATATATATTATTTATATATATTAAACAGAAAATACCTGTACTTAAAATTTTGTTAATAGAATTATAAATTTAAAATGTTTCACTCAATGAAACATTTTAAAGTAAACAATTTTATTTACATATCAAAATACATATATGACAGTTTTATTTAATTCCGTCACCAAAAGTTCAAAGTTAAAACAATATTATTCATTCCGTTACTAAGAAAGTTATATTGAAAATTGATCGCACTCACCTCAACAACAACTATATTATCATCCTCTTTCCTAAGCTTAGCATTAAAATTATAAAGAAATAATATTTTAGTGGATACAAATGTTTCAAATCTATTAAATATTAGAAACTGATTGTTAAGTATATTAATATTGCAAATCATTCTCTATGCATATTGTGTAATGTTATTTTAAAATACACAGTATAATTATGTTAAAATACAAGACACATACAGAATGTTTAAATAGTATTTTATTTTATTTTTAAAAGATATATTAAGGCTTGATTAATGACAAAATGAATATTGTAACTTACCATGTTAGGTGTGAGGTTTGGATGCACGAAGCTACAGAATAAGTCCCACCAAGTTTGCAGGAGGTGTTGTAAGTGTGCACAGTCAGCTGATGGATGCACAATGCCTGATTCCGTGTCGAATTGCTGCAGCCACGGCTTGGCGATTCCAATAAAGTGAATGATTTTTGCATTTGCACCGAATCTAGTGAGAATAACAATAGTCAGTTCATTCGGAGACTGTCTTACAAGTTTTGTTTATACTAACTGTTTAAATGCAGGTAGATATGAATAGCAAGCTGTTGAACACATGTTATAGATGAACGGTAGATGTTTGCTGATATCTGTATGCGCCCATCCTGAGAAATACAAATTGAGCAAGCCTTGATCCCCGCCTGAAAAATTACATCCATATAAATTTCAATCAATAAATGAAAAAAGACAATTTTTTTTATGATCAGCCCATAATATTTTTCTCTGATCAATGTATTAATCGATAATTAAATCAATATTTACCATCAAAGCTGCCTTTTTCAGATGCAAACTGAACAAGCGAGTTAAATGTATCTAAAGATGGACGATATACAAATACACCAGAGTTAAAACAGTCTGGCCAACCTACGTCAGGTGCTGCAGATAATTCTTCTCTTTCAAATAATTCGTCACAATTTTTCACAACCTAATAATAACACATGATTTTAAAGACTTTCATATACAATATTTTAAAAAAAATGATAATTACCAAAGTGTCTGCATCGAGAAATACACATTTCTCAAATTGGGTCAGCCTCCAACAGTGTAATTTTGTAAATGTTATTCCTAATTCTGGCCTCTTCAAAATTAACAAATTAGTTTCATCCTTTGAATCCAATACATTCACTTCTTGTACGACATTGAAAATCTGACCCAACCGTTCTCTGTAACACAATAATTAATGCTCAGTCATCTATATCTGTAACATAACACCTATAAACTAATTTTATAAGGGTTTGAAATTTAATACCAAAACCAAAAAACTACAAATAAAATAAAAATTTATATAGACTTTTTTGGTATACCTAAATTCAAATTTCTATTTATCAATTATTAATTAGTATCTAATAACCTGTTTTTTCTATCAAGAGGCGGGGGGATCCCTGAAAAATAATTGTTCAAAAGGGGGTCCCATTATACCACATAAGTTTAAGAACCTCTGCTTTATTTAGTTTAAAAATAGATTCTGTTTTTGGTATTTAATACAAAGTTCATACTTGATTTCTGATTGTCTAATAAATGAATTTAGTCTTAACTCTTCAGTCATTAAAAAAAAAAAAAAAATTATACAGCCATAGTTCGCATATGAACATATACAGTGTATTCTAAGTTGATTAAGCCATAGGAAAAATAACATAGGCCGAATTAGAAGCCTTTGGTCAAATTTAATGCTATTTTGAAATGCCCCCACATAATTTGATAAAATAGTCACTAGTATTTTATTTTCACGTTCATAATAAGAACAGTGGATTACATTAATATTTGAATTATTGTAAAAAAAGAATATTTTTGACATATAAAATTGAAAACAAAATACTAATGACTATAAATTTTGTGGCGGCATTTCAAAATGCACCTATGTCACATTTAATTTTGACCAAAGGCTACTACAACACTTCTAATTGTTCCCATGTTAAATTTCCTATGACTTATTGTTAGTCAACTCGGAATACACTGTATATTCAAAAGAACATATAAACATTACAATATTATAAATAATAAATTTATAAATTCATAAAAATTAAGAATTTTTTGTGGACTCCTCGCAACTTTGGATTGGTACACCACTGTTTTTTTTTTGTGTATTAATGCAAATATTCGATTTTGGTTGAAGCAGAACGTAAAATTCCATATTTTAGAATAATAATTCATGTTATATAGCAATATTTCTCGGGAACGTAACTCTCGCGAAAAACGAGGGATTGATTGGTGCATTAAATAATAACAATAATATACATACCTCATGGAGTCAGATACGGTAGGGGCTACAAGAATGGCAAATTCATGTTGCGTTCCAACTTTACGAAGGGAATATGCCAAAACTAAGGCACCAAGACAATATGAATCATTTGTTGCTAATGTCACCCACGCAAAACCTGAAACAAAGATAATAAATGTGTAATTTACATTAAATCATTATTTAATTAAAAAAAATCTTTATTTACACGTGCCCGGAAACGAAATCGAGTATTGGCATCAGTTTTAGCCGCTATAAGAGCAAGGATACTGTATTTTGGGATTTGAATGGGCTTCTTTTTTGTAATTTTCATGAACTTACAATAATTTTAAAATAATATAAGCATGTTTATTATAATTGTTATAGACTAGAGTTAGAGAGTAGATAAAAGCATTTTTTTATAATTAGGTTATTCTGTTCAAATAAATGGAATTTAAATGAAATATCACATGAAAATTAATGTTCATACAGTAAGTTATGATGTTTTTGTTCGTATATTCTTATCTTTAATTGTTATTTCTATGAAAAATTGAAGTTTAACGTAAAATTTCTGCGCCTAATTGAAATTTGATGCATGAAAAATGACCAAAATTTTTCGAAATTTAGATTTCGTTAAAAGTACGTTTATTAGATAGAAAATGATGTGAAAAGTTGAAATTTTCAAACCGCAGGTCTGTATCTATCATCGTTCTCGAGATGTGGCCTTTTAAAGTTTGAGTTTTAAAAAAAAAATTGGAGAAAAATGGCTGTAACTTTTGAACGTGTGGTCGGATTTGATTTTTGTTGACAGATTTGGAATCAGCGTGTCAAAATCTATATAATGACATGTATAATACTTAGAAATTCGACAAAAATTTTTTTGCTGAAAATCGAGATTTTTCCAAGGGGTATACCTTAAAAAAATGCCGATTTTCGACAAAATTTTTTTTGTCGATTTTTAAAGTATTACACATGTCATTATATAGATTTTGACACGCTGATTTCAAATCTGTCAACAAAAATCAAATCCGACCACACGTTCAAAAGTTACGGCCATTTTTCTCCAAAATTTTGAAAAAATTTAAACTTTAAAAGGCCATATCTCGAGAACGATGATAGATACAGACCTGCGGTTTGAAAATTTCAACTTTTCACACCATTTTCTATCTAATAAACGTACTTTTAACGAAATCTAAATTTCGAAAAATTTTGGTCATTTTTCATGCATCAAAATTCAATTTCTCATAAAAATATCAACTCAAATACGAAAAAAATTAATTAAAAAAATAGCTATCGCAAGGAAATGTTATTTCATATTAAAAAAATGCATTTTTCATGCATCAAACTTAAATTTGCCATAGAAATATTAACCAAATAAAAAAAAATATGAAGTTTAAATATAACTAATTAAATTTTGTAAAATCAGTGATGGGCGCTTGTACTATGGCACAAAAAGTTACAAAATAAAAAATCGTAAAATTTGAAACAGTGTAAAACAGATGCTACGATAATATAATAATTAATAAATAGATTACACTAATAATTAGTTTAAATATCCACCATTTTGACACCTATTGTCCAGTTGTCATCAAATTAAGCCTTTTTCCAAATAAATGTTTATAGATTATAATTCAGTAATGGCAGTAATCAAATATCAAATTTGCAAGCTTGCTAGCACTCTCAAATAAGATATCAAACTTATATGACAGTTCTCTTGGAGTTTTCTGAAGACTTTAACAACTTTCGCGCACGCGTTGTATGTAAACACCAATGGTATTAAAATAGTGGTGCTATTATGAAAATTATTTTATACGGTCAGAGTCGCCAACTGTGTTATAATACGTTGAAGTATCACTGCTCTAAATTCCAAAGCTAATCCATAGATACTATAATAAAATTAATAACCTCATAAATGAGTGTTAGCAAGCTTGCAAATTAGCAGTGGCGGATTTGCCATAAGGCCCAGTAGGCCCGGGCCCAGGGCGGCCAGATATAAAGGGCGGCAAATCGTGCCAAAAAAATCACTGATGATAACAAGATTAACAAGAAATAACCCAAATGCAAAGTATCTTAATATTTTAAAGGCTCGCGTACCGTATGATTATAATCTTCCTAAATCACTATTTTTGCATATCAAAGTATAAATAATTTCGTACATCGTACATATAAAATATGTACACCCGCCAGTAACTGTTCAAGAGAAAGATCGTTTTCTTGTTTGCGCAGAGTTAAGTCTTGGCATCTTAGGACGCCGCACCGGCCGCACCGTCCGCCAGACACGCAATACTGATGTGTGTATATTATTTTCAAGGTTAAAATTATTGCGTGTCTGGCGGCCGGAGCGGCCAGCGCGGTCGGCGCGGCGTCCTAAGATGCCAATACTTTAAAAACTATTTACGCACAACAATGACGGAGCAGAGGTTAAGTTAAACGATCTTACTTTGCTTAACATAGAAGCTGATTTTTTAAGCAAATTGGATTGCGAAGATTTAATTAATGATTTTGCTACGCTTAAGTGCAGACGAGTTTTGTAACACTTTGTAAAACATTTATTTTATTAAAAACAAAACCTAAAACCGTTTTAAATGCTTTATTTAAATGTCCAATCATCCCTGAAACCTCGGAAAATATTATAAACTAGCTTTTAGTTAAACAATTTTCTGAATCAATTAAAAGTGGGAATAAAGTAAATTCATGAATTATGTATCCAGTCTATAATGATGGGTGCTGAGAAAGGGGCGGCACATGGCCTGGGGCCTAGAGCGGCTAGGACTGCAAATCCGCCACTGCAAATTAGCTAGGTCCTTTATAATACCGGGCATTAATTAAACAAGTATCTAACACTGGGGTATGATCCAAGACTGATGCAAGTACTTTAATTGTCAATAAGTCATGTTACAATATTTTTAAAAGCCCTGTTGTAGACATCGAAGAATTCAAATGAGATTTCCATCATACAAAAACATCTGAAGACTATCCTGCAAGTTAAAATTGGCTAAATTCCGTACACGTGGATAACAAATGAAAAAACGCGAATCAAAAATAAAGCGCGGAGTATAGGATGTAAGACATTGTTCTCTTTCTAGTAGACGCCGGCGTCTGTAGTCTGTATGTACGCGACGCCGTCATGGAAGACGTCTTCTAATATATATTTATATATTTAACGCATCCAAACTAGTTTTAGATTACGAAAGACGTAAAGTTTATTTTTAACGGAATATATTTTTTCTTCCTATTCTCTAGTTGCAGTTGAATATCTATTTAAAAAAGTTTGTAGGCGAAAATTTTACAAACGACATTATACATATTATCGCACATTTTTTCCGTCTGGCAGAATGTATAATTAGCTAGCAGGATATTGAAAATTATTTTCAAATATTGACCATTACATAAAAAAAACAAGGCCATTGAAAAAATTCTTTTGATGTCATGTTCCAATTGTCGTTTTTTTTATTTACAAAAATAAGTACAATCACCAAGGTTTTTTTAAATTAGAAATATATATATGTATACATGAATAGAGTGTGAAATTTAGCAAATCAACTACCTTTACCCAGTGGCAGGTTCTTGTAAATTCAGTCCGAATTAATTGTTACATCCATAGGCGCCGATTCCGTAAAGGGAGGATAAGGGCGATCGCCCATCTTAACAATTGATATTTATATCTTTAAATTTATATTTCTACTAGCGTATTGGACCCGGTGTTACCCGGGTTAATATCCACAAAATCATAGTTTTGTATTTCATGTCTATATTTTTATAAAAATGACAGTTGTATGCTGTGATATCATGGAAACAAAACAACACGATTTGATAAAGATTTTTTTAGTCTTTTAAGGTTAAATCTTAGGTTTTCATAAAATATTAATAGTCACGAACAGAAAAATGATCTATACTATTGGTGAAAACCGCATTAAAATCGGTTCAGTAATTCTATAAGTCACACACATATACACTGGTAGAAAGGATTTCTCAAACTAAGTAAACCTTGTTTTGTATATTACGAAAACAATATTTTCTTAAGATAAGTAATAATCTCTTAAACCAACTATAGTATTCTTGAACGAAGGAATAACGTAGTTGGATTAAGAGTATGTTTCTTATATTAAGAAAATACATATTGTTTTCGTTATATACAAAACAAGGTTTTCTTGGTCCAATACAGTTTTTTTTCTGTGTAGATATGACAAACTGACGTTTGATGCATGAAATACATATTACCCCAAAATTTTGTATTTTAGATTGTGTTAAAAGTATGTGTTTTTTACGTTAAAATTACGTCAAAAGTTGAAATACTCAATTTTAATTTATTCAATTTTTTTGAGAAAAATGGCCGTAACTATTTGAAGTCAGCGTGTCAAAATCTGACATGTATAATATTTGAATAACTAAATCTAAAATCACAAAATTTGAGTAAAATCTAAAATCACAAATTTCATAGTAAAATTATTTATATGAATATCTCACCCCAAGGGTAAAATGAAAAAATCGGCGTCTACTATAAACATATACGACGGGTGTCGCATTTTTAATACTAGTATAATATTTGAAATTTAACAAAATCTAAAATCACAAATTTCATAATAAAACTTTATTTCAAAGAATTGAATATCTCGACCCATGGGTAAAATAAAAAGTCGGCACCTATGAATATACACGAGGGGTGAATATTTCGCATTTTTAATCTTATCTATGTATAATTGAAAAAAGTAAATATGAATTTATTAATTACAGTAAAATAATTATCCAAATTAAATTATCCTTATATTTAAATATATTTCTTAAGAAGCTGGGTTCAACAAATAGATAATTGACGATTATAATTAAACTGACCTTGAACTAGAGTTTTATATATATGCATAGAATATCAGATTAAGCTATGATTAAATTTATCCGTCTAGTTCCATTTATAATCTAACTTTCATATACATATACTTTTTTTATATTACAACTGCAAGCATTTTTTTATTTTCCGTATAAATTGTTCTATATTTGGTATTTTTTTTATCTCACAGTATTGTCTGAAATCTTTAAGTTATAGAAAATTTTGTTTTGAACCAATACCTGTTTAAATACTAACTGTCTTAATTTTTACAATTTTAGGTAATTTAAGTCAGTGTGAAATCATATTAAAGTCAAGTAAAATATTGAATGAAAAATTAAATAAACAGGCGTTAAAGGACCCCGCACATTCCTTATGGATTTTGGCTGTTGATCAATTTTTTTTAAAAGTATGTTATATTTTTCTTGAATTACTTAACAAAAGACGTCATTTTTTTATATACACAGTGTATTCCAAGTTGATTAAGTCATAGGAAATTTAACATAGGGAGAATTAAAAATGTGACATTGGTGAATTTTAAAATGCCGCCACAAAATTTAATAAAATAGCGTCATTAGTATTTTGTTTTCAATTTGATATGTCAAAAAATATTAATTTTTTACAATAATTTGAACGTGAAAACAAAAACAAAATATCAGTGACTATTTTATCAAATTTTGTGGCGATATTTCAAAATGCACTAATGGCATATTATTAAAGATCAAAGGCTACTACAAGACTTCTAATTCGTTCTATGTTAATTTTCCTATGGTTTAATCCAGGGCTTCTTAAAATGGTGGACCGCGGCCCTCTAGGGGGCCGTGAAGAACCACGAATATAACAAATAAATTTACTATCGTTAAATAAGTTTAAATGTTCAAATATGCACTTGCTTAAATTATATAATTAAAAAATATATATTTTTTTAACTCAACTTGGTTTTAAAAAAAATAGGGTGGCCGTTATCAGTTATCAATATGAGCTGCAAGGAGGCCGCGACGTCTAAAAAAAGTTTAAGAAGCACAAGCTTAATCAACTTGGAGTACACTACTGTATACAATAGATTTAAAAATAATTAAATAATAAATATTTTACTTACAAGGGAACCTTTTCAAGTCGAAAATTCGTATCGAGTTTAAATTTTGTATATAGTTAGAGGGGGTCAAGGTAAGTAAGAAAAAAATTATCATAGCTGCGGTAAAACGGTTTAAGGGGGTGAAACACCCCTATGAAAATGTGTAAAATAATCATATTTTTCAACTAATGAAAATTTAAAAAAATCTATAATACAAATTTATCGTGATTTTTTATGCTCTTTCGAATGGCGATAGTCCAAATTCGAAAAAATTAAACCGTTAACCCCCACCCACATTTCATAGGTTTATTTTTTTCGAATTTGGACTATCGCCATTCGAAAGAGCATAAAAAATCATGAAAATTTTGTATTATAGATTTTTTATAATTTTCATTAGTTATTTGAAAAAAATATGGTTATTTTGCACATTTTCATAGGGGTGTTTCACCCCCTTAAACCGTTTAACCGCAGCTAAGATGATTTTTTCTTACTTATCTTATAAAATATATAATAAAATATTTTAGTTAAAAATAAGTAAATCTATTATACCAGTTTAAAAAAAGATATATCAGCTTTAACAAAAAAATGACTTTTGGATCTGGACTTTACGCCTGAGGAATATATTATTTATCATTTAAAATTTTTATCAAAATTTACCACAAGACAGAATCCATAATGCCTGATTGTATAAAAAATAATAAATATCTCAATGAAACGAAAATAAGAAATACGATTAATTTTATTTTGAATAAATATAAAGTTGCTAAATATAATATATCCAATGACAAAATTACGACGTTTTCTATGATGAAGTTATACCTAAAATTAAACTAATATTTTGTTTTGTATTTATAACTATGCACTGCGTATAATATAAAATTGGGTGAGGGGGGGGGGGGGTTATTTATATATAGCAATTAAAATTGTGTAAAAATTATACTGATTTATTTTTATACCAACGTATTTTTTAAATCTTGAATGGCAAATTATTGTATATTTTTTGATCGAACACTATTTATTTTTGCTGGCCTTGTCATAAGGTCATAGTTTAGAACTAAGATTAGAACAAATTAAAATATATTATAGACATTAAAAAATATATAAACGTTTTCAAATTTTTTTGATCTATATAGAATTAATAAACGTCCCCTCAAATAATTTCAATAACACGTCACTTTTTAGGGTTCCGTAGAAAACTAGGAACCCTTATAGTTTATCCATGTCCGTCCACCCGTCTTGAAAAATGTTGTCATAATAAGATGAAATTTGGTATACGGTCGTAGATTGATGACCCAAAAACAGAAATGATAAGATTTTTGAAAATAAAAATTTTTTAGACCCCCCTTTCATAAAATGAAAAGTGTTTTAAAAAAAAATTCACCTACACTATTGAGTGGGATGTCGTTAGAAAGGTCTCCTAAAATGCAACAAAAAATGTAACAGAACCTTTTGATTTTAACCCTTTGATCACGATGTATTTTCTCTCCAAAGTCATTATAAAAGCGTCCCCCCCTCTATTTTCTAAACTATCAATTAAAAAAATCTGAAAAAATTCCAGAACGTAGATTTTAATCAGTACTTTCACTGAATATTATATTTTGGACCCCCTTTTCATAGACTGAAAAGTGAACTTACATTTTTTTTCCCACACCCTATTGAGTGGGGTGTCATTTAATAGGTCTCCTAAAATGCAATAAAAAACTTTTTGATTTTAACCCTTCAGTCACGATATATTTGCTTTTTAATGTCGTTTTCAGAGCGTCCCCCCACCTCTATTTTCTAAACTATCAATTAAAAAAATCTGAAAAAATTCCAGAACGTAGATTTTAATTAGTACTTTCACTGAAAATTATAACGGACATTGTCAAAAATATTTTGGACCCCCTTTCATAGATTGAAAAGTGAACTCACATTTTTTTTATTTGCTCCATTGACTGGGGTGTCATTTGATAGATCTCCTAAAATGCAATAATAAAAGTCAAATGACTTTATGATTTTAACCCTTCAGTCACTAAAATTTTGAAATAACTCTTTTTTTATAAATCGTAGTGAGAATGACTACGGAACCCTATCATGCACTTGCCTGTTTTTTATACACATATGCAAATTTTTATATGGGTCATTCCATGCCAAATAGGCCGGTGACTGCACCTCACCATCTCCGATTTCGATGATTTTTTCAGGATGTGTTTGGTTAGCCTCCAAAATAACGTAGTCAAAAAATTTTCGCGAAAAAAAATTTTTTAAAGAAAATATAGAAAATCGAAAATTTTACTTTGGTACATATTTTCAAAACTTCTAGTTAGGATATCTCGAGAACGGTAAGAGCTACAGAGATTTGCAACCATGCATTCGAAAGAGGAAAGTCTAAAGTATCGAAATTTACTATGTAGGTATTACCAACTTTAAACAAAAAAAAATTATCAAAAATTATAAATTTAAAAAAAGAGCAAAAAAAGGTTCCGCCAAATATTTTTGGCTAAATTTTTAATATTTTGTACCTTGAACTATATACAAATAATGGTTAAAAAATGAAAGGACTGTTTTTTGTTTTAAGCGAGAAAATAATTTTTGAAATATTAAATGACAACAATTAAAAATTTTTTTTTTAATTTGACAACGAATGAATTAATATTAATATGAAAAATTCCTTTAATGTTTATTTTTAAAATTTCAATATTGTTTACTATGTTTAGTTTCTTGTAAATTAGAAAATAATTGATTTTAGGCAAATTCGTAGGAGCTAGTTCTTGAAGGACTGGTTTTCAGATCGGACAGTAAATGTATGTGGAGAATTCAATTGTGCATAAAATGCACAATTTTTTTCCCTCAATTACAACAGGGAAAATTGTTTTGTATCTATTATGAAACTCAGAAGTAACAATATGTAGTATCTTTCGTATTTTGGTGTCATGAAGACCGAGTGGATCACAGCATACTTTCTGATATGACGCGTTACAGGCCCGGTAAATCTTGTTATGTTTTTGGCATACAGTTTTTTTACATTTATGCCTACACGCAGCTGAAACAACTGATGATCCTGCTCGGAAATGTGTTTGGATTTTATAAATGAATTCTTAGAACATTCTTCATTTTTAAATTTACCAATTGACCACTTATTTTTACTCAACTTGCAACTCACACGATATTCTATGTATGTACTATAAACTGAAAAAATCAAATTGGTCTCAGGGTGAAACACAAGACAAAAAATAAAGTGATGTTTACATATTCAAATATCTAAATTTCCAAATGATGAATTATGATAAAAACCAATTGGTATACATTTAAAAGATATTCTTGCAATAGGTATCACTATCAGTCAGGTTTATATGCTATTAAATATTTTTGATTAAAAAAGTATTAATAGAGATACTTTACAGTCAGTTATTCACTATTCACTATAATAATATATTTGTCTGTCATACATGAAATTAATATTAATATGAAAAATTCCTTTCATGTTTATTTTTAAAATTTCAATAATGTTTACTATGTTTAGTTCTGAGTTCTGCAGCTAATTTATTACAGTATACACGGTGAAAATGAAACACCAATGAGTACTGTTTTGGAACATTAATCTAGTCAATGTAGTGTGTTTTATCGTAAAATACCAAGCTCAACTTCTCAGGGAGGGGGTCTTACAGATTTTTTTTCAACAAACACACACATACATACACACACACATACATATATATACATATATATATATATGTATATATTTATATATATGTATGTGTGTGTGTATTGAAAAAAAATCTGTATGACCCCTCCCGAGAAGTTGAGCTGTATACGCCCCTGGTCATAACAGTAATGCTTGGTATTTTACTATAAAAACACACTACATTGACTAGATTAATGTTCCAAAACAGTACTCATTGGTGTTTCATTTTCACCGTGTATACTGTAATAAATTAGCTGCAGAACTCAGAACTAAACATAGTAAACAATATTGAAATTTTAAAAATAAACATTAAAGGAATTTTTCATATTAATATTAATTCATTCGTTGTCAAATTAAAAAAAAAAATTAATTTTTGTCATTTAATATTTCAAAAATTATTTTCTCGCTTAAAACAAAAAACAGTCCTTTCATTTTTTAACAATTATTTGTATATAGTTCAAGGTACAAAATATTAAAAATTTAGCCAAAAATATTTGGCGGAACCTTTTTTTGCTCCTTTTTTAAATTTATAATTTTTGATAATTTTTTTTTGTTTAAAGTTGGCAATACCTACATAGAAAATTTCGATACTTTAGAAATTCCTCTTTCGAATGCATGGTTGCAGATCTTTGTAGCTCTTACCGTTCTCGAGATAACCTAACTAGAAGTTTTGAAAATATGTACCAAAGAAAAATTTTCGATTTTCTATATTTTCTTTAAAAAAAATTTTTTCGCGAAAATTTTTTGGCTACGTTATTTTGGGGGCTAACCAAACACATCCTGAAAAAATCATCGAAATCGGAGGTGGTGAGGTGCAGTCACCGGCCTATTTGGCATGGAATGACCCATATAGTATATACGTATTATAAATGATAATGATTCAAATCAATTGAACAACATCCTACAATTGCATTCATATGTTAATTAAGTTTTATAGTCAAGCTTTGACAATTCGCGAGTATATTACAGTTCGTCCCAGTCGTGTGAGAAATATAAATAAAAATAACAAGCATTGTTACTAATAAAATTAAATCATACTTTTTTTATCACATCTTTACTTAAGTTGAAAAACTGGTTTTAGAAAATAATAATACATTCTATTTTATTTATAATCTCAACATAATTTTTAGTAAGTAAACTTTTGATGTGTAAACTGTGTTTTTTAATCTAAATTTTTAACTGGGTTTCCCGAAAATTGATAATACGCAATTTATGATAATTAGTGCAAACTATAGAATGTCTACTATATGTAATTAAATCACATTGACGTAAATTCGTGAGCTGAAGTGGTTTCATTATAAAAAAATATATAATTACATTCAGCATATTGTTAAGTACGGAGAATATATAGTTATTAGAATAAATAAATAATTACTAATACTGTGAAAATAACAGTATAATCTATATAAATATAAGATAATAAAATATCCAATAGAAAAATGTAATTTCTTATCAAAATATGTTTCATTAACTGTGGTTAGTTAAAATAACATTCTACATTTTTCTACATTATTTTGTAGGAAATAATACAGTGTAAGTTATCCTAAATATAACTTCAGAGGCAGAAAAAAAGAAAGAAAACAACAGGAATAGACCATACCAAGCATGGGTAAGAATCATGTTGTGTTTATTTTTGTTTTATTAAATTTTTAAGAAAAATATAATTATTTTTAACATCGAGCATTAATAAAAAAAAATTGCACACGTCTTAGCACTAATACATATTAATTAATATCAAATTGATTAATATTATTACATAACGTTATCAGTGCAATTATATTAATAAATGACATATATTTTTTTTATTATATCAAATATAATTTCTATTATGTGAAGGTCATTGGGTCAATGTTTTGTATAAGTACCGGTTTAAATGCACCTAATTTTCGACCAATACCAAATAAAAAAGATCCTACTTACTTTAGAGAGATGTAAATCACTTTAAAATCTAATAACTATATTTAAAATAAATGTATAAAAACACTTACGACCCATTGTTGAATAAAAATATAAAATGTAGAATCAGGAACTAAAACACTGTCCAAATTACTGACGAAATATACTAATTGTGCTTGTACTATTTCTACGTATCATTCAAATTATATGAAATAAGGCAATGCTACTGTACATCCAACCCTCAAAACTAAACTGGCCGGCTTAACAGGCTTTCAGTTCCTTACTTCCTTTAGTGCTTTCAGCACAAGCAACTCAAGAAGAAGGTTTTCCTAAATTACGTGCCTCTGAAATCCGTCTGCATCCTTTTTAGTTACCCGTTTGATATGATCTTTTTATCTCGTTCTAACTCTTGTTTGGAATGTAGACTGCAGAATCGACCCTCAAATCTCGTCGAGCAGTGTTTAAAAAGAGAGGGTGCTAAATATTGTACAAGAGAGCGGTTTCTCTATCTATTTTTAGTAATGTTTATAGTTTTATTGGTATCATTTACAAAATACGTATTGAGGAAGAGATGTGATCATTCAGGAAAAATTCAGGAATTTTAATTTTATCTTCTAGTGAGTGAAAAGTTATATTCAATGAAAATATTATAAATTTTCAGGATCATAAAATATATTTATTTATTTCTTTTTCGAGATTTTTTAAAGTAAAATGTTTATTTGTATTATTTTGGATATAAACTAGTGAACTGTGATGCATTTTCCGATGAAAATTTGCCGGTGAAATCATAATTTGAATTTGCCCCCATCTTTTTCTATATTAGACATGAAGTTCTATGCAGAATTTTCAGGGATGTGATTCCTGAAGAAATACAGATTTTCATACATCGGATGAATCGAGACCTCGAAGGCCTTTTCGGGAGTTTCCGTTTCTCTTCGGGGAAATTGCTGAAGTCATAGAATATGTACATGTACGAAGCGGTATATAGGAATACAGCTACCAGTTTTCTACCATCTATGAATTCATGGAAATCTCATTTCATCTGGTGAATTATTTCTAGAATTTCGATAATCCTGCTCTAAAACGTCATTATGACATTCGAAATGAAGCTATCTTCAAAGGTCACGGTAAAAGTGTGTAAAAACCATAAAAAAGTCATATTGAAGTCAGACTAAAATGTTTATCTACAACTTATGCATCTTATACGTGAAAATATAAATAAAACAAGAAAAAAATTATGATAAATATGTAATAAATATTTAAATAAATTTAATTAAAATGTGATTCCAATATATGTCAATTTAAAAAGTGGGCGTATTTGCCTAATATCATTATTGTTACATATTATTGTGAGAACATGTGACAAAAATGACAACACCTCCTGCTTCCAGTTTGGAAACACAAATTGATAGCTTTTTAGAGCAGTTCAAAAGGAGTGCTTCCAAAGCTAAGGAAAGAAGACCAGTTTCTAAAGAATATGTCGTATCTGGTGGAATCGCAGTTAATAGATCCCAGAGTGCTAGATTTACTGAAAATGATTCTTCCAGTTTTGGTATGTTACTCGTTCTAACGTTGCTCTATTATTGCGAACAATATTTTCATTCAAATTACTGAAAAGTGATACGGTTTCAGTGTTTTTTTCGACGCGATAAAATCGCTAGAATTGGATACATGAATTAATGTGTATATTTATGTATGGTTTCATCAAGTTTTTTTTTAAGTTCGTGTGTGTTAAAATAAAGTTATTTTGATAAATATATTTTTTTAAATGGCGGGGCTCTAAATTTAATAATATTTAGTCCCAGTGTTTGTTAAAATGAGATAGCAAATAAATTAATCGTGTATTTATTTTTGCGCCTGCGCATTGAAGAAAAGGTGCAAATTTCGCCTTTGTGTAGTCTCTACAGACGAAATCAAATTTACCAGGCGCCATATTGACGAGCGATTTTGAGTCATAACGATTTTTGTTTTCAATTATTTGAAGTGATATTACTTATGAAAATAGCAATTGTTGTATACAGGGATATTCGTCATAGTTTTCCCGACGCGGGAAAATTACAAGTGGATAACATTGGATTCTAAATCGGTAAGTTTTTCATATTAAATGCCGATGGCTTTACGGCCTATAATTGTATGGCTTTGAACACGATAGTGCGATTTTGAACAATTTTGACCGATTTGATACGATTTGTTTACATCGAACACGTTATTTTGAAAAGGCATGTTTTAATTGTAAACGAAACAAAATATTACAACAATATATCATTTTAGCCGCCTATAATAACTTCATAAAGTGTAAAAAATTCTAGTAGTTTAGTTTAATTTCATCCTAATTGATTTTTAATAGACTTCTTTATAAAAATAAATAAAATTTCAAATACGCAACAAATTATAAATATTTATACGCACTTAAAATAATATATGATCAAAAAATTATATTTATTAAAAATATATATAAAAATATAATTAAGAACTAACTTATAGACGTAATTTTCCTAAAAAAAATAATAAGATGTACTTTCAGAGTTTAAAAAATGAAATAATATGTACATATACAATTAATTTAAAATCCATTTAAAAAATTTAGGAACACAAAAATATTGATTTTTTTATCTATTTAATTTAATTTACAAGTTCATTACTGCGTTAAATAATAATAAAAAAAGCCTGGATTGCTTTTTAATAGATACCTTTTTAAAAACTTTACCGTTTTTCATTAAATCTAGAAAAAATTTAAACTTACTGTAAAATTATTAAAAACTTTGATTTTTATCTATAGGCTTTTACGCTGTATTATTTTATAATAATACTTTTTTCGTATGTTACTTTTATGAATTACGTTTTCTTTAAATTATTTAGAAAAATATTTTCGTTCTTAACAACAGTTTGTAATATTTTTTATAATAATAAAATGAAGCATTGAGTTAAATTTTATGACAGTACCTATAATTAAGATACACATATCAATAAATATAATCACAAATCGCACCCCCGTAAAAAAGTGTCACAACTCAAAAAATGTAATTTTGAGGAAATAGGAATAAATGAAATTATAAAAATTTAGGTAAATCAAAATTGTAAAGGTAGTATAGGAAAAGGACTGATACACAGTATTTAATTTAAATATTTCAGTATTCCTGCGATGTTTGAAAAATAGTAACTATTAAAACGCTTAGTGATTAAGTATTTAAAAAAAATAAAAAAATGTGACATTTTAGAATATGCTAGTTTTGGCGGTAGGTACACGAAGAACATTAATGTCAATTTTTAGTAGAAATATATAGTAATTTGGAATCATTCTATATATTTATCTCAAATATGACATTTTTTGAGTTGTGACACTTTTTTGTGGGGGTGCGATATGAACATACAGGATGAATAAAAAGAGATTTATGTACATAGTACTCTGAAACTACAAATTACACAAAATTTAAATGTTTGCTAGGTATATTATCTATAGAAGTAATTTAGTAAAACGAATTGAAATTTCAAGCTAATTCGACGAATCTATAATGACCGATATTTTAAGGAAATTGAGTAAAATTTATTATTTTTTGAATGGGATATTAATTATGATATTTATTTTAGGATTTAGATCAGTGGTACTTAAAATTATTTTAAAAAATGTAATGATTCTGATAGTCAGGATATTTTACAATTGTTTTTTTACTCGCCACACATGTTGTGTAAGATTGATACCCTGTTGAAAGACTAACAAATTAAATTTAAATTTCTTTACAATCCTGAGGATAAGTAAATTTTGAAATTCCATAATTTAATTATTCTTTCGTTTTTGTAGATTCAAAAACTAGGGTAATTAGATTTCGGACTGGAGAAAAGTTATTCAATGATGTTACATTTATAATGGTACCCCCCCCCCCACTCAAATATTTATAATAAAAATCCAACAAATAGTTTAGTTTTAATTTTGATATCCTGTCGCAAATAATTCGTTGACAATACAATACATTGTTAGTACAATTAAGAAAAAGTAAAGTACCTACAAATGTGGAGTGCATATACGCGATAAGACTTAAGTGCCAGACACATTCATTTGCAGTGTCCTTATTGACTTATTGCAAAGTCTTAAAAAAGTATGTCTGGTAGCTCTATCAAAAACAACTGAATTATTTTTAATTTATTTACGTTATTCGCTATAAGTTTAGCTCCTTAGAAAGGCTGTAATTATTGAACGATTTATCGAAATTATTAAATTTTTTTAATATGTAACAATGCATTAATTAAATAGCATTTAAAATAGTCAAACAATAAACAAAAGACGTTTTGTATTTTTTTTATATACTTGCTATTATGAATTAAAGTAAAAAAAATAAAATAATACCCAGGCTATTTTTTTATAAAATAATATATACAAATAAATATATTTCTCTAGAATTAGTCAAAAATAAAAATAACACGATTACAATAGTTTCAGAATGGCAAATGTAGACGCCGCAGAAAAAGAAGCAAGTGAAGTGCTTCACTCTCTATTATCAGTTGAGCGAATAGTGAAAACCGAAGAGCGTATAAATGCAGTAACCATCGGAGGAGTGACCACTGTTTCCGAAGGGGCACAAATGTCTAATGTCAACACATCTGATTCGAATACAGTAATACCATGGCATGCTCCTGTTGCCATATCTTCCCAATCTCTTTTCTCTGCTATCAACGAAGCAAACCAGCATTTCCCACAAACAATGGAAGAACCGCAGGTTGGTATAATGTTTTATAATACGTTATTTTTAACAATTAACTACTCTTACGTTTTATAGGTCATGTGGGAAGGGCACACTATACAAGTAGATCAACCGACAGAAATTGATGCAATATATGCTAATAATACTATCATAGATACTCAAACAGCATCTGAACCTGCAGCCAATACGAATAATGAAAATATAAAAAAAGTTAAACCGAAACCAAAGCTGAAAAATGGTAAAAAAAATATAAAAGGCAAAAAAAGAAAGTTGAGTGGTGAAATAAATTCAGATCCGACAAAACTAGAGGACAGCGCAGTACAAGTAAAAGAAAGGTTTAGGCGGGGTTGTGAGTGTCAAGATGAAAGATGTTTTAGAGGTTTGAGTGCTGAAAGTGTATATAAGCATCGGTTGAATATAGCAGAGTTAACTAAAGGAGAGCATGATATGTATCTGATGGGAGTAACAATGGCATGTCTTGCAAATCCAGAAACTACAGTACGCCATAAAGAACGGAGACGATTAAGAGCACAATATGTTTATCAAGGCAGAAGGGTTTGTCTCGATGCGTTTTTATATTTAGAAAACTGTACACACTACCAGTTAAAACGGATAAGAAAGCACGTAATGACTCACGGTGTTGCACCCAGAGTCCATGGGAATCATGGTAAAAAACCGCACAATACATTTTCACTAGACATATACAAACACGCTACAGAGTTTTTAAAACAGTACCTCGAAACACACGCAGGAGAAACCGGTATAACTAATTCTAAAACTCCAATACAGTTACCGTGGGATATAACACGTAAGAACTTACACGATGCTTACAAAGAATACGGCCAGATATTAGAACCCGGCATAAAACTTATGGGATATTCCACATTCAGACATTTTATGAAAGAACAGTTTCCACATGTGAAATTCTGTAAAGCTGAATCTAAAAGCACATCAGGAAATGCCAACGCTCATCAAAACAGTAATGTCACTAACAGTAATAATATAGTACATCATCAGAATCATACGGAACTAAAAAACCAACAAGATCAAGCTGTTGCAGAACAACAACAACAACAACAACAGAGGAATCAAGAAGTTATTCAAAAGACAGTTATAACTGCTGCCGATGTACAGCAAGTTATACCGTTAGTTGTATCACAGGGAAATGATAATAATGCTGTGCAACACCATCAACAGACAACGTTTCTTGTCGCACCTGTACCTCAGCTTCTACCAAACGGTAGTAATCTAGTGTCAATGCAGAATGCAACTACCCACAGTGCTAATACTGCATTTCCCTATCAAATTACTAATACAGGTTATGTTATAAACGAACAAGGAAATATTGTTACGACTATGGCAAGTCAACATCATCCTTCCTATGCATTCAATCGAATGTAAAATACAAAACAGTATTAATGTTTTTAATTTATAAATTATATTGTGTAAATATATGTATATCTTTATAAATTTAGAAATACTATTGTATATTTTTCATGAAATAAGAAATATGTTAATTCATGAAATATATTTTTTTCTATACGAATGTGTTTTATTTACTTTAATAAATTAACCTGTAAAATTAGAAACCAGTTTTTTTATTAATTGTTTAATATATATTTATATTGTTATATATAAAATTAACAGATGATGTCGAAAGCGTGCGCAGTGAGTCTAGCAGTAGACGTTCTCAAAACGAGTGTTCAATTGGAACATCTAACCAAGCTGAGGAATTTGGAGTTCGTGATGTACTAGATCTTTTACAATCGCAATATGCGGTTATAACAGGTGGGAAGTCAAAAGATGGATGTCCGATTATTACATTCCCTGATAATTCTAATTTCCAAAACATTAGTGATATGGATTACCAAAGATTAATGCTTTATTTAACTTCAGTACCTTCGTAAGTATAATATCTATAAGTTGAGAAGTTCTACAATAAATTATATCATTTGTTATTATTTGGAATTTCATTTTAGTTTACAAGAAGCTGACCTGGGATTTCATTTGATTATTGATAGACGAAAAGGAAGATGGAATGCAGTCAAAGCAGTATTATTTAAAATTTCTGTATGTGATTTATTGGTAAAAAATGGGAAATAAATTAATTATCATGTTCTTTTTTTAAAGGCTTATTTTCCTGGTAATATTCATGTGGCATATGTATTACGGCCAGCAAGTTTATTACAAAAAGCTATATCCGAGGTTAGCAATAAATTATTTAAAGAAGAATTTAAATTTAAAGTAATAGTATGTAGTCGAGTTGATGAACTTAATAGTCATATCGACCAATCACAATTAACAGCTGATTTAAATGGAACATTAATATACTCACATCATGATTGGATTCAACAAAGAATCGTAAGTAATTTTATTTTATTTTATATATTTTTTTATTTGACTTTACTTTTGATTTCAGGAATTACAAAAATTTTCTACCATGACAAAAGAGCTTTCACAAAACCTTGATACCTTTTTATCTAATATAATGGAAACAGAGTTCCCAAATAATGTTGATGCAACACAGCAACTTTTACGCCAGCAAGGTTTATCTTATTCAGAATTAAAAGATGAAATTTTATCAACAGCAAAACACGGAGAAAATCTCTTAACGAGTATTCGAGAAAACCCTGCATCAAAATGTTCAGATCCATCTCTAAATGAAAATACAGATAGATTAGGAAACATTTTTGCAGCTGAGCGGTAAATTAAAATTAATAATTTAATTATTTTTTATTTATTTATTGGTGTTATTTATTATAGATTACTTGTGCAGTTAGAAGAAAATGAAAGGATTTTTGATGATATCTGGCAACAGCATTTTACCAAATTACAACAATGTTTAGAACTACGGCGTTTTGAACAAAATTTTAAAGAGTTGCAAAATAATTTCGATTCATACCTAAAGACAGTTGCAGAAATGACAGAAATAGGAGAAACTGTTGCTAGGGTAGATACATTGATACATGAGACATCTGCATTTCAAAAAATATGTACAAACGATATTGAAAGAGCTGAAGAATTAATTTCTAGTGGGAGACAATTAGTAAAACTAAGAAACTCTGTCTCTCTTAATTCTATAGAACCAAAATGTACAGAACTTAATCGAGTATGTGAAATATTAACTGAAAGGCTTTTAAAACGGTTTGATACATTAACAAAATGTAGAGACTTGATGGAAAGGATTGAGAAGGTAATATAAATTTAAATAGTTTTTATATTTTATCATGGTCTATTTAATTATTTATTATTAATAGGCAAATCAATGGTGTGCCAATGGTGTAGAAATATTAGCTTCACAACCAATTGAAAAATGTTCTACATCAGCAGAATTAACAGAGAAATCGTTACAAGAAATTCAACAGTTTGTTGCTTCAGCTGCCGAATTTGGATTGAGTAGTCCACGAGAATTTGATAACATGTTTCAAGAATCTATGACTGTAGAAACTAAAGCTCTAGTCACACAAGTAAATCTATCAGATTATATTTATAGTTTAAACAATACAATTACTATTTTTAAATTTTAGGTGTTACAAAGAATTGATGATGTGTGGTTGATGTGTGATAAACGAATAACAAATTTAAAAAAGCTTACATTACGTCCACCCAGACCGGTACAAACAGTTATACCAGAACCAGCAATGCCACTTCAACCATTTGGTGGTGCTCCAAATTTATGTAAAACCGTCCTAAGAAAAAATAACGTAATACTTTCAAAAGTAATCTTAAAATTTATCATTTTTAAGAAATGATTAATTATAATAATTTTTTTTTAATAGATGGATTGCACAGAAACAGTTGAATGTGGAGTACAAGCTGCTTATGAAGGTGATGCAGAAGTTAGAAACACAAGAAGAGGTCACACTTTAACAGAACTCTTAACTACTGAACGTATTTATGTAGATGAAATGGCTTCCATTCTACGAGGTTACAAAGATATCATACTTTCAGTTGAAGTTAATGCTCCTTCGATATTAACAGACAAAATTGGTATATTGTTTGGAAACCTTGACGAATTGCATATTTTTCATGGGAACACATTTCTCACAGACTTAGAGAACTGTATTCCATCTACAGATCTTGTAGCTTTATGCTTTGTACAGAAACGTGATAAGTTTTATCAACTGTACAGTTTCTACTGCCAAAACATAACTAGATCTGAACAGTTACGGGAAACGTTTACACCCGAAGCTGTCGCAATATTACAGCAGTGTCAACAGAAACTCGGCCACAAACTGCCATTAGCTGCATATTTATTAAAACCAGTACAACGTATAACCAAATATCAATTGTTATTAAAAGATCTGCTTCGATACAGTGATGACCAAAATTGTTGTCAACGACTGCAGGAGGCTTTAGACTGCATGCTAGTTGTTCTAAAATGTGTTAATGATAGCATGCATCAAATAGATATGACCGGTGTACCGCATGATTTATCTCAACAAGGAGAGTTATTACTTCAAGGTTCTTTTTCTGTCTGGAGTGAATCAAAGAAAGATTTAAGACTTCGTTTAAAAGCAATGCAACGACATATATTTTTATATCAAAAAGCTATGTTGTTCTGTAAACCTGCATCGAAAGCTACCCACAATAAAGCTACCTATCAGTTCAAACATTATCTAAAAATGTCTGAAATAGGTTTGACTGAATCTGTTAAAGGTGATTCAAGGAAATTTGAAGTTTGGTTACAAGGTAGACAAGAAGTTCACACTATACAAGCTTCTACATTAGAACAAAAACAGGCATGGGTCAGTGAAATTAAAAAAGTCTTGTTCGATCAACTAAAAGAACTCAAAGGAAAAAGAATACAACAATATTCAGCAGCCAATCATAAGTATGTTAACCACAACTCTGTTATTAAATTTAAATTAAATAATAATTATTTCATAGACCATTGCAACAAGCAACTCTCTGGAAAGATAATTCCTTGTCTTCTGAACGTGCAATGAGTCTAGATGCAGAAGTTCGAAGTACAACGTCAGAAGAAGTAAACGAAGGTAACACATGCTGGTCATCTGATTACAGTAACAGTGAAGATGAAGATACGTTTACAGGAACTACATCGACATTAATGGTATTTATTTTGTTGGTTACTTTAAAGCTAATTATTAATTATCATCAATACATATTTTCAGGGTGGAAGGTACATTGCTTTGGCTGATTATAATGGAGTTGGTAACAGTGAAGTCAGTATAAAAGAAGGAGACTGTTTTGAATTATTGAAAATTGGTTGTGCTGGTTGGTGGTTTGTCAAAAATATAGGTACGTAAATGTTTTAGTTATTTATGTACTTATAATAATATATTTGATATTTTTACAGTAACATCGGCTGAAGGTTGGGCACCAGCAGCTTATTTAGAGTCGGCAAATCGTAAAAGCTCTCGATGTCGTAGTCAAGATAGACTTAGTGATCACTAAGTGATTTATTTATGTAGTGTATCGAAACCATGTATAATAGAAATGTATACTTCAAATATAGTGAATACTTAGGGTGGTCTAATTACTATTTGCAAATAAATTCACTCCTATCAAGTCCAAATACTGTTGTTAATCACTTCATTTGTATAAATTTATTTGCTTCAATACTCAGACCACAACAAGTATATTAGAGTTCAATACAGTTTTACAGGACAAATATAAAGGAAGAACATATATGTATATGTATGGCATTAACTACGCTTAAAATAATGTATTATTATTAATACATAAAATAATATAAAATTAGCGAAATTAAAAGTAAATATACTAGTATATCGATTATACAATTTATTAATTATTAATGTACTGCTTGTTAAAGTTATTTTACATTTCTGTTATACAGATGTATGGATATTAGGTTGTTAATGTTTGCAAACTTATTTATTTAATTATAAGGTAAGTTATTTGTTAACTTAATTAATATAATAAATAAATGGGTTAACAAATAACTAAACTAATATATGTGTGATTATACATAGGTATATACATATATATTATATTTTGTTATTAGTCAGTCGATTATTATATGTCTCTTTTGTGATTTATATTTGTAAAAATTAGCAAAACAGATTAGTGGTATAATTAAAAATTTAACCTGCACTTATTTGATAAGTATATATAAGTACCTATATAATTTTAATAATATATTCAAATTTTAGAAATGCACTCATTTATAAATTTGATAAAATAATATTTCGTTACAATTATATGTACAGTTAATTTATTTAATTTCAATAGTTTAAAAAAAATTATTTAAAGAAAAAAAAAACAATATGCGGACTGCTAAAAATTTGTACAAAATTAATTTTAAGTTGATAATTGAAAAAAGAATTTTAAATATTATGTATTAACATAAAGTATTCAATTTTTGATACTCGTTCTAGCATTAATTTTATATAGTTTTATACATTAAATGTTCTTTAAAAATATAACATTCAAGACTTTGTATTTGAAAAATGTGATAAAAATCACTTGAATATATTTTTTTAAATTTCAAATACGAATACTGGTAACCAATCAAACAAACCAATCACATCAGTATTCTAAAAAAAGTCAATTCCATAATATGTTATGCAATATGGACTTTAATTATATTATTGTCATTCGATATAAACTAGACGAACCAAAGTATTTATTGATGGATTTATAATTATGCCCCATACACACAGTATATAGCTAAAGCCGACTCTAAGGCCTATTGACATGTCACAGATATTTTTGTTTTCAACAGTTTTCGTATGAAAATGTTGTAACCAAAAACCTGTAGTTTACACATCAGTTCAAGTATACTGAAATTTGGATTGTTTTGCATTTTTATATTACGACAAATGTGTACTTGCAGACTGATAAATGATAACTGTCATTTGAAAATAAAGTAAGAAATGTCATAAAAGACTGAGTGCTGGAAATTAAGTGATATGTCTTCCACATGTCATTGATGTATTAAAATAAATGTTATTTAAGTGCAAAGTGGCTCTGTGTGCTGGACCCTGTAGGTTCTTAAACTTTTTTAACTTGCAATCTCTTTTTCACAGGAAAATAATAATTGTAAAAAGAATTAAAATGGAGCATATACATATAAAAATAAATCTTTACGTAATCTCAAGTTTAAGAATCACTGCTTATAAATCCATTTTAAGATTTCAAGTTATATTATATCCGTTTTTTAAATTGTATTATTTATTATCTATATTCAACATACTGTTCATTTATAACTGCCAAAAGCTAAATATTCAATTGGAATGTTTGATTTTGAGATGCCATTTGCATTATAACGATACCAAGTAAGAGTTAAATTTAATTGTTCAAAACAAACGCGAATTCGAAATAAATATTAGTATAATATACTCAGGTAGTTTCAATTTAGTACTGAGACATCCATGATTGAATTTTCAAAGTACATGACAATACATTTTCACTATAATGATGACTTTTGGCCGTTTTCCTAATACTACCTCGAAACTAAGAACCAAATGCATCATGAATCTATTATGAATTTGATTGTTACTTTTATAATTATTACTATTGTATTACTACGATGCATTGTTAATCACTATTTTACTTGTGATAGTTCATCATTTTGTAGTTACATATTTTAATACATAATTGTGATAAATTATATAATGTATTTGATTTCTATTACCTTAACTCCATTATGTAAAAAGTTTTCAGGCATTCCGAATTTCACATTTGATTTATACATAGGTACACTATCACTAACACAACGTAGTAGTATGCATAAAAACATTTTTCAGGAACAAAATGCTTTTAGAATTTCACATTTAGCTAAATTCAACAATCATGTTTTTAAATATGACGTTCTTTGACATAGAGAGTACACTTATACAAATAGACATTGATGAAATATATTGATACGAAGATCTCTGTTTCACTTATTTATTCTATGGAATGATTCATAGATAATATAGATGGCAGGAGTATCTTTATTCTATGGATGGCAGCTGTCAAAATTCTGTGCTGTCAAATGACATTTGAAATAAACATTTTATAAATTATTACATTATTATAAAAATTAATGAAAATGGAAGAAAAAGAAAGTTCAGCTAATGACTTTACAGATATAAATGACATTTTGAATTCTATAAAACGTGTTATTATTGAGAAAAATGGTAAATAACGTATAAAACATAATTTTGACTGTTGGATCATTCATTATATTATAGTATCTAATATTCCGTCTAATATATTATTTCAGTTGAAAATTTTAATAAAATGATCGATATTAAGAAAGACTTATTAAATTTAAATGTAAACATTGAAACCAAGACTAAAGAGCACGAAGCATATGAACTTGAGGAAAAAGTTCTTTCTTCGGAACTACAAAAGATAGACGAGGAAAAGCAACTTTTAGAAGAAGAGCTGAAGAAAAAGAAAGAAGAGGCAATTAAACTTGAATTAGGTAAAACATTGTACCTTTTAAACACCTTTTCGATTTTTATATATATGCATTTTTTTTATTTTTAGCAAAGAACGAACTCAAAACAGAATTGAAAACCACTCATGAAGCAATTAAAATGGCTGCACATTATTATAAAAGTGCTTTTAATATTCATCTGGAACTAGAAAACACAAATGAAGACATTTTTACTCTACGCTTTTTTACCCAAAGTAAAAATACTGATCAGTATTATGTAAAAGTACATATGAACAGAGAAGAAATAAGTTGGAAATGTAAATATTGTATTTCTATAACATCACATATACATTTTTAATTATTATTTTATATTTTAGTGCTTGATATGGTACCTCGCCCAGATAACTTTGAAGAAATAGCAGAACATTTAAAAACTACAGGCGATATTCAAGGATTTCTCGGATTTGCTCGTAAAATTTTCATAAAAATGGGTGGCCACGATTAGTCATTTATGTATAGATGAAGTATTTAAAAACTATGTTTCTTGAACCCTAACATCTAAATTATTGTAAGCAGCAAAAAGATAATTCCAGAGTTACAAGGATTTGTTTTAAGATGAAAACTGCCATTTACGATATTTCGGTGGATAGGGTTCGATATGTTATGATGTATTGTATTAAAAAAATTTAGGAGTCATAGAAATATTGATTTTGTATTTGTTTTATTTCCATTAATAAATACACTATTTATAGTTTAATAAAATACTATTGTTTTTTTATTTATTTTATCCTAAAAAAGTATAGGTACCTATTGAGAAAGTTTTTATGTACGTGGGGGGGGGGGGGGGTGTTGTCTGAGATAATCTAAAAAACTAATTTTGATGAAATATGTACCAAAAAGAAGGGTACATTAGTCCGTTAGCTGTGGAAGTAAAGTAATAATCCTAAGGGTAAGTACAATAAGGTTTTATAAATAAAAATCCCATTAATAAATTGATTTATCTTATTTTTCATCAAATAAACTATATGGTTAATACATTTATTTAATGTTTTAACACATATGGGTGTATTAAAAAAATAAAGAAATTGCAAAAATGGTTGTTACTTACACTGATTTCATGACACTTAAAATATAATGATTTTTGTTGACAATGGACATAAGTTAAGTACAATATTTCGAAGAACTTACTTTTTATAATTATCTTAATTAAATTATAAGAATTTATTTTCGTAGATAAGCTTGATTATTTTTTACATTTAGCAGTAGGGTAATTAATAATAATACAACAATTATAAAATACTGTCCATATAAATAATAAAAACATATTTACGTAGCACGATTGTCATTTAACAATCATTATAATTGCATATATTGCACAATAAAGGATCTCGCAAAATCCTTATGGGAAAGGACTTTCGATCAAACTCTTTGAAACTTTGGATTCTGATAGTCCTTGATGAGTAAATCAAAAATGTCAATGGGTACTAAGTCCTAAAAACTCAAACTTTTAAGATATAGCCCTCTGAAGTTGGGAATCATTATTGTTTTGAATATACAATAAATTTTTTTGTAGAACCTTAATTTTCGCATAACTATTTGTATGTGTTCCCAAAGATGTATACAGGTATAATCGATTGCCACCATAAAAAAATTATTTGGCAAATGGTAGCACTTAAATCTTATTGTTATGTTTTTTTATTATAAACCAATTCAATTGTTTCATAGAACTAGCAATATTAAAAAAATAATAATAGCCGAGAACCTGCTCTGAAAAATTATTTATCTATAGGTGAAAATCGCACTAAAATCGGTACAGTAGTTTTCGAGATTAACGGTAAAAGATACAAAATTTTCTTTAAATTAAAGACGAGCATGATCCCCAACTTCAGAGGGCTATATCTTAAAAGTTTGAGTTTATAAGACTCAGTGCCCATTAAGACTTTTGATGTAATAAAATTTGATGCATAAGGATTCTGCGGGGTCCTTTGCAGATTTTAAAGTAAAATACAAAAATTGTTCAATGTTAATCGTACTTCGCGATTAGGTATAGAAAACATTTGTTAAAATTAAATAATATCTACATATATCCTATGCAGAAACTGAAATAATTTGTACAAAAAATATATTTATGTTATAATATATTAAAGAAAAAAAAATATTGTTTTCATAACTGAAAACTCTTCAGTCTTTTGATGTCTTTACCAAAATATACTAATTGCAGTTTCAATTAGTTTTGGGTAATTTCACTTTAAAGTCAAATTATATTTCTAAATCTAAATAAACAGTCAGTCATAATGATAAAAAGTACCTACTGTACATTTGACTAGAAAAATAAATAAATAATCATTACTTCTGTAGGTGGGATGAATAAAATTTTTCAATTTTATATTTTTAAAAGGTATACAATTTTTCGCCACAATTTAACAATAACTGGTAGGCTAACTTGAAACAGTCGATCTGCGGCATTTTCTGTGTTTTTATTAATTTCCTTTTAATGATAAGTTTGAAGAACACTGTTAATTAAGAACAGGTTCTACTGAAGTTAAGTTACCAGCCACTGTTAGTAGAGTTATTCTAGAAAATAAAATTTATGATTTATTTAAATTGGTATAGCAATTCCTCGATTTATTGATAGATTTTGGTCTTAATTGAATTTTATAACATTTTATACATCAAATACATCAAATAAATATATGATAGACATCGTTAAATGACAGACATATAGAAAATAATTGAAATATATGATTTAAATCAAAATATAGTATACATTATATATTTACGAAAACCGGTCAGTTATTTTTTTTCTAAACATTGCGAAATCTAACTATGATTTTTTTTCTTTTCTGGGTACAAAATACCCGGCGATGCATATCTAATGTTTGATGGTGATTATCGAGAATTTACTATATATGTAGTATACATGATCCTTACCCAAAACTTTTCCTATTTGTTACAAAACTGTAGCCATGTAAAAATACCATCGGTTTAGATTTGTTATATTTTTCTATAGACGTATTAAGGTGAGATAAACATTAAAACGAACCATCTGATTGTGTTAGCTCCTCTCTCTTGCCTGCATTCATAGGCGTCCGCAAATAAAAACAAGGGGGGGTGCTTCATTCTTCCTTAATTTTCAATTAAAATAATTAATCTATGTGATGCAATTATGAATATAAGTATACATTATGTTAACCCTTGAAAAATGCATGCAGGCACCTATGCTTGCATATATACAGACATGTTTTTTACATAAACTCTAACATATATATATGAAAATAACAGTTCAACAAGCAATTTTTTTCCAACATAGGTAATATCTATTAACTATCGTGTTAGATGCACCAGCTCTTGATTCTAGACTCATACATTCGTACTTTACACATACTAACAATGTTCAATACTCTCAACAATTCAAACATGTCTCCCAGTGTTATGAAAAATAAAATTTACTATAAAGATGTTAGGTTGCAATCGCACACATAATATTAGAAGTTCATTTATACACTAACACACATATTTAAATAGAAATGGCATAATGTTACACATGTACACAATTTTTAATTATTAATTACCTAATGAATGTTATTGCATTAAGACCGTCAATACCACACAAAAAACCGTACAATGTAGTAATTGTAATATTCATCTAAGTATTTGTTAAAAACAGTATGTGCGGTTACCCAAACAAATATTGACGTTCTCCGCATCGTTAGCGGGGGTGTACCTCGTCCCGGCACGCGGTATAGTCCCTGCATGTCCCGGAACTGTCGCCTGTACCATCCTGGTGCCAGGAAGAGCTGGTCCGGCCGGCGGGACGTGCATCGCAGCACCGGGTCCCAGACCTGTAGGAGGCGGGACTTGGCCGGCGTTGGGTGGCATCCCGAACGACACGGACGTAACTTGGGGTCAGCCGTAGTAGTAGTGGCTGTCTGGCGCTCTGGCCAGTCCTCTAGGCGCGTCCTCTGACCTCTGGATCGTGTGGAACGTGGTCGGCGGTTGGCGCATTTGATACGCGCAGTGAGAATGGTCGCTGTAGCCTACGACGGATACGACGCCGCGCATGTTGTCCTGGTGGACCGGCACCGGCAGTGGAGTCGACAGGACTATGTCGTCGTTTATGTAACTGATATCGTCCCCGAACCCGTTTGGCAGTGAGTGTTCGTTAGAACTACTCTGGTATTTGTTATCTTCTTTCGCAGCTTTCCGTCGACGGTGTCTGCGCACTAGAACCTGCGCAACGATCAAGATGGTGCAGATCAGGATTCCCGAGGCGACGCTCACGATGATATACAAGTATAGATAATCAGGGCTGTTATCTGCAATACAAAATATCAAATTTAATACCTTTTATGTTAATATTTGTATTACCTGTAAATGAATTCAATACAACCACACTATAACAGGTTAAAAAATTCACTTGGGCTTAGAAATCCTTTTTAATATAATAATATACCCTTAATCCATATGTATTATTGTTTCTTTCTGAAGCAATACTGTTGGACGAAATCAATAACATAGTTAAATTAAGAGTATATTCTTATATTCAGAAAAATTGTTTTCGTTATATATGTATACAAGAAAGATTTTTTGGCCTAAGTTAACGTTTCTACCTGTTCACACATTAGTTACACTAAAAATAAAGATCAAAATAAAAACAAAAGATCAACATAAAAAGAGTTTAGTATACAATAATCCCCCTATTTTGAAACGAGACGAAATGTTATCAAAATATAAAAGGTTTCACTATATTTCAAAATTTCTTCTATGAGAATAAATAGAAAAAGTTTTGATCTTCTCTTTTACGTGTACGATACGAGAAAAGGTTAAGTTCAAGACGAAACTATCAGTTATAAAGTTTATTAAGATAAGAGCATCTAAAACACGCGGATGAAGCCGCGGAAAATTTCAGTGGCATAATAATAAAAATACATCGACTACTTTATATCTCTGAAGTATGACGTTACATAAGAAAATTAAATTAACTAATTTGTGGTAATTAATTAGCGAGATTTTTAAAGAAAACACTTGAATTTAATATTTCAGGTTGTAAAATCAATGTTGCGAACTTTTTATTCACCTGTATATATATGCGTGTGTTTGTAAGTGTGTATGTGTGCATGCATGAAATCATGTTTGTGTGTACGTAACGGATTTGGTAAAGGAAATTGTTTACATTGAACAGCAATAGATTATCCAGTGATAAAACATAATCTCATCCCTTGAGAGCAATACGTATACATTTGTCTACCCTACAATTATATATTTACCATAGGTCTGTTTCAAATTGATATCAAATGGGAATATTGAGTTTGTACCAGCGTAAGTTATTTCTTTGAATCTTTTAATTAATAAATGTCAAAGCAGAGTAAATACTTAGTGAAATCTTGACAGTAATTTGTGTAGCGCTATTTTTTACAATTCTGAAAGACTCTTTTACAAGAGGCGGTAATAAATTTAGGACAAAAAGTACAGAGCGTCTATAAAATGTGTACCAAATATACGAGACTTTAAAAGATAAAACAAACCTTTTAATTAGTACGAAATTATTTTTAATTAAAAATTTCTATATTTGTAATTAATGTCAAAATTAACTGAACTGTGATATTATAAGTACGAAATGTTCCGAAGACAAAAATATCAACTTATTGTTAGCCTTATAATAATAAAAATTAATATACTTTTATTACAATTAACCAGGAAAGTAGAAAGTTTTATGGCGCCCAGCGTAAAAAACACATAAAAGCACTGCAAGGTAAATGAATAGTTTTTCAAAGAAATTAAGAACGTAAGTAAATGTACATATGTATATGAAATAAATTCATGCGCAGTTTATTTTCCCTGAAAAATTCTACTTTACAAAAAAATACAATTAGTGTTCCGTGCCATCAGCCCCCCCCCCCACTGAAATTATTGAAAATTTTTAAAAACGTGTAAAAAATCATAATTTTGGACAATTCGCTTATACCGCGGTTAACATATAACGCGGGCAGATACGCCCAACACAAACCCACGTTATAACCGACTTCCACTGTACATTAATTTTTAAATACAAGTATAACGTAAGTTTATTGCTTCCTCGTCATATCGAAGATATAAGAAACTAAAAAAAGCGTATGTTACTTTTAAATTAAGTCAACTATAACTTAAAAGAGCTGTAACTTCAAATCCGCTTGTCGTAATGATTTCAAATTTAAGTACAAAAAACTAGATTTTTTTACAAAAATTTTAAATCTGCGATTTCTAGTTCCCATGTAATCGAGGTTTTCCCGCCCCACACATTTGAGACTTCTTGGTTCGCGGTCCGCGGCCCGCGGCATAGCACATGCATATGTTACTTTTATTACATTTGTGCGCGACCCGCGGAATGATTCGTGGACACATACATCTTTATTTATCTTATAATAATTGCATACATCCGTTTACATGTATTATGTGTTCTTGGACGTCGCGAGTCTCGAGTCGGCGTCGCGGGCCGCGACGCCCTCGGAATATTTCGCGGGATACGTTAATGTTACTTACACATAAACCCATGCATGATTTTATTCCCGCGGTATGCGTATGTGACAAATTCCACGCGATCTAATTATCAATCAAACCACACACCTTTTTTTTACTATTTACATACGCGCGCCCCGCGAATTAATTCGCGAAACATACAAATAAACCACATATTCAATAAATACACACCGCGAGATCGCCGTCTCTGTATAGCAATCAAAGCTCACGACCTACCCTCCAAAACTTTTAATTTTAAATAAATAAAACAACGGTCACCCCATCCAAGTTTTGTCCGATGGTGACCCTGCTTAACTTTTAAGTTAAGAACTCGCATATTCAATATAGACTACTCACTGACCCTGCGCTGTATATTTATTGATGAATAAAATAGTACGTTTTTATAATATGTATATGCAAATATTATACTTTAGTTTATCATTAAATCATTAAATATTTAGTAATTAATTAATTATTGATACTAATTAAATCATTAGCGATAGAATATTTAATAGATAACTTGTTAGAATGTTTTGCTTTAATATAAATGATGAAGAAATTACATATTATTATTTCATGTGAATTGAGAAAGTTTAGGAACCTCTGTTAATAAAAATAATTGCTTTTTCGCCATATCGAAGATACGGGAAGCTTTGTGATTGTTTTCAAATGAGAAAAAAATGATCTGATTTCCAAATTTTCAATCTAGGTTATGATATACATTTTTCGTTCCATGTCTGTCTGTCTTTCTCTTGAATTCTTATCACATGTATAACTCATGAACCACTGAACCGATATTTATGAAACTTGGTTGGTTATTTGGGTCTTTGGTGAATTTAGCACTTGGCATATATAATTTTTTTAATTTATATTGAGTAAAACTTTTAAATACTATGGTAAATTATTGTAAACATTTTTGTAAATATCTCAGGATTTATTTATTAATTTTTAATCCCCTTTTTTGTTTATTATTTTGTATCTATGGTTGGTTAGATTTAAAAAAACGTATTTCAGATTTATTTATTTTGTACAAGCAACTCAAATAATAATTAATATAAAAACGTTTTCATATATGAATAAATTCATTATAGAGATTTCAGAGAAAAAATGTAAAACTTTGTATGCATGTTATTTACACAGTGAAATAATATACACAAATGTAGACAAAAGAAAGGCAATATAATTTGCAAAATGTACCTACATATGTAATTATGTCAAATTTAAATTATATGTCTGTTTTATAAAAAGTATGACACGCAATGAGGGTATATTGTTACATAAACAAATGTCCCAAATACAGAATATGGCTGTCAAATGTTCATCCCTACACTATATTATTGTATACATATTTCACGTTCAAATGGAATAATAAAGCAAAAGCATTTTAAAAGAAATTGTTGTCTGTCATAAATATCAATTTAAAATTCTTAAAGTAACTGTAAATTAAAAAAAATATTACGCTATTTGAAAAAAATTGGACCAACACGTGAATAAAAATTTAAAACATTTTTTTTTATCTCTTGAAATTTACACAAAATATCAAACAATTATACAACTAAACCTTAGCGAAAACCGGAGTAAAATCTGTTCAGCATACGGAAACATACCTACAAGCCGGAAGAAACTTATCGGCGCACCGAGATGTTTCTCCCGGGCGTTAGTCTACGAGCAGTGGAACAACCGAAACGTCCCCAACACAGGTTTACATCGTACTGATCCAAAGGGCGTGCTAAAGCGGGATGCGCAGAGTACGCAGATACGTTTGTCGCGCAATCAGCTGAGATACAAGAGTGGGAGAAATCGGCCGTATAACATATCATTCTGTCAGTCGTATCCCAACCATATTATTGTATATGTGTCCAAAATAAGAGTGGAATACATGGGGATATCCTAAACGGTAAGAGATACAGATGTGGTTAAATGAGATGAATTATTTGTAAGAAAGAGGTGAGTATTACTACATAAAAAAATACTCATAATTTTATGTGGCTCAAGCGGTATACCCAAATAAGTAAAAATTCGGAATCTCTTTAAATGGATATAACTTTTTTGTCAAAGTAGATAGGTAATTTTTGTTTGCAGTTTCTTAAAGCACTTTTTTGTTTAAAATTAATACGTGTATTTAAAAATTTTATAACACTTTTAGTTTCCTAGTTACAAGCCCTAACTTTAGTTTTTCTTATGGGTCACTAAGTTGGCTAGAGAATATTTGAACGTGGTTTTTAATCTACTTTACAACGATATATCACTTGTCACTCATATTTTTGAAAATGAGTCGAAATACTAAATACCAGTGATATTTATAAAGTATTTTATTATAAACATTTAAGTAGGCCATGATAAACAAAAATCACAATAGCAACAATCAAAATAGCAAATGCATATTTAAAAACATTAAACTATTACAAAAAAACATGTTTTTACTTTTTTTCGATAACAGGTATGACATGTGTCATATCGCTGTAAAGTAGAGTAAAAAATACGTTTAAATATGATATAGCCAACTTAGTGGCCCATAAGAAAACCCGAAGTAAAGGCTTGTAACATAAAATACTACTATAAGGAACCGCAAACAAAAAGTACCTATCTACTTTGACAAAAAAGTTATAGCCATTTAAAGAAATTCCAAATTTGCATTTTTTTGGGCATACTGCCTAAACTACATAAAATTATTAGTATTTTTTGATGTAGTAATACTCATCCCTTTCTTAATCTCATTTAACCATATCTGTATCTCTTACCATTTAGGATATCCCCATGCATTTCACGTTTATCTTGGACAGCCTGTATATTGTTTTTATTATTGCTATTTGTTCTTTATAGTAAATAAATGGAATCCGAATACTAGTAGTTACTATGTATAGATATAGATTGTTAATGCATATGAAATTAAAATTATTATTTTTTTATAAATCGTTACGCCACTGTTTAGTAGTTAATCATTTCTACTTCGGACTGACTTATGTATGTAAATTAGGAGCTCCCGAAATACGTACAGGGGTTGTATAGTATAGTATATTGTATAGTATAGATAGCATCGGATGTTTTCAATATGTCCCCAAGATGAATTAATGTTTAAAGTTGTTTTCACTTACGAGTACGACAATGGCTCTAACAGCGACCCGTGTTAGTGTGGAGCGATGTCTTGTATCCAAGTAAACGGATGCGCCTATTGTTAGGTGCGTATCTGTTCGTCTAGTCGCTCTATTGTCTAATAGATTATTTGGATCTGTCGAGGTAATTGCTTGTAAAATTATTTGCTGCTATTTTGATAGTCGAGTGCTCGAGATTGAATAAAAATCGATCCTTCTCTTTTTATATCTTTTATCTCTCTTATATTTCAATCTAAAATGTTTTCAGTGCCGGGTTTATCAACAAACTGCAGCCTAGACTTTCTTATATACAGGGTCTGGATTTCCTAGCGTACTTCCGGTAGGAGATAGAAAAAAAGTTCGATACATAAAATTATTGGTTTGAAAAGATCAACGTCCAACAAATTACAAAGATTTTTTAAATGTAAATTCCTGCAATGTTTTGCGATGTCATTTTTTTAACCTCTATTCGTTTTAAAAAATATGAGGTCCTTTTCCAAGACGAAAATTTATACTTTTGTCTTTTTTGAGTTACATCGTCTACAGACAGACATACACGTAGTACAAACGCAATACAAAATTTTTTTTTAAATGTAAAATCCTGTAATATTTTGCGATGTAATTTTTTAACCTCTACATTCGTTTTAAAAAATATGAGGTCTTTTTCCAAGACGAAAATTTATACTTTTGTCTTTTTTGAGTTACAGTGTCTATAGACAGACAGACACGCAGATATCACGGTGAAAATAGTCAGAATGGATTTAGGAAATGTCAAATAGACATTTCCATCAAAATCAATTAGAAAAAAATCGATTTAACAATATTTAGTTATACTATATGTATTTCATACATTAACATAATAAAAAAATTTAACTCAATTGTTTAGCCTTGAAAATTTTAACCTGGGTTAAAGCAATTTGTCTAACCACATAGTCTTGGAATTACATTTGACATAAATGACGTTAAATGCCCCTAGTTAGCCTATTTTATGTATTTTATTCAGGTGTACTGGAATTTAATTAATTTTAGAAGCGATTACAGCTCAACACACACACACACACACACCCATACTTATCTTGCCGAAATGCTCGCTGAAAAGATATTTCGTAACAAAGGATAAAATCCGTTATGAATCAAATAAAAGCAAAATTAACAGTTATCTTAAAAAAAACTTTAAATGTAATGGTCCCAGTTTTGAAGAATCAGATATTTTTTTTATTTACATATTATAAATGTTTTGAGGTAAAAAAACTTTTTTTATTTCACCCCCCCCCCCAAATTAACAAAAATCACGTAGTACGTTAATTAATGATATACTCTTTTATCAATATAGATTTATACAATTTAATCATTTTAAAAGAAAACTCAGTAGGTAATATCTATATTTTTATGATAGGTATTGCAATTTCTAAACTTTAGAAATATATATCTTACCTTATTTATTTGTATAATGTAAAAAAAAATCTTTGTAGATTTTGAATTAATGTAATTATATTAAAGTGCTTTAAAAAGTCTTTTCGTATGAATAAATACCAGAAACAAATTAAACAAATTAAACAAAATAATTAACTTAAGAGCATTGTACAATGTTTATTACAGTATAACTTAGATATGTTGATATTGATATTTATAATATGGATATTAAAAAACAGAAATAAAAAAATATATCTGCTTTAATACAAAAATGACGAAATAAATAATAATTAATTTAGGAATTATTATACATAGACAAATTGTAAATATGTATATTTATATTTTTTTCTGTAAAATTGCAATTTTTTTAAATCACTAAAAAAGACCCTAGAAATCAATAATAATTTTGTTACCTTTCCGCGGCTAATCCGCAATAACCGATTTTGATGAAATTTGGCAGGGAAATGACATGGGTAACTCTGTATCATGAAAAATTGATAGGATAAAAAATACAAATTTCATGCGGACGTATTAAATAAGTCGAAATATGTCATTAAAATTAGCCATTTTTGATTCTGGAAAAAATATATACTGTGTTCGATTTGGGCTATAAAAAAATGTAATTAAGTAACAAAAAGGTTCCTTGTAATGTAATTAATACGTCTAAATCAGCGGTCTTCAAACTGTGTTCCGCGTTACCTCTCTGGAGATTCAGCGAGTCAAAATAAAAATTATAAAGTAAAAAATATAAAGATTATTGAAAATTAATGCATTCTTAGAAGTTATTAGTGTGCGTAAAATAGCTGTGTGTATTTTTCTGCGTTTATAGCTAATCTCAATAGTATAAATACTTGCATAATGACCAATTCTCGTGGGAAAGGGTTTGCCAAAAAATCTATATAGTTCTAAGGGTTCCGTAAGTCGAAAAAGTTTGAAGACTACTGTTCTAACCGACGCATTGCGACAGATTTATAAAAAAAATTCAGCGGGGTTCACCAAAATTTTTTTATAGTTCTAAGGGTTCTCTGAGTCGACACAGTTTGAAGATCACTGGTCTAATCGACGAATTGCGACAGATTTATAAAAAATAAAACGGGCAAGTGCGTGTTGGGCACGCACATGATAGGGTTCCGTAGTCATTCTCACTACGATTTATAAAAAGTATTTTTCAAAATTTTCGTGACTGAAGGGTTAAAATCAAAAAGTCATTTGACTTTTATTATTGCATTTTAGGAGACCTATCAAATGACACCCCACTCAATGGGGTAAATGAAAAAAATGTGAGTTCACTTTTCAATCTATGAAAAGGGGGTTCAAAATATTTTTGACAATGTTCGTTATAATTTTCAGTGAAAGAACTAATTAAAAGCTACATTCTAATTTTTTTTCAGATTTTTTGAATCGATAGTTTAGAAAATAGAGGGGGGGGGGGGACGCTCTGACAGCGACATTAAAACGCAAATATATCGCGACTGAAGGGTTAAAATCAAAAAGTTATTTGACGTTTTTTATTGCATTTTACGAGACCTATTAAATGACACTCCACTCAATAGGGTAAAAAATGTAAGTTCAATTTTCAGTCTATGAAAGGGGGGTCCAAAATATTGTTGACAATGTTCGTTATAATTTTCAGTGAAAGTACTAATTAAAATCTACGTTCTGGAATTTTTTCAGATTTTTCAATTGATAGTTTAGAAAATATAAGGGGGGGACGCTTTTTTAATGACTTTGGAGAGAAAATACATCGTGATCGAAGGGTTAAAATTAAAAATTTCTGTTACACTTTTTGTTGCATTTTATGAGACCTTTCCTACGACACCCCATTCAATGGTGTAGGTGAATTTTTTTTTTTGAAAACACTTTTCATTTTATGAGAGGGGGGTCTAAAAAAATTTTATTTTCAAAAATCTTATCATTTCTGTTTTTGGGTCATTAATCTGCGACCGTATGCCAAATTTCATCTTATTATCTCAAAATTTTTGAAGACGGACGGACATGGAGAAACTATAAGGGTTCCTAGTTTTCTACGGAACCCTAAAAATCAGCGGGGTTCACGAAAAATTTTTATAGTTCTAAGGGTTCTCTGAGTCGACACAATTTGAAGATCGCTGGTCTAATCGACGAATTGCGACAGATTTATAAAAATTCTTCAGCGCGTCTCGCAAATTGATTAGTTGCGAAAAAAAGGTTTGGGAAACTGTGGGCTCTCGCGATATATAGTGGTTAATAAACTGTTTAAAAAGGACTGTAGATTCCACCTTTATTGTCTGAAGGACACTAAGAAACACGAAGCTTTATTTGCTAGTAGAAAATAAAAATATACAACAACGCAAATAGCAACTTATGTTAAAGTGGAAAATCCGTATGTTATATGTATAGTGTACAAGACACCAAATAAACAACATAATTTTATTGTTGCAACTACAATTTATCGTAATTTTTGTAAAGCAGGATAGGTAGTCGGTTAATATTATTTGACTTGTTTATTTTATTTTCCTGTATTATTTTTTATTTTCCTGTATTATTCTTTATTTTCAGTGTGAGCGAAAAATGAAATACGGCGTTTTTCTTTAACAACCCGGGAAAGAATTGTAGATCTGCAGAGATCTACTCAGATCTCGACAGATCTGCATCATATTTTTCACTGGTTTTTGATCTGTGGAGACTTACAAAGATCTACAATGACTTACAAAAATCTAAAACGATTTATAAAGATCTTTGAAAATTCATGAATTTTAAAGTTGAAAAATCAATAATTTTCAACGTTACAATGATCTTAAGAGATATTTGTAGATCGTTGTGGATCTTTGTATACCGTTGTAGATCTTTGCAAGTCTCCACAGATCAAAAACCAGTGAAAAATATAATGTTATCTCAAAATGCTTTGTCGAGATCTGACAAGGGAACCTTTTCAAGTCGAAAATTCGTATCGAGTTTAAACTTTGTATATAGTTAGAGGAGGTCAAGATAAGTAAGAAAAAAATTATCTTAGCTGCGGTAAAACGGTTTAAGGGGGTGAAACACCCCTATGAAAATGTGCAAAATAATCATATTTTTTCAAATAACTCTGAAACTAATGAAAATTTAAAAAAATCTGCAATACAAAATTTTTATGATTTTTTATGTTCTTTTGAATGGCGATAGTCAAATTTTGAAAAAATTAAACTGTTAACCCCCACCTCCCACATAAAAAATCATTAAAATTTTGTATTGTAGATTTTTTTAAATTTTTATTAGTTTCAGAGTTATTTGAAAAAATATGATTATTTTGCACATTTTCATAGGAATGTTTCACCCCCTTAAACCGTTTTACTGCAGCTAAGACAATTTTTTTCTTACTTATCTTGACCTCCTCTAACTACATACAAAGTTTAAACTCGATACGAATTTTCGACTTGAAAAGGTTCCCTTGTGAGTAGATCTCTGCAGATCAACAATTTTTTCCCGGGAGTTTTTTTTTGTATACTAGTATATAAATAATTCAGGGGTCAAGTTAACTAAGTCCATGCGTGCTAAGTAATTTATTTTACATATGATCGGTTTAAACCGAGTTAGCAGTAAATTTTAAATGTATATGAAAATCGGATTACAAATACATGATAAAATGCCACAAAAGAATGTAGCTTTTTTAATTTGTAAATGCAAATCGAATACAGTTGACTAAAAATATCAATTAAAAATTCAATTTACGAAAATATCGTAACGAATATCTTCCCACACGGACTCAACTAGATTGCGTCAATTTTTATAAAAGTTGATTCACACGAGCGTAATAAATTCGTACAAAAAAAATTTCAATATTTTAGTTTTAACTGAAACAACATTTATATAAGTACATATATGTAATACTACCTTACATAATATTTTTCATTATGCGAAATTTTCAAAGAGCAAGTACCTTATAAAGAAGATTTCAAATGAACACATTTTTTAATATATAAAACAATTGTTATTAGGCACCTACCATATTTTTTTAATAGTATAAGCATATGAATTGTTATACAGAGTGAATATACATTTTTTTTTAATTTGGTAATTTTGTTTAAGTAAATGTGATTTTAATGAAAAATAATGAAAATTATTGTTTATACAGTAAGTTATGATTTTCCTTCTTGTTTTCTTAAAGGTATTTTTATTATTTCGGTACTACCCAAAATTAAGTTGGGCGTGTGAGTAATTTTCGCTCACGATCACTCACAGATTGTATTTTTTACTCAATCCCAATGACGCTTATGACATAATTTAATAAATTATGTTATAAATAAAATTTTTAAGTGTGTTTGACTGTGAAAATTTTAATTTTGAGCCATGAAATATGACCCAAAATTTTTGAATTTTAGATTTAGTTAAAATTATGTTTATTTAATAGAAAATGATGTGAAAAGTTGAAATTTTCAAACCGCAGGTCTGTATCTGTCATCGTTCTCGAGATATGGCCTTTTAAAGTTTTAGTTTTCTAAAAATTTTGGAGAAAAATGGTTGTAACTTTTGAACGTGTGGTCGGATTTGATTTTTGTTGACAGATTTGGAATCAGCGCATCAAAATCTATATAATGACATGTGTAATACTTTAAAAATCGACAAAAAAAATTTTCCTCAAAAATCGACATTTTGGAAAAATCTCGATTTTCAGCAAAAAATTTTTTTCCTAATTTTAAAGTATTATACATGTCATTAAATAGATTTTGACACGCTGATTCCAAATCTGTCAACAAAAATCAAATCCGACCACACGTTCAAAAGTTACAACCATTTTTCTCCAAAATTTTGAAAAAAATTAAAACTTTAAAAGACCATATCTCGAGAACGTTGATAGATACAGACCTGCGGTTTGAAAATTTCAACTTTTCACATCATTTTCTATAAAATAAACATACTTTTAACGAAATCTAAATTTCGAAAAATTTTGGTCATATTTTAAACATCAATCTTTTATTTGCCATCGGAAAATTAACTCAACCGCTTAAAAATATGAAAAACAAGTATCGTTTACTATATAAACATTAATTTATGTAATTTATTATAATTTATATTATATCAATAATATATACCTACAATATTTAGTAAATTAGGAGAGCAGCCTTGTTAAAATAAATAAAAAAACTTCAAATAGCATATAGCCGACTATTTTGTTTGCAATTAATTAAAATCTTTGATATAAAAAAACGTCTTCGACAAACCGGAAATGACACCAGTGAATATAATATATATAACAATATAATTACAAGCAAACTGCTGTGAAGATAATGACGTTCCTCGATAAATAAAGAATCGCGAATAATGTCTTATACTATTCCTCACTTCAGAATCTATATAGATGTTATACTTCTCATTAGTGAGAGTAATCTTGCGTATGAAGTATTGACCAAATATATATGCGTACAAAATTAATAAAAAAAAGTTTAATTGAGAGGTGTAGCAACAAGGAGTTAACTCCAGTTTTTATAATTTGTGGGAAAATAGAAAAAACTGTTTAAAAACTGGAGAATGTATTTAAATCGCCTTTGTCTTCGTCCAATTATTATTTGCCACCGACCACATGTTTTGGCCAAATTCCATTGAGAAATTCGTCAAATTCGCAATTCTAGAGTCAATTTTATTCTGGAGTTAACTCCTTTTTGGCCCAAATAGTTGAAAATTATTTTCTTTTTAAAGTAAGGAAGCATTGAATAAGAAACATTTTTCAAGAAAATTAGTTTATTTCAAGAAAGAACACAGTAACGAGTGTACTAACTAAATTCTAAGCCCAAAAACAAAGAGTCAGCTCCTGGAGTTAACTCCATTTTTACTCAAGTGAATTGAAGTGAATGAAGCAGCTAACTCATTCTAGCGGATACCTTGAAAACTATCAACGGTAGGTAACTCTTTGTTGAACCAAACGAAAGAATGATTTTTCCCCCAAGAAACGGTTGTTAACTCAGTTTGGCCTAAAAATGGAGTTAACTCGTTGTTGCTGCAAACCCCTCAATTGATAAACTAGTATACAAACCACAAGGTTAAAAAATATCAAATAATTTGGTCAGACCCATATTAAAACTATTAACAATACGTTAAAATAAAAATAAAAAAGAAATACACATGGTGAAATTCTAATTTATTTGAATCTATTCACATTTCTCCAAAAACATGTATAAGAAAGTCCGCCTTTAATTTTGTTAACCTCTAGAGCAGTGGTTCCCAAACTATTTTGGCCCACGGACCCCTTTTCATAGTCAAAACTTGCCCACGGACCCCCTTTCATAGTCAAAACTTTCCCACGGACCTTGAATGAAAAACTACTAAATTTTGACACGCGCAGTTGATTTTAGTACCACTTCGCCAATTTTTTTTCGATTACGTTGAAATTTTAACACAATGAAGAAGATAGATAAAGCTACTAATTTAGTGAATAACATTAAAATTGGACAAAAATTGTTTGTGTTAATGCGCTTTGAATTTTGAAAATTGCCGAATTTTTGCTAAAAAATAGATTTTTTTTCGTTTAAAAAATGATTTTCGAAGGGAATAACTTTATGAATGTATATAATTTAAGGCTTTCTAGATCAATTAGGACCCATAGCTTCATTCTGAATGATCTTTGGTTGAAGTCATTGACTCAAAAAATATATATACGAATTTGAATGTTTGCATATCGAAAAAAACATTTTTTGCAATATTGCAAAAACAAGAGCTGAATGAGCAAAATGGTGGTCATTTTTTTGGATTCAGCGTGTCCAAATTACCCTTAAAAAGTTGTTGTATGCCCTGCAGCAAAATGGCTGTCGGCCAGTGTAATTTATTCATTGTTATTTATTTTAACTTCCATATTAATAAAAATGTACGCGGACCCCCTGACGTTGTTCAGGGACCCCCAAATCAATTTTAATTTTCCACGGACCCCCTGAATGATGCCAGGGACCCCTTGGGGTCCGTAGAGACCACTTTGTAACCACTGCTCTAGAGGGCCGGAAAAATCGATATTTTGGCGCACCAGAAAATCTTCAATTTTTGTTTTTAGATTAAAATATTAATTTTTCCAATATTAACGTATATTTGCACTTCCACATAAATAAAAAACGTTCACGAGAGACAAAAGGGTAGTTTTTATCCTATTATAGAGGTTGTTTTTGGGTTTACTGTAATTTTGATGTCAGATTTGGAATCAGCGTCGAAAAATACATCGAAAACGTATATTTGTATAATGAAAAAAGGTTATGTACTACGTATTTAAAATAATATTTTTTTAATATGAATTTTTTAATACGGGCTGTCCTTTCCGGGCCGGAAAGCCAATACATTGGCTCACCCCGTGATCGACACTTTGCCTACGATCAATCAATGATATAAGATATCTTTTATACCAGTTTTCTGAGGGCGAAATGCCCCTTGAAATCTCGGCCCTCTAAAGGTTAATATAATAATTACTTGTATTTTTGTAATGGATCGAGTAGTGGTTGAACCTGTACAAGTTGGAGTTGCAGAACACCTGCTCACATAGAATTAAACAATGTAGATGTCAACATCTGTCCAGTATTAATTCTAATTAAAAATTTGCGAGTAACAGATTTGTTCACAAAGGTCGCTCACGTAGCTGATGACAACTGGCGATATCCAAGCACATAAGTGCCGAAGTTATAATCCAGGGGCGCAGTAAGGAATGGTTAAATCGATTTTTACTATTCTCGCTAAATATTGAATCACTAAAAATAGATACATATACACTGGTAGAAAGGATTTTTCAAACCAAGTAAACCTTGTTTTGTATATAATGAAAACAATATTTTCTTAAGATAAGCAATAATCTCTTAAACCAACTATAGCATTCTTGAACGAAAGAATAACGTAGTTGGATTAAGAGTATGTTTCTTATATTAAGAAAATATTGTTTTCGTTATATACAAAACAAGGTTTTCTTGATCCAATACAGTTTTTTTTTCTGTGTACACAGCCGTGCAAAAGTTTTTGGACACCTGTGATTTTTAGTGTAAATATACAGATTTCAGTCAATAAAAATCCCCAAAATAGCGAAAAGAATATGTTTACTCGCAGTCAAAATAGTAAAAAAACAATTTTTCGTTAGTTTGAAAGACACTGTGGGTCAATACTTTCAACTTTAGTAAACCTGAATCAATTTCAATTTTTTTTTAAATAATTTTCGTAATTGTAGTAGCCGATTTTTGAAATTTTGATAATGACTATTTTTAAAACCGCTCTAATAAAAAAATAGGTCTTAAAAATGAAAAAAAATTTCAAACGGTCGCAATTTTGTGAAAAAAAATAAAAATAAAAAAACAGCTACGTGCAACGATAGCTACATTCATATAGATATTGATAAAAATTTTATTTATTTTTTTCATATAACCCTTCTCGAAATTTCGAGTCAACCATAGATAAAAATATTTTTTTGGGTCGTCACATCGAGGCTCATAACTTCGTAAATATTTAATATTTTTCAATAAAAATTGATATTAAATAAGTTGAATATATACTTAATAAAATGTCCTTTACCTGATTCAAAAATAATTAGTTATATCTGTGAAAAAAATTGACAATTTTTTGACCCGTCACAGTGGCTATCCCCCTTAATTGCAGGTAAAAATACTTAATTAAGTAAATGTAAAGTAGTAAAAACCATTTGTCATATTTGTACTTAAATAAATGAATTATTTGTTTATCTAAAAAACAACACGGGCAGAAACATCAGCTATAAACCGTAATAGTGTTTTTTTCCTTCTGGTATCAAAGATAAAGTGTTTTTAAGGCGTAATAAAGCAAAAATAAAAACTGTGATTTAATTGTTGTGTACTCACCAGGGGGAGTAAATTTATTCTTTGTTTTTCTGTGAGAGGGCGTTCCCGTGCTGGTTACAAGAGGGGCATCTCCCGTTGAATTGTCAGGATGTAAGTAGATCGGCGGTTCCACTAATTTCTTCAAGTTGTCGTTTGATGTACTTTGCTCTATTCCCGCCTCCATGTCATGGATTGTTGCAGTCGTTTCGATTTCGTCTTCTTCTAATTGGATATTGAATGTATCCTTCAGGATATGTCGAGGGACTAGAAAAAAATGTTCAATTTTTGTAAATTTAAACGAATAAATTTCATGTCTATGTTTTTCATGCATAACTAAACCGATTAAGACATTATTCAACACCTTTGATTATTTTTACTTCCATGCTCTGAACGAGATGGTAGTATTAAAATACCGTCGAAAAATTATGTCTAAGATAATTTTGTATCTATTGTAATATTATTATCTCACAAATTTTGATAACTTGGTACACTTATTGTTCAATCGAACCTAAGTGACACTTATTTTTACACGTGTCTGGAAGCCATTAAAGGGGTGAAAACCACCCTCAAAATTTTAATTTTAAATACTAATAAAACGTATAAAAATTCACATTGCCATGGAAACTAATGCATTACAACATTAGGATATTAGAAAACTTTTTTTTTTTAATTTTATTTCTGACAAATTCCATTGATATTTTGCTTCCTCGCAATATCGAAGATACGAGAAGCTTTGTAATCGTTTTAAAACGAGGAAAAAAAATTGTTCTCCGATTTTTAAAATTCCGTGTCTGTCTGTCTGTGTATCTGCGTGTCTGTCTGTCCCCCAATCCTTGTCACACGCATAACTCATGAACCACTAAACCGATATTAATGAAACTTGGTTGGTTGGTTGGGTCTGGTTTGAGGACGGTTCCATTTCAAAAGTATTAAAATCGCGTGTAAGGGGGAAGGGTGACATACAAAAATATTTATTTTTTGATTTGATGATATCTCAAGAAAGACACATGTTACGTGAAAATTTTATAGAACCTTTTTTGTAGAGCATTCAATTTCCTATAATATAGATCACCTACGTTTGTTGAAAAATATTCCTTTACAAAGATTTATCTCAATTTGCTTTAAAAAAATCGTCATTTGTTTTTAAAAAAATTGCTATTTACTTTGACATATTAAATGTCATTTTGACATTTGTATTGCAGAAAAAATGAGTTTGATTGAAATTGCCAAAAAATTCAAAATATGACATAATAACGAGGTGCGTATAAAGAAAAATGTCGAATTAATATTTTCTATTAAAATTGTATGAAAATTAAATGGTTAACCAATGACAGGCAGTTCATCTGAATACTTAATCGGTTTTTATTTAAATTGTTCAATAATAATTAACTACATTTGATGAATTTAGCACGAGGAAGCACTGTGCATTTACTTGGGAGATGTTTTTATATAAGTGCATATTAAAAATTATTTAAAAAGATATTATAGAACATGGAAGTCATGTATGGTTCTCCACACCGTTAATTAATTATTTAAATTAGTAATCAAATTTATTTCAGTGAACTAGTAAAAGTAGGAAATACCTGTATATTTCAAATGTCCAATTTGAGTTTATAATATGAATGATATATAAGTACTTACTGCAAGTGTACACGACTTTGAGGTACATCCGAGATGCCGGTCGACACGGGTTCCCGAAAGTTGCCGCATCCGCCGCCAGGGTGCAGTGTCGTTTTCCGTGACATACATGCATCACAGCTTCCGTTGCGTAACTCACCAAACAGGCTGCGACACACAAACAACAAAGTCAACACACCGTTTGGGGTGGGTTTGTTATTCAATTATATTTAGATGATGCGTTTCGACCACTTTGTACGATAGATTGTGGGGTGTTTATTCAGTGCAGGGGCGAATTCAGAATTGTATACGCCCAGTGCGAAAATTAACTAATTAACGCAGAACCACGTTTATTTTATTTTAGAAAATATGTAATATTAATGGTTAATTAGGGCAGTTGTATACCATAAAAAATCTATAGAAATTAGCTTATCTTTTTTTATTGTTATACAATTATTACTTTCGAAGATATGTTACATATTTCTTTACATTCTTGCTCCTGAGGAAAAGAACGTCTGATTTGAAATAATAAATGCTTCTTTGTATGTACCCAATTTTTTCAGGAACTACTGAACGGATTTTATTCCGGTTTTCACTAATGGATCGAGTGTTTCACTAGAAAGGCTTTGTAGGGAAATATTGTGGGGGAGATATCTTCGCGTGCGTTGCGTAAATTGTACTCGATTTTATTGAAAATTTGAGATAGAAAAATGCTTGTTAATATAACAATATTTCCTGAATATAATAATAAATAAATTATCTTATTGAGGATATTTTATTCTTTTGAAAAATATATATCTTAATGTTTATCTAAAAATCTTTTCATTTGTTAAATTAATAAATAATTTATTACACCAAATAACGAAACTCTTAAATAGATTAAACATAATGGTTGTATTAATAAATATTTATCAGTGTGAATATTTTTTACACCAACCAAGTAGTGAAAGTGCAATTTTTGATATGGTAAATTCAGTGATGTCATTTATAAAGTATTTTTTTTTGTATTTAAAATATATGTTTTCAATACGAAACAAAATTTTCACCGCGATAAGAACATTGTTAATAATAATATAGATTTATCAATGAAATAAACGTGGATGTTACCATATTAAATAATAAAGAATAATCATATTTACAAAACAACCTCTATCGGAGCAAAATCGATCACGGATTTTTTTACATTGATCACTTTTTTTAACAAAAAGACAATTTTTTTTTCTGTGTAAGCAATAAGTGAAAACAATATTTAATAGGTTTAATACAGATAAAATTTATATCCCCGGGTAACACTGGGTCTAATGGGTTAGTATTATATAAATACTGAGGATTTTCGTTTTCTAGGGAGTGGAGGGATACCAACATTTTAACCCATTACTTCTCGATTTTTTTTCTTCGAATTTTTTGATCAAGTTCTCAATTCTTGTTGAGAATATGACCAAAAAGGTAAATTTAATACAAGACATAATAATTATCAGTCGTAGACTAGATTATTATCATGAGAACCCAATGTCATATTTATAGGAAAGCACTTTTTTTAACGACGGTAGTCTGGGCCCCTATTCTCGAGTTCGTTCGACTTTTTCTCATTAGAGATTACTAAACTAAAACGTAAATTCATTAAGTTATTAACTAGAATCTTGATTGAGTAAATTATACCATATTCTCGAATCTCGATACGTCTTTTTTTACTAGAAATGTCGAATGAAAAATCTCGACTGCTCCTGGGGATGCAAGATTTAAAATCTCGAATGAAAAACTCGAATCGACATATTCTCGAGAATAGGGGCCTTGTACCTGGATTTATTTTTGAAATTATTGTTATGCTTTATTTACACTATCATAAGTAATATTATATATAGTTTCGTCAATTTAAAAACGCTTTATTAAGAGAAAAAAATTTAACTATAAATGTCGGCTAGCTGGAATAATTACACTTTTATTTTAAAAGTTTTACAATTTATCATTAAATGAACTCTAGAATTCGTTTTAAAAATAATTTTAAGTAGAGAGTCAAATTATGCCAGAGAAAAAAATTAGAAAATATGATGTGCTATTATAAATAAGATGGGTTTTAAATTAATATCGAGTACATTTAATAATCTTTTGTCAGTAAAATGTAATTGAAAATTACTTATTTATTCAATTAAAGCAAATTAATTACCTATATGTATAATACTTAAAATAATCGGACTGTTACAGCTATGAACAAAAAGGAGGTTAATCATATTATTGCATCGATAGTTTAAATGAAATATACATTCATAAATTGATTTGTACTGACAATGGGTGTTTTTTTTTACTAGTTAATCTGATCAAAATGTTCACGTATGAATTTTTGTTCTTCGTGTTTTAATTTTTGTCATTTTACATTTCATATCATTATTATTGGATTAATTTGAAAATGAATTGAGTATTGAATAAAAACTATTATGTACTAATAGCAATTTACTAATGCAAAAAGGTTTAGAGTAATTCTCTAATTATTTATTTTGATGTAGTTTTTTAGCAAAGAGGATTTGACTATAAAATAATTGATAACATTGGATTCTATGTAGAAAATATTTAATTATTTATATTGATACAAATATCAAATAAAAAATAAATTAATGTAATATTGTAACGGTTTTGGGTTCTAATTTTATTCAATATTCTATTTATCCTTTAATCGGCTAGGCAGAATGACCTATAGGAGACTAGAAACGTACACTTCTAACGTTAATAAAATAAATTTAATTATAACTATCACTCATAACACTAGTTTAATAATGGTTTACACTAATTAATGGCGAACACTTTTAATTACAATCAAACACTATTTAATATTTTACATATTTCTAGTTTACTTCTTAAATATTAACTTTATGAGTCGCTACCACATAGCCTAACTTTTTTCCGTGGTGTGAATTACAGCACTAAGGAGGATTTGTGCTATTTTACTGATTTGACTAACACTGACCACTTTTCATCTTATGGTGGTACCCTAGGCTCTCTGTACTAACGACTGACTAGATTTTATTTCTCTATTTCTTATTTCAACGAGCATTGCATAAAGTGTCCTTTTCCAAAATGGTTATCAATAAAACATAAGCAAGGGATTACGCAATACTAAATGCTATCGATTACGATTATTCAAAACAAGTATTATGAATAACGCTACAATATATGTATGTAGTGCTCGGATTAAAAAAAAATTCTAATCGGTTCATTGCACAATAAAAAAAGGTCAAAGTATTTTTATATGTATATATGATAATTATCCTATATCAGTTCAATTCATATAAATTAGAATTGAGAAAAAATCATATTATCAAATCTATTCTAATATTAAAAATGCGAAAAAAAATCTGTCTATCTGTTTGTTACCTTCTCACCCCGGGAAAAAATTAATCTGCATTTTTAGACAATATATTTTTCACTGGTTTATATCTGTGGAGACTTGCAAAGGTCTACAATGACCTAAAAAGATCTAAAAGGATCTAAAAAGATCTCTAAAGATCATATTTTTCACTAGTTTTCATTCTGTGGAAACTTACAAAGATTTACAATGACTTACAAAGATCTAAAACATCTTTAGAGATCGTTGTAAATCTTTGTAGATCATTTTAGATTTTTGTATATCGTTGTAGATCTTTGTAAGTATCCACAGATGAAAATCCTGTGAAAAATATGATGTCTCAAAATGCAGATCAATTTTTTCCCGGGGTGAGAGGGAAACATACAGACAGACAGATTTTTTTCGCATTTTTAATATTAGTATAGATTTGATAATATGATTTTTTTTCAATTCTAATTTATATGAATTGAACTGATATAGGATAATTATTATATAGATATAAATAAAAATACTTTGACCTTTTTTTATTGTGCAATGAACCGATTATAATTTTTTTTTTAATCCAAGCACTACATACATATATTACATTTATTTTTTTTATTTGATATTTGTATCAATATAAATAATTAAATATTTTCTACATAGAATCCAATGTTATAAATTATTTTATAGTCAAATCCTCTTTGATAAAAAATTACATCAAAATAAATAATTAGAGAATTACTCTAAACCTTTTAGCATTAGTGAATTGCTATTAGTACATAATAGTTTTTATATCTAATTAGATCTCTGCAAATCTACATTATAATTTTAATTTTCAGTTTTCAATTTTAAAATTATAATTTTTAATTTTTTTATCAAAAGTTGTTTATTTACATATCTTCTTTAAGAAAAAGTACTAATTGATATACCATTGTATTTAAAAATTTTGAATTATCCCTAATTGAACTTTTCAATTTTTGATACATCGCGTATGACACTTTAAACTATCAAAATCACAAATAGTCATACATCTTTACAAAGTTCATTATTTCTACTTGCTAAATTTGAAAAAATAATAAAATTCCATTAATATTTAACGAAATTAGAGCACTTTTAGTAAAACCCTAAAATTTGAGAACAAGTCGCCATATTTTTTAAACAATTGAAAGTATGAAAATTTTTGTTTTACGAAAGTTTCTTATTTTTTTATGATCTTTACAAATATGTACTTTTTGATATACCATTCCATTTGATTTTACTGAGAAACGGGTATGTACCCCTCAAACTACCCCCTAAGGAGCGGTTTTAGGGGGTTGAAAATATTTTCCTGAAATTCTTTAGGGTCAATATATATAATAAATTTTTTATCCTAAAACTCTATCTTCAATAGTTTGGGTGTAAAACAATGCCGGACGCACTATTGGAGGACCCTGTATGTATAGGTAGTGATAAAAAACAACAATTTGAAAATCACAAAAAGGGTACTGTAGAATCAACGTTCGTTACTTTGTAGTCACCTGTGTACAGTAAACAGATCTGTGGAAGTGTAATGTAGAAATTATACTCACTTTCTTCAGCAACTCCTTGCGGTTGCGGGCAATATACACTCTCATACTTTGTCCTTCCATAACTGGCAGAATGCACGGCTATTCGGAAATATGGATCGCACTTCAGTTGTATCACATCATTTTCACACACTACTTTTTGTATGTACTCATCTATGGAAAATAATATTTGTCATTAATACATATCACATTTTTAGAACCTTGTGTATTATATTTTTATTTTTAAGGTAGTTGGTCCATCATAATGTGATCACATTAGGCCATGAGTACATATTTTTAATTTAGAGAAATGATCATGGCAACGCTGTACATTATCTACTATTAACTACTTGTCAAATGATTATATTTTATCATCTAAACTACCACAGAATATATTAATAATAATTAATGAAATCGATTATAATTCCCTTCAATCCACTTATCATATTTTGTAAAAAATTATTTCATTATTTCGTGTATTTTTTACTATAATCAAATGAATACGTTGTTGCCACATTGTCAACAATACTGTAATTTATGTGATGGTTTGGTAGTTAAATCTGGTTAGATCTTAATAACGGGATGGTCAATAATTCCAATTTTTTGTATATTGTTTTCTTTCATATAAATATACAACATGTCAGTTTTTTATGAAAAACTGACGCTACGTTTAAATTTTATCTAATAAAACGTTACGTTAGTGTACGGTTAGTCCATATAAGCTGTGTTAAAAATATAAACTTTGAGATCGTTTTTCATGACTTTGAGATGGTCAATTTTAATAAAAATGGGCTATTTTTCAGATATTAATCTAGGGAATATTCTTGTGCAATTTAAACAAAATCTGACGAAAACATGTTTATGGACCAACTACCTTAAGACCTTAAAACTTTCTATTCCCGGGAATTTTTTTTAGATCTACAGTGATTAAATCAGATTTCGATAAATCTACATTTTGAGACATCATATTTTTCACTTGTTTTTGATCTGTGGAGACTTGCAAAGATCTACAAAAATCTCTAAGGATTGTTGTAGATCGTGATAGAGATTAAAACGTTGACAAATCATTAATTTTCAACGTTACAACGATCTTCAGATATCTTTGTAAATTCTTGTAGATCTTTGCAAATCTCCACAGATTAAAAACCAGTACAAATACGATGTCAAAATGCAGATCTAAAAAAATTCTAGGTTACTAATAGAGGTTCTTAAAAACAGTCGTTTCTTTCTATTAGAATTTGCATTATTTCGCTGAATACTTGTTAAGAACCACTGCTTATAGCTACGGTATATAGGGTCAATGTTATTTCAGATGCATGCAATTAAAAACCTATCAATTCACATATTTACATGTTTTACACAAATATTTGCATACATCTGATGTATCATTGATTTCCGTATGTACTGTAATTTAAGTTTATTAATTATAATTATTATTTTTAACCTTTGTTTGACACACTGGGGTACAATCAACCCCACGTTTTTAATCAAATGTGTTTTGTTTTTCAGTTTCTTTGAGTATTCCAATTTTTTTAACATACTTACTTTTAATATTTTACTATATAACTTATACACAGAAAAAAAAACTGTCTTGGACCAAGATATATTTATATATTTAATATTTTCTTAATATAAGAAACATACTCTTAATCCAACTACGCTATTCCTTCGTTCATGAATACTACAGTTGGTTTAAGAGATTATTGTTTATCTTAAGAAAATATTGTTTTCGTTATATACAAAACAAGGTTTACTTGGTTTGAGAAATCCTTTCTACCAGTGTACAGTCGTCAAAATAAACTTTTCAAAAACCTGTAAAAAAATTATCAAGTAGAAATATTTATTATAATGATTTTTGTCAATGGGGTACAAAAAACCCCAGTGTGTCAAGTATGCTATTCTAGAGAAGTGTGTCAAACAAAGGTTAACCCTCGGAGTACACACCTATTTTTTCAACCTACTAGTACACTCTGGGTCAATTTGACCCTGCTTATTTTTGATCGCCTATAATTTCGCAACTACGAAACCTTTTGACTTACCAAAATTCAAAGATATACTTTGATTCATGGTAAATGAATTTATAAGTGTTACAAATACCTTTGAAGTATTCAACATACTTAAAAAAATCGCGAAAAATTTAAAATACCTGAGCGCTATTCACGATCAAAGTCGGTGTATGGGTTAAATTGACCCATAAAAGGCTCCGAGGGTTAATATTTAAAAAAAAGTAAAGGTACTTACATGGCCGACATTTGTAGGCAACCTCCACATATTTTCTCATCCCTGGACAAGGGTCCCCCATGAAGGTTTTCGTCGATGGATGGAACTTACAGTGTTGTTTATTTTGGCAAACATCAACCACACTCTGCAACAAAGAATACTAAATATTGTTAGTGTAGTCTGTTATAGTGCTTTATCATATAGAGCAGTAGTCCTTAACCTAAGGGTAATGATTTTATAGGTTTTACAAATTAAATAGGTTAAAACGACATCGAGGGGCCAGTCATATTAAATCGCAAAAGCCGATAGTCATAAAAAACATCGATAAAAAGGCAATTATATGGGATTCAGTTGGACTTTAACCAATGTCGTTATAACAGGTTTCGACTGTATACAGGGTGTCCCATTTTAATCTATCACCCCCCTAATTTTTTTTATCTATCAATTAAATCAAAAAATGCTTCAAATAAAAGTTGTTTGGTTTTGAGGGGGACCCAAAATGGCGTTATTAATTTTTTATTTTTTGAGCGTCTTCATGGTCAAATAGGCCCAACTTTTTTTTTTCAAATGTAAACCTATATTTTTTATTACAATATCTTATTGTTTGGAAAAAAACAAGTAGCTTTTGTTTCAAAAAATGTTTTGTATGACTTCATTTTTTTTAATATTCAACAAAATAATTTTAGATTTTAGAATTTTACTAATTTTTTACTCGAAACCCATTAACTTTAGAGGAAAAGTGTAAAACCAAAAAATGTTTATTTTAATATGATATAACTAGGAAAATTATTTCAGATTTTTTATTTTATTTTTTATTTGCTTTAATATTTTGAAGAGCAAAAGTTAACAAAAAATCCTAATATAATTTTCCTAGTTATATCATATTAAAATAAACATTTTTTGTTTTTTACACTTTTCCTCTAAAGTTAATGGGTTTCGAGTAAAAAATTAGTAAAATTCTAAAATCTAAAATTATTTTGTTTAATATTAAAAAAAAATAAAGTCATACAAGAATTTTTTTGAAACAAAAGCTACTTGTTTTTTTCCAAACAATAAGATATTGTAATAAAAAATATAGGTTTCCATTTGAAAAAAAAAAGTTGGGCCTATTTGACCATGAAGACGCTCAAAAAATAAAAAATTAATAACGCCATTTTGGGTCCCCCTCAAAACCAAACAACTTTTATTTGAAGCATTTTTTGATTTAATTGATAGATAAAAAAAATTAGGGGGGTGATAGATTAAAATGGGACACCCTGTATACAGTGTTCCAACTTTGATGGAGTATAACATTTTTTTCGTGTAACACTTCGCTTAACGGCGTTTCGCTTAAAGCGTTAACGTTACTCACAAGGCCCAAAAAGGCTTAATTCACGTACCGGCGTTTTTCACATAACGACGAAGGTCGGTTGCTACTGTATCTATTCAAAATGTATTAACATTTTACTTCCATGTTCGAAAAAATGGAAGTATTGTAATACCGTCAAAAATTGTGTACGAGATAAGTGCAGATTCTGATTGTACTAACTTCAAAACGTATTTCATAAACGTGCCTAGATAGCCACTGAAGGGGTGAAAACCACCCTCAAAATTTTAATTTTAAATACTAATAAATACATGATGCCATGAAAACAAGCGCAGTTAAATTCAAATGTCAAATAATTATTATTCTACAAAAATGTGTATTATAAAACTGATATTAGAATATTAGAAAACTAATATTTATAATACAAAGGTGAGTTTTATATTAAAAATTATTGTAAAAGATATTATAGAACATGGAAGTCATGTATGGTTCTTCATACCGTTTTTTTTTTGTTGAAAAAAGCTGGTAGATATATAAATATTTTATAAGAAAATAAATAAAAAACAAGATCTAAAATATGTTGTCAATTTATATATGTAGGTATGTTGATACCACACTGTTATTATTTTAATATTCAAGATAGCATCGACTTCTAAGTTATGCTTCAAGGTTTTTCGATGATAACTTCTATAAGTGTCTCTGGAAATTCATGAAAACTAATACTTTTACAGGATCGCGATGACAAATTTGCAAACTTTACTTCACTGAAATTTTCATCTTTCAAATTTTAATGACCTTATATTCTTATTGTTTTCGAAGTTGTTCTTTAAAATTATATTTTATATTATCATTTACTGTAATCTTACTAATGTCATTTTTATTTTAATCATTTTGGTCAGTGAAGCACTTAAAATTAAATTTATACGAAGGATTTTCATTCAGGAAATTTTTAGTCTTAACTCAAATTTAGACGAGAATTATGAGTGATTATATAATTATCTAAATTCTAGATGTGACATCTGATAGCATCATTAGTATTACTAAATGTTTTAATGACAAAATCATAAAATTGTTTTATCTACATACGTCATAAAATATAATAATATTCTCTTTGTTATACTAAATATAACATTATTTATTATTATATTTGCAACTTAGTTTTGTTTTCCATTTAATTTAAATGACATTTTTGTATGACAGTGTCCATATATGGTTATAAAAACGTATATAACGCGGGTGAAGCCGCGAGTAGATATAAAAAGAACTTATTTATAACCTAAAAATGCTATTGAATATTTTTTAGGTTCAAATAAATAAGGGATTCTTTACTTTTGACCAACCCTGTATACGATCTCTGAAAAACAGGAAGTTAAATTTGATTTTATTTACGTTTATACTTTAAACTTCAATTTTGAAGTATGACAAGATTTTAAAATAAAGGTATAATTTCATCAAAAGTTGGCGAAAAATATATTCAATATAATACGGTTGCCAGCACGAATATTTAACTTTTTATATTTGAAATCACTTTGTATTCAAAGAGAGAAGCCACGGACGACGAAAAAAATATTAATATTAATGTTTGTAAAATTTCATTTTGTATAAGATTTAAATTATCGAATAATATGCAAAAGAGGGGGGGGGGGCAAAACATACTATTTATTGATGATTTAGGATAAAATTGTTATTAGAAAAATATTGAAGAAAACATCAATTTAATTTATTACCCTCCCTCTCCCCAAATGTGAAGTGTGATAGGACAAAATTGGGACAATATGAGTACCCGGGAAAAAATTGTAGATCTGCAGAAATCTATTCAGATCTCGACAGATCTCCTTTTTTAGACATCATATTTTACTGGTTTTTGATCTGTGAAGACTTGCAAAGATCTACAACGGTCTACAAAGATCTACAATTGTTGATAAGATGCATACAGACTGTAAAACTCTCCGGAATTATACTATTTAGATGTTAAATCGTTGAATTCCGCTGAGATGCTATTAAATGTTACGAGTAGTTAGCATCTCATTTTTTCAAACAATTTTTTTATGGGAAAATCAACTGAACTATTGTTAAAACTTATCAGGAACTATAGAACTATACTGGATGCAAGCAGAACTGAAGTTTATTTTTGAATTCCGCTGAGATGCTATAAGATGTTACGAGAAGTTAGCATCTCAATTTTTCAGAAATTTTTTTTTATGGGAAAATCAACGGAACTATTGTTAAAACTTATCAGGGACTATAGAACTATGTTGGATGCAAGCAGAACTGAAGTTTATTTTTGAGATGCTAAGTTCACATACACGATCACGTATGTGAACTTAGCATCTCAATTGTTAGCATCTCAAAAATAAACTTCAGTTCTGCTAGCATCCAGCATAGTTCTATAGTTCCTGATAAGTTGTAACAATAGTTCCGTTGATTTTCCCATAAAAAATGTTTTGAAAAAATGAGATGCTAACTTCGCGTAACGTATTATAGCATCTCAGCGGAATTCAAAAATAAACTTGAGTTCTGCTAGCATCCAGCATAGTTCTATAGTTCCTGATAAGTTTTAACAATAGTTCAGTTGATTTTCCCATAAAAAAAATGTTTTGAAAAAATGAGATGCTAACTTCGCGTAACGTATTATAGCATCTCAGCGGAATTCAAAAATAAACTTGAGTTCTGCTAGCATCCAGCATAGTTCTATAGTTCTTGATAAGTTTTAACAATAGTTCAGTTGATTTTCCCATAAAAAAAATGTTTTGAAAAAATGAGATGCTAACTTCGCGTAACGTATTATAGCATCTCAGCGGAATTCAAAAATAAACTTGAGTTCTGCTAGCATCCAGCATAGTTCTATAGTTCCTGATAAGTTTTAACTATAGTTCAGTTGATTTTCCCATAAAAAAATGTTTTGAAAAAATGAGATGCTAACTTCGCGTAACGTATTATAGCATCTCAGCGGAATTCAAAAATAAACTTGAGTTCTGCTAGCATCCAGCATAGTTCTATAGTTCCTGATAAGTTTTAACTATAGTTCAGTTGATTTTCCCATAAAAAAAATTGTTTGAAAAAATGAGATGCTAACTTCGCGTAACGTATTATAACATCTCATTTAACCAAGTCTGTATCTCTTATAGATACTGAGATCCCCATGCTGGAAAAGTTATCTGGGACACCCGGTATATGATTTTGAAAATTTCATGAAATTTACTGTGCAAGTCGAGTTTCCCTTACTTTGTTTACAATTACAATTAAATTAAAAAGGTAACATAACCTGAATTAATAATTGCAAGCCCACTACACAAATGTTAAATGCAATAGCTTTTGAATAGCTTGAGTGTTTACTAAAACATTAATTGCAATGATTTCCCAAGCTTGTTCCAAGCACACGATGTAGGTATGTATGTCGACTTCAGTTCAAAGGTATGTCACTTTCAAACACGCTATATTATACCAGAGTTACTTAAACAATTCCCCTGGCGTGCGTATTTTAAAAAAGTTTTGACGTTTAATTAGTTGTGAGGATTTAAAAACGTAATTTTCTCGCTTTAAGCAGTCCGTGCTGTATCGAATATCAGAGTTATATTAATTAATATTACCAGGCGCGTATACAGCCTAACATCTCGAGGGGGGTATGATCCTTAAAACAGTCCTTTTTTTGAGTCATTAACCCTTCCCCCTCCCACGAATTTTACAGTATTGAATTTATCAATTATGTATTAAAGATAAAAAATGAAAACTATATATAATGAATGGGAGGGGGCACACAGTACAGATTTCAATGTTTGTTTGAATGCGCCATATTAGCCGCCTATCTATAGTTAAATATTTTTGGTTTATCAATGATTCAAAATTTTTCAAATAATAAAATCCTGTGATATTTTTAATTACTAGAAGATACTTATGCCCAAATAAATTCATATTTTGCGATTTATATAGTAGAACTTTTTTTTTTTTTTTAAATTTTGATTCGTCAATCATAGATGAAAATGTTCAAAATTCTTTATTCTCTAATAAATAATAAAAAAATGAAGGAATTGCAATTTTTTTTGTCTACAATCGCATCTTATACCTAAATACCCTGGAAAAAATTGTAGATCTGCAGAGGTTTACTCAGATCTCGATAGATCTGTATTTTGAGACAACATAATATTTTTCACTGCTTTTTGATCTGTGGAGACTTGCAAAGATCTATAATGATCTACAAAGATCTCTGAAGATCATTATAACTATAACGTTGAAAAATCATTAATTTTCAACGTTGAATGAACTCGTAGATCCTTTTATATCTTTGTCTCCACAGATCAAAAAGCAGTAAAAATATGATGTTATCTTAAAATGCAAATCTGTCGAGATCTGAGTAGATCTCTGCAGATCTACAATTTTTTCCCGGGTAAAGACAATTCAATAGTTTTCAAACATATAAACTTTTTTAATTAGCATTTTTCTGGGTGCTTACCCGCCGCGCCGTTTTAGCCACTGTTTCCCTAAATCTCAAAATATTTTATCGTATAGTTTTTACATTATTACATGTTGTTTCACTTATTCAGAAAAATTCGCTGATTAATAATATGTTAATCAAAATTTATTTAGACCTGTGTTTTGCTAGATATTAATTAACAAACATTTTCTTGACTGAAATTTTTTTTATCTAAATTTTTGTAATAAAAGGTTGTAGAGAGAGATACACAATAGGTATGGCAAATAGAAATTAAGTCAAACCAATTTTCTATAACTCATATAAAATAATTATTTTAGCGATGTTCAAAATTAACTTTATTAATCAATTATCATTATTATATAAAAATTTTATTCAAATGATTTTGTAGCTGAAAATTTACTAATAAATAGTGATTTAAACTCAGCCAATGTTCATCTAACTACCTACTTTAAATAACTTTCAGAGTTCCTCATAATATGTAGTTGACCCCCTCCTTTTATACGCTCCTGAATAATACAGACTAAGATCAAAAAAGGTTTTGTACTTTTAACTATTTTTTTGTTAACACAAAATGTTTTATACAGGGTCCTCCAATAGTGCGTCCGGCATTGTTTTACGCCCAAACTATTGAAGATAGAGAGTTAGGATAAAAATTTTACTATATATATCGACCCTAAAGAATTTCAGGAAAATATTTTCAACCCCCTAAAACCGCTCCTTGGGGGGTAGTTTGAGGGGTACATGCCCGTTTCTCAGTAAAATCAAATGGAATGGTATATCAAAAAGTACATATTTGTAAAGATAATGAAAAAATAAGAAACTTTCGTAAAACAAAAATTTTCATACTTTCAATTGTTTAAAAAATATGGCGACTTGTTATCAAATTTTAGAGTTTTACTCAAAGTGCTCTAATTTCGTTAAATATTTATGGAATTTTATTATTATTTTAAATTTAGAAAGTGAAAATAATGAACTTTGTAAAGATGTATGATTATTTGAGATTTTAATAGTTTAAAGTGTCATACTCGACATACCAAAAATTGAAAAGTTCAATTAAGGATAATTCAAAATTTTTAAATACAATGGTATATCAATTAGTACTTTTTCTTAAAGAAGATATGTAAATAAAGAGTTTTTGATAAAAAAAAATAAAATTAAAAATTTTAATTTTCAGTTTTCAATTTTAAAATTATAATTTTAAAATTTAAATTTTCTTAACAAAAGTTGTTTATTTACATATCTTTTTTAAGAAAAAGTACTAATTGATATACCGTTGTATTTGAAAATTTCGAATTATCCCTAGTTGAACTTTTGAATTTTTGATATATCGCGTATGACACTTTAAACTATCAAAATCACAAATAATCATACATCTTTACAAAGTTCATTATTTTCACTTTCTAAATTTGAAAAAATAATAAAATTCCATTAATTTTTAATGAAATTAGAGCACTTTTAGTGAAACCCTAAAATTTGAGAACAAGTCGCCATATTTTTTAAACAATTGAAAGTATGAAAATTTTTGTTTTACAAAAGTTTCTTATTTTTTAATGATCTTTACAAATATGTACTTTTTGATATACCATTCCATTTGATTTAACTGAGAAACGGGTATGTACCCCTCAAACTACCCCCCAAGGAGCGGTTTTAGGGGGTTGAAAATATTTTCCTGAAATTCTTTAGGGTCAATATATATAACAAATTTTTTATCCTAACTCTCTATCTTCAATAGTTTGGGCGTAAAACAATGCCGGACACACTATTGGAGGACCCTGTATATTGTATAAATGACATTTGGTCACTCTAACTATTAAGTGTTGAATATCTGGTAATGTTATAAGAATTTCATATTAGAATGAATAGATAGATAATTTCATTAGATAGGGTCGATATTGAATTTTCCATTTTGGCACGTTATCTTCTGGTGTATGTAGGCTAATTCATTTCTATACTGGCTTTTAATGACTTCTCTTTATACAGCTAGATAATCCGTAAGTTATTAGCAAGATAATGTAGGAATTATTTCAACGAAATCTAAATGACAATAAAAGTTAAGAAGTGAATATATTCTCTACCTATGTACGTCGCATCGTATTGTTACGAGAAATGATAATTATTTCTGGATCATTAAAACTAGCTCTATGACGATGTTCAATTGTTTTTTTTTTACTTTTAAAACTTTCTTAAACGTTAATAATAATAATAAAAGTATTGCAAACATGGAATAATTACAATAATAGCTCAATTTAATTTTTAATAGGGTAAAAGTACAGTGGCGCCTCGCATAACGAACATAATTCGTTCAAGGAGCAAGTTTTCCCATAACAATACATGTTAAAATTTTTAATTCGTTCTGAAGCATAAAATATTGTAGGTACTGTAAAATAAAAAAGATTGTACACACGTTTTTTTTATTTTTTAGTCAGACTCAGATTTAGGAGAGTCTACCGAGGCTTGCAGGGTCAAATCCTCACACACAAAATTATATTTATTAAAGCAAACACGTGTGTGAGTTAAGCGCAGAAAAAACGATTGACGCGCGTTAATGCAGTTCGTGCAAGTTAGAGCATCGACTGTGTGCGATCTTGGAATATCAGGCGACTTCGTGATACGTAGGAGCGTTCGGGCGTCAAAATGAAATACGATGCAGTTCGTTGTGTGAAGCGAGGTTCGTTGTGTGAGTCGCGTAATGAACGAACAGAAAGCGTTATGCGAGGCACCACTGTATTGCAAACATGGAATAATTACAATAATAGCTCATTTTAATTTTTAATAGGTTAAAAGTACCAGTTTTTGGATACAATTTATTTTTTTTAATATTAAGTAACAAAAATAGATCCTTTAAACTAAATATCTAATGGGCTCATTATCATTAAAAAAGGTGCTTTTACCCTAAATGCATTAAAAATTGATAAAAATATCTATTCTTTCAAAAAATAGGTCAAATATAGTATCAAGTGCGATCAAATTACACAAATCTGTTAATGGTGTTTGCAATGAATTTTTAATTGGACAGTATTTTTAGAATACAATATTTATAAATGTAAACATTATGAAATATTATAATTTTCTAGAGATACAATCCAATCTTGTAAAGTATATTGAAATAAATAATTCAAATATTTAACACGATAAAATTACAGCAACAAGTATGCCTTGTGTGTGTGTCAGTGTGTATGTATGTGTACATGCATAAATGTATTCAGAGTTGAGATTTAACGTACATATTCGTTTTTGTAAACATATAAACTTACATGTTATGTATAAAACCGCAGTGGACAATTTCAGTTATTGAGTTATCAAGTTAATGTATTAATTTCATCTGAAAATAAATAACATCTTGTTTCTGTTATAATTATAAATAAAGTGAATTAACCCTCAGTTTAGTGCGCGGATTACATGCCTAAGTCAGTATTTTAAACACTGTATTTAGAAGGGGACATGGGAAAAAGAGGCCAAGTCAAATTTCTAGTTTTGAGTTATCGCTGTTTTAAGGTTGGTAGCTTGAATAATTTTATTCTAAAAATGATATCTTTAAAAAAAAATTTACGCAATTTAGCATGTTTTTCCCCTAATACATACACTGCCGTGTAAAAGTCTTTGGACTCTCATTTTTTGCGTATTGTAAATATAAAATTGCAAAAATGGTTGATAAAAAATCTTAAATGTTGATAAGAGTACTTAATTACAACTTTTGTAATAATCCTAGCATATCTAAAATACAACATTTACGTTAAAATTTTTGAATTATATGCCTGAAAGGTCAGGTTTACTCATGTTGAAAGTATTGACGCACAGTGTCTTTCAAGCTACCGAGAAATTATTTTTTACTATTTTGACTGCGAGTAAACATATTCTTTTCGCTATTTTGGGAATTTTTATTGACTGAAATCTACCGTCAGGAAATTAGCGCGGACTTGTGAAAAACAACAAACATTTTTAGCTCAAAAAATTGCTCCTTAATTGCTCCGCATGTATCTAAAATTGCTCTAACTCTAAAAACTTTTAAACAAAAGTTATTAACTAAACAAAAAAAATAATTGTTATATGGTATTTTTAAAAAACGAATCGTTTTTTTGTAATAATTCTTATGGTCAATCAATTGCTCCAGCATGCTTTCTACTTAGTTTTTCAAAATTATCAATATTTTGAAGTCAAAATTTAAATTTAAATTTCTCACTTTAAGTATGCTATATGGCAATGTTTTGTATGGGTCAAAAAATTGCTCCTTAATTGCTCCTCATGTATCAGAAATTGCTCCAACTATAAAAAAATGTAAACAATAGTTATTAACTATACAAAAAAAACAAAAAAATCGTTATATGACATTTTTCAAAAACTAATCGATTTTTGTAATAATTCTTATGGTCAATCAATTGCTCTCTAATTGCTCCAAAATGCTGTCTACTTAGTTTTTCAAAATTATCAATATTTTTAAGTCAAAATTTAAATTTAAATTTCTCACTTTAATTATTGTAAAACTGCATTAATAAGTATGCAATTTTTTGAGCTAAAATTTTTTGTTGTTTTTCACAAGTCCGCGCTAACTTCCTGACGGTAGATTTCAGTCAATAAAAATTCCCAAAATAGCAAAAAGAATATGTTTACTCGCAATCAAAATAGTAAAAAAAAACAATTTCTCGTTAGCTTGAAAGACACTGTGCGTCAATACTTTCAACTTGAGTAAACCTGACCCTCAGGTATATAGTCCGCGCTAACTTCCTGACGGTCTGAAATCTGTATATTTACATTCAAAATCACAGGTGTCCAAAGACTTTTGCACGGCAGTGTATGTGGCTCGAAAAGTACCTAGATTTGCCACTAAATGGCGCTACCATCTTAATTCGATTAAAAATTGACTTAGCTTCCTTTTCCCGTGTACCCTTCAATATTTGATTCGCTATAACTCCTGATATCGCACTAAAACACGTCAACTAATAAACTAAGAATATACAAGAAATTGTTTTTAACAGCAACTCAAATAAATAGGATATAAATATTAGTTATAACAGTTTTTAAATGGTAGTTTACATATGTATTCCGCGTGCCACACGGAGGGTTAAAAATAAAGGATTTTGTGTACCATTACTAACTAAAAAATAAACTACTACAATACTTTTTTTTATTATATATTATTGTACAGAAACGAATATTTTGAAAACCGTTTTTTGTTGTATCAAAAAATGATTAGAATAAATTTTAAGATAACAATAATATTACCTAAAGAAAAAACCTAATACGCACCGTTTCAAAAATAATATCACAGGTAAAAAACTAACTTGGGTCAAGAAATCATTGTTTTATGTATTATTAAAACGATAACACAGTGGCTAGGTTTGGCGGTAAATCATGGTGTCACCCCCTGAGCAGTTCAATTCTGATGACCTTTTTTTTTTTTTAGTCGTTACCAAAAATTATAGAATAGATGTTTTGCATCTGGGTGTCACCCCTTGTGAGATGGTGTCACCCCCTGAGCACACAGTTCAATTCTGATTACCTTTTTTTTTTTTAGTCATTACCAAAAATTATAATACAATACTAGTACTAAAGTGATGTTTGACCTTGTGATGGTGTCACCCGGTGCGGTCCGTACCCCCCGCACCCCCCTAGTGACGCCACTGCGATAACAATATTTTCTTAATATAGGTATAAAATAAACTCTTATATCCGGTAACACAAAGGGGCTATCAAAATTTGCTAACTATCAAGCACTCTCAAATAAGGTATTCATTTTGCGATATTATATATGGAATTTAGAGTAGTGATACTTCAACGTATTGTAACACAGTTGGTGACTCTGACCGTACAAAATAATAATCATAATATCACCACTATTTAAAATCGTTTGTGTTTACATACAACGCGTGTGCGAAACTTGTCAAAGTCTTCATGAAACTCCAAGAAAACTGTCATATATAACTTTGATACCTCATTTGAGATTACTTGCTAGCTAGCAAAGCTAGCCTCTTTATGATACCGGATATAAATCTATATTATACTAGCTGACCCGACAGACGTTGTCCTGTCTTAACTATGAATATTGAATTCGTTTACTACAAAAAAAATGAACGCGTCAGTCGAAAACTATAAGCATTAGAAGTGAAACTTTTTTTTTATTACGGAATGCAAAAACTGTCAAAGAGGAAATAGACAGAAAATGTACTCACAACCAAAACAGAAATTATTTGTAATATAAATTAAACACCACAAAATACGACAAACAGGCTTTGCCCCCCCCCCCCCCATTTCCCATAGGAGGCTTCCTATGTTTCAAGTTGGATCAAACTGCACACGGTGTACAAATTTGATTAAAATCGGTTCAGTAGTTTAGGAGTCCATAGCGGAGGAACATGTGACACGTAATTTATATATATTAAGAAGATTAAGGATTTCTTGAGCCAAGTTAACGTTTCAACCACACTGGTAGAAAGGATTTCTCAAACCAATTAACATTGTTTTGTATATAACGAAAACAATATTTTCTTAAGATAAACAATAATCTCTTAAACCAACTATAGTATTCTTGAACGAAGGAATAATGTAGTTGGATTAAGAGTATGTTTCTTATATTAAGAAAATATTGTTTTCGTTATATACAAAATTATTGGTCTAATACAGTTTTTTTTCTGTGCAGTATACTGCCGTGCTAAGCACAAAAGCGGTATCTAAAAAAAATCATAAAGTTGATTTTTATGGCATCGAATAGCTTAAAAAAATACGAATCCAATGAACTAAGCCAAATAGCGATATCTTATTTAAAACATATGAAAAAACCCTTGAAAATGTTTTTCCTATCTCAGGTTTACCTTAAATTACTAAGAGAATTAGAGGTATGTCAATAATACGTAGGCGAATAACTGTATATTTTGATACCGCCAAAATTCCTAATATAATGAAAAAATTCCATTTAATAAATCAAAAAAACAATCTGTAAAAGAAAAATAAAACTATTTTAACAAAACGTTGATTTTCTCGAAACTCGCCTTTACTGAGATACCGCTTTTGTGCTTAGCACGGCAGTATAGGAATGTTAAAAAATTGACAAGAGTAATAATCCATTTAAAATCCATTTAAAATTTCGTTGTTTTTGGTGTAGAGCATCCACAGACAGACAAACAGACGTATTTGCACTCGTAAATGACCTTATATACTTTAATATTCATTATACAGTACATTTTATCGATAATATTTTTCCTATATTGAATATAAGAGTGTATTTAATTACGCCCCACACTGTATTGACTTTAGAAATACACCCTGATATTTTACAAAGAGCTATTTTATATACTTCTTACGTGCTATAGGCATAACAGTGATTTATGACTCAACAGTATTTACCAGAGCATTGAATTGAAGAAACTTGATTTTGCTTGTAACTAAAGCAGAGTTTTCATTGTCCAAATCACATACTATATTCTAGCTATTCGATTCAAATTAATTTTGTTAATTTCTACTCGAATCAAGTTACTGTGATTCAATTTCGAGGCTATTGAATGTTATATGCTCTCTATGGACTTGGACTCAATTGCTAGTATCCATTTCATAGATATCTACTGTACTGGAAATATCTAAATAATAGAATTATGCATGTGGTTCTACAGTAGAACTATATTTCGTCGCTTGAGTCAATGTTTAAGAAAAAATTATACTATTAATCAAATTAGGCATTCAAGAATAAGGTGACCAATTTTTTTTGGTACAAAAGGAGTCGATTAAAAACATGTTGTCAAATTGTAATGAACTTTTTTTAGACGTGATTGGGATTGTGAAAAAAACTTGACGATTTGACTATATATTTATTTTTTAAATAAATAAAAGGTTGCATATAATAATCTTTTATGTTTTTGGAAGTAGAAAGGAGTACAAAATCACGAAAAGGAGTAGTTTGGGAGTACAGGTTAAAAAGGAGTACTGTCCACGAAAAATGAGTTCAAAACTCCCTAAAGGAGTATGTTTGGTCACCTTATTCTAGAAGCATTTGTTTTATAAATATAACAAAATTAACTTTAACTTTGATTTAAAAAAGAAAGATGTTCTTAATTTTATGTATGCTCGGGCATAACTTCGAAGTGGTCCCTTATAAATTTAATCAAAATCTGATCATGGACTAAGACGATACTCAAAGGAAAAAATAAAAAATGACTTCAAAAACAATCCTAAAAACACCGAAAAGCAAATAAAAATGAAATTTTACAGTTTTTGAAGTCGGTCTTAAGCCGATAAAAACATAATTTTTAATAAAGAAAAAAAGAAAACTGAATTCAAAATGTGTTCAAAGTTATTAGGAATACATTCTAGTGTTTTTTATGTCGGTATTTAATATTTTTTAATTTCTGGTTTTTCTTGAGAATCGACATATGTCCGGTATTATAAAGTACCTAACAAACTTTCAAATGAGGTATCAAACTTATATGACAGTTATATTGGAGTTTCACGAAGACTTTGACAAGTTTCGCGTACGCGTTGTTTGTAAAATGTAAACACTAACGGTATTAAAACAGTGGTGATATTATGAAAATTATTTTGAAGTATCACTGCTTTAAATTTTATAGTACTATCACAAAATGAATACCTCATTTGTGAGTGCTTGCTAGGTAGCAGTTTTTGCTATCCCCTTTAAGATACCGGAATATAGATTAAAAATATATATTGCTTCATCGATTTATTGAATTATTGGTATTTAGGTACTTGAAGCTATGTACACAATTATAGAAGCGAGTCGAGTATCTCGACAAGTGCAAACATTGCTTAATATCCCATCTTCGTAGCGATTTCATATGTTGTTAAACTTTCAGCTATCCCTCAATATATTTATTTTGTATTATTTGTGTATTGTATCTGTTCCTTTCTATCGGAATTTATCGATAAACGATTTTGACTCCTCCAATATATGATATGCCAGCTATTGTTGATGTGTTATCAAAATAGACAACGCGAACGATGAAAAAACTAGGGGTGTCCATAATAACACGTTCTCAATTCTTATTACTTATTTGTCTTCTATATTTGAGGGTAGAAAAAAATATGATGACGTAAATAAATTACATATTTATAACAAAATGTAGAAACTCTTAACCCTGCAGTGGTGGTATGAAGTCTCGCATACTTTTATTTTTATTTTTACAGTTTGACATGATAATTTTCTCGTAATCGAAAATTTCAGTGGAAAAAGTATATTATTTATTATTTTATCGGTACATTATTAATGGGCAGTTATGTAAAAACCGCTAAATATTGGCAGCCCTAATCAAAACCACAGTAGTTGTTGTAGGAGGGAATTCGAACATAAAACGGGGGAAAACAAAAATAACATTACACATTTCATTTTTAAGGTCAGGATATTGTTTTTATTTACGATTGCATGTATAGTTTTTATGGAACGTAAAATAGCTTCTCGTTTCGATGTTCTGTGCGTCCTGAAATACCGACTGTACAGATAATGTATTCTTATGTTTAGCTACTACAGCAATTCTATATTTCTATTACTTATACACATCTTTATATTATTACGGAAATAAGAGCGGGGGGAGGGGGTACAACACTTTATATACTGCGAAAATTGCAGCACCCCATCCTCACATTTAATTCTATTTTTTCAGTATTCTTTTGTTTAGCTTCTACAGCAATTCTATATTTCTATTACTTACATACATATTTATATTATTATGGAAAAAATGGGCTGGGTACGTTTTATATGATATGAAAACTGCGGCTTTTTTTTATTCTTTTAAATTCAATAATTTTAGTAAAATAAAAGTTATTATTTAATCTGCTTAGAAATTTTATTATCTATAAATACCTAGCATAAAGATTTTTTTTTATTATTCTTGCAAAGTTTTCAGAATTAAGAAATTGATGTAGCACATAGAATACGAATTATTAATATTTACATACTTAAAATTTTTCTAATATAGTTATACCCCGAGTTACGGCTTTGCAACTTACGTTGTTTCGAATCTATTTATTTATATTTTTTAAATTTCATTGAATAATTTTTATAATAATGTATATACAAAAAGGTCATGAATAGTATATATGAATTACTTCGTCGCCATACTGAAGATACGAGAAGCTTTGTGATCGTTTTAAAATGAAAAAAAAAATGTTCAGACAAACATGTATGTATGTATGTCCCCCGAAACGGCTCCATGTCTCTGGCACCCCCTTTTTTGAAATTCGAATTTTATTATATGCAGTTTGTTTGTGCTTCGTTTGTGCACGTTTGTGCAGGAAATTCTTTCGTTTGTGCTTTAACCCTTTAGGAGATATTCAAAAAAATCAAATGGGGGGCCGTAGACATGCGAGCCCCCCCTTTTTGGAAATTCGAATTTTACTATATGCAGTTCGTTTGTGCTTCGTTTGTGCACATTTTTGCAGAAATTTTCATCGTTTGTGCTTTAACCCTTTAGGTGGTATTCACAAAAATCAAAGGAGGTGCTGTAGACCTGCGAACCCCCCCTTTTTCGAAATTCTAAATTTATTATATGCAGTTCGTTTGTGCATAAACGAATATAATTTCAGCACAAACGTGCACAAACGAAGCAGAAACGAACTGTACATTCAAAAATTTAAATTTCAAAAAAGGGGGTGCCATAGACATATTTTCGGTATTTTCATATATAAATAACATGTAAAGGGTTAAAGCACAAACGATAACAATTTCTGCACAAACGTGCACAAACGAAGCACAAACGAACTGCATACAATAAATTTTAAATTTCAAGAAAGGGGGGGCTCGCATGTCTACAGCACCCCATTTGAAATTTTTAAATATCTCCTAAAGGGTTAAAGCACAAACGAAAGGATTTCCTGCACAAACGTGCACAAACGAAGCACAAACGAACTACATATATTAAATTTCGATTTTCGAAAAAAGGGGGGGTCGCATGTCTACGGCCCCCCATTTGATTTTTTTGTATATCTCATAAAGGGTTAAAGCACAAACGAAAGGATTTCCTGCATAAACGTGCACAAACGACGCACAAACGAACTGCATATAATAAATTTCGAATTTCAAAAAAGGGGGTGCCAGAGACATGGAGCTCCCCGAAACTTGGTTGATTGGTTGGGTCTGCATTGAGGGTTTAGTTATTTTTTAAAGATATGTATATCAAGAAAGACTCATGTTACGTGAAAATTTTATAGAATATATATTTTCTATAATATAGGTCACCACAACGTTTGTTATAAAATATTCCCTTACAAAGATCTATCTCAATTTGCTTTAAAAAGTCGTAATTTGTTTTTTACAATCGCCATTTACTTTGCATAGCAAAAAATTAGATTTAGATTGAAATGGTTTAGAAAAATGTTAATAAATATTTTTAAATAAAATTGTGTAATTGGTTTATTAAAATTGTTCGATAGTTAACTACCTTCGGTGAATTAGTGCATTTACTTGGAAGATTTTTTTTGTTAAAAACATAATAAACTGGTATTAATAAAATAAAGAGTCAATTTCGCATTGAATACTTTGAAAATAATTCTTTACAGCCACATCAATTTATTTTTATTTCATGAGAGTCAAAAACTAAAAAAAAAAATAATTGCGTTATTGTATGTAACTATACCGGGTGTCCCGGATAACTTTTCCAGCATGTGACATATCCTTGTAAAGTAGAGTAAAAACACGTTCAAATATGCCATAGCCAACTTAGTGGCCCATAAGAAAAAATAAAGTTAGGGCTCATAACTCGAAAACTAAAAGTGATATAAAAAATCTAAATACACCAATCGATTCTACACAAAAAAGTGCTTCAAGAAACCGTCTACAAAAAATACCTATCTACTTTGACAAAAAAGTTATAGCCATTTAAAGAAATTCCTAATTTTCAGTTTTTGGGTATATCGCCTAAACCACATAAAATTATGAATATTTTTTGGTGTAGTAATAGTCACCCCTTTCTTAAAAATAATTCATCTCATTTAACCAAACCTGTATCTCTTATAGATACTGAGATCCCCATGCTGGAAAAGTTATCTGGGACACCCGTATTAGTATTACTTATTACTATAATGGAGTAATAATATCCAATTTCGATATTTTTCTTACAAAAGAATATAAATAAATGATGATAAGCGAGTAATGAAGTTAGAAGAGGCTCTCTTCGTAAAAAGATATATTTAATTTGATGATTCTTGCATTTAGAAATGAAGCCCATATAAGATTAAAGGAAATGACAGAAAGATGATAATGTTACAAAAATAGAAACCTGTTGGGAAATTAAAGATGAGCTAACTTATTTTACGTTACAAATACTTACTCTTCATTTGGTTTCATAAAATGTGTTTTATTATTTAGATAAAAACGTGCACTTGATTGCAAAATATTCGCTTCATTATAAAAATGTTAAATTACGTTATACAAGTACAAATCGAACAACACTGGTAGAAAGGATTTCTCAAACCAAGTAAACCTTGTTTTGTATATAATGAAAACAATATTTTCTTAAGATAAGCAATAATCCCTTAAACCAACTATAGTATTCGTGAACGAAGGAATAACGTAGTTGGATTAAGAGTATGTATCTTATATTAAGAAAATATTGTTTTCGTTATATACACAACAAGGGATTCTTGGTCCAATACAGTTTTTTTCTGTGTAGCGACTTACTTTTGCCCAAATACATACATTTACAAAATTACATTTTTGTAATTTTCATGAAATAATTTTACTAATAAAATAAGTAACTCTTTATTAAATCAATTGATTTACCAAAGTCCGCAAGGATAGTTTATTTTTACTTCCATGTTCGAAGAAGTGGAAGTTTAATAATACCGTCGAAAAATTGTGTCAGAGATAAGAGCAGATTCTGATTGTACTACCTTCAAAATGTAAAGAAAAGTTGTTTTCCGCATGGCGGTTGTGCGTGTGCGTGTGTCTGAATGTAGAATTTTCTTTCGTTCACGATAACTACTGTAAATATGCACCGATTTGAATTATTTTTATTGGAAAATATTTGTCTCAGTGAGTACTCTAGACCTATTGGTTTATATGCTAAAAGAGATTTTGGAAATATTCGAATTTTTGTATCTATTATCGCCGAAAAAGGGGGTACTATCTCACCAATTTGACTTGGTACACTTGTAGTTCAATTCAATCCAAGGGGCACTTATTTCATAAACGTGCCGAAATAGCTACTGAAGGGGTGAAAACCGGTATCCGGCTAGTTTTTCGAAACACAATTTTTCGAAACACAATTTTTCGAACACAATTTTTCGAAACACAATTTTTCGAAAACAATTTTTCGAAACACAATTTTTCGAAACACAATTTTTCGAAATACAATTCTTCGAATGAACAATTTTTCGAATGAACAATTTTTCGAAAAAAATAAGTTTTGGATTTGGGTTTTTTAAATTAAGTTTTACACAAAATTTGATAAAGGTAGAAATGAAAAAGAATAAACAGTTTAGGTATGGTCATCTTACAATTAGTTCAGAATAGATTAGGTTAATCCCGGTTAGGGTAGGTTATATAAAGGTAATATTCAGTTTACAGGGATCCAGCATAATTTTCATTAATCACAAAAAACTAAAGTATATTATTTTAAATAAAAATTAATAAAAAAATGTTTTTTAAACTGGTTTTTATTAAAAATGTACTGAAAAATAAAAAATAAATATTCAGTTGTCACTTAATTCTTAGGTTTGTAAGACTATTAAAAGAGCAGGGCGCTCATAAAGACATATATAGCTTTAAATGAATTTTGAAAAATTTTCTACCCTTATATATTTTATAAATTCATACACAAGATATTTTTCCATGCATTTGCCTTTATAGCGCCCCGCGCTTTTATAAATTTTTCGAAAAATTGTTCATTCGAAAAATTGTTCATTCGAAGAATTGTGTTTCGAAAAACTGTGTTTCGAAAAATTGTGTTTCGAAAAATGTTGTTCGAAAAATTGTGTTTCGAACAATTGTGATTCGAAAAATTGTGTTTCGAAAAATTTACACCAAACCGTGAAAACCACCCTCAATATTTTAATTTCAAATACTTCATGTTGCCATGGAAACAAGCGCAGTTAAATTCAAATATCAGACATTAGAATATTAGAAAACTAATATTTATAATACAAAGGTGAGTTTTATATTAAAAATTATTGTAAAAGATATTATAGAACATGGAAGTCATATATGGTTCTCCATACCATTTTTGAATTATAGCTTTTTATTTTATTTTAATAGATAATGAAAAACAAGTTATGGGGACCCAGTGGTGGACACTTGCTAATAATTACAAAAAGATAAGTACTACGACACAAAAGTTATAAAGTAAAGAGTAATAAAATTTAAAACAATGTAAAGCATTTACATAAAAAAATACACTTTTCTTGATAGTGTGCCGAACCGCGATAATTGTTTTTCAGTAATATCAACAAATATTTAGAATTCAGTACATTTAATTAAAAACTGCCCAACACTGGGGTAGTGCCCAAGACTGGTGCCATTACCTTAGTAATATACATATGTATGCAGGCAGGTATATAGACAATTGTAAAAAACTGTCGAATTTGAATTAGCATATGTGATGTAGATGAAATACAGTGTATAGGGGAAACCTGGGATAAAATGTTGAAAGAAGAATGTATTAAACGGACTATTAAATTTTCAAGTGGTAAAAGGTAGAATACGTTATATCTAATATCAAGGTATATTGGTAAAGAAGGTTTCATCAATACTATAAGACGTTACATATAGATTTTTTTTATAAATATGCTGGTATATTGAAGGTATTATATGTATTTATTTTTTTATTATGTTCCTGAGGTAAAGGTATTAAAATGGTAAATATTTTTAAATCGAATATGTATGTATTTGGGATTATTTTTTGTTTGATATTTTCCCATCTTGTTTAGCATTACATGGAGGATTATTAGAAGGGTCTTGAAATGATCTAGGGTGAAAAAGGTTTATTTACTTAATTGAATTGTTTTGGTATACAATATAAAATATATAATATGTATGTATCATTTTTTTAACTTATTTATTATCAAAAATATACTTTCGAATATTAGTTTAGTAGAAAGAATTAAATATTAGAAACTTTTTGGAAAAAAATACAAGAAAATTTATATCTTGTTTATCATATATTTTTCAGAATTCTTATATGAGTATTTCATATAACAAAAAAATGTTATTATTCTTTTTTCGACGTTTTTTCTTGATAAAAAACTTTAAAAGTTTGACGACATAACATAGTATATGTTTGTAGAAATAAAGGTAAATATTTCTGTTCACTTTTTGTATCTCTATTTTTCTCAACTAAGTTTTCTTAGTTATTGGATTCATAAGAAATGTAACAAATAATATTGTTGAACAAGAGTACCTAAGTTAAAATACAATAACACATTTTTAACCAAAAATATGCTACACTTGTTGTGAAAACAATTATTTGTTTATTTAATATAATATCATGAGAGACATTTTATTTTTCTTTTACAGCCGAAAAAAAAAACAATTTATATGATAAAATTGGGAAAATAATGTAAGCATATGAAAAACAGTTTTTTGTTGATTATAAATATTAATAATAACAATTTTCTAGATACCTAAACTTAGACTACACGGAAAAAATATTGTAATAAAAATTACTATGCTTTATGGTACTGGAAGGACGGTTCAGTATTATGGTAAAAATTGCAATGTTATTATGCATTATTATGGTAAAAATTGCAATGTTCATTAAAAATTTTATTAGAATATTAGTAAAATTGTAGAGATTACAAATTACATTTTACTATAATATTAATACAAATTTTAATGAACATTGCAATTTTTACCATAATACAGAACCGTCCTTCCAGTACCATAATAACATAGTAATTTTTATTACAATAATTTTTCCGTGCAGATGTTTTACTGTAATAATATTGAAATTCTTTATCTACGTCAGTTTAGAAGTTAATAAATAAGTAAAGATTAACTAGATATTTACAATTCAACGATTAGAGTCATGAATGGGGATTTATAATTAAATTATTGATTAACATGGACGTTATAGAGTAACCCCTTGTTTCACTTTCCTATATTCCAGTAATCGGGACATGAACAATACTCCCTTTCCCTTTCTCTTTTGGTTTGCTTCCCCCATTTCTCCCTCATTCCATCTATCTGTGGCACCTTCATCCCTACATGCCCTCAAATATCCGGCACTTCGTTAAATTACCCGAAAATGTACACTGGCAAAAATATTTCCATATTGGAAATTCATAAAATGCCATACCTTGATCTTTTTTCGCTTAGCGCTTTTTTCCTCTCCCATGATTTCTGTTTAATATACTTCGGTTTGACTGTTTTTTTTTCTGTTTTTTTTCCTTTTTCTTTTTAGATATTTGTTGAACATCGTATTTGCTCTATCCCAAACCAAATAAACTTTAATACAATTTGATCTTATTAATTTAGTTACTATCCCAAATTTTTTATTTATTTAATTTTTAGAAATAAACAATTTATTATATGTTGATACAAAATACCTATATAAATAGTTACATACTTAAATATGAAAGTCTATTATATTTGAATGAAAACACGTTAAAATAGAATTTAAGTACGCAATAAAATAATTTCTTCGTACTGATGTTCATTTCTTTATCGCCAATCTAACAACCATTAAATCCATTAAACATTTAAATGGTTCCTTTACCAATAAAACATTTATACCTCTCTCTTGTTCACAGTGTAGCGTCGACATAGACAGATTCCTTGGCTCCATTAGTGTAAGAGAGAGGGAAACATATAACCGCAACGTTTTATCATTGAAGGTAAATGTAAATTTTATATTGCTTAAATGTCAATACATAGTCTTCTATATAACCCTCCTTTCTAGTAAATAATCACTAACAAATAGGAAATTACTACCTTGACTCATGTAATCTACACTCTACTGCATTATCTAGTCTTAATTGATATTAATAGTGAAATCTATATACAGGGTGTCCCGATTTAGAAGAACTACACCTTTTTTGTCCAAAACGGGTTAACTTAATTAATAAATAAGTAATTTCAAACAAGAATATTTTATTATTATCGAAGTACCTAAGGTAAATAAGGCCCAGGGTGTAATAAGGCCCATGTAAAAAAACATTTACAATAGTTGGATCGGTCTGGGGTTTTATATACAAAACTAACTACATACCGTCAGTCTCTCGCTGCGCTAACTTTTTGGTACCTCTGCATTTGTTGCGAGAGATGGTGGCGAATGCTCAATTTTATAAAAACAAGCAACAAACAAACGTATGTTTTGTTTAAAAAATGTATGTTTTTTCTGTTTTTTATTTGTTCAGGTAATAGTTCGATCCATAAAGTTTATAGCGCAACTTGATTTCTATTGTTTTTGTAAGTTTTTGCTCAGTATTTTTTTACCGTAGTACCTTAGGGATAATAAGGCCCACTAGGCTTTTTAATAAATATTACAATTTATGATGACATATTTTATTCTAGACTGGCATGTTGTTTTTATTTACTAATAGTTTTATAAAAAATCATCTATAACGAAGAAGTTAACGGCATACTCGTATTGTGAATAAAAAAATAAATATTAAATTAAGATTATTAGTTATTTATTGATTAGCAGTAATCAAGCAAACATTACACCAATGTTGATTAAAATATAGTTCTTATGTAAAATAAAATTATAATTAACAGGAAATAAATAAATAAGTTTTTACAATAATAAGTTAAATAAAGTTATACATTTTTTACGATGTCTTAAAAATGGAAAAAGCATTTAAGAAATGTTAGTTTTTGTAATTTTTTAGAAATAATAAACCAAAGTTTAATATTAACATAGCCTTTTTAATATAAATTACCTGTTACCCAAAATATACCATTTTTAATAAATTAAGGTAGGCCTTATTTGCCTCCAAATGATTTTTTTAAATTACAGTGGGTGACCAAGTAATTGTGACGACTGGATAACTGGAAAAGGGATTCAATTTTGTGGAATTTATTTTGAGTTTACCTGTGAGTCCTTGCTTGGTTACGTAATACAGATTAAACTGTGAAAAAGAATATAAACACTTTTAGAATTTTTTTATCAAACTTTTGTATAAGAACAACTGTTTTTATGATTATTTTGCATTACTAAAATAATTTTCAAGCGCGTTGTGTGAAAATAATTAATGTATTTGATAGAGAGAGTTTTTATTTTTATATATTAGTTTTAAATGTTTTTTTGCGTACACTGGTAGAAAGGATTTCTCAAACCTAGTAAACCTTGTTTTGTATATAACGAAAACAATATTTTCTTAAGATAAGCAATAATCTCTTAAACCAACTATAGTATTCTTGAACGAAGGGATAACGTAGTTGGATTAAGAGTATGTTTCTTACATTAAGAAAATATTGTTTTCGTTGTATACAAAACAAGGTTTTCTTAGTCCAATACATTTTTTTTTAGTGTGTATAGGCTTAGTAATTTGTAAATATTTTAAGAAAAGAATTAATGTTTAAAAAAATGAAATTGTTCAACCTTTAATTTGATACCGAATATTGCTATAGTTTCCATCCCCTTCTGTTTCAAAATAGGTAACGAAATTAGAGAAAGACAATTTTTTGTAAGCGACACAATAACTTGGCCACTAACTATAAAATGATGACTATTTAAAAACATTTACGAACAAATAAAATTTTTAAAGTGTTTTTATAAAATTTTCAACATATCGAATGTTTTAATCCAGATAAAGAAAGAATGGTCGTATATAAAAATATATGCCAAACATTGTACATTGAAGATACATATTGAAAAATACGACTGGCTTGAGAGATTTTTCTCAGAGTTCTTTAGAATGTTAAATACCTTTCGATCCTTGAAATTTTTCAAAGCATTTATGATGAATATTCGCCATCGTCGCTTATAAATGACATATGTAGAGTATATCTTCAATCTATTCAACGTGCATGCACACATGCTCAACGGTGAATCTACCTACAACTGGATTTACCATAAAAAAGACGTTTTCGACTGGCGATTTATGAAAAGTATAATTTTATTAAAATGGGACCTGTTGCCTGCATTCAATTTCTTCAATATGTTTTTTATCAATTGAGATTTTTTCTTCATTTAACTTTTTATATTTGATTCATTTAAAGTTTTAGACTGAAGCTAAATGAAATTTATTATATGAAAAATATATTTTTTCAGAGATATGGCATCATTTACATGCTTTATATATTTAAATAACATTATTTATTCTTTGATACCATTAGTTACTGTATTTTTTTTATATTTTCTTTACATAAATGCTAAAATATCGAGAAGAAAAATTTAAAATTGGATTTTAACAAAATCATTTTTCTCAGAATTTTACTGTGCAAGGTTTTGCAGGTTTACTTAAAAAAAAAACGTTGTCAAGGACATTTTCATTTTTTTTCTAAAATGGCTTCTAAAAAGCGCATTTATTAAAATCATTAATTTGCAATATTCTGTCACTGGTCCGTCCTAATTAATATTTCCGTATGTGGAATACACATTTTAGTAAAGGGTGGATCCATTTTACAAATTTATGGAGTAATGGCAGTTTAGGGAAAATCTATTAACATCTAGGATTCGTAAATTTTATAAGGGATATATGTAAATTATGTAAATAAAAAATAACTCTTAGTGGGCTCTCATACCGGAGCAATATAGCAATATAGAAACTAGCTATACTTATAACTAGATATTATTGCTATCGGTCAATATACATTGAATCGGACATATTGTCTCACACCAAAGCAATATGATATCGCTATATTGCTAGTTTCTAATTGGTTGTTACTTTATGGCTATATTGCTATATTGCTATATTGCTCCGGTGTGAGAGCCCACAATTATTTTCACATTTTACAAATTCTAAAAATTATTGAAATACACTATATATTTCAGAAAAAATGTGAATAAGGCCATGCAAGCAAATAAGGCCTACCTTAATTAGAAATGCTATATTTTGGGTAATAAGTAATTTATATTAAAAAGGCTATATTGATGATAAACTTTGCTTTATTATTAATCTAAAGAAGAACAAAAATCAACATTTTTTAAATGCCTTTTCCATTTTTAAGACATGTTAAACTAATTGTAACTATAGTGGTATAATAAGACCACTTAACTAAATTAAACATGTTCAGCTAACTATAATTTTATTTTGCATAAGAACTATGTTTTAATCAATATTTGGTGTAATGTTTGCTTGATTACAGCTAATTAATAAATTACTAATAATCTTAATTTAATATTTATAATTTATCCATAACGTGCCGATGTTGCATCCATAGCAGTTACCTAGACTCACTTTATTTCTTTGTTGTAAATGATTTTTTTATAAAACTATTAGTAAATAAAAACAGCATGCCAGTCTAGAACAAAATATGTCATCATAAATTGTAATAATTATTAAAAAGCCTAGTAGGCTTTTTACTATGTTAAAAATTTATTTTACAAAGTAAAAAACATATACATTAGGGTGGTCCTTATTTTTGAACTTTCTAATTTGTTCGTTATCATGAGACTTGAATTTGTGTTAAATTTGGTCAGGATCAACTAACCCCTTCCCATGCCGACTTAGGGTTGAAAAAGTTCAAATATGGTAGTTTTATTGTTTTTTTGCGTTTAATTAAAAAAATAAAGCAATTAGCATAAATATGTATACAATATTTATTGTACAGCGTAAAATTGTCTATAAAAAATGTTCTCATAGTGAATCACGAATATCTATTATTTTCCATGAAAAATAATAAATTTTATTTGAAAAAAGTTATTAGTTTACGGTAACGTAAATATAATATATGAATGGTAGTCCAGTAAATGAAGCATTTTATCAAGAACTTTTAAGGGACAAGCAATGTTATTGTTGATTATTATAGATTTTGGTGCGGAGAATTCGAAAAAATAACCCGGACTAGAAAAAAGCGGTGCACCACCCTTAAAAATGTTAGTTTTGTATAAGTATCTTCTATGTGTACATAAAAACCTAGACGTCTTAGGTCCTAGACCAATCTAACAATTGTAAATGTGTTTTTTTACATGGGCCTTATTTACCGCATATTGAACAGTTATTATTCAAATCTCAATTATAGTAAAAAAGTGTATAAGAACAGTTTTCTGTTATTAATAAAGGTATGTGAATTTTATTTTTACATTTTACAAGTTTGAAAATCATTGATATACACTATGATATGTCTGGTATTTCAAGAAAAATGCGAGTATATTGAATGATTATATTGTTAAAATCTATTGAAATCTAAAAGCATTGTAAAGAAATATATAGGTAAAACGAAAAATTCTTCTGTCGATCTGGATTCCAGAAAAGAATGCAAGCAATCCTTGGGGTGGTCAAGGTTGGCGACATTTAAAAGACCCATTAAATATGTATATAAAAAAACAGTTGATTATATTTCATACAGGGTGTCCCAGGACTGTGTCAAAGCTCAATATTTCATATTATTATAAGAATTAGAAGAAAACTTTAAATGCAAAAGTTGTCAGGCTAGAGCATCGGCATAGTTTGAAATTAGTTACATTTATACAGGATGACCCATAACTGCGTTACAAATCAAAGTTATGTTTTTTTAAATACAAACTATATATTTTTATTTGATAATCTAATAGCATTCCTTTTTCTGAGTATTTTGATATATCATTATTGGATTATACAGAGGGGTTTAGAAATTATGACCAATTTTGTAAGAAAATGGGAACATTTTCAACACCTTGTAATTTTCTAATTACAACAAAAAAAAATTGTTTTCTGTTTGAAGTAGTTTTGGCATATTCTCTATTATTGCGATATTATGTCAAACATTTACAAAATTGTATTATTTGTACAGGTTGTATCAAAACACTAAACCTAGTTTTATTCAAAATTTTCAAATGGAACACCCTATATATTTTTACATTTTCGAATTGCCTGTTCAATTCTCAACACATTTTACAAACCATGTTCTATACCTAAATCCAACCGTTAATAAGTCATTAATTTTATATTAAAATCTTAAGATTTTTTTAAAAACAACACAACTTTATTATATTCCATAAAATAATTAAATTTTTATGTTGTTAAAGTTTGTAAGTTCTATTAGTTTGTTAAGTTATTTTTAAGCGAACTGTTTTATTGATTATAATAAAGTTGTATTGTTTTTATAAAACATCTTAAGATTTTAAAATAAAATAAATAACTCTTTAACGGCTGGATTTAGGAATAGAACATGGTTTGTAAAATATGTTGAGAATTGAATAGGCGATTCGAAAATGTAAAAATATATAGGGTGTTCTATTTGAAAATTTTGAAAAAAACTAGGTTTAGTGTTTTGATACACCCTGTACAAATAATACAATTTTGTAAATGTTTAACAAACTGGGACAACCTGTATATGATGTAAAAAAATATAACGGTGCGTCGGTAAAAAATTTCAGGGATGTTTATTTTATGAAACAATTTTTATCCGGGATTATTTTTTAATAATTACCGTTCTGAAATGTCCACACATCCAATAAATCGTATTTCAAATTGTTGAGTCCTCGAACATGAATACAACATAAAAGAACGATAATCCCACAAAGTTTATGTCGCATGCTCGTATGAAAAAAAATCGCAACCATTAATACAATTAACAACTATGAAAACAGCGAAATAATATATTTTGTTTGGTGCTTCCACCCTATTAGGTCCATTGTTAAATAATCACAAATACAATTTACACAATGTATGTCTTTTTTTATGTACACAATGGGCCAAAAAAATCCGGCCAACTTTCGAATTTGATCAATAATCGAATAATTGAATTAGCTTTATTTAAATGCATTTTTTTTATAATAAACACTTGTTATTTAATCGTTTTCACTTATAACAAATTAATTACTCAACATTAAACAAATATATTTAAATTTTATATCACTTGAAATAAATAGTTACCACTAAAAATACATACTTTGCACTAAAAAAATAATACTTTGCACTTGATCTAAATTTGGACCTGTCAGATTTAAAAATTACATATTTTTGATGTATTTATTGTGATTTTCTATATTTTAAAACGATTAAATATTCGCCTTATGCATTAATCCATTAACGCCCGCCGTACACATTTGTGTACACCTCATTTCATAATTAGTGCTACTGTCTAAGGATATTAATTCACAATATTTCCTGAAAAATCAGTTGGTAGAAATACTACAAACAAAATCTGTTAAAGTTATTAGTTTCATAAGTGTTTAAATGTGTTTTAATTGTTCTGAATAATTTTTATATAAAAAGAGGTACATGGTATGCTAATATATTTTATCCAATTAGAGCATGTGATTTTGAATTTTGTTCAAACCATATGAAATAACTAAAATGACTTTTAAATGAAATTTATCTAAATAAAAATGATATCAGAAAAGCAGTCTCACACAAAATAGACTTCATATCTGCTCAATTTACTTGCTTGAGTACACACTGTTATTTTTTTTTCTTAACACTTATGGACTCGCTAATGGGTCTAACGGACCCAGTCCTTCGTATTTTGGTTAAAATCTTTTAAAGTTTGAAGTGTGCGACGTTGCCGCTTTTAGTACCTTTCAACGATAGAATAGCACGGCAGATGACGGTCATAGTCGTCAGTTTGTTCAAATTGTCATAACTAAATTTAATACAGAAAGCGACTGAACAATTTTGGATGTGATTTTATCCCAAAGAAGATATTTTAATTTTGTTAATTTTCAAAGTTTTTTTTTTTTTATAATGATTGATCTCTCATTGTTAATTCAAATAAGTACATTATAATTTTTTTATTTTTGTAATGACTGTTTGATTAAGTAAAAACAATAAATATTAGTATATGATTGAATATTGTCTTTCTTTACTGTCAAATTTTCCTTATAAGAAAGTAAATGTGCACTTCTATTCAGCAGTTTTGGAATAAATATTTGATATTAAACTGGGTCCAGCGTACCCGGTAGCGAGTATTTTTGTTACAAATCAAAGCGCGAGTCCCTAAGTGTTAATATTAAAAAAAGTTTTTGTTGTATATTTAGTTAAATATACTATCTAATATTTATAGTGCAATTAAATATAACCCTTTAATTTTAATATAATATAACTTTTTAACAATGGAATTAGTTAGTTTTTGAACTAAAAAAATGGTATTGATTATTGTACATAGTCGATAAGGGAACAAATGTTTCATTGTGCTTCAATAACTAATGATTTTGATAGAATATCCCATTAACATGCTTGAACAAATTGGATATAGACGGCATTTATCGGAAAATAGCGATAGCTAAAGTGAAACCAATTTCTGGTGAATTTGTAATTTTCAGGATAGTACGTATGTACTCATACAATGTACATATTTATTATTTGGTATCATATATATTTTTGTTTACATTTTAACGGAAGTTTTATTTCAACAAAAATTATTACGGTTCACATTTTTTATTAAAAAAGTACATGGATAATTATCCAAATGTGACTTTAATAATGCGTGAGTGTAAAATGTATATATTGTACATACATACATACATACTAGCAATACTTCCATAAATTTTAAATATACATGGACTGTACAATACACCAAAATTTTACGAATTTATACGTACGAATGTATTTATCATATGTAAGTGCTCGTTTTATATATTTATTTATTTATTAATTATTTTTAAATTTATATATACATACATACCTACGCATCACGACCGCGATTTTACAAAAACGTGTCAAACGAATTTTGATTAGTTGAATAATATCTAACATGCCTATTCAAATTATTCTAGAGGAGTTTTTTTCCAAATTTATTTCTAGGAGGTAGTAAAATGTTTTAAAATGTGGTGTAATTCGAGGATATAAATTTAATCTGTAATAAAACTATTAGTGGGTTCTCACACCGGAGCAATATAGCAATAAAGTAACAACCAATTAGCAACTAGTAATATAGCGATATAATATTGCTTTGGTGTGAGACAATATGCCCGATTCAATGTATATGGACCGATAGCAATAATATCGCTAGTTATACGTTGCTAGTTGCTATATTGCTATATTGCTCCGGTGTGAGAGCCCACTTAAACATTGATTTTACTCATAACAACAAATTTTGGAAGCGCACGCAATGATACCTATCTGATTCCATGCCTTTTGCCACCTTTTATATAGACAACGTTGCCAAATTACTTATAACGAAGTTAAAGTAATAAAGAAATATTTTTGATTTAAAATAATGAATAATTTTGAAAAACTAAGTAGAGAGCTTTTTGGAGCAATTAGAGAGCAATTGATTGACCATAAGAATTATTACAAAAATCGATTAGTTTTTGAAAAATACCATGTAACGATTTTTTTGTTATTGTTGAGTTAATAACTTTTGTTAAAATTTGTTTTGAGTTGGAGAAATTTCAGATACATGAGGAGCAATTAAGGAGCAATTTTTTGACCTATACAAAACATACTTATTAATGCTGTTTTGCAAGAATTAAAGTGAGAAATTTAAAATTAAATTTTGACTTAAAAATATTGATAATTTTGAAAAACTAAGTAGAGAGCAATTTGGAGCAATTAGGGAGCAATTGATTGGCCATAAGAATTATTACAAAAAACGATTAGTTTTTCAAAAATGTCATATAACGATTTTTTATTTTTTTGTATAGTTAATAACTTTTGTTTAAATTTTTTTTAGCTAAAAATTTTTGTTGTTTTTCACAAGTCCGCGCTAACTTCCTGACGGTATATTTGAAAAAATCGTAATTTAACTCAAATATTAAAAAACTGCTTTTAAAAAATATCAGCAGATTAATTTTGAAAAAAAAAATTCACCCCATGCACCCATAAAAAATGTATAAAAATTGTAAAATTTATTTTGATTGCTTTTCAACCCTATTATTCCGTGGAAAATAAATGAAAATTCAATCTGTGCAATGCATTTAGAAGTAAATAATTAAAACTTTAAAATTTTAATTGTCGATCTACATATTATTACGTACGACCATTTTTACCGCAATTAGATAGCTTTGAATTTTATACTTGCTTTTTGAAAACAAATTTTACTCACTTATGGGTGTAATTATGTGTAATTAAACATAAGTTTTATGCTTAGATGTAAAATAATTATGTGGGAAAAATCGGATATTAAATAAAAATAAAAAGTTTTGAAACTTTCGATGAAATAATTTTAACCCCGCGCACCTCAACTGTTTTCTCTATTTATTATTATAAAAAAATATTATTTATTAACTAAACAATTTGGGAAGCACTGTTTTAGTGTAAACAATATATAAGTTATGTAGTATGTTATAAAAAAATAATTAAATACATATTTGTTCTGCTGTTAAAAAAATTATTAAAAACAAATAAACTTTTCCAAGGGTTAGAGAGTAACATTTTACCCCCCCCCCTTTCCACACGTGTATTATATCACTTTGGTTTCCCTGATTTCAATCAGAAAAGCAGTGTATACGCGGATAAACATAAACAAATTGGAAAATATTTTTAATCAGTGTGTTTTTTAAAGATTTATTTTCATTTCACAAGTTGATTTGGACCAATTATCTGAATATAACTGATTAGCTACTGAATGGAGGCATTCGAATTTGGGATGCTGCGTGACACCAGTGACGGCTACTGGAGAGGGTAAGAGGGGTGTGCGTAGGTAATAACCGTCTTATGATAAGTACAGACACAAATGAAATTTTTTAGTGTAAAAAATAACGATTTTATCAGGGTGGCCAATATTTCTCTGGAACGAATTTCCCTGACTTTTCCCAGTTTTCCAGGAGAATTTTTAGGTTTTTCCCTGTTTTTTATTAAAAATTTAGATAAAAACCTATTAAAAAGTCACGTTTTCTTTTAAATTTTAATAAATAACCTAAATAATAGGTGGGCACAGTTAATCGAAAAGATAACTTCGTTAATCGTTAATCCGTTAATAAAAAAGTTAACTTCGTTAACCGTTAAAGCGTTAAAATTCCGAAAAAGTAACAGAAGTTACAGTTAACCGAAAATTCGAAAATTTAACGAAAGTTAAAGTTAATCGTTAAAAAGTTAACCATCCAAAATGTTTGAAGACCTTTTTTTTGCTTTTTCGACAACTTTCTTATGTATTTTTCATATCAAACAACCATTGTAACGACTAAGCTAACGGAAGTTAACAAAAGTGTTAACATTTTTGTGAGTTAACTTAAAAGTTAATCCGTTAACCATTTTGTTAACATCGTTAACTAACGATTAACGGATTAACGGAGTTAATGCCCACCTGTGTAGATAACTGTTTAAATATTTGCGAGAATTTGTGTGATTTTTGCATTTTTATAAAAAAATTCCTTCCAAACAAATTCCCCGACTTTTCCCTGACATTCCCCTGTATAGTAAAATTCCCTGACATTTCCCGGTTTTCCAGAAACTGGCCACCCTGTTAATTGACTGAAAAACTGATAATTTTTTACATATATAATTTTTAAATAGGTATATGTTATATGTTTACGTGTATATCATTAATAACTGTCAAATAACGTTATATAACTCAAAGGAAAATGTAATATAAGTTTTAAATCCCGTTTCAAAGTGCTCATTAACTAACATCTATTAGTTATTTCTCTATAATATCGGATATTGCATGTAGTATATGCACTATTATGCACAAGACAACATATTGTATTAACGGAAATTAGTAACCGATTGAGGCCCGAAGACAAAAAACAAAATAGAAACGGTTTATCGCAAAATAATTACTTTGCTAGATAAGATCAATGAGTAAAGAAAATAAAGAAAGTCGGTTTTATATGTTTACATTATATTACATACAGATAATTTGAATTTAAGTGCATTTGTTTCCAAGACAACATGAATTAGTAGGCGTATTTATTAGTATTAAAATAATTAAAATTTTGAGGGTGGTTTTCATTTTTTTAAAAGCTGTTTAGCCACGTACAAAAAAGTGTCTCTTATGCAAGAAAACAAAACAGAAACATGGTGTTTTTTTGACAAAAAGCAATAATCCCTATACATTACGAAGTATTTTAAAGACACGATGTTTCTGTTTTGTTTTTTCGGTGTAAACACCGCATTAGGTTCGATTGAATTACAAGTGTACTAAATCATATAAAAATTGGTGAGATAATACTCGCAACGTTAACTTTTTAGACGGTACAAAATTTCAAATATTTACAAAACTCCTAATCCGATTAGCATTAAAATTAATAGGTTTGGAGTGCTCACTGTGACAAATATTTTCCCCCAAAAAAAATTCAAATCGATGCATTTTTACAGTAGTTATCGTGAACGAAAGAAAATTCTACATCTTTCTACTTTTCTTTACGTTTTGAAGGTAGTACTACAAGAATCTTTCAACGGTATTACAATACTTCCATTTCTTTCGAACATGGAAGTAAAACAAATTCGAAGCACTTATTTTTTTGCACCTAACTGTACATCGAATGCATTAATTGTATTTTCGAACCCCTATAGATTTAATTTGCGGTACGTCACTGCATTTGTGTAATACGAGAATGTAATTATGAACATATTAATTTTTAATGGAAAAACTGTGATTCCACGTTTGTCACGGTTAATTTATGCCAGTGGTATTTAAATTGCAATTATTGGTTTCATATTCAATAAACTAAACTTCATATGTTATGTAAGTATGCAGTATATACACATGTGTACATATACATGCACACATGTATGTATGGTAAATTAATCGATTGACCTATTTTTATGATTTTTTAATTTGGTAGGAATTGGAAATGATGGTGATATTGATTAATTAAAAAATAATTATTGGTTGTATAATTTTGAAAAAAAAAACATATAGGTATTTGTGTATTTCTGATGTAAAAATGATTTTCATATCACCATAGTATACTAAATGTTAATAATTATATATATATTTTTTTTAGTTTCGAGACGAAATACTTTATATTTTTTACTTCCATGTTCGAAGAAATGGAAGTATTGTAATACCGTCGAAAAATCGTGTCCGAGATAAGAGCAGATTCTGATTGTACTAACTTCAAAACGTAAAGAAAAGTTGATTTCCGCATGGCGTGTGTCTGGATGTAAAATTTTCTTCCGTTTACGATAATTACTGTAAATATGCATCGATTTGTATTATTTTTGGGGAAAATGCGTGTCTCAGTGAGTACTCCAGACCTATTGATTTTGGTGGATAAGGAGTTTTGGAAATATTCGAAATTCTGTACCAAATATCATCCAAAAAGTTAGTATTGTCTCACCAATTTTGATAAAACTTGGTAAACTTATAGTTTAATCCAATCTAAGGGGCACTTATTTCATAAACGTGCTGAAATAGCCACTGAAGGGGTAAAAACCACTCCCAAAATTTTAATTTTTAATACTAATAAATTCATGTTGCCATGGAAACAAGCGCAGTTAAATTTAAATGTCAGATAATTATTATTCTACAAAAATGTATATTAAGTATACAACTGACATTAGAATAATAGAAAAGTAAAATTATTGTAAAAGATATTATAGAACATGGACGTCATGTATGGTTATCTATAAGTACCGTTTTTTATTATATTAAAATGAAAATATTATAGTCGATTACATAAGCTATTAAGGTAGTTGGTCCGTAAACATTGTTTTCGTCAGATTTTGTTTAAATTGCATAGGAATATTCCCTTGATTAATATCTGAAAAATAGCCCATTTTTATTAAAATTGACCATCTCAAAGTTTATATTTTTAACACAGCTTATATGGACTAACCATACTCTAACGTAACGTTTTATTAGATAAAATTTAAACGTAGCGTCAGTTTTTCATAAAAAACTGGCATGTTGTATATTTATATGAAAGAAAACAGTATACAAAAAATTGGAATTATTGACCATCCCGTTATTAAGATTTAACCAGATTTAACTACCAAACCATCACATAAATTACAGTATTGTTGACAATGTAACAACAACGTATTCATTTGATTATAGTAAAAAATACACGAAATAATGAAATAATTTTTTACAAAATATGATAAATGGATTGAAGGGAATTATAATCGATTTCATTAATTATTAATATGTTCTGTGGTAGCTTAGATGATAAAATATAATCATTTGACAAGTAGTTAATAGTAGATAATGTACAGCGTTCTCTAAATTAAAAATATGTACTCATGGCCTAATGTAATCACATTATGATGGACCAACTACCTTAAGAAAATATTGTCAGTCATTCTTTTTACGGATTTTTTTAATATTCAAACAAAACATAAAAAATACTTTAATGATAAAAATTATGCTACGTAAAACTAAATTTTTTGGATTTAAATTAGTGATTTTTGATTGAATAATGTTTCAAATACAAAATGCTATTATTGGATTGTAATAATTACTGCAGTGCGATTATAATCTCATTTGTAAATGAGCTAAATTCGAATTAAAAACAAAAAAAAACCGGATATATTTTTTGGCACCAGATTTTAAAGATTTTTAAATCAACCGTTCCTGGTAAACAACATGCTTTTAAAATTTTAATTAATTATTCCTGCTACAGCTATGACGTCATTTTTCCAAATGGTAAAGCAGTTTGTATCTTGTTTAAAAATATTATGTTTGTTTAACTAAATAAGCTACGAAATTATTGTTCAGGATTTTTCAAAAATATAGATCTTTTTACTCTACATAATTCTTTATATATAATATACTACTAGTATATATAATATACTACATTATATTTTTCAATATTTTACGGCTTAGACAGCATATCGTAACCTCGGAGCAACTCAAAAATTATAAGTTTTGGGAAATCACGTTTTCAACATACATATGCAATTGTATGTTATTTTATTTTGATGATTTAGAAAAGTGCTAGTGAATCCAACTTTTATACGCTTAATATGTAGAACTAACGTTTGAGCAAATTTTACGTATATTTCACCATCCTACTACACAGAAAAAAACTGTATTGGACCAAGAAAACCTTGTTTTGTATATAACGAAAACAATATTTCTTAATATAAGAAACATATACTTAATCCAACAACGTTATTCCTTCGTTCAAGAATACTATAGTTGATTTAAGAGATTATTGCTTATCTTAAGAAAATATTGTTTTCGTTATATACAAAACAAGGTTTACTTGATTTGAGAAATCCTTTCTACCAGTGTACCCTTTAAAGTCCTTAAAGGTTTTGAGTTGTGACAGTTTTTCATGGAATTAACAGTTGTGAAACTCTTGCATTAAAAACTATAGGTATCATCTTACTATTTTTCTAATGAGTTTAGTATAAATTCGATATTTTTTGAGCTGTGCCACTCTTTCTCCGAGGTTACGATATTACAAACTTTTTCCGACTTGAGTTACCTAAAGTAACAATATATATACTAAATCCTAAGAAAAGTACATATAAATGAATTAAAAAAACCACATAAATCGGATAAGTGGTTCTCGAATGATAAGCGCATTAACGGGCAGACAGACAGATAGACATTGCTTTTTATAATATATGTAAGTAATAGATAAACAGTTTTATTTCAAATAATTTTAACTTCATTTTATATTTATATTGAATTATAAATTAGGGATTTATAACAAAAACCATTTTACATTTAACTAACAATAAATGATTTTAAATTTTAAATTTAATAGATAATTTAAAATTGTAATACACAGGTATAGCATAATTTATATATATTTAAATAAGTAGGTACAAATAAATGGAGTAGATACATAGAAATATAAAATTTAACAAGTGCGCAAGCATTATTACATTAAGCGTATTTTTTTGTGAAAACCCTTTAATTAGTGCTTTTTCTGCTTAAATATAACATCGGGATATAAGATTTAAAAGGAATGAAAACAAATGAAACGGCGTTAGCAAGATTACAATTAGTAAAAAAACGTAGGAATAAAGTAAAATAAACGAGGGGAAGTATCGCTTCATTTTATTCCGTGGTAATACATAATGTAGGATTAGATTACTAAGGACAGTTAGAATTGGTTTCTTTTTTTGTTTTAGATGTCCTTACACCCTTTATTATAAATTTTCTCCCTACACTTTGACCCTAAAGAATGTATATGGACAAATAACATTAAAAAAATTAGCGCAATAAAATAATCCGTGATAAATGTATTAAGGTACTGAGTGTTGAGTAATTTTTAATTAAATGTACTGAATTAGAAATGTTTGTTGATATTTGATTACTGTCATTATTACTGGATATTAACTTTTTGTAGCTCAAGATCTTAAAAATTTAAATTATGTTTATAATGAGACAAGTTTAGGCATATAAAAAACACGTATTTTTCAGAAATTTAAAAATATTTATTATTAACTATTTATTTGACTTTTTTGGGAGCAACATTACTGTAAATTAATCGTAAAAAAACTTATGTAGTATGGCAGGATTTGAGACAATTATTTAGTTTGTTGTAGCATAATGTTACACCGCATTTTTCGCAAATTGTTTGTGAAACGCCAGTACACTGGGGAAACTTACAACGTATTCTTTTTTCTACCCAAATCGGCCAGTAGCCAATTTGGTCCAGCCTTACTGCCAATAGTTACGTAATAATACGTAAGTCTATAGGTTATGCCATCTGTGAATTTTACTTGATACTATGTTAATCAGTGGTATGTTACAGTAGTGTTACACATATTTGAATGAACTAAATATATTTAGTACGTATATTAGCGGGATTATTGAGGTTTGTTACAGAAATGTCACATGAGGATACAAGGGGTTAATCTGTAAGACTGTTAAACGTGATTTCATGATAACTGATCATTTTTCTTAAAAATAGTAAACAAATAATAATTATCGCGGTTCGGCACATCAAGAAAAATGTATTTTCATATTGTTTTAAATTTTACAACTCTTTATTTTATAAATAATAATTTTGTAGAAAAATTAATAATATTTCACAAATCATTTACAAGAAAACGATTATTTTTCCAATAAAATATCTTAAGTCCTATATCTCATTTTAGTTAACCTAAAAACACCACTGCTCGACTAGACAGTACAAATAGAGTAGTTAGTATAGTTACTTTAGTAGTCTCTATGGGTACCAGCGATGTAAATTGCCGCAATATATTGTAGCCAGCGTTATTTGGCAGCTTATAGAGAATAGTTCAAGTTGGAGATCATTGTAACTTGTATAACCTTTGATTGTTCCAATGGTAATTATCAACTTAAATCTTGATTCTGTTGCAGCCCCTTTATTCAATTATCTATGGACACAGTAGCTACTATACGCGAAACTGTATGTATCTCTATGAAATTAATAACGGTATAAGATCGTAGGGAACGACTGAATCTTTGACATAAATTATTTCAGAAATTTTAAACCTTTTGGGACAATCGTTTTACTAGATTTTTAATTTAAAATCATAAGTCGAATTGCAGCAGTTTTTTCAATTATATTATAAATAAAAAAATGTATTTTTAAATATATTTCTTCTTAAAATATATTTTATCTTTATTAAATTATCAAAAACTGACAATTAAATTAAAATCTTCCTTTCTTAAGCTTTTCAAAAAGAGTAAATTCAGAATAATAATTATCACTTTCTTTAAGTGTTGCAATTAGATATTAAATCTCTCAGATTAAAATCATTAAACTTTTCTGATGATATTCCACCTACATATTATGTAATATAATTTCAAATAATTTGTAAATTAATCGTCCTATAAATAAAAGACCTCGGACGTTTCTTATGGATAATGAAATATCTTATTTTGTAAAGAATAATACTAAGAAATTTAAATACAAAAATAAAATACAATACTTATTTACAAAATTTTTCTCTCAACGTTTGTTATTTTTATTAATATTATATTACTTCTTCACCATATTCAAAAGATAAAATAATATATGATAATTTATGAAATTTAAAAATGGAGATAACTCCTTTTTGCCCCAAATAGTTGAAAATTATTTTCTTTTTAAAGTAAGAAAGCATTGAATAAGAACAATTTTCAAGAAAATTTGTTTATTTCAAGAAAGAACACAGTAACGAGTGTACTCACTAAATTCTAAGCCCAAAAACAAAGAGTCAGCTCCTGGAGTTAACTCCATTTTGACCCAAGCGAATGAAGCAGCTAACTCATTCTAGCGGATACCTTGAGAACTATCAACGTTAGGTAATTCTTAGTTGAACCAAACGAAAGAATGATTTTTTCCCCCTAGAAACGGTTATTAACTCAGTTTGGCCTAAAAATGGAGTTAACTCGTTGTTGCTGCAAACCCCTCAATTGTATTCAATTACTTTATTGATAAATATAATTTCTTTTGGGTTATGTGAGAAACAATTAAGAATTAGACGGGGTGCGCCCCTGTGGTAAAATAATTTCTGTCTGTGTTTTTGACGCCCCTGATCAAAAACAAACCAGTTGGCCGAATATAGAACGATTATCTTGACTGTAAGCGTTTTATTTTTCCAACTCAGTTATGCTTGCAATCTAACAGACGGCGCGCGATGTTATCGCATACTATCTTTGTAACGAGTGCCACCCTAATGACTGACTCACTGCTGCTAGTCCTTAACCAGACGTTGCTCAGTCCTGCTCTAAACCTTATCTACACTGCACGTAGTTTTGTTTAGACAGGGCTGTAATTATAATAATAATAATAATGATAATGATGAAAATAATAACTATAATTTTTCTTGGGTATTTTTTACGTACATACATATGTTTCTTTATTTTATTTATTGATCAGGTATGCCTCGTCTCAGTTCAAATTTATAGCTAATAGTTTCGTTCTATCAAAATTTAGACCATACACAATCTTGTGAACGAAACGAAAACGAGAAATGGTAATTTCGATCTTATTGAAAATTTGAGATGGAAAAATGTTTAATAAATTTATCTTGTTAATATAACAATATTTCCTCAATATAAAAATTAAAAATCTTATTGAGGATATTTTATTAATTTGAAAAATATATCTTCATATTTACCTAAAAATCTTTTAATTCTCAAATTAATAAATAATTTACTACGCCAATTAACGAAACTTTCAAATAGATTAAACATAATGGTTGTATTAATAAATATTTATTAGTGTGAATATTTTTTACACCACCTAACTAGTGAAAATGCAATTTTCGATGTGATAAATTCAATAATTTCATTTATTTATAAAATATTCACCGTGATGAGAACATTGTTAGTAATAATATATATTTATCAATAAGATAAACGTAGATATTTTCATATTGGTAAAAAATGATCATATTAACAAAACAACGTCTATCGGAGCAAAATCGATCACGGATTTTTTACATTGATCTCATTTTTTAACACATTGACAAATTATTTTTTTCTGTGTACACAACTAATAATAAATAAATAAAAAATTATAAAGCGAGATATCTTTAACCTAAGTTATATGTAGGTGCAGAAAATTTTAATATTTGCTTGTTCATAACTATAGATTTTTTGGACAAAATTGTTTTTCAGTTATGACCTGTAGTAGCATATTTTGAGCACATTCCAACGCAGTATTAATATTTCGGAAATCTTACTTCTACAGAAAATAAAAAGTTTGGCTCATAACTATAGATCTTTTTGACCAAATTGTTTTTCAGTTACGGCAGCATAGTTCGGCTCCATGTCTCTGGCACCCCCTTTTTTGAAATTCGAATGTTATTATATGCAGTTCGTTTGTGCTTCGGTTGTGCACGTTTGTGCAGGAAATCCTTTCGTTTGTGCTTTAACCCTTTAGGAGATATTCAAAAAAATCAAATGGGGGGCCGTAGACATGCGAGCCCCCCCTTTTTCGATATTCGAACTTTATTATATGCAGTTCGTTTCTGCTTCGTTTGTGCACGTTTGTGCAGGAATTTTCATCGTTTGTGCTTTAACCCTTTAGGTGGTATTCACAAAAATCAAAGGGGGTGCTGTAGACATGCGAGCCCCCCCTTTTTCGATATTCGAACTTTATTATATGCAGTTCGTTTGTGCTTCGTTTGTGCACGTTTGTGCAGAAATTTTCATCGTTTGTGCTTTAACCCTTTAGGTGGTATTCACAAAAATCAAAGATGGTGCTTGGGACATGCGAGCCCCCCCTTTTTTGAAATTCAAATTTTATTATATGCAGTTCGTTTGTGCTTCGTTTGTGCAGAAATTTTCATCGTTTGTGCTTTAACCCTTTCCATGTTAACAGAGCTTCTAGTTAAATAAATAAGAACACAAGACGTATACTTTTTTTCGAAAACTAATATTAAACTGCATATAATAAAATTTGAATTTTAAAAAAGGGGGTGCCAGAGACATGGAGCTGCATAGTTCGCGAAACGCTCTATTATATTAGTGAAAACTGGAGTAAAATCTGTTCAGTAGGACTTTGTTTCACATTTAAGTATAGACTGATGGATTTTAATAGAAGAGCGTTGATTTTTTTTCTTTTTCATGCATATTTGTCTTCTGTCGTTCGATTTCTCTGTTTGAGTAAATTTTACACAGATAATTTTTAAAGATGCTGGAAGAACAATGTCTCCTGCAACATCCTCAATTATTTTTATAGCATTATGCTTTGTGGCATCTACATTGTTTTTATTTGCAACAAACGAAGTCTGTTGAAGGAAGCTCTTGTACAAAATGCATTTAATAATGTTTTTTTATTAAGAATATACTTCTTCTTCAGAGATAAAAGTATCTATTGATGTATCGTCTGTCAAATGGCTACCGGAAGTATTATTATTTATGTATATACATACATAGTTCTTTGTGGAATAGGTATATTGAACATATATGTTGATTTGACTCAAGTAAAAATAAAATCGTATGTTACGTTCATATCAAATAGGATATGCTTTGATTTGTCGAACAGCCGTTTACAGATCTTTAACCACATGGGTAGAAACGTTGACAGTCCAAGAAATCCTTGTTTTACATACTTATAACGAATAATGTACGTACTATGGATGTTGTTTATGTTGCCTTTCTTGAAAATTCTTTTTTTGTATTATTATTATTCGTTCAATTCAACCTTTATCCAAAAGAGAATGAAGCTTTCAAACCAATGTATGACATTAATTACCATTTATATTCAAATTATTTCCATTCAGACTCAATGAAAGCTATTTCTACTGCAGTCTAATATATATAATCTTCCACCAATTCACCCTACTTCAATTTATTTTACACTTGAATTTAAATATGAACGTTACTAAGTACTTATTTATATCAAATTGTTAAATAAAACAGACGAATTTAGATATATATGTATTAGTGATATTCGTAGTAAAAATTGCGAATAATTATGATGTAATAATAAATAAAAAATATATATTTTAAAATCTATTTTGTTTAGTAATGATTTCAACGAACATAGGATAGAGAAAATTAACTTTTTAAGATTATTAATTAGTTTTTAATGATATGTTTTCTGTATATGCTGTCATGTAAGTACATGAATGTAACTTTTTTTCGGTGCTATGAATGCGCAGAGGTGAAATTATGAAGTTTGAGCCCGTATTTTATTTATATCTAGCGGAATCCCGCGGCTTCGCTCGCGTAAACTTCGAAACTAATTAGAACCCTCTATAAGTAATAGGGGATGACATGTTACATTTTTTTATATTGATGTTTATTCATTACTTATAAAAAAACGTAAATATCCCGGATCTTAGTTAAATTTTTTTAACCTAACCCCCGTCTACTCTCGCCATTAGGGGCTGAATATAAAATTCTTTTATTGCAGATTAAATCCATCTTAGTTCCCGTCGAACTTTCATTTTTAATTGAATATTAATTTGTTTTAATATCATGTTTATTATTATTATTCCCATAGGGGTTGAATTTTCGTAACTGACATTTCTCTTGTAGAGTACCTACGTATGCCATGTTTCATTCGGTGAATAAAAAAAAAAGTACAAATTTTTCCACCCCCCCTAGCACCTTAGGGGTTAAATTTTCGGAAATGCTGAAATAATCGTTTCACTATTTATATTTTAGAGTATGTTCGATAAGTTTCAATTAAATGCGAACAAAAAAAATATTTTTTTATATAAACTTTGACACCCTGTTTTAACCCCGTAGGGGTTGAATTTCGAAAAATCCTTTCTTAGTGGGTGCTTACATCATAAAAGGAAAGTACCTACGAAATTATACGTTTCTAGGTCCAGGGGTTTGGGCTGTACGTTGATATATGAGTGAGTGAGTGAGTGAGTGAGTGAGTGAGTGAGTGAGTGAGTGAGTGGTTAAGGACAAACTCTTTTATAGATATAGATAATATTTTTGACTGGTACTTTTTATGTTACGAATAAGAGTATTTTTCAGGATGAATTATTTTGTATACGTTTCTTTTTTTAATAATGAAAATGTATGAATTGAACTAACTGCTAACATTTTTTGTTCGCGATTCCCAGCGCCTTAAAAAGTGTTTCGTTTTTCGTTGCGGTTTAATTTTTTTATACGTTTTCAGGTTTTATAAATAAATTAATAACTTATTGTGAGAGTTTAATATATTCTATTATTTATTTCTAAATGTTATTTTCTGTTCAACTGTTATATTATGCGTCCTATAAATATTCACGTGTCTGAATGTATCTATTTAAGCGTTTTATCTAGTTAACTCTGGTTTAAATAAAAAATTACATAGAAAATAGTGACAATTATAGTTAATATAGTAAACTATGACCGTTTTTCTTCTTTCTGTGCGGCTGAGTTAATATTTCGATGGCAAATAAAAGATTGTTGTATGAAATATGACCAAAATTTTTTTAATTTTAGATTTCGTTAAAGCTACGTTTTTTAGATAGAAAATGATGTGAAAAGTTGAAATTTTCAAACCGCAGGTCTGTATCTATAATCGTTCTCGAGATATGGTCTTTTAAAATTTTAGTTTTTTCAAAATTTTTGAGAAAAATGGTCATAACTTTTGAACGTGTGGTTGGATTTAATTTTTGTTGGCAGATTTGGAATCAGCGAGTCAAAATCTATATAATGACATGTATAATACTTTAAAATTCGACAAAAAATATTTTGTCGAAAATCGGCATTTTTTTAAGGTATACCCCTTGGAAAAATCTCGATTTTCAGCAAAAAAATTTTTTCCGAATTTTAAAGTATTATACATGTCATTATATAGATTTTGACACGCTGATTCCAAATCTGCCAACAAAAATCAAATCCGACCTCACGTTCAAAAGTTACAGCCATTTTTGTCCAAAATTTTGAAAAAATTAAAACTTTAAATGGCCATATCTCGAGAACGTTGACAGATACATATCTGCGGTTTGAAAATTTAATCTTTTCACGTCATTTTCTATCTAAAAAACATACTTGCAACTAAATTTAAAATTCAAAATTTTTGGGTCATATTTCACACACCAAACTTAAATTTCTCATAGAAAATCAACCCAAATACAATAAAATTATAAAATTAAACCAGAACAATGTATATTCTGATTGTATTTAATACGCAATATTAACAGTTAGTTAAATTATCTTCTATAAAAACAAAACAATACAAATTAAAAGGTCATTCATTTGAATAACACAAATATACTACAAAAAAGGCACATCTTGTGGAAAAAGTAGATATAAGTAGAAAACAAAAAAAAAGAAAATTTGCATTTGTTAAATTATCTTAAAATAACCCCTACTTTTTAATACTAAAATTATTTTAGAATGTTATAAAAATTTTACTAGTACGGAATTTGTTTACGCTCGGAGGGGTATGCCCCCCCCCAAAATATGGTTTGGCCTCTCAAGGCCTGTGTTTGTATGTTTATAGCAATCTAATTATGAAAATATCAATGTGCCAAGTTTTTTTTTTAATTTCGATAAAATTTTAACTTTTTTGATTTGAATCAAAGTTACAGGCGTAGGAAGGGGGATTAGAACCAATCAGATTTTAAATACGGATTAAAATTGTTTATATTTTAATCTAAATAATTGAGTTTAAAAATGATACATACATTTTTGGTGTTTATGAAAAATACAAAAAGAACAGAAACGGTAAACTTTTCTGTTGGCATTTTCTTTCTTGTTTTTTAAAGAATGATATCTCATTTTATTTTTCAAGACTTTATTTTGTGAACATTGTTAGAGAACATTTCTTTTTATGTAGAGTTTTTAGAAATGTAAAAATAAAAACTTAATTTTTAATTGTTTAATTAATTTATATGTAACAATATATTTTATCAAATTGACTGAGTAACCACTGGTTTTGAATAAAAAGAAAGGGTTTAATTATAGAACTTTTTATAAATTTTATATTAAAATACGGATATTTTTTATTTGAAAGTAATCAATAAAAGCGATATAATTCGATATAAAAGAAACAAAATGAGACCAATTAAAATTTATTTCATTGTTTATTGTATGATATTTGACAATGTTTACCGACGTCCGGAGGTTGGGAATCTCTGGTTTAATTTATGCTAACCACATCAATGTCAATGCATCACTCTAACAGCTGTCAAATCGGCCAAGCCGAAGAAAAAATATGAAATATTGGCATATCGTTAAACTGAACGAATTTGCCAATACTGATCCGTTTTAAAGTGGTTCAAAATAAAAATATTTTACATTTTATTACATTCCATAGTATTGCTTTTCATGTGATCCGTATGAAGATATATAAATTAATAAAATAAAATAAAACTTAAGAGGTTTCCAATTCGACTTATATTTGGACGATTTTTTGTTTATTTGAAAAAGTATACTCCCGAGTTGGACCCAAAAGAGAATAATAAAAAAACTTAAAAGCACTGAAAAGTATATAAATCGGTGCCAAGTCAATAAAAAAATATACACCATGGGTGCTACGGGACTTTCTTATACGTAATACGAACAGTGAACAGTTTACATGATTCTTATATTATTGAAACATCTGACAAACTAATAAAATGAATGGGAAATAAACTATAGAAATATTATTTTATACATTATGTATCGAATGCATTTTGTTGAACGTAATTACTAAACCGGAAACGGATGTTTATTCTTGTATTTTTCTTAATTTTCGATTTATTTTTGAAATAAGACAAAAATGTTATGAATAAAAAATGTCGACTATGTTATTATCTATAATTTATTCCCCATACATTTTGTCCCAACACTTATGATTTAGGAAGAAAGATTTTTTAAAATAATTATTTAGAATAACACACACTGTTTACTTTCAGTATTACGTATAAGAAAGATCCATAGTACATATGGAAAACACGTACACTGTTCAGTTTCTGTAATACGTATAAGAAAGTCCTATGGCACTCATGGCAGATATTTCTTCTCTGTTATGAACCATTTGAAATGTAATTAAAATAGATGTTTATTAAAAAAAAAATTTTAAAATGAATAGAACATAAATTATAGATAAATAATAATATTACCTACAGTTTTCAACTTGACCATTTTTTTCTAATTTGTACTGTTTCAATGTAATTCGAAAAATTTAAAAATTGATCTCACTAAACATCCATTTCCGGTTGAAAGATCGTTTTCAAAAATAGGAGGTTTTTTTCCAAACAAAAATTATTTTTAAGTATAAAATTTCACCCTTTTACGATTTGTCGTATTTGAGTTACATCGCTTACAAACAGACAGACCGACACACAGACATCAAGGCGAAAATAGTCAGAATGGATTCAGGCAAGGTCAAAATGGATGGTAGCATCAAAATCCGGAAATCAGCTTTACAATACTTATATTTTATGTATATTTCATAAACATAGGTATAAGAAAGTAAAAATTTAAGAAAAAAAATAAAAAGAAAGACTTCAAAAACTGTTTTTTAATTAGTATATACTTTTCAGTGTTCATAGGGTTCTTTTGAACTCGATTTTATATAAATATAGTTTAGTCAAACAATTTTGAATAATTATGTTTGTAAGAACATCGATTTTGCTGTAACCGTTTAATCTGAAATTTTTATCGATGTTCTGATAATTGGTATAGTGTTTAAATACATGTTGCTCTTTGTAACTTGTAATGTAATTTTACTGTGCCTAAAACACTTCCACCCTTTTGCGAGTTGAGAAATTCAAACACTGTGTTGTTAAGGTTGTTTGTAACCCCAGGTTACTATTTTAAAAGAACATAAAACTTTTGTGCCAGTACTAACTTTCATCAATTTACGAATTTTCTGTGGAAAAATTAAATCAAATTTCCCGTTTATAACATCGTATACATCGTTTACAAAATTTTAATACCCAATTTGTTTCTCATATATACAACAGAGATAAAACAAAGTTATATGATATTGTTGTTCAATTAGTTATATTTAATGACCTAATATTATTAAAAATATAAAATACAGGATGATTCGATTCTTATTTACATTAACCGAATTTAAGGGGGATGGCCACTGTGACGGGTAAAAAACTTGTCAATGTTTGGGAATTTTTTTCACAGATATAACTAATTATTTTTGAATCAGTTAAAGGACATTTTATTAAGTATATATTCAACTTATTTAATATAAATTTTTAATGAAAAATATTAAATATTTACAAAGTTATGAGCCTCGATGCGACGACCAAAAAAAATATTTTTGTCTATGGTCGACTCGAAATTTCGTGAAAGGTTGTATGAAAAAATTCATAAAAATTTTATCAATATCTATATGAATGTAGCTATCGTAGCACGTGGCCGTTTTTTTTTATTTTATTTTTTCACAAAATGGCGATCGTTTGAAATTTTTTTTCATTTTTAAGACCTATTTTTTTTAATTCGAGCGGTTTTAAAAATAGTAATTATCAAAATTTCAAAAATCGGCTACGTGCAACGATAGCTACTACAATTACGAAAATTATAAAAAAAAATTGAAATCGGTTTATTAGTCTTTGAGGAATCGTGTCGACCAGGTCGAAAAATGTCATTCCGAGATAAACGTGTTTAATGTTTTTGTTGTCATAACCGGCTGTGCTACCTCGTCTCACTAAATTAACTGTAACTCCGTCAATTTTCAAAATTTAAACTCAATTTTTTGTATACATATTTATGAATATGTAAACTAAAAAAAATCAAAGAAAAAAAATTATTTTTTTTTCCGTCACAGTTGTCATCCCCGTTATTATTATGTCATAACCGGCCGCGCTACCTCGTTTCACTAAATTGACTATAATTCCGTCAATTTTCGGAATTTAAACTCAATTTTTTGTATACATATTTATGAATATTTTTTTTCTTTTTTTCCGCCACAGTGGCCATCCCCCTTAAGTTCCTTTCTAAATACCTGATCAGAGTACAGAGAAAATGTACATACTCTAAAGTTAAATCAGCCTTTATAGTTCAATCAAATAAAACCTATTTCAACATTTTTTACAAATTAATTACAATAGAAACTAAATATATTATATTTTCCGTTTTCCGGAAAATAAGGTGTGGTGTAGCTTTATGCCCGGTATCATAAAGGGGCAAGCAAAATTTGCTAGTTCAAGCACTCACAAATGAGGTATTAATTTTGTGATAGTATCTATGGATTTGCTATGGAGTTAAGAGCAGTGATACTTCAACGTATTGTAACACAGTTGCCAACTCTGACCATAATATCACCACTGTTTTAATATCGTTGGTATTTACATACAACGCGTGCGCGAAACTTGTCAAAGTCTTCAGAAAACTTCAAGAGAACTGTCATATAAGTTTGATATCTCATTTGAAAGTGAAAAAATTGCTATCTCCTTTATGATACCGGACATTAGTGTAAAGCTACACCCATGATTGCAACGAAATAAGGTCTACACATGAATTACAGTTAAAATAAGATAGCCCGAAGTCACAAAAATCAATCCTTAGGAGGTGAATCATTTTTATAAAGGGAAAAAATCCTGTAAAACGAAAAAAATCAAATTAATTTATCACCAATAGTTTAAACATTCATTTATTCATTAATAAAACTCAACTCGCCCTTTAAAAGGGGGCAATTCACCCATTAATAAGAAAATGATCTAGCTAGAAAGGGTAAAAAAAAAATTAAAATAATAAATTTTAGTTGCAAAATGGTTCAAAGGAACGATTCCAGATTTTTAAACTATTCTATTACAATTAGATTATAGGTAAATCACTTTTATAAAGGGTAAAAATCCTGTAAAACGAAAAAAAAAACAAATTTATCTACCACCAATAGGTTAAATATTTATTTATTCATTAATAAAACCCAACTCGCCCCTTAAAGGGTGCAATTCACCCTTTAATAAGAAAGTGATCTAGCCAGAAGGAGTACAAAAATTAACATATCAAATTTTAGTTGTAAAATGGTTAAAAAAAGAAAATTTCAGATTTTAAAATTATTCTATTACAATTCAACCCCTAAAAGGTGGCGAAACCCAATACGTTTATAAATTTATTTTATCATAGGGGTGTGGAATAGCTTTCTACAAAAATTATACCACACCTAATTTTCCGGAAAATGGTAAATGTAATAAATTTACTTCCGGGTGTAATAAATTGTAATTAATTTATAAAAAAAGTTAAAATAGGTTTCTTTGGATTGGGCCATAGATGCTAGTGAAATTTTGGAGGCACAATTAAATATATCTACTTCAATTTTTATTTAATTTTTTATAATTGCTAAAAATAACACATAAATATCAAAACTGTCTGGAGTAAGTACCTCTAGATTGACCCAGTTGCTGGCTCGCGCGATTTAGCACGATCTTTAGACACAATGGAAGCACGTGATTCATATACAAACGTTTCGAATGCTAGATCGCGTAAAAATACGATCGAATATCTATAAACGCAAATTTGCATATATTTAACCCTTAGCTGCCACTGTGGGGTACCAGACGCTCCACATTTTTCCAACTGTTTAAATTTTACAAGGTTTTCAATTTTTTAAATATTATATATTCTTTTAAATAACACTATGCAACAACAAAAATTCACAGAAATTTGAATAGGTGATTTAAAAGGTATTTGTCATGCCGAAACCGAATTCGTTGCCCAAATGGTTCCATCACGTCAGGTTTTTTTAGATATCCGATCTAATGACGATTTTGGCAATGTTGGGGAATTTATTACTAACAAGGAAACCTTTTCAGGTCGAAAATTCGTATCGAGTTGAAACTTTGTATATAGTTAGAGGAGGTTAAAGTAAGTAAGAAAAAAAATTATCACAGCTGCGGTAAAACGGTTTAAGGGGGTGAAACACCCCTATGAAAATGTGAAAAATAATAATATTTTTTCAAATAACTCTGAAACTAATGAAAATTTAAAAAAATCCATAATACAAAATTTTCATGATTTTTTATGCTCTTTCGAATGGCGGTAGTCAATATTCGAAAAAATTAAGTGGGTGGGAGGTGTGGGTTAACGGTTTATATTTTTCGAATTTTGACTGTCGCAATCATGAAAAAACTCGATACGAATTTTCGACCTGAAAAGGTTTCCTTGTAAGTAGGTAATTTTTTTCTGAAGTTTTCTTTCTTGATTTCGAATAGTGCTATCTTTTCTCTTTAAAATGATTTTTTTAATTTAACTATGCGATTTTTCTTTACCGAAATATACTACTTTGAAGATACATGTAGTAAAGTTCATTGTATCTACTATACTACACTCTATTAACAAAAATATCATATGTTCAAACTAGTACATCTCGGCTAAAAAAAATCGTACAGTAAAAAGTTAAAACTCATTTTAAAGAGGAAAGAAAATACTATTTGATACCGTGACCAAAAACTTCAGAAAAAATTACCTACTTGATAATAAATTGTTTAACACTGCCAGAATAGTCATTTTTGGGACTTTTAGGTTAGAATATCTCAAAACTCTGACGTGATGAAACCAATTGGGCAAAAAATCCGGTTTCGGCATGCCAAAAGCCTCCTAAATTTTCTATTCAGATCTCTGTTATATTACAAAAGCATTTTTTTGTTGCATAGTGTAACCGATTGGACTGCATTCCGTATCGTTCGAATTTTATTGAATTAAAAAACTCATCAGCTTACGAGTAATTAGCATTTTAGTGTCTGAGATATGAGGTGACCCAGTGTGGCAGATATGTTATTTTGGAGAAGTGGAGCAGCTAAGGGTTAAGGCCTCCAATAAGTTAGTAAGTACAGCTCTGATTATAAAAGTGTTTAAAGTAAAATGTGGAGTTGGTATGGATGTATACTACACTGAAATAAAGATATAGAATTTTATTGGTGATTTAAATGAATAGAGGCAGACAGTGAAATAACAATAAAAAGTACCCTATGTAAACAGATGGTGTAGATTTAAGATCAACAATTCATTGTAATATAGTTTTAAGTATCGGTTAAAATAAGACATGTGCGTCTCAAACATGGCCTGATAAAAGTTACCATTGTAATCGAACCATAAAACTGAACATAATTACTAAAAATATTGTTCGCTATAAACAACGCATTTCGTTTTAAGGACAGTGACGAAAGAGCACAAAATTTATGTTCCACTGTCTCCCTAACATAGACTTTACATAAAACGAGAATGATCATATAATTTGCGTAAATTATCGAGTTTAGGGTCATTTAACACGAACGTTTTTTCATGGAAAAATTTAAAATAATGTCGTGTAAAATAAACTAAACATTTATATGACTAAACATGAGTTGAAAAGTTAATAAACAGTGGTTTAGTAATACAAAACAAAGTTTCGTGGTAGCTAAATAACAAAATAAGAGTTGAGCAAAGAGTGTAGAACATACAGAAATGAAATTTATGATTTGGTCGTTCAGAAAAACAATGGCGGAAGAAATTAAAAGACTGAAATGAAACATGTTGGAAATCGTGATTTTGTCCTTTCTCTCATTGTCCAATAACTAAAAACATAAATAAATAAAAGTGTGCGTCTAATATATAGGTCATTCGGATAATAGAAATTATCTAAATAAAATTTATCGCTTATTTTTATAACTTTCATTGTTTAATAACTGAAACAGTGGTTTTCAAACAGAGTTTTTTTCTGTCCGCTTATTTGTTCTGACCTTACACGAAAACTACTGAACCGATTTTGTTGAAACATAATTAAATGAGGCTAAAAATATATAAAGCGTATTTTTCATGAACCTGAACCCGAACTGAACCGCTAAATTGCAAAGTCAGCGAACCTGAATCGTAACCCGAACCTTTTCATGGTTATCCGGTAACCATATTTTTTCAAAAGGTTCAAGAGATTATTTATAATTTTTTATCAATTTTTTTTATTTATTGATTTTTAAAAGTGATTGTAAAAATACAAATTGGAAATTTGTTTGAATTTCACTGTATGATGTGACTTCTCAACTCCACTACTAACATTTTTTTGCTTGCTTTATAATTCTATAACTTTGTAAAAATAAATTTGCAAAAAATAAAAGTAGAGATGTCAATCTTTAAAATGTATTTTTATTTTTTGATAATTTTTTCTAGCAGTATCTTCGTCCCTTCATTGTTTTAACAAATGTATAATATTATATTTATAAACTATAAATATAATAATATACATTTGTTATAATATGATTGACGAAAATAAATGTTATCTGAAGAAATCGAGATTTGAATAACTTGATTTCTTTAAGGGGTTAGGTGTACTCAGAATTTTCAAGAAATCGATTTTTGTTTTTTGCATTTTTGGAAGCTTCTACAACGGCTGAAGAACTATTTTATGGCCCAGGAATAGTTGACTCGGTGTAAGTAATTAAATAATATGTATATTACTTTACGTAAATTGAGTGTAAAACTTTAAATGCGTTTTTCTCAAAACTATGTTTTTTGAACTGGTGACCACTGTAGCTCGAAAACCGCTTGGTAGATTTTAATGAAATTTATACAGCTTTTTGAAAACATGAAAAACAAGTGCCTGATCGAAGGATTTTTTTTTGTTGTAAATTTCGATTTGTTATAAACAATTAATTGTTGGTTTTTTTCCCGAAAATCTTGAAAAAAAATTCCTGAGGCTGCCATTTTGTTAATTTAAGAAAGAAAAAAAAACTTCGATCAGGCACTAGATTATCTATTAATAAAACTAATTTTTTTCGTCCGATTGAATTTGGATGAATCTCCAAGAATAAGTGATGGTCACCGCAAGGAGCTTCGGTTGGAACTGGATCAACAGAAACAGCCATTACTTTTAAAATTATTAATTTTTTTTTCTAAAATTTCTGTCAAGTCGAAACCTTATTTAATGATGCTATGTTTTTACTTTTATAAAATAAAAGAATTTACTGGCAAAAAAAAATTATTTAAAATTGTCATTTTTTCATGTCTCTGACTACACCTAACCCCTTAATACAGCGGAACAATTAGAAAACTAAAAAATATATATATTTTATATCGCATACATATTGTTTTGTGAGCCCACAGCAGGATAGCTTTTTTTATTTTCAAATAGTAATGTATTTTTATTTTTTAATTTGAACCCGAAACCTGATATAAATTCCGATTCAAGTCCCTGTTTTAAATACACATTAAAATGTATGTATTGTTTTAAATTTCATTAGTTTAGTTTGTATAAATTACTGTATTAAATTTATTTAATCCAATTTGATAAGAACATATCTTGGTATTGAAAGTTAAACCCGAATACGAAATTCTAAATGAATAGTTTTGGATTAAGCTTCACAATTATAAGAAAACATTTACAAAAGGAGAGCAAATATTTGTAGGTAAGTATCTGACATAATATTGATTTCCCTATGGTCTGTAATTAAAATCTACCCACAATATGTATGATGTACGTTTACAATATTAAGAATAAAAAGGATAATGCTGTAATGGAAATGGAGCGAAAAACACATTTACCATAATTTAGTTAATAGAATGTCATGATCATCTATATCCTGTAATTTTTCAAGCTCAGTATAGATTGGAACTCTTTATAAATAATGTCAGATCGTTAGGCCGATCATTTGTGAAAAATAAACAATACGCATTAGTATAATCATTAGAAAATAATAAAGGATATCCCTAAAAACTCCTGGGTCTCTGAACCAACGTTTCGTTATATTATACAATGGAAGATATCGTATTGTATGTATTACTTTTTATATTTGACTTGTAGCAATCCACAAAATATCAATTTTAATTTTTCGGGATAAATACAACTAGCATATGTCCTTCCCCAGAATGCAAGCTATCTCCTTGCCAAATTTCATCAAGATCGGTTCAACAGTTTTGCTGTGAAAAGGTAAGGAACAGACAGACAGACTTTTTTCAAATTAATATTCGTAAATCTATATCTGTAAAAGAGTTTGTCCTTAACCACTCACTCACTCATTCATATATCAACGTACAGCCCAAACCCCTGGACCTAGAAACTCTACAATATAAATAATGAAACAATTATTTCAGCATTTCCCAAAATTTAACCCCTAATGTGTTAGGGGGGTGGAAAAATTTGTAAAATATTTTTTTTGTATTCACCGAATGAAACATGGTACAAGGAGGTACTCTACAAGACAAATATCAGTTGCGAAAATTCAAATCTTATGGGAATTGGGGGGGGGGGGTAAAATTTTGATATATTTATCTTCATAATTGTTCATGATATTAAAGTAAATTAATATTCAATTAAAAATTAAAGTTCGATATTCAAGCCCTAATAGCATAGAACGGGGACGAGGATGGATTTAGATATGTTTATCTGCATACCTGCATTACTTATAAAGGTAAATTCGGGCAAAATGGTCATCTATTAAAATAAAAATTTGGTCATTCAACCCCTAATGGCGAGGGGTTAGTTTTTACAATTTTATTCGAGATATTTACGTTTTTTTATAGTTAATGAATAAAAACCAATATAAAAAATGTAATATGTCATCCCCTATCACGTATGGAAGGTTCTAATTAGTTTTGAAGTCTACGCAAGCAAAGCCGCGGGATTCCGCTAGTTTATGATACAAAATAAAAATTTGAGAGCCTTGATAAAAAGTAAAGTTAGTATTTTTATTGACATTTTGTTTCTAAATGGTCTTAGATTTGTACTTGTTGGCAATGTAGAATGAAAACTGCGCCAACAAATTTACTATTTGTACCTAGATTTTCGAAATAAAATCAAATTATTTACTTTGAAAATGCATTTTGTAATGCATGGACAAATATTTGTGTGTTTGTCTCAACACAATTTATTACACGAGTTTAATGTTTACAAAACACTGCAGAATTTTCTCTAGCTCTTTGTACAATATCTCTTAGCTTAAATTAGATTACAAATACACGAACTTATTAAATATTAATATAAGAAAAATATGAAGGCTAGCTTGGACAATGAAAATATTTATAATTCGATTTTTTTGAATAATGAATTATTCATTTTGAATGATTAAAAAAAATCTGAAAACTATTGAAATGATTTTGATGGAACTTTCACTGTTAAAATGCTTGAATTAGTTTAGGCTATATAAGATTTATTTTTCAACAGGCAATTATTAAGGAAACTTAATAAAAGAAATTCTTATACTTAAATAAACAAAATTGCCAAAATTTGATAAGGCTTGTATTTAAATGCTCTTTTTTAAAATAATAAACACTTTTTATTTAGTCGTTTTCACTTATAACGGTAATTTGGACACGTTAAATCCAAAAATGACCACCATTCTGCTCAATCAGCTCTTGTTTTTGCGGTATTGCAAAAACATGTTTTTTTCGATATGCAAACATTTAAATTCGTATATATATTTTTTAAATCAATGACTTCAACCAAAAATCAATCAGAATGAAGCTATGGATCCTAATTGAACTAAAAAGCCTTAAATTATACACATTCATAAAGTTATTCCCTTCAAAAATGTTTTAAATGAAAAAAACAAAAATTCGGCAATTTTCAAAATTCAAAGCGCTGTTACACAAACAATTTTTGTCAAATTTTATTGTTATTCATTAAATTTATAGCTTTATATATCTTCTTTATTGGGTTAAAATTTTAACGAAATCAAATGAAAATTGACGAAATAATACTAAAATCAAACGCAACAAAATTTAGTAGTCGGTCATAGATTTTTTTAAATTAAACGCTTCAACCAAAGATCATTTGGAAAAAGATTTTTTAGTTCAAATAGGACCCATAGCTTCATTCTGAATGAACTTTGGTTGAAGTCATTGATTTAAAAAATATATATACGAATTTGAATGTTTGCATATCGAAAAAAACATGTTTTTTGCACTACCGCAAAAATAAGAACTGATTGAGCAAAATGGTGGTCATTTTTGGATTCAGCGTGTCCATGTTACCCTTAAAAATTTGTTGAATGCCTTGCAGCAAAATCGCTGTCGGCCAGTGTAATAGATTACATTAACAAATTATTTAATTGCTTTAAACTAAAAGTAAAAAAAAATATCTGGGTTAAAAGGTACTATAGCGACCTCGAAAACTTCGTAAAAGAATTAAAATCTGTTAAGTTCCGTTTTGTTGGTAGTACGTGAACAAGTCATTATAATGGTAGCTCCGTTACCACGTTCATAGTTCCATAAGCGGCAGTAGTATTGACTGGTTGGGTCGTTGTGTGGTGCCATAGTGTAATAACCGAGCTTTGTGACAGTGGGAACTGGATTTGAAGCTTATTGACTATATCGTACCCTTGTGCAAGCCTTCTGTCAGTTTCCACGGCGTTATATTTCAATAAGAAACTTCTACTTTTTTATTAAACCCAACTTGATCTTGTTTCACTTGTTTTAACCATTTCATTTTTGGAATGTATGTACCTATCGCTTATAGATATATATTTTTTTATTGTTGCGTTTGATTTTAATTATTCAGGCCTCATTTTTGTATATACAAATGACATATCGCATCCCTGCAAAAAAGTGTCACAACTTAAAAAAATTAGTTTTGAGGAAATAAGAATAAATAAAATTATAACAATACACAGTAATTTAAATATTTCAGTATTCCTGTGATATTTGAAAAATAGTAACTATTAAAACGCTTAATGATTAAGTATTTAAAAAATAAAATAAAAAATGTGACATTTTTTTAGAATATGCTAGTTTTGGTACACGAAGTACATTAATGTCAATTTTTAATATAAATATATGGTAATTTGGAATCATTCTACATATTTATCTCAAATATGACATTTTTTGAGTTGTGACACTTTTTTTTACGAGAGTGCGATATATAAAATCGTATAAAATATCATGTTGAGCGAAATCGTGTTATATAAAATTTCAGAACAAAATGGGGAGAACGTTTTAATATACCTATTGGTTTTATGCCATAACAAAATTTAAAAAATCGAAAATTGACAATATATTGTAATGACGATACGATGGGGCAAATAGGGAAAAAAACCGCCACTACCAATACATATTTAAATATCTAGGAGCATATTTAAAAGAAAATATGATTTCGGAACGTATTTTTAATGGGATCGCATTACGAATTTATTTGGTCACCCCTAATATATAATGGCATTAATTTGTATGCATTCGTTGATAAAATAATGGAGTCCGTAGGACTATTTAAATTTCATCGAATCCAGCTGGAAAATCACCTTTCGTAGGTTCTCTATATATAAATATGTAAATACACTTAAAGTAATGAAAATTTAGATCAATAAATTATATGTAGGAATTTCCAATATAATATCAGAAATATTTAAAAAATATTTTAATAAAAAAAAGCTCTAGATGAAAAATGCAATATAGAAACACTGCCTGTTTTAATATACTACATGCGGGGTCCTTAGAATAACTAATATTTTAACATAATAAATACTCTTATATGAAAAACTTAATATAAGTATATCTACGGAAAGTACAATATAAAATACCAAAACAATATAAACATGTTTGTAATCTTAATAACATTCTTTATTTTTATGTATGTATATTTTATTCTTCGTATTCTAAACCAAATATATATGGTACCTAGGGGTGAATAAAAACTAAAAAACTGTATAAAATATAAACATCTTTAAAAAATTAACAATTTGGTTATTTTTTATTTAAAGGTTAGATTAAGGTAATGCGGGTTCTAGGCTATAGTATTTTAAAAGAGGTTATATTTAATTGCACTATATATTAGATGTAGTATTCACTTTGTACATCGAACATAAATTTTAATACTTTGCACTTAAAATTATTAAGTATAACATAAATTTTAAGATTTTTTTTAATGCAATTTAAAAATATCAAATCTATCGGGGTGAAAGGAGGTTGGTTAGTTTCTTCGTTAAGTTAAAATATTGAAAATCACAAAAATCACATTAAAAATATCAAATCTATTTAGGCCAAAGGAAGGAAGGAGGTTAGGTAAAAATATTGAAAATTATAAAAATCACAATAAATACATCAAAAATATATAATTTTTAAATCTGACAGGTCCATATTTAGGTCAAGTGCAAAGTAATAATATTTTTGTAATGCAAAGTATTTTTTTTTTAGTGAAAACTATTTTTTTAAGTGATATAATTTGAATTAAGTTCAATATATTTGTTTAATGTTGAAAAAAAAATTTTTCTTGCAGTATATTTGTTATAAGTGAAAACAATTAAATAAAAATTGTTTATTATTCAAAAAAGTGCATTTAAATAAAAGCCTTTTAAAATCAAAAGTTGCCCCGGGACTTTCTTATACGCATAACAAATCTTTCTGATAAACTGAAGAAAAAAATTAATGAGACATAAAATTTCAAATCAATGGAATGAGATTTTAAACTCCTATATGGGGGGGGGGGGGGGAATAGGTGGTCAAATTTTTTAAGTTAATATTATTTTTATGTGATGAAATACATGTACTTACAATTCGATAAATTAAGAATGGCAGTATGTGAAATATAAATGAATAATTAATTGTACAAATGCAGAGAAGTGAAGCAAATATGTTAGCAAATTTAATAATATATATTCTGAAATATTTTGATATGGCGGAATACCCTACAAAGAAAATGTTCCCAGATAATTTTTTATCGTTGTTCCATTTCACGATTTTGGAGTTAGCGTTGCGAAATATAATTAGATATCGGTTTTCATCCACTGAGAAAATAATTTTAAACATAATTATTAGAAAATTAATTAACGAAATAAAATTATGGTTTCTCCGGGAAATAATTTATTTTTGTTAATGATGGAAATATTTGAGATTAGTTGATATTAAAGTTAAACTTGTTTTCTATCAAATTAGATTTATCGATGAAAATTCTGATCGCTAGTTTTCAGTTAATGGTAACTAATTAACCACAGAACATTTGTTCATTAAATTTAAGCATTTTACTGAATTTATAAATTTATTTATATCTGTTAAATATATTAGCTGTTAGATTTCATAGTTTTACAATAAAATAATGATAAATAAATAGAGCAAAAAATGATATATAAAAGGATTATATTTTATAATATACAAAAATGACTTAAAATATGGGTCAATTATTAATTATTAAAATAACTATTGTAAAAATTATAATAAAAGCTTTTGATATTTATGTGAAATTATTCTAGTAAAATTTTCTAATGATTTTTAATACTTTCCCAACTACAAAGGAGGAATACCCAATATACATTTTGTTCAAGAGTACCTATCCATATAAAACGTTCTTGAGAGTATGAAGGAACAAATTAATGTAAAACTGTAGAATATTTATGAAGAGAAATAACTCTTTATTCTCTTACTTATAGTCTATGGTGAAATTATTCTCGGAAATATATTTTGTGACATGAAAATTGTTTTAATAATATCTCCACGAGAAGTGGAATATTTTTTTTCTTGTATAGTATACCTACTTTTGTGGTTTTTTGTAATTTTATTTCAAGACAATATTTTTCTTACTGTTCATATTTTGTTTTGAAAAAAGTTTCGTTTGGTTTAGACTTTGATTATTCCACGAAAAATGTAAGCCGTGACTAAAATATTATTAAATTAAAATACAGATGTAACGGACTAAGAACGGCTAAAGTTCTTTTCTAGACATAATTTTATACTAATTAGTCCGAGTATTTATTGTACGAAAAATATTAAATACTAGCTGCCCCGGCAAACGTTGTTTTGCCAAAAGATAATTTGCATGCTATTTCTTTCTCATTGTTATGGTGTTAAATTTGTTAGGGTTATTTTGTGTATTTTGACTATTTTGAGTATTTCGACCGATGTTTAAACGTCGTCGTGTATGCATTTTTGTATAATTTCTCTATATTTTAAGAATATAAATAAACTGTATCGTAGGTTATGTTAAAAACACGTCTCCCACGTACCGAATAGATAAAATAAAATAAAATCATAAAATTACGTAGTGTACCTGTTTAAATTGAAAACAATTGAATTTAAGAAATACAACAAAACATACCGATTTAAATTCGGTTATCACCAATAGATATATAATTTTTCAGTACGTAGCTATTAATATTTGATAAAAACTTTTCAACGTCAAAATCACGTCAAAATACTAAAAAATATTTTATTTTAAAGACGTGTTTTGTTTTCATGATGTTACTGTTATTTATATAAAAACATAGTAGCTATTGAACGGTTTTTCTCATTTTGGTAAATATCTCGACCCCACAATCACCTACCGGCATAGGTGGGCACAGTTAATCGAAAAGTTAACTTCGTTAATCGTTTATCCGTTAATAAAAAATTAACTTCATTAACCGTTAAAGCGTTAAAATTCCGAAAATGTAACGGAAGTTAAAGTTAACCGAAAATTCAAAAATTTAACGAAAGTTAAAGTTAATCCGTTAAAAAGTTAACCATCCTAAATGTTTGTAGACCTTTTTTTATCTATTTCGACAACTTTGTTATGTACTTTTCATCAAACAACGAATGTAACGGACTAAAGTTAACGGAAGTTGAATTTCACGGAAGTTAACAAAAGCGTTAACATTTTTAAAAGTTAATCCGTTAACCATTTTGTTAACTTCGTTAATTAACGATTAACGGATTAACGAGTTAATGCCCACCTATGCCTACCGGGTTCAAAAAAATCTATAAACACCACACAAATATATGGTGTGAATATGGCTTCGATACGTCCAGTGGTTTAGGCCTGATGATTAACGGTACATACGCACCGAGAGTTTTATAGATTAAGATAAATTATTTTAATATATTATTTTTGTCTGCAACTTGTATGTCAAAGACGTTTTGCTTTGAACGGTGTTACTCTCAAGTTTTAAGGGGATCAGGAGTGGCCCGCGGGCCACCACTTACCCAGCACTGGTGTAGCGAACGCTGCCTCATCCATAATATTACTTTTACAACTGGTATGTCAAAGACATTACGCATTCAATGTGTTACTCCCAAGTTTAAGTTGGAGTTGAAGAGAGTTCGGAACGGTAGAATAGAGAATGCCATCTTAACATTCCTTTAACAGAATTTTCCTAGGTCACGTTCAAAATATTCGTAATTGCGTGTAACACAGGTTCTCAAACAGTGGTCGGGGAGTCATTAGTAGTCAGAGAATCTACCTCGCTTTCGCGAACACAAATTAATATTTATTATTTTTCCTATATTTCATTTTATTCGTTTTCATTTCAGTAATGAAATTTGTTCACTTGCCAAACCGACTACTTTTATTATCATAAAAATACAATTTATGGAAAATAAAAGTTTTTTCACATAAATACCCTATGTAAAAATGCAGGTAAAAATTTTGATTTCGTATTTTTTATAGACCGTTAAAGTGAGAAATTTAAATTTAAATTTTGACTTCAAAATATTGATAATTTTGAAAAACTAAGTAGAGAGCATTTTGGAGCAATTAAGGAGCAATTGATTGACCGTAGGAATTATTACAAAAAACGGTTAGTTATTCTAAAATAACATATAACAATTATTTTTTTTGTTTAGTTAATAACTTTTGTTTAAGTTTTTTTAGAGTTGGAACAGTTTCAGATACATGAGGAGGAATTAAGGAGCAATTTTTTGACCTATACAAAACATTGCCATATTGCATACTTATTAATGCAGTTTTACAAAATATGGCAGGGAGATAGCTTACATTCTGATGAAGGACAGAGGATAATTTGTTTCACGAAAAAATCTTCTATATCTATAAAAGAGTTTGTCCTTAACCACTCACTCACTCACTCACTCATATATCAACGTACAGCCCAAACCCCTCGACCTAGAAACGTAATTTCGTAGGCGCCTTCCTTTTATGATGTAAGCACCCACTAAGAAAGGATTCTTCGAATTTCAAGAGGTTAAAACAGGGTGTTAAAGTTTATATAAAAAAATATTTTTTTCGTTCGTATTGAATTGAAACTTATCGAACATACTCTATACTATAATGAAACAATTATTTCAGCATTTCCCAAAATTTAACCCCTAAGGTGTTAACGCGGTGGAAAAATTTGTAAGATATTTTTTTTTATTCACCGAATGAAACATGGTAAAAGTAGGTACTCTGCAAGACAAATATCAACGAAAATTCAACCCCTATGGGAATGGGGGGGGGGGGATACAATTTTGATATATTTATCTTCATAATTGTTCATGATATTAAAGTAAAATCGGAGAAATAATTATTCAAATAAAAATGAAAGTTCGATATTCAAGCCCTAATAGCATGGGACGGGGACGAGGATGGATTTATATATGTTTATCTGCATACCTGCTTTACTTATAAAGGTAAATTCGGGCAAAATAGCTATCTATTAAAATAAAAAAACAAGGGGTTAGTTTTTACAATTTTTAACAAAGATCCGAGATATTTATAGGTAATGAATAAAAATCAATATAAAAAATCTGCCGTGTGCCACAGGACTTTCTTATACGTAATAATGACAGTGAACAGTGTACGTGATTTTTATTTTAGTGAAGGATATTTCTGACAAACTAATAAAAGATAGAGTAAAATGAATGAGACATAAACTATAGAAATATTATTTTATAAATTATGTATCGAACGAATTTTGTTCAAACACGTACAGTCTCTGTAATACGTATAAGAAAGTCCCATGACACTCATGGCAGATATTTCTTCTCTGTTATCAACCATTTGAAATGTACTTAAAAACGAATACTTGGTAAAAAAAAAAAAAAAATTAAATTTGTTTTTTCGAAAAAAATAAATAGAACATAAATTATAGATAATAATATTACCTACAATTTTCAACTTGGCCATTTTTCTCTAATTCGCACTGTTTCAGTGTAATTTGAAAAATTCAAAAATCGATGTAGGTAAACATCCGTTTCCGGTTGAATGATCGTTTTCAAAAATAGGAGGTTTTCTTCCCAGGCAAAAATCAATCTTAAGTATAAAATTCCACCTTTCTACGATTTGTCGTATTTGAGTTACAGCGTCTACAGACAGACAGACCGACAGACAGACACACAGACATCATGGCGAAAATAGTCAGAATGGATTCAGGGAAGGTCAAAATTGATAATTCCATCAAAAACCGGATTTCGAAAAAAATCGCGTTTACTATACTTACTTATACTATATGTATATTTCATATACATTGGTATAAGAAAGTAAAAATGTAGTATGTATGTCATCCCCTATCACGTATGAAAGGTTCTAATTAGTTTCGAAGTTTAAGCGAGCAAAGCCGCGGGATTCCGCTAGTTATTATATAAAAAAATACAAATTCCGTCTAATAACTAGTCAATAATATACAAATGCTTAAATCGAAATAAATCATTCAAATCCTTTCTGTCTGTCTGTCTGTTCGTTTTACGTGTTTTTTTTTAATTCATAGATATGTTATTTGCTCAGGTTTTAGTAAATATTTTGTTACGTTAGGTAACATAAGGAATAAGCAGTGACGATAATAGTAAATCGAGTCGGAAAAATTTAGCAGTCAGTGCACTCTTTTGCAATACGCTGCCTAAATCATTAAATATTGAACAATATAATATACTAATAAAGAACTGTGTAGAATAAAAAGATGTATATTTTTCGCAAAACTTAAACAATAATTCCATAGTCCACGCAATCGAAGCCGCGGGCATAACTAGTATGAAATAAAAAAGATATTATCAAAATCTACAAATACATATATGCATAAAGCTTTGTTAATTCAAATCAATAGGGATTAAACATAATTTTAATGGGCACAGATTATATCACGTTTAATATATTTTGTTTTTTATTCTATTTCAGTGAATGAAAATGTAATTTAATAAAATTTTAATGATTAAAAAATCCAAGATAATAATTTAACAGCAATATATTATATCAAAGCTAAAGCCTATGAAACTGTTAAGTGATCATTTTGTAATGTATGTAGTATGTAGATACGTATGTTCATGTACTGCAGTAGTAGTATCTTCTATTTTAGCTGACTTACTACACTAAACGTATTGGATTACAAGTATGTATTTTACAGTGAACGGAAATCTTTAGACGTTGAGTATAAAAGCATTTTCTAGTGTTGTATAACATTTAATTGAATACAGAAATAAAACTACATGACTATGTCAAATGGTATGACGATATTTCAAACCCTAACTAAATATAACAAACTCATCTATGTCAAAACGATTGTCTTGGCTTCTGAATACAATTTGTTAATTTTTAAACCTTTTGGCAGAAGGTGTTATTTCATTTTGCGTCAGTTAAAATAATACACCTTTTTTTAACACTTTTTATTTAATCGTTTTCACTAAAATTAAATATACTGCACGAAAAATTAATTATTCAACATTAAAAAAATATAGAGAACTTAAAACAAATTATATCACTTTAAATAAATAGTTTCCACTAAAAAAATAATACTTTACACTTGACCTCAATTTGGATCTGTCAGATTTAAAAATTACATATTTCTGATGTATTTATTGTGATTTTCTATATTTTAAAACGATTAAATATTCGCTTTATGCATTAAAAAATATGTTCGCGTGTATAAAGTGGATACTATAAAAATTTTAAGTGCAAAGTATTGAAATTATTGTTCGATGTAAAACGTCAATATATAGTGTAATTAAATATACCCTTAAAATAATATGTTATCTAGGAATGAAAGGGTTAAAACGTGCAAGCAATGAAAGGGTGAAACAATAAATTGCAATATAGGTTTACTTAAACGTAAAAGGTTTATTCTGAAAAATCTAAATGGATCACTGTGTGGAGAGGAAAATAAGAAGAACATATATTGTTAAATGTCAGGATACAAGTGTCATTTTTGATTAACACCTTTGTTATTGTTTCCATTTCTGCGAACATTCAAAGTTTTTCCCCCTTTTCTTGATTTCCACATTTTTTCTCTTTGTATTATAGCGTTTTCAGTTTTTCGCTGATGGAACATTGACTTTCGATAAAATGCAATATTTGTTTGATATATCTCTTACTTTATGTAGCATAAAATTGTGGCAGTTTATGTCCTTTTCGTTTTTAAATACAATATAAACTCAGACATCTGTATCAAGCAAAATTATATCAAGACCTGTCTTAAGGGGTTACATACAGTTAGAATTTTCAAAAAATTTAATTTTTTTTATTTCATTTTAGTAATGTACATATATTTAAGTACACACACAGAACAATACGGCGATTATATTCGAAGTTACACGCATATTTGTAAAGATGTCTCAGAGCGTTTGAAAGTAGGAGGCCGGAGTTAAGGGGTTATATACAGTTAGAATTTAAAAAAATTGATTTTTTTAATTTCATTTTCGTAATGTACATATATTTAAATATACACACAGAAAATTTCAAGTCAATCCGGCGATTATTTTCAAAGTTACACCCATATTTGTAAAGAGTGTTTGAATGTAGTAGGCCGGAGCGGCAGCGCGTTTTTCTTAAATCTGTGTTTTTAAAGTCGGTGACCACTATTCCTCGGAAACGGTTGAACCGATCAATCTCAAATTTTAACACAAGTTTCTGAAGAATATTTTTTAAGTAATTAAACCAAGGTTTTATCTCACCGATAAATATTTATTTTTTTATAAACAATTTAAGGTCAAAATTTTGTCGAAAATCGATTTTTTTTTGAGAAGCCGCCATTTTGTCAAAAAATTTTATTTTGCTTATTCCTTCGATTAAGTACAAGATTATACATTGCTTTAAATAAATCCGTTTGGGTTTTTTATTTTAAAAGATGCAGTCCAGAGATATAGTGGTCACCGCAAGACGCCTTTTTTGAGAGGACCTTCTGGAGAAGCTGTAGCAGCTTTCGAAATTATTATTTTTAGAAATAAAATTTTTAAAATACAGTTAAAAGTTACCATAATACCTATGTATGTGTACAAATTTTTACATTGATAAATTATAAAAGTCTTCTCTTAAAAAATTCTTTAAAAAACACTTTTTTTTGCCTTCTAACTGTATGTAACCCCTTAAGTTAAAATTTACAATACTTTCATAAGTTACAACCGGATAAGCTAAAAAGTAAAATACTATCGTATTTATAAATTATACGCGTTGTTGCCTTTTTAAAATCTTATTTTCCGTTGTCTGATTTCATTTAAACAATGGAAATTAACATTTATGTAATATATCATTCCTATTTGTGTCATCTACAGGTGGAATCAAATATTTTGTAAAGTTCTCTTTTATTTTTTTTATTTCCACCGTTATTTATGATTTTTTCCTTTACAAAAATAAACACGAACATTTTTTTGTGAAATACAATGATTATTTAGTATAAAATGAATATATTTTTTCAATTCTGGAAAAGTAACAGCTGTTTTCTTTTATATTTATAAAAATTATTTATGTTACATGTAACTAACAAATCAAATTCATTTTTTTATTTAATAATTTTAGTTCTTACAGCAAGAATACTCGGAATATATCCTATTCAAAATTCAACAGAAGTCAGTCTTAAAAAGATTACAGTGCGCACAAAATGTTACAAGTAATTTGATACATACAACGAATATTTATTTATAGTCCAGCCTAGTCATATCGAATTCCTTTAAAATAAATATAACTCATATGAGAATGGGTTTTTATATACGCCAGACCTAATTTTTACAAGCTTTTACTTAACTCAAATGCTATGTAACTATGTATGAGACGGAACACAAATCTTACGATCGTTTTTTAACTAACTTCCCGTCGTACGATTTTCGTCAAATTTTCAAATATGGTGTATTCTCCGTGACAATGCACTTTTTTATCATTTTTATAGCTATGTTATTTCATTATAAGGTCTTTTTTGATGTATCTAATATAATAAAATATCCTGCCTGCGCGATCAAGTATTATTTCATAATTCAAATTATTTCGTAACCATGGTTTGCTTCGACAATAACATTAAATTATGTTTTGTCAAAATATTTTGCAATATAATACTCATAATACAAATAATTCATAATAATAGAAATGATAATTATTATTGAAGATTATAAATTATAAATTGAAGAAAATTATTGAAAAATTATCGAATTTTATATAAATATCAGGTATGTATTATAAATTTTATTTGTAGTGATTATATTGACATATAGAAAAGATTTAGCCGTTTTAGCTTTATTTCTTCATTTAAATGTATGTATACATAAATATGTATTATAGTATCTCATTTTATTGTTATTATATCATCCTATATGCATACATGTAATGTATATGTATTATATTGTTATGGCATTATTGAAAAATATTAAATATAAATTAATTTATGTTAGTGTAATTTTGTAGATCTAAATAGGTAGGTATTGTTTTTCTAAGAGACGCGAGTCTAACTTTACAATGGAGGAGGGGGTCATGGTCTGTGAAATAGACAAAAAAATTTACTTTAGTATATTTAATAAGCATTTTTCTATTTAATTTACTTTACTTTTTAGGTTTGTGTGGGGTGTCATTTCACCATGCCCCCTCCCCTGGATCTGCGCTTCATTTCTAAAGAAGCGAATATACAATCAAATTTTTAGTGTTCATTTTAAAATAAAAACTAACGATTTTTTGACGTATTGTAATAACAATACTTCCATTTCTTCGAACATGGAAGTAAAAAGGGTTTTTAGTCTTATGCAGACCCTGAGAGAGCTTCAACGTAAGGACATTCCAAACAACTTTCGTACTAGTAAAATTCTTGTTTCTTCCTGATATTATTTAGTATTAAAAACCGTGAGGTTTTTTTAAGTACTTTTTCTAAAAGGTGTGTTTTTTTGTAGTATATTTATGTTTTTTAAATAATCTCTATTCAAAATAGTATTAGTATCAAAAAATGTAAAAATGTAAAGTATAAATAATTTTCGGGACGCCGAGGCCCCTGATACCAGGACCCGGGCCATATGGCCCTCCTAGCCCCCCCCCCTATCTGGGCCTGGTCTTATGATGCAATGAATATAATATAATATAGTAAAAAAATAAATAACTTTAGACTAAAAATGGATAAAATAAAATTAGAAAAAAAAAATTTTTAAAAACAAGCTTTTACATATGCACTAAAAAGTAAAAAATAAGTTTTTTTTTTCACAAAGTCTTCCAGAATTCGTATGACTAAAAAAGCTTGTGGCGTTCATTTAATATTTAATGTAATATTTAGAAATATAAAAAATGTCGAAAATATCAATATTGGAAAAATCTATAGTAGATCAAATATTAATGTAATGTTGATACTAAATAAACATGAAACTCAATGTATGTTAATGTTTTGAAATATTAATTTATAAAATAGATAAGGTAGTATTTCTTTTCGGTATTTCTTAGCCCTTTTTCATATGATAAATCTTGAAGCCAAAATATTCCTGTAGTTTGTATCAAATTATCCAGGAATTTAATGTACAATTAAATAATATTAATTGAAAACATTCATTTAGGTTGAATATAATTTCAAAATATTCACAGGATATAATATTTTATATTATATTTGATATAAATTATGTACATATATGGAATTTTATGGAATATTTCGAAATATTCATTGAAAGTAGCTAATGTAGTTTTTCCATTGAGAAACTCTTAGCCCTTAATTCTATTTTGAATCTAGAATTCCAAATATTTCATGTAATATTTTGAAATAATAATTTAAGGTAGATAAAATACTGTTAAGACTTTTTTCCTATGTTGAATCTAGATTACTAAATATTTCTTTCATGTGCGATAAATTAACCAGGAATTTAAAATACTAAATTACACTAGCAAAAGGTTCTTTGTCCTATTTGAATCTAGATTTCCAAATATTAATGTATACATATATGATATGTATATATACATTATACAATATTATACATATATGCATTTTAACATAATATTAATGCAATTTAATGGAAGATTTGAAAATATTAATTTATAGTAGAAAATGTAGTTTTTCCTATATTGATATTTTCGACATTTTTTATATTTCTAAATATTACATTAAATATTAAATGAACGCCACAAGCTTTTTTAGTCATACGAATTCTGGAAGACTTTGTGAAAAAAAAAACTTATTTTTTACTTTTTAGTGCATATGTAAAAGCTTGTTTTTAAAAATTTTTTTTTTCTAATTTTATTGTATTATTATTATTTTTTTGTTATTTATCAAGATAGAAATATACATTTTTTTATTAATACAAAACTAAAAACTTTCTTTCACATGTATGTATTGCAAATGTTACACTCCTTTTTTTCCTTTTTTTCTACTTCAATTCATTCTAATTGAATTTTTCGGAAGTGATTCAATTTCAATCGAAAAGTGGATACGAAGTGAAATTTATCATATTTGTTTTTAAATTAGATTTGAATATTGTTAAGATGACCTTTCTTTTTATGTCCAATGAACGAAATTTTACTACAAAAAAGGGTTACATTTAATTGCACTATATATTAGATAGTATTCACTTTGTATAACGAACATATATTTTAATACTTTGCACATAAAAATTTATAGTATCTACATTATACACGCTAACAATAATTTTAATACCTTTTTTATTTTTTTAATGCATAAGGCGAATATTTATATTTTATATATTATATTTAATCATTTTAAAATATAGAAAATCTATTGGGGCGAAAAGACACTGGTAAAATATATAAAATCAGAAAAATCACATTAAAAATATCAAATCTATTGGGGCGAAAGAAGGATGTTAGTATTTAGGTTCGGTTAAAATATAGAAAATATCAAAAATCACAATAAATTCATAAAAAATATGTAATTTTTAAATCTGACAGGTCCAAATTTAGGTCAAGTGCAAAGTATTTATTTTAAGTAATATAATTTGTTTTAAGTTCAATATATTTGTTTAAAGTTGAATAATTGATTTTTCGTATAGTATATTTTGTTGTAAGTGAAAGATATTGAATAAAAAGTGCTTATTATTAAAAAAAAGTTCATTTAAATACATGCCTTAAAAATATATTAGGAAATAAATGTCGACAAATTCTTCGAAAAAGTAAAATCTACAATAGAAGAGAAGAAAGAATATTAGTAACTATAAATTCATCATTTTAATAAATATATATATAAACAATCTGTAGAGCATCTAGCGAGATAACAAACCAATTAAGTGTTAGAAATGTTTATATCCTAAAGGGGCTGTCTCAAATACTATATTAGCAGAGATTTCCACTATCTTATAAATTGTTAAACTACCAAAACTTTGTGCCACTATGCGGGGGATGAAACCTCAAGATTGGTCGATCGTAAATTAATTTATAAATCTACAACCTGTTCCCTATATACAGACACTTTTACTGACACAAAAATACTCGTGTAGCCTAAATTCTGATTTATTTATTTACTTGCGAATAAACCTATCAAAAAGACAACACAAAACGATTTCTTTTTTATTTATCCTTTTATATTTTTATATCAATGTATCTATTTGATAATTAAACTATTTAAAGCAATTAGCTTTTGCTATTATTATTTAGGTATTTCTCCACACTCATTTTATTGAATTTTATTTTCATTTCGCTGTAATTATTATAACAGATGAAAATTAATAATGAATTCTACTTGTGCGTAGTATAAAAAGTTACAATAAAAACACTGTCACTTATTTAATATTATTTCGAAATCACACAGTCCCCTGGTCGGTCACCAACCAAGAATAACTGTCAAAGTATTTACATAATTTAAGAAACACGTAATTAGAAATATTAAATTCACTATCATATTTTCATATGCAAATACTATTTTCCATAGATAATACTGAAAATTGCTTTTAGTCCCATGATGTACTGTATTTGTCTAATTTTTATCTTCAATCTAAATCACTGAATAACATCAATCAAGCAAAACTATCATTGGGAAACTACCCGTGAAAGCGACCATGTTAGTAGAGAAATGACCATTTATATCTTTTTTTATTTAAAATTATCCTTAATGCGGGTCTGTATTAAATAATTAAATCAAATATGCTAGAAAGCTTAAAGTCTTAAGTTTTCTAGTATTGAAAATGTCAACAAAATCGGTTCAATAAATATTTTCATTTTAGAGACAAAGCCTACAGATTTATTAATAGATAAGTATTGATTAGTTTGATAAGACACTTTTAATTATTTTATTTCACTTTCTATTTTCGACTGGTTGAAAATTCACTTTTGAGAAGGTTATTTCGTTGATGCTAATAATAATAATAGCGCTTATTTTGTAGAAAACAAGAATGTTCTATTAATAACATGAATTCTGACATATATAATAGGATATTTTTGGCCCCTATTGTAATATATGTAGTTACGGTGTAAACGACCGGCACCGGCTTATATTTTAGAATTCGCAGAATATTTTTAAATGACATGAAAAATCCATTTATGTAAAGAAAAAAATGATACAAAATTTATAATAGAATTACGTATTGTTGAGGATAAAAATGAATATTATATTTTAAATATAATATAAAAACGGAAATATGTTACAGATTATAAACTAATGTATTTTCTTAAAAAAAAAAGAATTCTTAGAACCATCGATTTTTATCTAAATCTATATCTATAAAAGAGTTTGTCCTTAACCACTCACTCACTCACTCACTCACTCATATATCAACGTACAGCCCAAACCCCTGGACTTAGAAACGTGAAATTTCGTAGGTGCCTACCTTTTATGATGTAAGCACCCACTAAGAAAGGATTTTTCGAAATTCAACTCCTACGGGGTGTCAAAGTTTGTATAAAAAAATATTTTTTTTGTTCGTATTTAATTGAAACTTATCATAAATACTCTACAATATAAATTATGAAACAGTTATTACAGCACTTCCAAAAATTTAACCCCTAAGGTGTTAGGGGGATGGGAAAATTTGTAAGATATTTTTTTGTATTCACCGAATAAAACACGGCATAAGTATGTAGGTACTCTACAAGACAGATAGCATTTACGAAAATTCAACCCCTATGGGAATGGGGAAGGGGGGGGGGGGATTTTGGTATATTTATTATTCATAACTGTTTATGATTTTAAGGTAAATTCGGACAAATTAATATTCAATTAAAAACGAAAGCTCGACATTCAACCCCTAATAGCATTGGATGGGGACGGGGATGGTTTTAGATATGTTTATCTGTATACCTGCTTAAGTTATAAAGGTAAATTCGGGCAAAATAATCATATGTTAAAATAAAAATTTCGACATTCCACTCATAATGGCGGGGGTAGACAGGATGTGTGTTTTTGATATGTTTATCTGCATAGCTGCTTAAGTTATCATGGTGGAGTCAGGAAAAATAATTTGCAATAAAACAAATTCGATATTCAACCTCTAATGGTCGGGAGTAGACAGGGGTTGGGTTTTTGCTATTTTTAACTAAGATCCGAGATGTTTATGATTTCTTATAGGTAATGAATAAAAAACAATATAAAAATTTAATGTCATCCCCTCGAAATTTACGCGAGCGAAGCCGCGGGATGCCGCTAGTATTTCATAAATAAGTAATTCATTGCACTCACGCGGGTGAAGCCGCGCGGTTTAATTGAAATATTATTTTTGTGAATAATATTACATATAATCTTTTATAAAAATAAAGTTGAGATGAAAGTAAATCCTTTAAAAATATAGAATAAATTAAAGTAAGTGTATTAGCATGAATGAAAATATATTTATCTTAAAATGTAACATTTTAAAGTTATGAATTCATACAAGCAGAGTTGGTAAAACTGATACTAAAGAAAACATAAAATTTGAAAATTATTATCCGTAGGGTCTTTGAATGTCTCAAAGGTGTACTAAACCAGTGCTACTCAAAGTGGGAACTAAGTACCTCAGGAGGTTTGCAAGAAGTGTAGTAAAAGTGTGAAAAGTCAAGTATGTATGTTATAAGCAATGTGAAAAACCAGTGAAATTTTCTTTAAACAACATGTTTCTTTCTTTTATTCTTTAATGTATGTACTACGTATCTATTTTGTTATATTTATTTCAACATTAAAAGTAAAACTAATTGATAATTCACATCATTTAAAAATGACAGCAGTTTTTGTATATTTTCACAATTATGAAAAAATGCCATTTAAAATTAATAAACACGAAATAATTCAAATCGAGCCTCTTGTAATTCAATCGATATTGAACGATAATAATGGCATTTTTAATACATTTTTTTTTAAATCTTAAACACTCAAATTATATTTTAATATTTTTTGTAATTTAGAGCATCCGTATTAAGTTAAATTCTGTATGCTTTCTTTTCAGTCGATATTACTCGAAAACGGTTTATCCTATGATAAATAAGCAAAGTATATTTTTGCGTATTTTGTGTCATATAACCATAAATAAGTGCCCAACTTTATAAAAAAATTAATGCACAAACAATACTAGATAAAAATCGATGGGCCCACTGGTCCCATACATCCTCGGTCTAAATTATACACTTATTATTACTAAACAGAATACCAAATTTCATAATTTTATCACAAATGATTATCTAGATATTAAATAAAAACTTATTTTGATGAAAATCTTTGAAGGGCTGTAGTTCCCTAACGAAAAATTTCCGGATACATGTTTATTGGAAGTTTTTTGCTTAAAATATTTTTCTCAATCTACTGTTTAAGTTTGGCACGACAGTAATGAATCACCCTGTAGATTAATATCCGTAATGGCAATAATCAAATATCTTGCCCAAGACAGGTGACAGTACCTTATATTTTTTAATTCTGTTATTATATTCGAATCAGTTATGAGTTCTAAGCCTAAATTTAAATAATTTAAATCGAAAATCTTAATTTGTATTTCTTATGATAAAAAAGGTACTGATTACGTTGTATTTACAAATATTTAAACTTTTATAAAACATTTTAATTTAAATACAAATGTTTATGATATGTTTGGATTTAAAATAAGCTGACGCCTTAGGTTGTATAAAAAATGATTTATTTAGTCATTTAATGAAATAATATGTTTCGAAAATCTGTTGTATTAAAATAACCTATAAGGAAAAAATATTATAAATATACCTAATACCCACGCTTTTCAATTTATAAATAAGCTAAGTGACTATACATAAATTTTGAGAGATTGATAAAAGGAATTATTTTCAGAGAATAAATAAGATTTTATAAAATTATTTTCATCAAAATATTTTATTTAAATGGGTAAATAACGGTCGATATTATCGGCCAATTCCAAAATCGCGATATCGTATAACACGGTATTCTTTTTTTAACTTTTGTTGCTTTAAATAGTTGAATTAGATACAACTGAACCGATCTCAGTGGAATTTTTATAATAAGTGATCAAACAAACAAAGAGGTTGTTATTATATTACATATGTATATTAAATATTAATTAAGAATCAAAATTTTAAAATGGAAAATTTAAAATTATAATTTTTAATTTAAAATTTTCTTAACAAAACTTATTTATTTACGTATCTTTTTTAAGATAAATTAGGTATTAATTGATATGCCATTGTATTTAAATTTTTTGAATTATCCCTAATTGAACTTTTGCATTTTTAAACTATCAAAATTTTAAATATTCATAGATCATTACAAAAGTAATTATTTCAACTTTCTAAATTTAAAAAAATAATAAAATTGCATTAATATTTAACGAAATTAGACCACTTTTAGTAAAACCCTAAAATTTGAGATCAAGTCGCCATATTTTCTAAACAATTGAAAGTATGAAAATTTTTGTTTTACAAAAGTTTCTTACTTTTTTATGGTCTTTACAATTATGTACTTTTGAATATACCGTTCCATTTGATTTTACTGAGAAACGGACATGTACTCCCCAAACTACAAAATATAAATATATATAAAAATATTTTCAACCCCCTAAAACTGCGCCTAAGGGGGTTGAAAATATTTTCCAGAAATTCTTTAGGGTCGATATACATAGTAATTTTTTTTCCTCAAACTCTATCTTCAATAAAACATAGTGGACGTGTGGTATGAAACGCCCTGTATACATACGTGTGATCGGCATTTGCCGATTTTGAAATACATAAATAAAATAATAGAATTTGTAAAGATGAATGTAAAAATTGTTTATATAATTTAACTAACAATAATTAGGCATACATGTGTAGACCTAAAGTTAAATAAATAAATACACTCTTTTTAGAATTAAATATAAACATTGTGTATTGTAACATATGTTTTTTAGATGTGTATACACAGTGGATAAAAGAAACTAACCCCCAAGGAAGATAAAAAAAGAACGAATGAATTGAAAAGTGGTTGGAAACAAAGTTTTTGATTTTTGTTTCCTGTGGATTCTGAATGGCTAAAAAATAGCATTGTCTGATAGCTTGATCTTTTATTTTTATTTACTACTGACCAAATAACAGATTATTGCATAGAGTAATCACTCTATTTACGCGGTTAATTGGTTCCATGAAAACAGCGTGTAAAAAAAACTTAACCTATTACTTATCCACTTTTTATTTTTTCGAATTTTTCAAGTTCTCAATTCTTGTTGAAAATATGACCATAAAGATAAATTTAATACAAAACATACTAGTTGTCACTCGTAGACCAGATTATTATCATGAGAACCCAATGGCATATTTATAGGACAGCACTTTTTTAACGACGATAATCTGTACCTGAATTTATGTTTGAAATTATCGATATTGTTATGCTTTATTTACACTACCTATATCATAAGTAATATTATACAGGGTGATTCAGCACTGTCGTGCCAAACTTGAACAGTAGATTGAGAAAAATATTTTAAGCAAAAAACTTCCAATAAACATGTGTCCGGAAATTATTCCTTAGGGAACTACAGGCTTCCAAAGATTTTACTAAAAAATAGTTTTAATTTAATATCTAGAGAACCCTTTGTGATAGAATTATGAAATTTAGTATTTGGTTTAGTAATAATATGTGTTATCGATTTCTAATATTAACCAATTATATTTTAGGCCAGGTCTGTATGGGGCCAGTGGGCCCATCGATTTTGATCTTGTAATTGTTTGTTCCTTAATTTTTTTCCTGAGTTGATAATTTTATAAGATTATATGACACAAAATACACAAAAACATACTTTACTTGTTTATCATAGGATAAACCGTTTTCGAGAAATATCGATGGAAAAGAAAGCATGCAGAATTTAACTTAATACGGATGTTTGAAATTACAAAAAATAAATTTATATTCTTTTTCTATGATTAAAGGTAAGAATAAAGTTCATTTAAATAAACCTCCTAATATGAATCCTGTAAGATCTATAGCTAGTTTTTTAATGTTACATGAACTTTATTAACATGACTAAAAAACAATCTAAAAATGACTATTTGTTGATATGGATGCATTTTCGGAGGTATATTTATATAAACTTTTTGTCTTATTTGTTATCATGAAATAAGAATATAAATTTATTTTTTATAATTTCAAGCATCCGTATTAAGGTAATTCTGCATGCTTTCTTTTCCATCGGTATTTCTCGAAAACAGTTTATCCTATGATAAACAAGCAAAGTATGTTTTTGTGTATTTTGTGTCATATAATCTTATAAAAGTACCAACTCTGGAAAAAAATTAAGGAACAAACAATTACTAGATAAAAATCGATGGGCCCGCTGGCCACATACAGCCCTGGCCTAAAATATAATTGGTTAATATTAGAAATCGATAACGCATATTATTACTAAACCAAATACTAAATTTCATAATTCTATCACAACGGGTTCCCTAGATATTAAATTAAAACTCATTTTTAGTAAAATCTTTGGAGGCCTGTAGTTCCCTACGGAAAAATTTCCGGACACATGTTTATTGGAAGTTTTTTTCTTAAAATATTTTTCTCAATCTACTGTTCAAGTTTGGCACAACAGTGCTGAATCACCCTGTATATATGTAGTTACGTCAATTTAAAAACGTTTCACTAACAATAAGTAACTATAAATGTCGGAAAGCTGGAATAATTACACGGTTACTTTAAAATTGTTATAATCTGCCAATGAATCAACTCTAGAGTCTATTATGTTTTTTTTTGTCTTTCCACCATTTTTTCCAAACTTTTTCAAATGCGCAAATTGAGAGATTACTGTATACTGTCGTTTTTTAGTTATAGAATTTAGTCACACAGCTATCGTGACGAAAATAGTCAAAATGGATACCGTCAGGAAGTTAGCGCGGACTTGTGAAAAACAACAAAAATATTTAGCTCAAAAAATTGCTCCTTAATTCCTCCTCATGTATCTGAAATTGTTCCAACTCTAAAAAAATTTAGACAAAAGTTATTAACTAAATAAAAAAAATAATTGTTATATGGTATTTTTGAAAAACTAATCGTTTTTTGTAATAATTTAATGGTCAATCAATTGCTCCCTAATTTCTTCAAAATGCTCTCTAGTTAGTTTTTCAAAATAATTAATATTTTTAAGTCAAAATTCAAATTTAAATTTCTCACTTTAATTGTTGTAAAACTGCAATATGGCAATGTTTTGTATAGGTCAAAAAATTGCTCCTTAATAGCTCCTCATGTATCTGAAATTGCTCCAACTCTAAAAAAATTTAAACAAAAGTTATTAACTAAACAAAAAAAAAATTGTTATATGGTATTTTTGAAAAATTAATCGTTTTTTTAAATAATTTTGAAAAACTAAGTAGAGAGTATTTTGGAGCAATTTGGGAGCAATTGATTGACCATAAAAATTATTACAAAAAACGTTTCGTTTTTGAAAAATACCATATAACAATTATTTTTTTTTTTTTTAGTTAATAACTTTTGTTTAAATTTTTTTAGAGTTGGAGCAATTTCAGATACATGAGAAGCAATTAAAGAGCAATTTTTTAAGCTAAAAATATTTGTTGTTTTTCACAAGTCCGCGCTAACTTCCTGACGGTAAAATGGATATTGTATTATTATATAGAAAATTATAAAATGATCATATAAAACAATTAAATAAATTCATTTAATATATCGTTCTCTGTAATTTAATATTTTACAGTTTGTCATAAAAATATAATAAAATAATAAATGTAGAAAAATAAGACAAAAAAAGTGTAAGCCTTGAACATTTTTTTATGGAAGTTTCATTTCACAATCAGTTTTTCTATTTTAGTTTGAAAGTTGTTTTTGTTAGGGGGGATCAATAATGTTGAATAGTCAATTTAAATCATGAAAAAAAAGTTTTGAAGCCATACAAAAGTTCATTTTTTATTTAACATATGACCTCTAATAGTTTAAAATTGTTTGAATAAAATGATTAAAAAAAAAGACAAACTATCAAGTAATACTTATAAATGGGTCATTCTTACAAGCAATATTTGTGATTTTTTCAGATTTTTAAAAAGATGACCTCAACTTCAAATTAAAAAAAAATGTATTGTTCAAAAAATATTCAAAAATCTTATTTCATTTAAAAACGGCCAAAATGCCCAAAAAGATCGCTCATTTGTGAACAAAAAAAAAAAAAAATCAATTCGTTACGATAAGTACAACCGGAGATAAAAATTATTATTTAAATGTATATGCGTCATTTCTGCAAAACTTTAAATACGCGCCATTTACAAAAAACTCAAAATTTTGCGAAATGATGAATAATTTTAGCAAGTTTAACAACATATGGAATAAAAATCCATAAAGGTAGCGTTTTTCTCTGATAGAGTTGACTAAGAATGACCTAAATACTAAAATACAATAAAGTTTAGAAAAAAAACTAATAAGTATTAATGAGAGCCAAAATCAATATTTCTCCCATCTGATTTATGTATTTTTTATCGATGTATAAAATTCACGTTATATTACAATCATAATGCAGGAGGGAACGGGGAAATCCCCCCCCCCATTATCCCGGAAATTATCTAACTTAACGTGTTGTTTTAAAAAAAAGTCAAATTTGCTTCTTTGTTGATAGTAGTGCATAATATTATTTAAAAAGTGCACTATTGAAAGGAGGTCCATTGAAATGAACGTGCTAATGAAAGGGTTAAAAAGAACAAGAAAAAAAACCAACCTGCATCGCAGTGGGCCAAAAACAAGATGTATTAGTGTGTTGAAAAGTCGCGGGCAGATATCCGGGCCTCCGTGCTGTTTTTTCCTTTTCAGCCGGACACAAAGTACCAGGGTCGGCTTTTCCATATTGAGCAAATTCTATTATGACATGAGTTCCGATCGGACAATTTAATATAACCATTTCTTCATCACAACCAGCCTGTTGATAAGTTCTTAGCGTACCCGATAGGAGAGCTGAAAAAAAGAAACAAAATATAAAAATCTGAAAAATGTTTAACAGCTTTTAAATTATTTATATATATATTTTTTAATTTGAGTAGTCCGTGGTAAAATTCTGATAAAAATAACATGAGACCACCAAATCGGTACATATTTCGCACCCCTGTAAAAAGTGTCAAGTCAAAAAATGTCATATTTGAGATAAATATCGTCGCTTATCTAACAACACCGCTCAAGTCATTTTGATCAACTTTACAGGAGAGCGAAAAAACCGTGTATGTTTTATATAGGCTACCACCGGCTTGCGGGCTGTCATTATTTTTTTGAATTTTGGTCTCTTATTGTCCGAAACGTCTAGAATGTGATTGGTAGATCGACGCGCAATGAGTAGCTCTATCCAATGACATTAAAATGTAAAAACCGCTAATTTTCGACTTGAGCGGTGTTGTTAGATAAGCGACGATATGTAGAATGATTCCAAATTACTATATATTTCTACTTAATACTGTCAATAATGTACTTCGTGTACTAGGATATTCTAAAAAATGTCACATTTTTTATTTTTTTTTAAATACTTAATCAGTAAGCGTTTTAATAGTAACTATTTTTCAAACATCACAGGAATATTGAAATATTTAAATTAAATACTATGTATCAGTCCTTCTTTTCCTATCCTACCTTTACAATTTTTATTTACCTAAATTGTTATTATTTCATTTATTCCTATTTCCTCAATACTACATTTTTCGAGTTGTGACACTTTTTTGCGGGGTGCGATTTGTCGGAGTTATGACCGAACATACATAAGTATATAAAAGACGATTAAAAATTAGTACACACAAAAAAATCTGTATTGGATCAAGAAAATCTTGTTTTGTATACAACGAAAACAATATTTTCTTAATATAAGAAAAGTATTCTTAATCCAACTACGTTATTCCTTCGTCCAAGAATACTATAATTGGTTTAAGAGATTATTGCTTATCTTAAGAAAATATTGTTTTCGTTATATACAAAACAAGGTTTACTTGGTTTGAGAAATCCTTTCTACACACAAAAAAAACTGTATTGGATCAAGAAAATCTTGTTTTGTATATAACGAAAACAATATTTTCTTAATATAAGAAAAGTACTCTTAATCCAACTACATTATTTCTTCGTCCAAGAATACTAGAGTTGGTTTAAGAATATATTTCTTATCTTAAGAAAATATTATTTTCGTTATATACAAAACAAGGTTTACTCGGCTCAAGTAAACCTTTCTACCTGTATACATTTAAAATCCTGGTTAGGGTATTTATCTTTAAGTCCCTGGCTAGAATAATTTAATGAACAGACATATATTAATCAGTACCTTCTCTAGAACTATCCCTAGAGACCCTAGTCTAGTGAAACTTTTAAATTGTAAGAAATTTACTCTGACAGTTGATGACATATAAGTTAGTGAAATATACTTTTCAAACACTTAAATATGTCACCAGTGTTGAATGTACAAACATTTTTTTTACCTATTTGTTGTAATTTCATTTAAATTGAACTACTGCAATCTAAAAATTCCTTTTTATTTGTATACGTAATCTAAAACTCTTCTCTGATAAATCTGCGAGACAACTTCCGTCTTAGTTTTCAAATATAATGAAGTTTTAAAGGAGCAATATTACTATGCACGTTGAAATAGAATTCCAGTATTCATAGAAGAGATACTTACTTCTCACTTCTCATTTCTCGTCATTGTTAAGTGTTGGCATCTGATGTTAATCAATCTATGACAACAGTACAGAAGTACCAACTACGCGAATATGAAATATTCAATATGAGTTTTGTGAAAATTCAGAGACGTATTTTTGCAAAAAATAGAAATTATGTCTCATTATAATTAAAAAAAATCATATTTAAATTTTTTTTTTGTATTCCCTACAAAAGAATGAATCATAGACTTCTAACAACTGAACTATTTGATCTAGAAAGTAAATGGTGGATCAACACTAGACTTGAGTTATAAAAACTATTTTTTTGCACTTTTTTATGGGGGCAAATGTGTTATATATTTTTTATCCAACCCCACGAGTGGGGTATTAAATTTTAAAAAAATTAAAAAATCTACCCATACCTCCGAAAGTAGTAGTGATAAAAAAATTTTGAAGTCTGTAAAAGTGTGTAATATAATGTTTTCAAGTGCAATTCAAAGTAAAACAACTGAATAAATTGAAATATACGGTACGAGACATTCATATGCCTGGTTCAACTCGCACTTGACAATAATTTTAATATTTTAAATGTATGTTGTAAAGATTTAATAATAAGAGTAATCAATGATAGTTGTGATATTGATGTAATTAACTAAACAAACAATTAATATTGAATAGTTAGGTCAGGCACGTATTAAGATAAAATTTAAAGGAAAGCTTTCGCCGATTGCAGGGAATTTCAAGTACATAAATAATATATCATATAAGAAGTACGCTAGGAATGTAGAATATTCATTAAAATACTTTAATTGATGCAGTGGCGTACCGTTATTTATAATAATGTTCAAAAATCACATTTTTTTGTATGAAAAAGTATAAAAATTTATAATTCTTAAATAAGAAACTATTATAATATAAAATAAAAACGAATCGTATATCTCGATTCACTTTATTTTGATTACCTAGTAAAACTAATAGAGTACTGCTGATTTATACTTGGCACGTCGATTTTAGTGGCATGTTAAAATTATCTATCTCATTAAATAAACCGTTTTTGCTAGGCTTGTATTTATGGTTTTGGAGAACCTTTAGGTAGAATGACCTATCTTAAATTAGTATTATTACTTCTCTCAATCGTTTTACCACGTATTTAGCAAAAACGTTTATATATACTCATGTACAACCATTTCAGCAGTCAATGAAACTAACTACAATTAATTTGCAATCAAATTGAAGCGTCTAAACTAGACAATAAAAACATTAAACATTTTATGTAGAAAATATAGATACTAAATATATAAAAATAGTATTGTATAAAACAAAGTTCTTCGCCACGACTGTCTGTCTGTCTGTCTGTGTACAATTTTCGCAGTAACTACTGAACAGATTTTATTCCGGTTTTTATTAATGAATAGAATATTTCACGATGAAAATTTAGGTGCATTATTTGTTGATATTTAGTGTAAACATGAAACAATCATTCGAGAGGTATCTTCTTAAAATGTAATAAATTAAAACAATATTTTATAGGTTTTATTACAGATTAAATTTATATCCCCGGGTAAAACCAGGCCCAATGCGTTAGTCAGTTTATAAACATAAATTTATCAGAAACAATTAACGCCCGAAAGAATACAAAAACATGCAAAAGATTTTTTTTAATGAAATTAAGTACGTGTATTCAATATATTTAAATAAATATACAACATAAACTTTTTTTAACATTTAGAAAAAAATAACAGTGTGTACTCAAGCAAGTAAATTGGGTAGATATGAAGTCTATTTTGTGTGAGACTGATTTTCTGATATAATTTTTATTTAGATAAATTTCATTTAAAAGTCATGTTATATGTATATTTAAGTTATTTCATATGATTTGAACAAAATTCGAAATCACATGCTCTAGTTGGATAAAATATATTAGCATACCACGTACCTCGTCTCATATAAAAATTATTCAGAACAATTAAAACACGTATAAACACTTATGAAACTAATAACGTTAACAGATTTTATTTGTTGCACTTCTACCAACTGATAGACAGCAGCACTAATTATAAAATGAGGTGTACACAAATGTGTACGGCGGGCGTTAATGGGTTAAGAAAGGCACCATTTCTAGGCCCAGAGATATGGGCTGAACATTGATGACATAAGTCGCATGATATTTATATAAGTATAAATATGACAGTCCTTCGACTATGTATATATGTACATAAATAATAAAAATATGACAGTATATGTTTATAAATCATTTTTTCCGGGTAATTATATTTAATTAGATACTGGATTTTAGCGAGTGGCCCTTAGGGTCAGTCCGCCCCTGGCACGTTGGTATAAGCATAACATTTAACGATGAGAAATTAACTAAGGGTTTATCAAGTGCTAACACGTTAAAGTCTCATCATGACAGTTGACAGATAAAAATTAGTGTTTGCATGTAGTTTAAATTTGGAAGCAGAGACCATGAAGGACGTGAAAATCCTAACTCAGATAGAAGTTAAATATATGTGAAAATGAGATGTCTGAAAATTCATGTTTTATACATTACGAAAATACGTGTTAAACGAATATTGTAACTTTTTGTGCCAGAATTGTATACGTATTATTATTATACGTTTCTCACATTTTCTTATGTACATATATTTATTTTAACTTTTCGATTGTCATAAAAATTAAAATTGGTTAAAAAATTTATTTTTAGTTATTAACACTTTGAAAAATAAATAAAAATAAAAACCATTTCAACATTTTTACAAATTTATTACAAGCGGAAGTAAACTTGTTATAATTGCCGAAAAATTGGGTGTAGTGTAGTTTTAGTATAAAATCGCAAAGAAATAAAGTCCAATAGGGCTCAATTTTTTTTACAAATTAATTACAGTTAAAATAAATAAACAACCCCAGTAAAACTAAATTAAAAATCAAATTTATTTATCGCAAACAGGTTAAATAATAATTTATTCATAATAAAACCCAACTCGCTCCTTAAAAGGGGGCAATTCATCCTTTAATAAGAAAATAACCTAGCCTTAAAGGGTAAAAAAACTAGCCATTTATTGTAATAAATACATTTTTCTTGTAAATTTCTTTTTAATGAGTAATATTACAGTTACGCGTGCTTACAAATAATTCCAGTTATTAAAAATAAAAAATATTTTTATATCTATTAATTCTAATCTACTGGTTTCAAGAAATTAACTGTCATAGTTAAAATAAATAAATAATTCAAATTTCCAAAGTTATTATAAAAAATATCTTTATGTAAATAGAGCGGAAATACAGAAAATTCATGGAGGTGTAAAAGCAAAAATCGATTGAGTCGAAAGTAGACATGTTTATGAAAATATGTTTTTTCAAGTTTTATAAAAACCTATTGAGTGGAACATTATAATATAACCGGAAAACTACCTTCCAATTCTTTGATTACTTACTAGAAAACATTTTATACAACTAAAAATTTATAGAACAAAATCTTTCTTGTTTTCATAAAAATGTCTAATTTCGATTAACCCATTACTTCCCAGTGTCCTATTTAAAGGACATCATATTTTCTAATTTTTTTCTCTGACATATAATAAGGTTGCTAATTTGATTTACATTACTAATCTTTTTTTTAAGACTCTATAGGTACTTGTAATAATTTTTGAAACAAACTCTAGAGTTCATTTAATAAAAAATTATAACACTTTAACCGTGTAATTATTCCAGCTATCTGACATGTATTGTTACATTTTTTTTTCACTAAGTAAAGCATTTTTAAATTGATGAAACTATAAATAAAGTATAACAATATCAATAATTTCAAAAATAAATCCAGGTACAGATTATTATCGTTAAAAAAAGCGCTGTCCTATAAATATGACATTGGATTCTTATGATAATAATTTAGTCTGCGATTGATAATTATTATGTCTTGTATTGAATTTATCTTTTTAGTCATATTTTCAACAAGAATTGAGAACTTGATTAAAAAATTCAAAGAAATAAAAAGTGGGGAAGTAATGGGTTAATATATTTTTGTTGTTATACCTAATTTTCTCATCAATAATCTAAATACGAAATTAAAAAAAAATATTTAATTAAAATAAATATTGCCCCGAGAATATATAATAATAATATTTAATCCAGCCCTGGTTAAGATAAATAAACAGTTGAGAATCCTTGTTTTATTAGTTGAAACAATCAAAGATAAAATGATGAATCATAAGACATGCTTTCTGAAACTATTTGAAATTGGCTTATTTGGACATATGAGCTATTTGAAACTAAATTCCAGTATTAACTATTGTACATTTCCATTTTCTCAGATCTCCTTATTCATTCAATGTAGTGAAGATTTTCTCTCAAATATGCGTTTAATTTCCATCAAACTTTATACTTGTTATAAGAACATTTAATTTGAATCTTTTAGGCTTTCTATACTTATGTTACAATAAAAAAATAGAACTGTATAGACAGAAAATAGTCATATAAAATAAGATAAATGTTTAAATAATAGTTAGATTTTGATAACTAATCTACGGTTTCGCTCAAGATAATTTTGAAATCATTTATATATGAAATTATCAAGTCATTTTTAGGGTTCCGTAGAAAACTAGGAACCCTTATAGTTTCTCCATACGGTCGTAGATTAATGGCCCAAAAACAGAAATGATAAGATTTTTGAAAAAAATAAATATTTTTTAGGCCCCTTTCCATAAAATGAAGTGTTTAAAAAAAAAAAAAAATCACCTACCCCATTTAATGAGGTGTCGTTAGAAAGGTCTCCTAAAATGCAACAAAAAATGTATCAGAACTTTTTGATTGTAACCATGTAATCACGATGTATTTGCTCTCCAAAGTCGTTAAAAAAGCGTCCCCTCCTCTATTTTCTAAACTATCTATTTAAAAAATCTGAAAGAATTCCATAATGTAGCTTTTAATTAGTACTTTCACTGAAAATTATAACGAACATTGTCAAAAATATTTTGGACCCCCATTTCAAAGATTGAAAAGTGAACTCACATTTTTTTCATTTACCCCATTGAGTGGGGTGTCATTTGATAATAAAAGTCAAATGACTTTTTGATTTTAACCCTTCGGTCACGAAAATTTTGAAAAAACTCTTTTTTTATAAATCGTAGTGAGAATGACTACGGAACCCTATCATGTGCGTGCCCAACATGCACTTGCCCGTTTTATTTTTCTAAATACTTGCATTACCTACTTATTCATTATAATTATATTTTTTCCTGTAACGGATCTACATAAACTATTTCTAGAGTATTAGGATTTTAAACATTGAAAGTCTCATCAAAATCAGTTCAGTAGTTTTCGTGTCAAGTCAGAACAAACAGATATAAACACAGATAGATAAATGAAAATTCTAAAAATCAATAAAATATAATAAAATGTTGTTTATAACATATTATTTTTTACTATTTACATATTTTACTTGTGTGAATTTAGCTCCCATTTTGTTGAAATTCAATTTTTTTAATACTGTGCTAAAATGTGCTAGTTATTCTGAATATAGTTCCAAGACATCAATACTCTAAGTTAATTTTTCAGCCCAAAAAAAAATATACATATTTTTCACCAGCCCTTCGTTTGTTGAAAAATATATTTTCTGCTTTATAGGGCCGAAAAATTATATTACAGAGTTGATGTTTTGGAATAATATTAAGAACGACTAGCACATTTTAGCAAATGTCTCAAAATTTTGAAATTCAACAAAAGGAGGGCTAATTTCACACTAGAAAAAAACTTTTTTTAGTTTTATCAGAGCAGGTTAAATTAACACAGGTACACTGGTAGAAAGGATTTCTCAAACCAAGTAAACCTTGTTTTGTATATAACGAAAACAATACTTTCTTAAAATAAGCAATAATCTCTTAGACCAACTATAGTATTCTTGAACGAAGGAATAACGTAGTTGGATTAAGAGTATGTTTTTTATATTAAGAAAATATTGTTTTCGTTATATACCAAACAAGGTTTCTTGGTCCAATACAGTTTTTTTCTGAGTATAGATTTTCATATGTATTAGTATTTAAAAAAATTCAGCTTTAGTTAAGGTAAGTAGAACAGGTTTATTTGTGGCCTCAGTCTGTAAAATTTACGTATGATAACAATTAAATAAAATTCTCAAACTGTTAAAACAGGATATTCTAAATTGAGTTTGAACAAAGTTAATTATTTTAAATGTAAAAAACAATAAAACTCACTTAAGTATTTCCTTTTCAAGGGTAGAAAAATATATGTATATAAAAAAACACATGATAAATAGCAAAATCAACACTATTATTAGATAAACATTTGTCTAAATGAACTGTTTTTTGTGCGAGTCCGTAAAAAATCCTTAAATAATTTTAAAAATACATCTTTCTCTTAAAAACGTTTACGGTAGGGTGAGATACGTAAATTTAGTAGCTCCCCCTAAAAATAAACATCCTAATGATGCGGTGTCTATAAAAACATTAACACTAGTAAAAACTTTGCATTTAGAACTACTATAAACTATTCCAAGCATTTTTAGAATTCGTTTTAATAATTGCGAATTAATCATTTAAAAAAATATATTTCTATTTTAGTTGTTAATTTTAACTATGACATACAAATATTTTAATGATTATATGTGTGTAATCTATTTCCCTCTTTTTATTTCTATCGAAACATATCTAGTTTTTTTTTACAACTGCACTTACCAAGAATGAGGCCTCATTATATGTAGGTATATAAAAAAACTTCAAAGTTAACATGCATGTCTATTTTTAAACCAAAACTTTCTTGAAATAATTGTCATGAAAAGGTGTAACATGAAGCCCTTTAGTATTTGATTTTATTTTTGAAAAACGTATAAGTTTTATATGAATCAAATTTGAAATCGATTTTCCGATATTTGTAACCCTAAATATAGATAGTAAATTATTATAATGAGGAGTAGATTATTATAAAGAGGTACACTGGTAGAAAGGATATCTCAAACCAAGTAAACCTTGTTTTGTATATAACGAAAATAATATTTTCTTAAGATAAGCAATAATCTCTTAAACCGACTATAGTATTTTTGAACGAAGGAATAACGTAGTTGGATTAAGAATATCAAGGTTTTCTTGGTCCAATACAGTTTTTTTCTGTGTACCTACGTATATTTAATTGCACTAAAAATTAGATAGTATTCACTTTATACATCGAACATAATTTTTAATACTTTGCACTTCAAATTTTAAATTATACACGTGAACATAATTTTGAATACTTTTTTTTAATGCATAAGGCGAATATTTAATCGTTTTAAAATATAGAAAATCACTAAAATCACATTAAAAATATCAAGTCTATTGGGGTGAAAAGAGGTTGGTTAGTTTTAACGTTAGGTTAAAATATAGAAAATTACAAAAATCATAATTGATGTATCGAAAATACGTAATTTTTAAATCTGACAGGTTCAAATTTAGGTCAAGTGCAAAGTATTTTTTTTTTAGTGAAAACTATTTGTTTAAAGTAATATAATTTGTTTTAATATATTTGTTTAATGTTGGATAATTAATTTTTCGTGCAGTATATTTGTTATAATTGAAAACGATTAAATAAAAATTCTTTGTTATTAAAAAAAGTGCATTTATTTACAAGCCTTTTATAAACATCTAAGGACCTTAATTTAAATATTTTTATATAAACAATTAAGGGTAATTTTAAATAAATAGTAAATATTAAACATCAATTACATTAGCAAAGATGGAAATAAAATAAAAAAAAAAACGATCCTTTGTAAAGAACTTGAAAATTCAAAGTAAGTACTTAATACAAATAAAAAACCATAAAATGTTTATTTGTTTCTGAACTGAAACGTAGATATAAAGAACCCCTAAGTTTTTTTATTGTTAACGTACAATATTAATAGATTTCGAGTACAGAGCTACAGTAATAAAATCCAAAATGGTGAACTACATACTTGTATATTCTTAAGCTATATCGATTTCATAGCTGTTTTTGACCAACTGAAATTATTTATTGTTCACCACATTCCTTTCTATGTTTAGTTTTGAAAAACAAATAAAAACCTAACCAACACTTCACTTTTGCTCATTTTAACAATGCTTTCAACTCGGGTCTAGCTATTTTATGTTCTATTCACACTAATATAATACATTGCATGTTATATATGATATGTATGTACACAGTATATAGGTACTTATTTGTGTATTTATATACATAGTTTTCTATTTAAATAATGTTGGAAAATGCAAACCAACTTGTTTTTAAATTGTTACACTATTGAATTGTTCGTTAAAATTTTGTTTGAATTGCGATTTTTATTTTTTTATTATGTTTTGTTAAGTATTGTCTACATAGGCGAGATTTTCATTAGCAGTGTTGAATCTAGGATAGATCAGGGTGCGGTGTTATGAATTTTTATAGTAACAGTTATGACCCGACGTGAGCATAAAGCCTAGTATACACTAGCAGACATGTTGCGCGATTTGTCTATAGACTGTCTAGATACACCGTTCTTTGTTTCGTCTAGCGTCCACACTACGATGTGAATTTCTTAGTCTCATCTTCGTTGTCCACCATGGAGGACTAGTACTATCTACCACTCGATAGCTCTCGTGTCTCGTCTATAGACAGCGAGTGACGTCCACATTGCCAAAATGTTACGCAACATGTCTAACGTTGCATGTGGTCTCCCATTCTGATCGGGAGACCTTAGACATGCGATTTTTGGTCTCGCAACAGGCCCGTAGATTGGTCTATAGACATGTCTACGAGACAACCTTAGACACGTCTCAGAGACCAGAATCGCGCAACATGTCTACTAGTGTGTACTAGCTTTAAGCGATTTTCAAATCTTGGAACGCATAAGTAAACCGTACTGAGGGCGTTTTGTTTAAATAAATAAATGATGTTTAAATGAAAATGATTGTTTATATACCATAAGATATGATGTGCCCTCTTATTTTCGTATCTTTAAGTTGATATTTCTATGAAAAGTTGATGTTTGATGCATGAAAAATGACCCAAAAATGTTGAATTTTAGATTTCGTTAAAATGATGTTTATCTTATAGAAAATGACGTGAAAAGTTGAAATTTTCAAACCGCAGGTCTGTATCTATCAACGTTCTCGAGATATGGCCTTTTAAAGTTTTCGATTTTTGAAAATTTTGGAGAAAAATGGCCGTAACTTTTGAACGTGATGTCGGATTTGATTTTTGTTGGCAGATTTGGAATCAGCGTGACAAAATCTATATAATGACATGTTTAATACTTTAAAATTCGGAAAATTTTTTTTTGCTGAAAATCGAGATTTTTCCAAGGGGTATACCTTAAAAAAATGCCGATTTTCGACAAAAATTTTTTTGTCGAATTTTAAAGTATTATACATGTCATTATATAGATTTTGACGCGCTGATTCCAAATCTGTCAACAAAAATCAAATCCGACCTCACGTTCAAAAGTTATGACTATTTTTCTTCAAAATTTTGAAAAATCTAAAACTTTAAGAGGCCATATCTCGAGAACGTGATGAGATACAGACCTGCGGTTTGAAAATTTCAACTTTTCACATCATTTTCTATAAAATAAACATACTTTTAACATAATCTAAGACACAACAATTTTCGCTCATATTTCAAGGCTCAAAATTCAAATTTTCATAGTCAAACGCATTTTAAAACTTAAATTATAACATTACTAATTAAGTTATGTCACGAACGTGAGTAAAAATTACAATTCGTGAGTAGAAATTACTCACACGCCCAAATTAATCCAGTGTAGTACCGAAATTTGTTTAATTTATAAAAATCATAAAGTGAAAACGACTGTCATAGCTGAAAACTTCAATAATACAGTGAACAAATTCGTAGAAAGCAAATTTTCTCCCTAAAACATCTTGCCAAAAAATGTGTCTGACTTGGGGCCTACAAATTCAAATTTTCTTAAGGCCGTTAATTTTTCTTAAAATCAGTTTTTGTGTTAAGTCAGAAAAAACAGACTCACAGATAGATAAATGAAAATTCTATCATATTATATTTTAATATCTACAGATTTTATTTGTGTGAAATTAGCCCCCCCTTTTGTTGAAATTCAATTTTTTGAAAGTTGTGCTTAAATGTGCTAATTCTTCTGAACATAGTCCGAAAACATCAATACTCTAAGATAATTTCCCCCCCCCCCCCCCCCCCCCCCAAAACAAAAACAAAAAATACATTTTTCACTAGCCCTTCGTTTGTTGAAAAATGTATTTTTTTGTTTTAGAGGTCCGAAAAATTATATAAGAGAATTGATGTTTTGAACGATGTTAAGAAAAACTAGCACAGCTTTCAAAATTTTGAATTTCAACAAGGGGGGGGGGCTAATTTCATACTAGAAAAAATACATTCATTTTCTTCCAAAGACTTCTTGACAAAGAAATAGGGCCTACAAATTAAAATTTTCTTAAGGCCGTTAAATTTTCGGAACTGTAACGTAAATATAGAAGTTATACTATATTGTATTAAAATTACCTAATGTGCAATATTAAAAATAGGAGGATAAACCTTCATTAGATAAATTTAGATAGAGTGTAAAGGAAGTTGACAGGAAATATTATCTCTGAGAATCGCAGCAGCATAGAAAGGGTTAAACTAAAACATCATTAGTGTGAGATAAGAGAATTTAATACATAAATTGCAAATTTAAGTTTCGTTTCACTAAAAGGGGAAATAGAAACTTAAGCCCCTACGTAGCAATTTTGTAAACATTTGGTTAAATTTAACTGTGGTGGTATGCTATTTTATTATTAACATACTGTGTTATGTTCATTGATACTTAAATTAAAATTAAATCGATATTTACAACAGTAAAATTTCACTTTTATTCATAATTTCATTTCTGCTCATTTCAATAAATTATAGATTGAAAAAAATATCGTTATACCTCCCCCCAGCCTCGTTAAAAGCCAAAATTAATAAAATATGGCAAAGTTCAAGTTAAAAAAGTACGTTAACATAGATTAAAACAAGTATTATATATTGATTATACTCTTATCAAAGTTGGTTAGAATATATTTTCTTTTATAAAAAAATATGCATAGAAAAAATTCTCAAATGGTAGAATTACAAAATTTTAATGATGATGTATGGAACTCACAGTGCTTTCGAAAAAGAGAAAAACATTTTGAAGAAAGATTTATTAAATAATAAGTGTGCAGAGCTTTCTTACGGAGTGACTGTACACTTCTACTGAAATATAACATTATTTATATTTAGTTTAGTGCATATTATAATTGCTCATGCTGAAACGTACTTGAATGTTTTTATTTTTGAATGCATTTTAAACAATTCTCACAATAATACACATTTAGGTATTTTTAAATAAAAATTATGCAATAAAACGCCATTTTGTTGCTATTGCACTTTACATTATACATATATTGTAAATTTAACATAAATTTTAATACATTGAACTTAAAATTATATAATATCCACTTTATACACGTGAACATGTAATAATTTATTTTCTTTTAATGCATTAGGCGAATATTTAATTGTTTTAAAATATAGAAAAACCATAACAATCACATTAAAAATATCAAATCTATTGGGGCGAAAGGAGGTTGGTTAGTTTTAACGTTAGGTTAAAATATAGAAAATTACAAAAACCACAATAAATACATCAAAAATATGTAATTTTTAAATCTGACAGGTCCAAATTTAGGTGAAGTTCATAGTATAGTTTTTTTTAATGTAAAGTATTTATTTTTAGTGGAAACTATTTATTTAAAGTGATATAATTTGTTATTTAAAAAAGTGCATTTAATACAAGTATTAGTTTTTATTGAGATTTTTTTAAATATTTTTCACTAAAAATAATAGTGTTAAAACCAAATTTTAGTTTGAATAAAACCTGTTTAATTAATCAATCATTGGTAAAATAATAATAAGTAAGATTATTAATATTGAGTGAAATTTGATTAGCAAATTACGCCGGCTTTTCAAAATCGTTTTTGTTTTAAAGAAATTTGAGCTTCCTGATAAAATGTTTTACATAAAATTAAGATAATATAATTGGCTTAAGAGATTTATTTTGTAAATATACAGTTATAGTGACTAACTAACTGCGGAAGACTCATTTTTAATGCATTTATATACTTTTATAAATGAAAAACTAAGATTTTTTTTAATATAATTTCGTTGAAAATGTTTTAGCGTATCAGATAATTTTTTACCTAAAGTTTTAACGTTCATATTGAAGAAGGAAAATAACAAAGATATTGAGAGAGCATTTCAGAGTTAGTGAAGATTTTTATCATAAAATAATAGATGCATATTAAGATAAACTGGCAACAATCCAGTGTTAGAAGATTTAAAATTCTACTTATCTGACAAAAGAAATATCAAGAAAAGACCAAATCGAACAACGGATTAAGGGAATAATAAATTCTTTAATATTTACATTCTTACTTTATATAAAATATATTATACATGTAGATTTCAGCTGAATTATTAATTTAAAGATAATGAAATAAAAAAATGATGAAAACATTATCAATATACCTATAATATACATATGTACTTTGTTATTAGATTTATTTGTTTTCACAAATGCAATTATTCATTATGACAAAATTTAAAAAAATATCCGATTTTGATGGGACTTTTGGCGTCGACCGCGTGTATTTAACACGCGGTCGAAGCCACGGAACGAATCTCATGAAATTAAAAATTATGCTCTAGAAAATATGTATTATCTTTTAAATTTATTTACCTCCTTTCATTCAAATATTCTGTTAAGTATTTGTATTCATTTATTAATTATTTTAAAAAGTTTAATTCAACTTTCAAAATGGCACAAACTCATTTTTCATTCTACGGTGCGGTAAAAAAATTATAACACAAGAGTACTTCGAAAAGAAGATAAATTTTCCTTCAATTTTCACCCAGTTAAAGTCCGAAAACGGTTATACTTGACCTAATGCCCATTTAAAAAAAACTTGAAACAATTCAAAACATTTATAAATAATAAAATATCTAATTATTTAAATATATTATATGACCTTATTTTTTATTTTACTGAATTTTTAAAACAAATAAGTACCCCTTAAATTGGATTGAACTATAAGTGGACCCAAGTCTTATCAAAATTGATGAGATAATATTCACTTTTTAGATGATTATAGGTACAAAATTGGAATATTTCCGAAACCCTTAATCCGATTAGTACCAAAATCAAAAGATCTGGAGTGATCTCAGAGACAAACATTTTCTTCAAAAATAATTCAAATCGGTACATATTTACATGTAGATTTCAGCTGAATTATTAATTTAAAGATAATGAAATTCATAATGACAAAATAAAAAAAATATATCCGATTTATATGGGATTTTAAAATCTTTATTAAATACACGCGGTCGAAGCCGCGGGAAAATTTTGGTTAGTGATATAACAAGAAATAGAGAAAAACAATATATTACATACATTACCTAAAAGAGTGAAGGAGATGGTATAAAAATATAAAATTATATAAGTCAATAATAAAAAAAGATAGAGATGTAGATTTTTTTAATCGGTGTGGGCGTGAACTTTCCGAACACCCTAGCACGAAACAAATTACTAAAATTACTATTGCCGCATTTATATAAATTGAAACTATAGATTATACTGTACATGTCGAAGATATAATCCTGTGAAAGCGACGAGACAAATGGTTATACCCTTCACCCCGTCTGCCCTTAGTTGTTATCCTTTTACGCCATTTTGCCCTTGATGACGTCACTTTAGCCAGGACATACGATATAAATTCTGTCAGATTGCGTATGATATATTACAGTGGAACCTCGATTTAGCGGATTCCCTTCTAGACTGTTGATTGTTTAATTTCATTTTGCTTGCATTGATTTAATAACAACAGAATACGGTAATTTATCATTCTGAATATTTATTTATTTATTTATATTATTTGTTCTTTCATTAGAAAGAGAACCATATAATTTATTAGATTATTTTTGAGAATATATACACTCACGGGAAAAAATTAAAGGACCACTTGATTTTATCGAAAAAATTGCTCATTTTCAATGTAGTGTCAATAGGCCTAATTTGATCCTTTTTTTACTTACACACAAAAAAAACTATTGTACTAAGAAAATCTTGTTTTGTATATAATGAAAACAATATTTTCTTAATATAAAAAAGTACTCTTAATCCAACTACATTATTTCTTCATCCAAGAATACTATAGTTGGTTTAAGAATATATTTCTTATCTTAAGAAAATATTGTTTTCTTGGCTCAAGTAAACCTTTCTACCTGTGTATAAGGTGTGAAAATTAAAAGAAATTTTATCTTTTGAATTCAGGGGTATTTTTGTGTTATTAAACGTTTTTTTATGATTATACCGCGGTTTAATAAATAATAAAAAAATTAGAATTTTTTTTAATTTTGAAAGTTGCTCACGGGGATGTTTATTTTTTTTCAAATTTCAAGATAACCATTTTTTTGAAAATTCTAAAACACTTTTTTAATTTTTTTTATATAATATATGAGTATATACGCTAATGTAGAGGTTAATAAATGATATCGCAGAACTTAAAACGTTACAGGGTGTTAATTAACAAAAATAACTGTTTTGGGACAACCTGTATTGTTAACAATAATTTTACTACGTTGATTTTTTCAAACCAATAATTTTATAAAACAAAACTTTTTTTCTATCTCTTAGGGAAGTGTGCTAAGAAAGCTTGACGCACTTTGTTCGCGTCATATATATTATAAGAGGTATATGGTTTACGTGGAATTTAAGTTAAGTCGAAGTTGTCACCCATGAAAAAGAAGGTTAAGTAATACATATTTCTGTTGAGATAGTCAATAAAACAGGCCACGCGTACAAATATCACACATCTATTTTTTATCTAATAATTTTTTTAGGTTACAAAGTAGTAATACATTGTCAAATTTCATCAATATCGGTTCAGCCATTAAGAGGTAACAAATAGATAGAGAGGCAGACTTTCGCATTTAAAATATTTGTATGTTTTTTTTTAATTATCCTAGATTCATGTGCAAGAGAGAAAAATTGATGACACAAGAATCTTTCATTTGAGTAGTAACAAAAACATTATCTTCTGTAGAATGGATAATTTATAACTGACAAATTCCCTTCATACCTGACGTTAGTAACGAATTTGTAACATTCTACCAGCTTCTGGCTAAAGAACTAATTGCGAGTTTGACTTATTACAATTTATCCCTTTCGTCTTAAAAATTTATTAATTTATTTATATTCCCGATGAAAATATTTTTAAAACTGAATTCATATCCTATTTATCCAACGTTTCACTATAAAACACAGTAAAATGTCAATGCAAGAAAAGCAATTGAAAGAAGAGAGTGTTACAATAAAAAAGCAAAAGTTTTTTTTTTCATATGTGTAATATTATAGCAACTATATTGTCAGAAGTTTTTTTTTATTATTTTTATTTCAATGCAACCCTGCTCCTTTTATTGTTGTTACGTTGTTGAACCAAATTGCAAAATTACGATCTCGGGGGCTCCCCAACCTTCCTTTATGCGACCTTTTTGTATTTGTATGTTATAAAATATCACAATATAATATGAGATTCACCATTTTCACGTATCTTACAAAGTGCGAAAAAAATTGGAGTGCACTTTTAATACTTTATATATAATCCTTTTTGTAGACAATCTTACAAATACGTTCACTACACCAGTGCTTTCAAAACTGTCTAAATGTATCATTTGTTTTACTTACTTTAATTAACTATCGACGCAAAAAAGAGTTATGCGTTTGGAACGTATGATTATAATTTATTTTAATTTTATATTAGAAATATATTTGAATCGGTGAGTGAAAGAACGATATATCTCCAAAATGACCATTTTGAGAAAAACGAAAAAAACTGTTTTAAAGGAGAACTATGGGTTATTTGGTCTAATTATGTATTGTGACATTATAGAACTCATGTTAACCGATAATAATACGTACATAAATAAATAAAAAAAAAATTGCAAAAAAGATATTTGAAAAAAATGACTTGCAGTTATACTGTTCTTTCACTCAATTAAAAAAAAATTGCGAATTTTTTTTATTGCTTTATTTTCGGCTTTATTATTTTATTTTTTATTATTTTACAAAAAAAATTATTTGTAATTTTTACTCAGAATCTTCATTTTTGACTTTCCAAGAAATAATATGGTAGTAAAATTCGAGGATTTCGTCAGAAAAGTAAGGTAAAAGTAATTGTAAAAAAAATTGAACTACCCCCCGTCGCACGTACGATGTTGGTCGATGTAATATTATTTTGCTATGTGATAGAGCTATGAATTTTAAAACATTTTGCCTATTTCAGTTAAAATTGCCATTTTTGGCACTTGTATTGTTCTTTCACTCACCGATTCATTTAAACTAGCTGCCCCGGCAAACGTTGTTTTGCCAAAAGATAATTTGCATGCTCTTTTTTCTCATTGTTATGGTGTTAAATTTGTTAGGGTTATTTTGTGTATTTTGACTATTTTGAGTATTTCGACCGATGTTTAAACGTCGTCGTGTATGCATTTTTGTATAATTTCACTATATTGTAAGAATATAAATAAACTGTGTCGTAGGTTATGTTAAAAACACGTGTCCCACGTACCGAATAGATAAAATAAAATAAAATAATAAAATTACGTAGTAGGTATACCTGTTTAAATTGAAAACAATTGAATTTAAGAAATACAAAAAAAAAAACGATTTCAATTCGGTTATCACCAATAGATGTGTATATAATTTTTCAGTACGTAGCTATCAATATTTGATAAAAACTTTTAAACATCAAAATCACGTCAAAATACTATAGTGTTTTGTTTTCATGATGTCACTGTTATTTATATAAAAACATAGTAGCCATTGAACGGTTTTTCTCATTTTCGTAAATATCTCGACCCCCCAGTCACCTACCGGGTTCAAAAAAATCTATAAACCTTCCCGAAGACCAAACAATTATATGGTGTGAATATGGCTTCGATACGTCCAGTGGTTTAGGCCTGATGATCATATAGGTACATACATACGCACCAAGAGTTTTATATATTAAGATAATAAAAATAATACAATACTTTTTTACATGAGATAAAAATTTTTATGCATTATAAAATGAAACAGGTACAAGAATGAATGTTGAATTTTCGATATAACTAAACGTGATTTTTGTGTATTTAATATCTAATTTAATTAACCTCTTAACTGATAAAACCCATGTCTCTCTTGGACGGAAGTTACTGTTGAATTTCCGGTTACCCTTTTCCCAAATGACTACTATGTTTTGTTATACGATAAATTCTCTTATCAGCAATAACGGTTGATTTTTGATTTTATATATTATTGATTAAGCGATGTATTCTTAAATAAATTTATTAAATACATACTTCATTTATTAGAACTAATAAATTTTGACATATAGGTACCTATATATATACAATCTTTTTTTTAAATACAAGGTTATTTTCAATTTAAATATTGTTTAAAGTTATACACCTACTACACTGTAAAAAAAGATTTGGTTATATTCAGAACACATGTATCTACATTTAATGGAATATTTTACTTTGTTAATTATTAAAAGTAAAAAAAGTTTAATTTAATTTAAAAATTGAAATAGACAGTACGGTATATAATAGTAACATGTACTAATTTGTACTGCTGTAATAGCAGAGTTAGTTTTTCATTATTTTGAATAAATTACACGTGATTTTTATAGTATTTAAAAGAGTTGATGATTCAAATAATTGGTTTTTAAAACGTCTCTGTATAGCGAATTGTGTAGAATTTCAATAAATAGCACTTTTGGTTAGTTTTTTCATCATTTACCGTGTGTTAAAAACTCTATTTTTAATATCCAATTACTCGAAGACCATACGTCCAATATTTTAAATAAAAATTAGTAAAACAAATGAGCTATCCATAAATAACATATTAATCAAAATGTAGACTTTTATCTATACATTGCTCTAATGATCGAATAACCTTAACAAATACTGCATTAATTTATTGGTTAAATATACAGTCCCTTTCAAAAGTTCGGGGCCACCTAAATAACTTTAGAATGATTGAAATATAGGATTGAAATTTATAAAAATACAATGGAATCACAAAGTCTATTATTTAACTATAAAAACACCCACCTGCATATCCCCGGGTGACGGGGGGTGGGGGAGCAAAAAATTCTTAAATGGCACATGGGGTTGAGTGAGGGCTCGTTCGAAAAGGTTTACCGAGACAAAAACAACGCAAGATCGTCGTTTTTTTTAAGAGTTATGATTATTTTAACATTTCTATTGAGATTAGTTCAAATGCTTTTTCAAAAATGTTATAAACCCTTAAAATGGTGTTAATATAGGGTCGAAAATTCGAAGATATTTTCCCCAAAACCAGTGATGTAAGCATACGTGTGCAACAAAAATCTTAAAGCAAAAATAATATCTTTATTGGGCAATAAAATTAACGAGATAAAAAGCAGTAAATTAATTATAAAATACATTAGATGAACACATACTAGCGTGTATATATCCATAAAATATCTATAAATTCAAACGACTCATTAAGAAATACTGTAATGAGAATCTTAGCTACAGAATATTCAAGTAAATAAAGATAAACTTATACGTTCAACTATTTATTTCATGAAATAGACGACTACCTTAGCAGGTAGTTAAATTTAATGTTTAAAGTGTCGGAGATGATGCGAACGAATCTCATAAAATTTAAAATTATGCTCTAGAAAATATCTATTATCTTTTAAACTTATCTACTACCTTCGTTCATTCAAATATTCTGTTAAGTATTTTATATTCATTTATTAATTACTTTAATAAGTTTAATACAACTTTCAAAATGCCTAAAAAATCATTTTATATTTCTACCCCAAAAAGAAAAGAAAAATTCCTTCAATTTTTACTCATTTAAAATCAAAAAAACGATTATATTTGACCTAAGCAGTTTTTCTGGTCTGAACCATTTATGAAAAAAACTTGAAACAATTCATTTCATTTATAAATAATATAATATCAATTGAAATATATCATATGACCATATTTTTTATTTTACTGAATTTTTAAAACAAAAAGGATGTATTCAATTCAAACAAAAGTTAGTTCAAGCGACCCTTTTAAATAATTTAAAATGCTAAACATTTTCACTTTTTAATATACACTGCCGTCCAAAAGTCTTTGGATACGTGTGATTTTGAATGTAAATTTACAGATTTCAGTCAATAAAAATCTCCAAAATAGCAAAAAGAATATTATTATTTTTACTCGCAGTCAAAATAGTAAAAAAAAACAATTTCTCGTTAGCTTGAAAGACACTGTGCGTCAATACTTTCAACTTAAGTAAACCTGACCTTTCAGGCATATAATTAAAAAAAAATTTTAACATGGAAAATTGTAAATGCTGTATTTTAGATATGCTAGGATTATTACAAAATTTGTAAGCAACATTTGAAATTTTTTATCAACCATTTTTGCAGTTTTATATTTACAATACGCAAAATTGTAGTAATCCTCAAATCCAAAAGATATTTTTTGACATATTAAAATAATCGTTATTAATTTATTTCGAAATATACGCGGGTGAAGCCACTAGGAATCCTAGTAGTAATTGTTTAAATATTTTAATTTTTGGTCCTTTATCATTTTGGGATTTTTGACAGTTATAAAATAGTTGTATGATTTTTAATAATATATTTTTTTATCAGCCCATATACTCGCCGCTACTGACTTCGTAAATAATTTATTTGAATATGTGTGCAAAGGATTATAACGTTGAAGTCAAAAATACATCTTCAACAACTACTGGACATTTGAAGTGATTCATTTCTCAGAAAATCGCAATGAAAAATAGCGAAGAAACATGAGAAAATTTAATTCTGAATTCTCGAAAGAAGAAAAAACATTTTTCCAGTTGTATATTTTGTATCAGGAGATAAGAATAAAAAATATATCCAAACAGAGTTCTTTATATCCAATAATAATGTTAAGTGCTTAGATGTATTCTATAAAATGAAGGTATTTTTTTTTTGCTTAGATAATGTGTCTACCCAGGCCCGGATTTACCATGCAGGCAATGTAGGCACGTGCCTAGAGCGGCAAAAATTGAGGGGCGGCATATTTGGGAAAAGTAACCTAAAAAATTTTTTTTGACAACGAAAAAAAAAAAAAAAAAAGGTTTTTCATATGAAAAATAGAAAAATATGCACTTTTTTTTATTTTTATTCAATGAAAAGGGCGGCAATTTTTGTAACTGCCTACGGGCGGCAAATTTGTAAATCCGGCCCTGTGTCTACCTATAATCCTCAATTTGCTTCAGGAATTATTCATTACGCATCTCATTATTGGTTAAAGTAGTCATTATATCTCAAGGACCTTATTATACAGGTCGATTTCTATATTACCTACATATAAAAAATAATTAAACCAATTTAAGTAAATAATAATTAAATTAAACAGTTTTTCAAGTCGGTTTTATTTTTTACTTTCTTAAAGATTTTTTTTATTACCTCGCATTGATTTCAAAAACTGTTAAATTTATAGTTATTATATACTCTTCAGTATTTAAAAAAATTATATACGGCCACATCGGGAGTATACTTTTTTAGCTACTTTTGTCGAAGTTATGCCGGAACATACACTGGCGTGCAAAAGTTTTTGGACACTCATTTTTTTGCGAATTGTAAACATAAAACTGCAAAAATGGTTGATAAAAAATCTAGAATGTTGATAAGAGTATTTAATAACAATTTTTGTAATAATCCTAGTTTATCTAAAATACAGCATTTACAATTTTTCATGTTAAGGAAATTTTTTTAACTATATACCTGAAAGGTCAGGTTTACTCAAGTTAAAAGTATTGACGCACAGTGTCTTTCAAGCTAACGAGAAATTGTTTTTTACTATTTTGATTGCGAGTAAACATATTCTTTTCGCTATTTTGGGAATTTTTATTGACTGAAATCTACTGTCAGGAAGTAAGCGCGGACTTGTGAAAAACAACCAACATTTTTAGCTCAAAAAATTGCTCCTTGATTGCTCCGCATGTATCTAAAATTGCTCCAACTCTAAAAACATTTAAACAAAAGTTATTAACTATAAAAAAAAAATGAAAATTGTTATATGGTATTTTTAAAAAACGAATCGTTTTTTGTAATAATTCTTATGGTCAATCAATTGCTCCCTAATTTCTCCAACATGCTTTCTACTTAGTTTTTCAAAATTATCAATATTTTGATGTCAAAATTTAAATTTAAATTTCTCACTTTAAGTATGCAATATGGCAATGTTTTGTATAGGTCAAAAAATTGCTCCTTAATTGTTCCTCATGTATCAGAAATTGCTCCAACTCTAAAAAAATTTAAACAATAGTTATTAACTATACAAAAAAACAAAAAAATCGTTATATGACATTTTTCAAAAACTAATCGATTTTTGTAATATTTCTTATGGTCAATCAATTGCTCTCTAATTGCTCCAAAAAGCTTTCTACTTAGTTTTTCAAAATTATCAATATTTTTAAGTCAAAATTTAAATTTCTCACTTTAATTATTGTAAAACTGCATTAATAAGTATGCAATTTTTTGAGCTAAAAATTTTTGTTGTTTTTCACAAGTCCGCGCTAACTTCCTGACGGTAGATTTCAGTCAATAAAAATTCCCAAAATAGCGAAAATAATATGTTTACTCGCGATCAAAATAGTAAAAAAACAATTTCTCGTTAGCTTGAAAGACACTGTGCGTCAATACTTTTAACTTGAGTAAACCTGACCTTTCAGGTATATAGTCCGCGCTAACTTCCTGACGGTCTGAAATCTGTATATTTACATTTAAAATCACAGGTGTCGAAAGACTTTTGCACGGCAGTGTATATAAAAACATATATTGTTGATTTGAAAACCTCCCCCTTTTTTGAAGTCGGTTAAAAATGAAAAATTCGTGCATTATAAGTTTTTGGATACCCTATTATAGTTTGGGAGTTAAAACTGAACATAACTTATTTAAAAATAAGTGCACAATGGTATTGAATGACCAAAGACGCTTGACGGGTTAAAACAAAGACACGCACGTTCTAAAAAATCAGCGAACAACAAACGGTTTAAAAATATACAATAGTTGACTATAAGTGCACAACGCTTGATGGGTTAAACATAAAAAAAATACAAACGGGTGAAAGTAAACGTGAGCGAACAACAGTATTTAAAGTCCTCGTAGCCAATTATGTGCAATTAAAATTTGGTAAAACATTGTTTGTGTATGTGTGTCTGAAATAGAACATTCGGAAAGGAAGTAACATTACACTGCTCGACTATTAGTTACGGCTGTTGGGCCAACCGAATCGATAGGGGTTGGAGCTCGTGTATTTTTAGCACATACAATATACTTAATGCCCTCTCTGTGTTCTCTTCTCTCTCACTCTTATTCGTCTTACAGACTTAGATGACGATTTTTGTATGTATTTGTCATCTGTTTCAAATAAAGTTGAATTCCGGTCTACATGATATAAGTTAATTCTATATATGTATATACAGGGTTACACATTAGGAGTGGATATCGACTTTATTTCCTAAACCATAAAAGTTAGAACAATATTTCAAATCGTAACTACCCTTCAATTAGCATTTGGAAGAATAATAAAAAATCATGCCACCCCCATCCACACTCGCATCGCCCACAGGCCTCCCAACTTTGAAATTTCAAATGGAACCCCCCATATTTTATTTCAGAATTTGAAAGATCAATTTTATTAATGAACATTTTACTTCAAACAATTTTTTCTATGATGGACCATTTCGGAAATATTGGGTAATATTTCTATTTTTTTATTGTATAGTATTTTGGTCACATTAGGAGTGGATATCGACTTTATTTTCGAAACTATAAAAGTTAGAACAATATTTCAAATCGTAACTACCCTTCAATTAGCATTTGAAAGAATAATTAAAAATCATGCAACCCCCATCCACACTCGCATCGCCCACACACCTCTCAACTTTGAAATTTCAAATGGAACCCCCCATATTTTATTTCAGAATTTAAAAGATCTATTTTATTAATGAACATTTTACTTCAAACAATTTTTTCTATGATGGACCATTTCGAAAATATTGGGTAATATTTCTATTTTTTTATTGTATAGTATTTTGGTCACATTAGGGTGGATATCGACTTTATTTCCTAAACTATAAAAGTTAGAACAATATTTCAAATCGTAACTACCTTTGAATTAGCATTTGGAAGAATAATAAAAAATCATGCAACCCCCATCCATACCTGCATCGCCCACACACCTCTCAACTTTGAAATTTCAAATGGAACCCCCCATATTTTATTTCAGAATTTAAAAGATCTATTTTATTAATGAACATTTTACTTCAAACAATTTTTTCTATGATGGACCATTTCGAAAATATTGGGTAATATTTCTATTTTTTTATTGTATAGTATTTTGGTCACATTAGGGTGGATATCGACTTTATTTCCTAAACTATAAAAGTTAGAACAATATTTCAAATCGTAACTACCCTTGAATTAGCATTTGGAAGAATAATAAAAAATCATGCAACGCCCATCCATACCTGCATCGCCCACACACCTCTCAACTTTGAAATTTCAAATGGAACCCCCCATATTTTATTTCAGAATTAGAAAGATCGATTTTATTAATGAACATTTTACTCCAAGCAATTTTTTCTATGATGGACCATTTCGAAAATATTGGGTAATATTTCTATTTTTTTATTGTATAGTATTTTTGTCACATTTAGAGTGGATATTTTCGAAACTATAGGTAAGAGCAACATTTTAAATTGTTACTATCTCTGATTTTTTACTTTTTTACTAACACATATGAGCCGCATAACTGAGGAATTAGCAAAAAAAGGCATTACTTTGTGATATTATTATCTATGGATCCGTTTTGGAATTTAAATCAGTGATATTTCAAATTATTATAATACAGTTTGCGACTCTGGCTGTGCAAGATAATTTTCATAACATCATTACTCTTTTAATACCCTTGGTGTTTACTTACTACGCATGAAACTCTATGTAACTGCCATATAGGTTTGATACCACATTTGAAAGTGCTTGAAAGCTAATTAATTTTTGTAGCTGGGCTGTAATTCCGGACCTTACATAAATAAAACAACAATAAAAAATGAAACTTTTTATTTTGTATTTAAATATTGATTTAATAAAATGAATTTATGTTTTACTAAAGAAATGTTAATTCTACAAAACAGATAAAAAAATATTTTATTTTAAAAAATGTTCAAAATTTTTTCCATCTTTTTCCAAACATAACTCTATTCTTTTTAAAAATCCTGTATGTGTGGCGTTATAAATTCCATCTCGGGAAATTGTTCTACATGCTTCTGTTATTCTATTTTTTAAGTCTTGGATGGAATTTGGCTGATTATTTCCATACACTTTATTTTTTAAATAACCCCACAGATAAAAATCCATGGGAGTTAAATCGGGCGATCTGGGGGGCCATTGTATTGGACCACGTGTGCCAATCCACTGGTCTTTGTATTCTTTGTTGAGATATTGGATTGCTGTGCGACAATTATGCGAAGGGCACCCGTCTTGCATGAACCACATGCTCTGCCTTGTGTCAAGTGACAAATTTTCTAATAACTCGGGAAGCTTTTCTTTCAAAAAATTTGTATACTTTGCTCCATTCAAATTTTCTTCGTAAAAATAGGGACCAATTAACGTATCTCCTATAATACCGCACCAAACATTTATAGAAAAATATACTTGCGAATTTGAAATGATTTGCCAATGTGGGTTTTCCGTAGCCCAATATACAGAATTTTTTCTATTGAGGATGCCATTTTTTGTAAATTTTGATTCATCTGTCCACAAAATATTTCCGAGAATGTTCATGTTAGAGTCATACATATCTTCCATAATACTAATAAAATTTAATCTTCGAAGATCGTCTCCTGTGTTCAATGAATGAGTAATATTGGGACGATACGGTCTATTGCCATTTTCTTTTAAAATTCTTCTCACTGTCTCAGGAGACACGTCGACTATTCTACTAACAGTATGGGGAGATAAATGAGGGTTTTCTTTAAATAATAAAAGAACACTAAGTTCGAGATCAAAATTTCTTATTCTTTTAATCCTTATTTTAGTAGGATCATTGGACAGTGACCCATGTTCCCTTAATTTTTTGTTCAGTCGTAAGAATATCCTGTAATCAGGATGACGTCGTGCAGGATATCTTAATCTAAGAACAAATAATAATAATTCATTCAATGAAACAAGAAAAAAATGATTAAAGTAAATAAATAAATTATAATTCACCTGTAAATTCTAGCAGCTTCAGATGCAATTTTTCCACATTCTACAAATAAATCGTACATATCTATTCGTTCGGAAAGTGAATACGAAGTCATATTTCAATAAATAAATAAATATACAATAACAATCAAATCAAGATTTTTAATAGTATTTGTGAAAATTAAATTATTAAATGAATTGTTAATAATTGTCACGATTGTTATAACAAAAAAAAACTGTTATAGACATGGCAGCTTGATTATGATCTATTAATGAGGTTGATAAAAATACCCTTACAAAATCAATAAATTGTTCAATATTTCTTAAACGGTCCATCATAGAAAAAATTGCTTGGAGTAAAATGTTCATTAATAAAATCGATCTTTCTAATTCTGAAATAAAATATGGGGGGTTCCATTTGAAATTTCAAAGTTGAGAGGTGTGTGGGCGATGCAGGTATGGATGGGGGTTGCATGATTTTTTATTATTCTTCCAAATGCTAATTCAAAGGTAGTTACGATTTGAAATATTGTTCTAACTTTTATAGTTTAGGAAATAAAGTCGATATCCACCCTAATGTGACCAAAATACTATACAATAAAAAAATAGAAATATTACCCAATATTTTCGAAATGGTCCATCATAGAAAAAATTGTTTGAAGTAAAATGATCATTAATAAAATAGATCTTTTAAATTCTGAAATAAAATATGGGGGGTTCCATTTGAAATTTCAAAGTTGAGAGGTGTGTGGGCGATGCGAGTGTGGATGGGGGTTGCATGATTTTTAATTATTCTTTCAAATGCTAATTGAAGGGTAGTTACGATTTGAAATATTGTTCTAACTTTTATAGTTTCGAAAATAAAGTCGATATCCACTCCTAATGTGACCAAAATACTATACAATAAAAAAATAGAAATATTACCCAATATTTCCGAAATGGTCCATCATAGAAAAAATTGTTTGAAGTAAAATGTTCATTAATAAAATTGATCTTTCAAATTCTGAAATAAAATATGGGGGGTTCCATTTGAAATTTCAAAGTTGGGAGGCCTGTGGGCGATGCGAGTGTGGATGGGGGTGGCATGATTTTTTATTATTCTTCCAAATGCTAATTGAAGGGTAGTTACGATTTGAAATATTGTTCTAACTTTTATGGTTTAGGAAATAAAGTCGATATCCACTCCTAATGTGTAACCCTGTATATTAGGGTGATTCATTTCCGAAAAACATTTTTTTTCAAGGTCCTCAAGCAAAATTTTAATCTACATATAGAAAAAAAATTTCTCACCAAGATTGAGCTCTTAATTCCTATTTTAAGTACTTGCAATTTAAATATGAAGTTTTCCCATTTAAAATGCATGTAAAAAAAATATTTTTTTTTCAAATTTCTAATGCTTAGACACCTTTTATCATATTGGGAATCGGTTTGATGGACCTTACGGGAAATTTCACGCTCTTTAAAATTGCCTGAATGTTTTTTTCTGTAACTCACACTGGTTCGCCAGTAGGAGTCATCTAAATACTAACTAATAATGCAGCATTATTAGTTAGTATTTATCAATTTCTTGCGTTTTAAAGCCTAAAAATGACTGTAAATTCATTAAATATTGGTAAAAAAAACTATTTTTTACGAGTCAGCTCTTTTTTTCTCCCTAATTTTTGCGGTTTGCTAAAAAAATGGAAAAAAAAAATTTATTCCAACTGTATTTAGATGACTCCTACTGGCGAACCAGTGTGAGTTACGGAAAAAAACACCAAGGCAATTTTAAAGAGCGTGAAATTTCCCGTAAGGTCCATCAAACCGATTCCCAATATGATAAAAGGTGTCTAAGCATTAGAAATTTGAAAAAAAAAAAATTATTTTGAAAACTGTATTTAGATGACTCCTACTGGCGAACCAGTGTGAGTTACAGAAAAAAAACACCATGGCAATTTTAAAGAGCGTGAAATTTCCCGTAAGGTCCATCAAACCGATTCCCAATATGATAAAAGGTGTCTAAGCATTAGAAATTTGAAAAAAAAATATTTTTTTACATGCATTTTAAATGGGAAAACTTCATATTAAAATTGCAAGTACTTAAAATAGGAATTAAGAACTCAATCTTGGTGAGAATTTTTTTTTCTATATGTAGATTAAAATTTTGCTTGAGGACCTTGAAAAAAAATGTTTTGCGGAAATGAATCACCCTAATATATACATACTAGAGATGTAACGAATGTATGATTTTAAACATTCGCGAATGCGAATGCGAATGCGAATATTAACGGCCGACATTCGCGAATGCGAATGCGAATGCGAATATTGACTTTTTTTTTTAATTATTGTATTTTTTTTAAATTAATGTTGTAGTATTCATATTTTACATATTCAGCTAGCTTGGAATAATTACTTTTATGGAAAAAAAATCTTTTTAGGGATATTTAAACAAATTAAATATTATATAATTTATAATTTTTATTACTATACGACATACACGTATTTTTATCCAATAATTTAATTTTTATTATTATTGATAATTAAATTATAAACATTTAAATTTATTAAATTTGTTTAAAATGTATATGGAAGTCACTAGACATATTCTATTTTTTTATATTAAAATAGATATTTAAAAAATGTTTACATTTATCAATATAAAAACTATTATTTTGTAATTTTATGTCATGTATAATTTAATAAATGTTGATTAGTGTTTCTATTTTTTGGTTTAAAATTCCCAATCATTAATTTTTGTTTTTTTTTTGTTATAATGGATAATTTAAAAAACTATTAATTATTGTTTGTTGAGTTCAAAATATTCCTAATTAATAAAATGAAATAAATAACATATTAAATTGTTAGTGTGTTTAAGTTCTTTGAAAATTTGTTTAAGAAAGACAGAATCTTTGTTTTTGGCTTTTTAAAATAGAATATTATAAAAACTGTCGATCGAGTTTAATACTTTTAGAAGAGCCCTGAAAATGTTCACTGCAATATGTGACGAAACTATGGCCGATAACACGACCAAACCAATGCGGCTTACACCCAGAAGCCAAGATCCATGTCGAATTTAATAAAAATTGAATTGTTAATTAATGTTAAGTTTTGAAAATTCCAATCATTAAATAAATACAAATTACGAAACACTATAGATACCACATTTTTTATTTATTGGTACTGAAATTTATATTCATTATGAAACTGCCAGCTAGTGTCTAATAAATACAAAAAAGTACTATTCTAGAAGAAATTAACGATATAGTGAACCATACATGACTTCCATGTTTCATAGAGGTGGGGGGAGGGCGAATATTTCCAAAACCCTTAATTCGATTAGCCCCAAAATCTATAGGTTTGGAGTACTCACTAAGACAAACATCCATTTATTTCAGAACATGGAAGTAAAAATAAATATTGTCTGTTCCTAAGTTCTTAAAAATAATTATATTTAATAGATAAATTTTTTTTTATTATTATTACAAAAAAAAGTAATATTCGCAAAAATATTCGCACTTTTTTTGCGAATGCGAATGCGAATGCGAATGTTTAAAAATGTGCAGATATTCGCGAATGCGAATGCGAATGCGAATATTCGTTACATCGCTAATACATACATATATGGTACACCTAGATAACTGGAATCTCAAGGGACCATTTACTCAGTTATAGAGGTGTAAAACGGGACCTCAGTATGAATTCTAGTTATAGAAGTTTCTTACTTATCCATGTCCCTTAACCAAGTTTCACTGTATATACAGGATGATTTACAACTAGTGTAAAAAAATGAACAGTAGATCGAGGATGTTATTTTAAGAAAAAACATATGTCCGGAAATTCTTTGTGAGGGAGCTACAGCCTTCCAAAGATTTTGCTCAAAATTAGTGTTCGTTTAAAAACTAGAGAACACATTGTGGTACAGTTATGAAATTTGATATCCAGATTAGTATTAAAAGGTGTTATCAATTTCCATTATCAAACAGTAATAATTTAGTTCAGGGGTTTGTAGAGCCAATCGATTTTTATCAAGTATTTTTTTTGTTCTTTATTTTTTTCCTGAGTTGGGTACTTGTAAAAGATTATGTGACACAAAATACACAAAAATATATTTTGTTCATTTACACTAATTTTGAGCAAAATCTTTGGAAGGCTGTAGCTCCCTCACAAGGTATTTCCGGACACATGTTTACATAACGTTTTTTTCTTAAAATAACATCCTCGATCAACTGTTAATTTTTTTTACACTAGTTGGAAATCATTCTGTATATATACAGTAGAAATTGCTTATAACCACCTCGAAAGGGACCTGTCAAATTACGTCGTAAAAGCCGATAGTCGTAATAACCGGTTAAAATAATATTATATGGGATTCAGCCGCGTATTTTATTTTGAATCGTTAAAACCGATATGTTGTAAAGCCGAAGTCGTTATAACCGGTTTCTACTGTATATATATGTATATGTCGCAAGTAAAACGGCTAGCCGTTTTGTAAATAGTTTAGTTTAGAAGCGGGGATTCAATCTCCGCCTTGGTTAGGGCACTCTATTGGGGTGAAAGGTAATTAATATAGTATAAAAACGAAGATTCAAACTCCGCTGCAACGAACTGTATAATAGGAATTTTAACTTCTATTTCATTTTACAAAAAAAGTTCATTGCAGCGGAGATTGAATCCTCGTTTTTATACTATATTAATCCCCTTTCGCTCCAATAGATTGCTCTTACCTAGGCGGAGATTGGATTAGAAATAGAGAGATCCACCCGTAAGCAAAGAAAGTTAACATTTTACAAAATGATGCAAAAAAGAGCATCAACATTTAACAAAACGGCTAGCCGTTTTGGTAAGCGGCTAAATTTACAATCCTACTGCGACATACATATATTCTATACTCGGCTAAATACAATTTTCAAATTCGTCACATCAAAATTCGGAAGTAACATGAGCAATTTTTTAAGTAGGTATTATTATTGAGTATTGATTAGAAAGTATGTATTTTTTTTAGAAAACAAAAACTTCAGTGAAATCTGAAACAGTAAATACAATATGAGAACCGAAAGAGAATTTTATTTGTTTGGTATATTAAAAAACGCGGTGAAAAGTGAAAAACTACAATAAATATAATTGTGCAATGATTGGAGAAAATCCGTAGGCTTGGAACTATTGAAATGCGTTATATAAATCATACATGAAAACTGCTTATATAACAATATTTCTACCTTAACAAAAAGAACCTATCTAAGAGAAAAATCTACGCTTATGTGATTTATTTAATAGATTTTAAAAAGAGACAAATCAACTGAAATTTGATGTATATTATGTAAATAATGATTGATTATAAAAAATATGTTTGTTGCAAACAACTATACTATATATCTATAATAAATGGCAAATATTTTATATGATCATTTCCTTCTTGAGCAAATTTACTTCACTATTATTGCAGAATTGTTTTCCAAAAAATACTTCGCCAAGTCTTGTTTTTATCGTTATATTTTCATATTTATAAATATTATTTCAAAAATGACTGTAATATATCATTTTTATAGCGATAGCAATATCAAAATAGCGGTTTTTATTATTTTAAGGTGTGTATATAAAGAAAACTTTAATGATTATTGTCTCAAAGAAACTTTGCTATTTAATAAATATAATACTTTTTATTGATGCTTATATCAGGTAAAATACGTTAACAACAGTTGAAAAACATCTCTAACATCAACTAAAACATTAAAAACAAGATATTAGTTATAAGCATCTAAAACAGCAGTTCTCAACTTAAAAAAAAAGAAGAACCCCTTTTTCATTACTTCGGCTAGTATCTAATAAAAAATGTAATAGATAGAAAACTTTACTTTTTTAATTATATTAGTACACTGAGAAAAATATAACAACCACTCAGTTTAAAAAAAAAACATTACTATTTGAAACTTTCCAAAATTTTGTAATTCTTGCTACGCCACGTGTTACTAAAGTTACAATATGAATTAGTAATTTTTGCATGGGATCGAAATCTATATTATTGGTATAATTTAATTTGTTATACCAAATAAATAATCTACTATTAAAATAATTAATTTTTCACAATCGTATTTTCTTTTAACGAAATAATTTCTATACTACTTAACAAATAATTCAGCCTAATTAATTAATAATAAGTTGAATAAATTACGTAAATAATATTTATATGAATAAAGTAAAAATTGCGTATTATAAAAATTACAATGGGGATTGTAGAAGTCACTCAATTTTATACAAAATTGAAATTTTTAATCGGCAACTGTAATTTTTATTTAAAAATCGACTCAATTTTTCTACGGGTACCTACAATTACAAAATTAATTAGACTTTATTTAGGTCAGTTCTTTTTTCTGTTTTTATTGTTTTTAAACAGTAAATAAAATGAATTTTCTTATTTCCTTGCAAAATGTATTAAGAATACGTTTGGGAAACGCTGATCTAAAATATAATAAAATACATGCACCGTATAAGTAATTTAATTTTTATTTTATTTTGTAGTTCTCAAAAACTATACATCATAAAAAGAGTACCTAGTATTAAAAAGTTAGTTATACTGTATGGCATTATGTATTAACATTTCAAATCGTTTCAATGAATAAACTTGTGTTTTAGCAAAGTACATTGTTTAATGAATAAATAATTTAATTTTAAAATCAAATTTATTTAATTAAGATTTTACTTTGTGAATAATTACTTGCACATACATACATCCACGTGACTTCAGCTTTAATATCCAGACAGAAATCGAGTAGATTAAGATTTATCAACTAACTCTTTCAATTTCGTGGAAACAAACAATTACAATATGTATTAACATCGAGTTGGTAAATTAGCCTACATGATCTTTGGTTACCTGTGTCTTTGATGTACTTTAATCAAAGGGCTGTAACTACTTAACGATATATCCAAATGAAATTTTAATATTTAATTACTAAATATATCAGACGTTTTGTTATTCATACAGTATGCATATATATGAGGATTTACGTTAAATAGTTCAAATCAGGAGCGTAACTACAAGGTGGCTGGAAAACCAAAAACCCAAAACATTTTTTTTAATCCCTTTATCCCCTGAACTAATAAACCTTTTGGACAAGGGCCACGAAAACCTACAGAAGAATAATAAACCTTTTATTTCTTATACACAGAAAAAAAACTGTATTGGACCAAGAAAACTTTGTTTTGTATATAACGAAAACAATATTTTCTTAATATAAGAAACATACTCTTAATCCAACTACGTTATTCCTTCGTTCAAGAATACTATAGTAGGTTTAAGAGATTATTGCTTATCTTAAGAAAATATTGTTTTCGTTATATAGAAAACAAGGTTTACTTGGTTTGAGAAATCCTTTCTACACACAAAAAAAACTGTATTGGACCAAGAAAATCTTGTTTTGTATATAACGAAAACAATATTTTCTTAATATAAGAAACATACTCTTAATCCAACTACGTTATTCCTTCGTTCAAGAATACTATAGTAGGTTTAAGAGATTATTGCTTATCTTAAGAAAATATTGTTTTCGTTATATAGAAAACAAGGTTTACTTGGTTTGAGAAATCTTTTCTACACACAAAAAAAACTGTATTGGACCAAGAAAATCTTGTTTTGTATATAACGAAAACAATATTTTCTTAATATAAGAAACATACTCTTAATCCAACTACATTATTTCTTCGTCCAAGAATACTATAGTTGGTTTAAGAATATATTTCTTATCTTAAGAAAATATTGTTTTCGTTATATACAAAACAAGGTTTACTTGGATCAAGTAAACCTTTCTACCTGTGTACCAGTGTAGAGCCTCATCTTAAAAAAATTCCAACGGCCCAAAATTTTGAGTTATTCCACTGGTTCAAGTTCAAATAAATGTTATTTCAATAAAATAGATTATTATTTAAATGACTGAACTATTTTTATAATATATTATAAAACGCAACGCCTCTCTGTCTGTCCGTTAGTGCGCTAATCACTCCAGAACCACGTATCCGATTTACGTGTTTTTTTTTATTCATAGTATGTTCTTTTCCCATGTTTCAGTTGCCAGAAAAGGAGATGATCCAGCTGATAAAAAGCACACAGAATAAGAAGAAGAAAATATCTAAAATAAACTCCACAATGCTATATATCTAACTTTCATATTTAAGCGAGCGAAGCCACGAGTACAGTTTGTACAAATATAAAAATCAAAAATACTCAAAGTCGATAAATATCTATTTCATAAACATTAATTATATTCAGGATATATGAATTTCACTTCTAACCGCATAATGTCGACGATATATTGTAAATAGTAATTTAGGTATATTAGATATTATAGATAGCATATTCGTGTATATATATTATTTTAATAAATAAATATGTGCCTACATATGATGCGGAAATATATATACATATACATATGATAGAATGACATTAGAATACTAGAGGACATGAATGAAAGTAATAAATAATTTACGTTTATGATATCAATATACCCTTCATATTTTATTAATAAAGCTACATATGTATTTACGAGTTAATTCAAATGTGAAGTACTTTAATTAAACATATATAATTAATACAAAATTGCCTGAATGAATATTAAACATATGTAGGTATATTAAATGTATTTTTTTTTATTTAAAGTAAACTCATAGATACATTGATAAAGTTAATATGTTTTCTATTAGTTAGTCTCAAATATTTTAACCTAAATGATAAAATGATAAAGTAAAATTAAATTTTAGAAGAAGCGTTTTCTTTTTAATATGAATGCAGATTTTGATTCAATTACCACTTCTAATTTTGCCTCATTAGCAATGCTAAATATCCCTTTGGTTAAAAATATTAAAAAATCGTTTTTTAAATTGTATTTAAAACGATCAAAGTCATCCATTTATATTTTAATCGGGATGAAATTTTGATGAATTATTTACAATATTGAGAAAAAATTATTTTGATTAATTTTTCAATTAAAAAAAATTACTACTGTTCATAAAACATCGAAATTTCGATTCTAGGAAAAATGGAAATTTTTGATAGTATTTTTTTTTTGTAATTCGCACGTTACCGTTTCAAAAATCAAATAAATTTTTAAAGAAATATTATTTTTTAACGTAGAAATTTTGAAACGGTCCAAAAAATTTTAATTCTTGCTAGGCCACGTGTCAGTACTGATAGTATTTTTTGTTGTAAAAGGGCCCAGCAGAATCCTTATGGGAAAGGAGTTTCGGTCAAAACTCTTTGAAACTTTGGATTCTGATAGTCCTTGATGAGTAGATTAAAAGTGTCAATGGGCACTAAGTCCTAAAAACTCAAACTTTTAAGATATAACCCTCTAAAGTTGAGGATCATGCTCGCCTTTAATTTTCAATAAAAAAATTTGTAGAACCTTAATTTTCGCACAACTATGTGTATATGTTCCCAAAGACTTATATAATCGATTGTCACCATAAAAAAGTAATCTTTTAAATTCTTTAGCCAATGGCAGTACTTAAATCTTATTATTACGTTTTTTTTATTATAAACCAATTTTTTATTATAAAACAATTGGATTTGTTTATAATTAAAAAAACGTAACAATAAGATTTAAGTGTTGTCATTTCCCAATGAATTGAAAAGTTGCTTTTTTATGGTGGCAATCGATTATAGATGTCTTTGGGAACACATACAAAAAGTTGTGCAAAAATTAAGGTTCTACAAATTTTTTTATTGCAAATTAAAGACAATCATGATTCCCAACTTCAGAGGGCTATATCTTAAAAATTTGAGTTTTTAGGACTTAGTGCCCATTGACACTTTTGATCTACTCATCAAGGACTATCATAATCCAAATTTTCAAAGAGTTTGACCGAAACCCCTTTCCCATAAGGATTCTGCGGGGTCCTTTAAAATTTTAATCGGCAACTGTAATTTTTATCAAAAATCGATTCCAGTTTTCTTCGAGTACTTACTTAATACTCGATTTAAGGATCCTAATACATAAAATTACTAGCTGACCCGGCCAGGCGTTGCTGTGGTTAACCTATACTTTAATTGTAGGTTATATGAAACGTTTGGAAGTTTGACATAGCGCCATCTATTGAATACTTACTCAATCCAGTCAACAGATGTCACCATCTGTTAGAATCGTTTGGAGCTAACAGATAAAGACAAATAATTTGCAATAAAATAATATTGCGATCATAAATTGAGATGTAAGCTATCCTATATTTCAAGTTGGATCAAACTGCACACGGTGTACAAATTTGATTAAAATCGGTTAAGTAGTTTAGGAGTCCATCGCGGAGGAACATGTGACACGTAATTTATATATATTAAGAAGATAAAGTACAAAATAATTCCTGAAAAAATCTGTTTCAGAATTGATTAAATACCACTGGAGTGATCAGTTGTATTTAGTATGAGTGTGAGCAAAACAATTATATGAAAAGCGGCCGGCAAAAATTGATTTCGATCTTTATAGAAGCACAAGTGTATAAAACTCATTCCAGCATTATTGACCTAGATTGTATTTTTCGGCCGGTATTACGGCGATATGGATTTAAAGGACTCACATATAATTATTGCGTTAATTTAAACTCACTTTGCGAGAGGATTTGACCGTCCGTTTCAAACAATGGCCAACTCAAAATTTAAACCACTTTCGGTTATTGTACTTATACGCCAGTGGCGTTCTATCATTCAGGTATTTGAGGAATTTATTTTAAATATAACTGACGAAAACAAATGTGGCCACCATAAGAATTTTTATACAGTTATATACAGAAATGAATATCTTGAAAAACTTTCTTATACGTAATACTAAACATAAACAGTGTACGTGTACCTACTGTTATAAAACGAAATTTGAAAAATTCAAAAATTCATATCAAAATTTCTTTTATTATAATCTTAATCTAGGGTCATTAAAAAATTAAAAAAAACATGTTAAAAATGTAGATGACTTTTTTGGGGTGCATTCCAGAGGTTACAAAATATATTATATTTAACGGTTGTGTATTAAGATAGTTTGGGAAGCGCTGGTGCCTTCGATAGTCTTTAAAATCAATGTATTTTTTATATGTTACCGGCAATGTATGAAATCCGGCGTTGTATAGAATTCCTAGGTATTCTATAGAATGCCTAAAATCACCAGGCAATGTGTGAATTGAATTTAATTATATACATTTCCTGAGAATTGTATAGCTACATAGGTGGGCATTAACTCGTTAATCCGTTAATCGTTAATTAACGAAGTTAGCAAAATGGTTAACGGATTAACTTTTAAGTTAACTCAAAAAAATGTTAACGCTTTTGTTAACTTCCGTTAACTTTAGTCCGTTACATTGGTTGTTTGATGAAAAGTACATAACAAAGTTGTCGAAATAGCTAAAAAAAGGTCTATAAACATTTTGGATGGTTAACTTTTCGGTTAACTTTAACTTCCGTTACATTTTCGGAATTTTAACGCTTTAACGGTTAACGAAGTTAACTTTTTTATTAACGGATTAAAGATTAACGAAGTTAACTTTTCGATTAACTGTGCCCATCTATGACTACCTAACTGGTAGCCGGTAATGTATGAAATAAAAACATAAATAGAGTGAACTAACCAATTTTTATCAAGGCGCAGATGTTGGCTTACTTGATATAATTTGGACTAATATGTTATTAAATAACTAAATAATATCTAATATTTTTGTATGTTTTTTATTTTAAGAATTTTATATCATATACTTAATTAATATTCGTCTGAACTAATATTTTATTTTATTTATTATAACAAATAACACGTGTTTCAATATTGTTTATTTAAACAATAAAGGCCCCTAATATGAATTTTGACTTTTAAAAATTAATTAAATAATATCTATTTGCTTTAATGATATCATTTTATCTTTTATTTAATACACTTCCTAGGAAAAGTATATAATTTATTTATATTAAACAATAATTTCATACTTTGCCTGAAATCTTTAGGTATTGTATAGAATTCCTAGGAATTTCATACGATGCCTGAATTACATACTTTGCCGGTAACATATATAATAAAAATATCTTTGACTTTTTAATAATATTATGATGTGACGCCACTGTATGCAAACATGTATTTAAATGAGATGAATAAAAAATATGTGTGCGATATTGTCTATTAAAATAACACTTTGATTTATTAATGTTCTGATACCCCAACTGATACCGTCGACAATTCATTTGATGAAAATATTATCTGTCCGAAGTTATAAGCTGTTTTAATTTAGAATATCGTTCAGTTTTCTCATTTTATTTAATAATATCATTACAAGGACCATTTACCACACAGATTCTATAGAACATTTACCCCGTGGGCGTTTATAGCAACTATAGTTGTTGACAAAATAAATATGTTCTTTCTTTACTTGATTCGGATCGCTATTTCAGATTTCGAATCTTTTGCAGTTATTTATAATTAATTACATATCTACAATAACATTTTTGATATGATAGGGGAAATAAAATACTTTTTGACCAGTATTTTAAATAATATGTTTGACTGCGGTTATTAATTAATTTCGAACTCTTTTATTTAGATATATTTGGCTTGTATGTACTTAAATGCAATAATTTTTAAATAATAAAAACTTTTTATTTAATCGTTTTCACTTATAACAAATATATTCTGCACGAAAAATTAATTATTCGACATTAAATAAATAAATTGAACTTAAAACAAATTATATCACTTTAAATAAATAGTTTACACTAAAAATAAATACTTTGCACTAAAAATAAATACTTTGCACCTAAAATAATACTTTGTGACCTAAATTTGGATTTGTCAAATTAAAAAATACCTACATAATATGTATTTATTGTGATTTTTTGCTTTTCTATAGGTATTTCACCCTAAAGTTAAAACTAGGCAACCTCCTTTCGTCCCAATAAATTTGATATTTTTAATGTGATTTTCCATATTTTAAATATTCGCCTTATGCATTAAAAAAAGTATTAAAATTTATGTTCGATGTACAAAGTGAATGCTATCTAATATATATTTTAATTAAATATAACCCTTTATATTTATATATTTTAATAGAAAATGTCATTTATAAATTTATCTTAATTTTAACATTAAATTAAACCATCGGACTGTGAAAGTCTTATCAAAATTGGTTGAGCAGTTTTCATGTTTAATCAGAACATATAAGCAGGTAAAATATTAAAAAAAACTATACTAGCTTTAAAACGATGTATAAACTTAATTAAAATTTTTACAAATCTGCATCTAATGAAAAATGATTTTTCTTTACATTAGTTTTGATTTTGTAAATTCAAAAATATACACTTTCACTTCAGACACAACTATTTTTGAAGTACTTCACTTAAAGAGCTCTTACTATTTATTCTGCTAGAATATCTACTGAACAGTTTAAGACCTTTTTGAACATTTTATGAGTAAAGTTTTTATTTTTCCAGCCGATGTACATACGGGTATATTTATTGTATATAATATATGTATATATAATAAATAAGTCAACTTAAAATTAGAGAAGGGGGAACCTGACCCTCCACATTACCTGCATTCATTATCATGTAATCATGTACTATTTAAATAACTAGGATAAACTTAGCACGATTCTGATATATTTTATGAAAGCTAGTACGTGGATTATCATAAAGTAGATAATAAAATGAAAAAAAAAACAAATGTTTAATTAACAACAGAATAATAAATTTTTCTAAATAGAAAAAGGAAGCATATGAATACAATTATGATATAAAATAAAATATAAACTAACTCATGCAAAATAATTCTACTTTAGAAGCTAATTTGAACTATATTTAAATATAAATAAATGTCATATAACTGTCATATATGTTTAATACTTCGTTCAAAGTGCTTACAAGCTTTATACATTTTATTTCTAATTGTTAGTATAATGGTTACAAGCAATTAAGTCGTAATTTTGACTTACAGCTATCATGCTTATGTTATAAAATGTAGATTAAAGTAAATCGTATTGAATAGGACATAAACAAAATGTGTTTTAGATCTTGGTTTCTGGGTGTAAATCGTGTCGATTTGGTCGTGTTATCGGCCAACGTTTCGTCACACATTGCAATGGACATCTTCAGGGCTCTTTTTTTAAAAGTGTGATGAAACAGTGGCCGATAACACGACCAAATCGACGCGGTTTACACCTAGAAACCAAGATCACCGACTTGTAAAATATGTTTTATTTTGTTTTAATGTGATATGAAGTAATTGAAATAATGTTAAATCAGTAGAGAACCTTTCAAATCAGTCTGACCACTTTAATTAATTATAGTAAATATAAAAAATAAATAAAATAAAATATTTACCAAAAGTATCAATCCTTTGTGAATTTTCTCCATCGGTGAAATTTAAAAAGTACATAAACAATATTAAAATCCATTTTCTTCTATTAAATTTTTTCACATACATTTTATACTTTAATAATTATTAAATCCAAAAGACATACTAATGGTACTGTAAATGAGTATTTATAATTATTATTTTTGTTTAAAAAGTAATATTATAATGAACTTAATTTTTTCATTAAAAAATAATTTAGCTAAGAATTAGAACGTATTAAAAAATGTAATAAAAAAGTTGGAAAAGGAAAAAGATGATGAAGTTTTTTCATAAAAACATTTTAAAAGGTATAATTTGAATTATTTTATCGGTAGTGTAAGTTGTGTAAGTCAACAGCATGAAACGTGTTCATAAAAAACAACTTAAATCTTTTATTGCTCAAGAGGCGTTACATTTTAGTTGATATTATTCTATACAAAATAACAACCGACAGAGATAACCTACAGATAACACGAGTTACGAGCTTTACAATATAAAATCTATAAACATAATACTTTCAAAAATAAATTTCTCAAAAGATCAGAACTTCAAAAAAAAACAGGGTTATAATAAATATACACAAATTTGTATAGAAGCAAAACAACTTAAAATTACTAATGAATATAAAATTTAATGTCGAAATTAACGTTTATTATTTTAATAAATAATTTTTCATTTTCTTTAAGAGCTATTTGTTCTTTGATATAGTTAATATTTTCAATATATGAAGATTTGTTTGTTATATATGTTACCGGCAAAGTATGAAATAATTTTTATTTATTGTTATAATAAATAAAATAAAAAATATTAGTTGAGACGAATAATAAGTATATGATTTAAAATTGTTAAATAAAAAAATATTAGATTTTATTTAGTCATTTAATAATATATTAAGTCAGTATTAAGTAATATAAATAAAGTAAGATAAATAATCAGTATTTTAGTATTTGATTACACAAAATAAGCCAATATCTGTGCCTGATTCAAAATTGGTTGGTTCACCCTATTTATATTTATATTTCTAGTCTTAACAATGCCTAGGAAATGTATATACATAATTAAATTCATTTCATACATTTTAGGCATTCTATAGAATACCTAGGAATTCTATACAATGCCGGATTTCATACATTGTCGGTAATATATGTAACATATATACTGATAATAAAAAAATATGACTCTTATTTACATAAAAAATATAACCCAGTACAATGTTATCGTTTTTTGTTAACTAAAATGTATTGATTTTTGGTTTTATACCTTCGTGGTCACTTCACCTTGTCTAATAACTCGTTTAAAATCAAGAACTATTGATGTCCGATATTATATAGAAATATCTGTCTGCTCTTGAGCAAAATATAGGAACATTGTCTACAGGGTATCGAATTCTGATTTTAATTTGTAATTTAGAATAGTGGTACTTCATGTTTTACTATCTATGGTGCTGTAAATATTGACTGAATGAGTCATGTATTTATCAATTATTGGTGGAGGTCTGGACCCCTATTCTCGAGTTCACTCAACAATGAGTCGATTTGAGTTTTTCGTTCGCAATTTTAAATATCGCATGCCCAGGAGCAGTCGAGAATTTTTAATTCGACATTCTATAGAAAAAAAGTTGCATCGAAATTCGAGAATACGGTATAATTTACACAATCGAGATTCTAGTGACTTTTAGTTTTATTTTAGTAATCTCGAATGAGAAAAAGTCGAACAAACTCGAGAACAGGGGTTATGTAACTTTGTTTTTTATGGGACCTTAATTATCAATGTCGCACCTAACCAAAATATCCAAAAAAATGAAGTGGTATATTTTTTTATGTTGCTTTATTTATTGATTATTGAAAAAAAAAACTTGGTACGATTAAAATGGAACGTCCTGTATATGACAAAATAGTACATGTTTTTATACAAAATAATTTAAAAAATAAACTATATTTACAGATTTTGGTAATTAAATTTATTTAATAAAGAGGTAGTTGTTTTATTAGTAACATAAGTACGTGAGAATTACAAAAAAATTAAAACAATTAAAATTCATAGAAGATTCTGAGGATGATATACTGTTTACTCTCAGTTTTACGTATAAGAAATACCCATGGTACCTATAGGAACATGTACACTCTACAATCTCTGTTATACGTATAAGAAAGTCCCATGACACCCATGACAGATATTTTACAAAAGTATCCATATTCTTTATTATTGCGTTATCGTCACAAATAAAGAAATGTAAGATTGCGATTTAAACTCGATTATATGTATATATGTATATCTTTGTATATGTACATATACCTATGTCACTACTGTTTTAAAACAGCAATTTATTTCCTTTGGTTTTCAAGAAGTAAGTATGTAGATTGAACATACTTCTGTAACTTATTGTTAGTAACATTGGCAACCGACTCAATAATGAAATACATTTACTTTTAGATATAAATAATTACTTATGTATTTACATTTAAAGCAAGACAATGTTTCCCAACTCTATTAATTAAAATAAACTCATTTCTATAAACAAAGTAGAAATTTATGTTCATAATAAAGTTTGTTACTACTTTGTATATATTATAATAGTTACTATATAGTAAATATACTAGATGAAACATACTATGTTGATAACACTTATAATTCCCATTATTTAAAACATGTCTTTAGCAAACCTTGCAGGAACTAAATTATTTTGTGCAGTGAACCCTAACGGTTAGGACCTAAACAAATATATCATTGTGTTGTTTAAACTCTATACAGCTATTACCGGGTATCGAGTACCCAGTCAAGTAAAGACAACGATTTTATTATATATACAAATAGAAAATCTCTTTTAAAGAGAACATGTTTACCTATTTTTTATCATCCATACTAATATTATACAGGATGTTCGCGGGAACTGAGTGATCATTGCTAACTTTGTTTTTATTGGAGCTAGAAGATCGGTTAAATGGACAAAGTATCAGTATTTTTCCGGGATGAATAATGGCGGTGTCAAAATACAATTGAATGTTAAATTAATTTTTTTTAAATAGAATACCCTAATAATAATTAAAATATTATTTGACATTTTCTATTAATTCAATACTTGTTATATCATATTATATGACAATTTAATCACCATACATATTGCCTGTATATGCAAAAGCAATTCTGCCTGTTTGTACCGTTTAACGGCTAAACCGATCTTGATGAAATTTGGTAGGGGGATAGTTTGCATCCCGAGAAATTACATAGGCTACTTTGTACCCAGAGAAGTGATTAGTTAAAAAATACAAAATCAAGATAAAAATTTAAAAAATACAAATTAAAAAAGGCCTAAAACGTCATTTTAAATGGAGGAGTCCCTTTTAAATAATAGTTTTCATCTTTGGGTTAGATATAAGATTCAAGTGAATTAATTTTAAACTATTTTTAAATTAAACGTATAAAAAATATAATTAATACAAAATAAAAGTTATATCTTTTTTTAAACATTTTAACCCATTACTTCCCAGTGCATTTTCTAATTTTTTTCTCTGAAATAATAACGTTGTTAATTTGATTTACATTACTAATATGATTTTTAAGTCTCTCTACTTACAATTATTTTTAAAACGAACTCTAAAGTTCATATAACATTTTTAAAATAACAGTGTAATTATTCCAACTATCCGACATTTATAGTTACATTTTTTTCACTATGTAAAGCATTTTTTAATTGACGAAACTATATATAATATTACTTATGAGAGTGTAAATAAAGGATAACAATATCAATAATTTCAGGTACAGACTATCATCGTTAAAAAAGTGCTTTCCTATAAATATGACATTAGGTTCACATGATAATAATCTAGTCTGCGACTGATAATTATTACGTCTTGTATTGAATTTATCTTTTTCGTAATATTTTTAACAAAAATTGAGAACATGATCAAAAAACTCGAAAAGTAATGGGTCAAATTACTGTTCAACCCTATCCAAAATTAGACATTATTATAAAAAAAATGTAAAAGGATAAAAGATAAGTTACAAACATTTTTCAGACGTCTGGTAATTAGATAATTTTTGCCTCTATACATACAGAACATGATTAAAAGGTACTCAGATATCGGGTTTCAAAGTTCTAAACTCCGACTGGAGGTTAATAATTTTGTGAATAAGGTATTCATTCTCGAAGTTACGATATAAGTATTCGTTAGTTGATGCACAGTGGTAAATTAGAATATTAACATAGAATCAAAAGGTATCTACCTTCATTGAACATGAAAACATTTTAGGGTATAATAACTTAATTCAAGATCTTTCATAATTAATTGTACATTTATTTATTTATGAACATTAAACCAGTGGTATTAAATTTATTTATGAACATTGGATAACAAATTCAGTTTAAGAGCTTGTAGGTCGCACCTCCCCCTCTCAAAATAATTTAATAAATAAAAATAAAAATGAATTTTCGTTTGTATGTATGAGGTTTATAGACTCAGAATTACTGAACCGATTTTAATGCGGTTTTCACCCATAGTTATATACAGGGTGTCCCATTTTAATCTATCACCCCCTATTTTTTTTGATCTATCAATTAAATCAAAAATTGATTCAAATGAAAGTTGTTTGGTTTTGAGGGGGACCCAAAATGGCATTATTAATTTTTGATTTTTTGGACGTCTTTATGGTCAAATAGAGTCAACATTTTTTTTTTTCAAATGGAAACCTATATTTTCTATTACGGTATCTTATTGTTTGGAAAAAAACAATCAGCTTTTGTTTTAAAAAAAAAATTGTATGACTTCATTTTTTTTAAATATTTAGCAAAATAATTTTAGATTTTAGATTTTCATTAATTTTTTACTTGAAACCTATTAACTTTAGAGGAAAAGTGTAAAAAATAAAAAATGTTTATTTTAATCTGGTATAACTAGGAAAATTATTTTAACTTTTACTTTTCAAAATATTAATGCAAAAAAAAATAATTAAAAAATATCTGAAATCATTCTCCTAGTTATATCAGATTAAAACAAATATTTTTGTTTTTTACACTTTTCTTCTAAAGTTAATGGGTTTCGAGTAAAAAATTAGTGAAAATCTAAAATCTAAAATTATTTTGTTAAATATTAAAAAAATGAAGTTATACAAAAAATTATTTAAAACAAAAGCTGCTTGTTTTTTTCCAAACAATAAGATACCGTAATAATAAATATAGGTTTCCATTTGAAAAAATAAAGTTGGCCCTATTTGACCATGAAAACGTCCAAAAAATAATAACGCCATTTAGGGTCCCCCTCAAAACCAAACAATTTTTATTTGAAACATTTTTTGATTTAATTGATAGATAAAAAAATTAGGGGGGTGATAGATTAAAATGGGACACCCTGTATACATCATATATAGAAGTTTAATTTCTATAAAAATATAGAAGAATTCTATAATTACAGTTTGAAAATTTTATTAATTTAGGTAACTATGATTTTGTGGATATTAACCCGGGTAACACCGGGTTCAATGCGCTAGTTATAAATAGATTATAAACAATATAAATATTTAAAATATTTGTTTTAAAAATGTTTTTTTTAATGAAATGAACTACAAGCTTTGGTTTGGATTAAAGAATTAAAATATTTATAAAGAAAAAAACCGGTTTTTTGAAAGCTCTCTAATTATATTTGTACATAAATAAATTTAAAAAGCTTTATAAAGATTGAAATCACAACTTTTCAGTGCTTCAAGTAGATTGAATTTTTATTCATTTTCTGTAAATTTATAAAGCCTGTATTACACTTGTCAATTTTTTCACCAATTATAAGTACTTGACTAAGTACTTAAAATTGACGAACGAAAATTGTATTTACGATTTAATATTATTTGTCAATTTTTAGTAAATAATTTAATTTGGATGATTTTTTTATAAATTAATAATAACAATTATTTTTTATTTATTAATTAATAAAGAATATCACAGTATAATAAGGCAATATATATAAAGTAAAAATTGTTTAAAAAATGACTAATTTTAAGTACTTTAAATTTATTAACAAATTGACGAATGTAATACTGGCTTAAGATTATAAAATAAACAAAACAATGTATTTTTTTAATCTTTGTTAGGATGAATGGGGTTAAAACAGCTGTGTTGATAAAATTCGAAAAGGTTTAGATTTAGCTTTAAAATTCTATTTTGATTTCGATTTATTTTCACAAAGCAAAAATTGTCATTTTAAGGTTATTCGAACATTAGATCAATGTATAGATCTATTCTAAAATTATAATATGTTATTTATGGATGATAACTTATATATTTTACTATTTATTTAAAATATTGGACGTATGTTTTTTGAGTAATTGGATATTCAAAATAGAGTTTTTAACACACAATAAATGAGAGAACTTGCCAAAAGTGCTCTATTTATTTAAATTCTACACAATTGGCTAAACATATAGAGACGTTTTAAAACTTAATTATTCGAAACTTCAACTCTTTTAAATACTATAAAAATTATAAAACAAATAAAATCACGTGTAATTTATTCAAAATAATGAAAAACTAGCTCTGCCATTACAGCAAATTAGTACATGTTACTATTATATACCGTTCTGTCTATTTCAATTTTCAAATTAAATTAAACCTTTTTTAACTTTTAATAATTAACAAAGTAAAATATTCCATTAAATCTAGGTACATGTGTTCTGAATATAAATTAAAAACAAAATTTTTCGAAACCAAATCTTCTTTTACAGTGCTAAATCTGTGTAATACTAATAATATAAATAAACATTCTGATCCCTTAATTTTTCAATAAATATTGTTCATATAATAATAAAATATTGATAAATAGCAACATAAAACTACATAACTGATTGTGAGACGTTTAAACGATAAATGTAAACAATTTGAATATTCGTTATAATATGTTAGACTAGTATACATATATGAACGCAAAAAACTGAAAATAAAATATACTACCATAACAATAAAGGGCTTTTAAAATATAATTTGAAAGTTCCTATAAGAAATATAAAAACGAAAATTATATAGAGTAAAGTATGATAACTCCAATGAATCTGCATGTAATATCAATAAAAAAAACATTCAAATAGTATATGTTTAAAGTATGATAATAAAATATGTGTATATATCAAATAAAAGTGTGCAGAAAAAGTAAAAACAAAATGTCCAAGAAGAGATAAGGGAAAAGAATTATACAAAATTATAAAACGTTGAAAATATCATTAAATATTATTTCTTTCGTTTGTTTTGAAAAAAAACAGTACAACTTCGTTAAGTTATATCTAACCACTAGCTGATTTCCGCGGCTTCGCTCGCGTTGATTTTGAAAATAATTAACTCTCCATACGTGACAGGAGGTGAAATATAAAATTTGTATATTGTTTTGCTTTTTATTCACTATACAAAATCGTAAATATCTCGGCTCCTATGCGAGATAGGGGATGCATTTTTTATGCCGGATCAAATGAAAACTAATTAAAACCCTTCATATATGAATACAACCGAAAATATGTTTTCCCATAAATATTTTTCTACCCCCTTGCAACACCTTAGAGGTTGAAAAATGCTTAAATACATGATTTATTATTTATATTGTAGAGTATCTATACTAAGTTTAAAATCAATCTGGCAAAAAAAAAAAAAAAATCCCATACAAAGTTTTACACCTCCGTTTATCCCCTTAGGAGTTGAATTTCGGAAAACCCTTCTTAGTAGGTGCTTACATCATAAAAAATCTATAAAATTTCACGTTTCTAGGTCCAGGGGTTTGGGCTGTACGTTAATGAATCAGTGAGTGAGTGGTTAAGGACAAACTCTTTTATATATATAGATTTTATGTGAGTAAATATTTTAAATTCTTGCATATTTTTGTGCCTTTACCCCTCCCCCCCCCCCAATTGTATGTTTTCATTAATTATTTGACTATAATAAATTCAATTTGTGATTTATTGTACATTTCTGACGATAAAGCGGAAAAATGTATCACGTCAGAAAGAATATCTTTTAAAATGAATAAAAAAAATCTATAAACATATATTTTGAAAATGTCTTCAAGAGAAAGATTTCCAATCGGTTGGCTCTGTCTAAACTTATAAGTCATGTAACATTGAAAGCTATAACAGGTAGAAAACAAAATTATAGTCGACTGTGTTTCGACTTAAAATAGAATAATATTTAAGAGAAACTTTTTTTTCCTTACAGTTACTGTTTTGCATTTTCCTTCCGTAAAAAATATGCAAATTAAGTTATTTTAGCAAGTCGGTATTTTACGAAAGCAGGTTAAGAACGAACATCTTTTACCTTTACGTTATCAATTCTAATTCTTTTTATATTTCTATACCAACTATGCCTTTAAATACTTTGCAATTACATTATTATCTACCGCTTATGAAATTTAATTAGAACGGAAATTATTCTACAGTTTAAAGTCAATAAATATTTTTCTATTTCTGATTTCCAATAATCGGTTTGAGAAAAACATTTTCAGATAAATTATAATAAATTCAAAATAAGACTTTAAAATTGTTTTACTATTTAATTTGTTGTTAATCATTAATAATAATTAATGTATTTGTTAACATTTTTATTATATTAAATATTTTCAAATCTTACTGTACTTAAAAAGTTCCAGTTTTAGTAAATGTCTATGCCAGGGGTTCCCAAACTTTTAAAATAATGATTTTCTTTATAGACTCTCTTACGTTTTTAGATGTATCTATCAACGTTCTCGAGATATGGCCTTTTAAAGTTTTAGTTTTTTTCAAAAATTTGTAGAAAAATGGTCGTAACTTTTGAACGTGTGGTCGGATTTAATTTTTGTCGACGGATTTGGAATCAGCGTGTCAAAATCTGTATAATAACATGTATAATACTTAAAAATTCGACAAAAAAATTTTCGCTGAAAATTGAAATTTTTCAAAGGGGTATACCTTAAAAAAATGACGATTTTCGACAAAAATTTTTTTTTCGAATTTTAAAGTATTATACATGTCATTATATAGATTTTGACACGCTGATTCCAAATCCGTCGACAAAAATAAAATCCGACCACACGTTCAAAAGTTACGATCATTTTTCGCCAAAATTTTCAAAAATCGAAAACTTTAAAAGGCCATATCTCGAGACCGTTGATAGATCCAGGGCTGCGGTTTGAAAATTTCAACTTTTCACGTCATTTTCTATAAAATAAATATAATTTTAACGAAATATAGAATTCAAAATTTTTTGGTCATATTTCATGCATCAAATTTTGATTTTTCGTATAAATATCGACTTTAAGATAAGAAAATACAAAGGAAAATCATAAATTACTATAAATCAGGGGTTCCCAACCTTTTTCCTTCATATACTGGACCCCTTTTAAAAGAATGATTTTCTTTATAGACCCCCTTATGTTTATAGATTCTAGGAAACATAGATATACTACAATCAAAGTAATAGCAAAACCATTTTAAATCAGAAAAATTTATCATAGACCCCTTTTTAAACTTCATTAGACTCCTAGGGGGTCCCCCTGACCCCGTTGGGAATCCCTGGTCTATGCTATTATTAAAAAAAAGTGCGTACACTTTTTTATGGTTAAAATACTTTTCACAGATACATACATTTGAAAACATAAATTTGAAAAAAACGCGAGTAAAACAATATATACGTAGGTACATAAAGATAAATTAATACACATTTAATAAAAAATCATATTCCGCCTGAGTGAATTATCTCTTACACCGCACAACGGTGAACTTATTACCCCTTTTGTATGTTTACATTTCATGAAATGGTATTCAATTAAAAAAAATATCCTGAACATGTTTTATATTGTATTGATAGATTCATATTAATATTTATTATTTACTATTATTATTTTCTTGGCATTTTTTCTTGAGAAATTTAATTCAAAAGTTAGTTAAAACAATAAAGGATTAAATAGTATAACAGATATACAGGGTGTTCCATTTTAATCGTCCCAAGCTTATATTTAAAAAACAAAGTAAGATAGAAATACTTTTGGAACAAAACAAAAAAAGATATAAGATTTTTACAGCAAAATTTTTTTTTTGATATTTTTTTTAGTAGTAACTGATTTGACATTGTAGAATTAATTTTTTTTTAAATAAGTCGCTTTATACCTTTTATTAACAATTATAATTATTTTTATCAGCACCTTAAATTAATTAATTATAAAAATATATGCTGGTTGGATAGATATGGCGTAATCACTGGAGGGTTAAAATTATTTAATTTTATATGTAACAATTGAAAGCGAAAAATAACATATTATATCTATGTATGTAACATTGGGAAAATATTTAAAGAACTATGCACATCTTTTATGAACGTTTTTCCACACATTGTACATATGGTGATAGAGTAATAAAATTTAAAACAAACACACATATTTGCACATTTTATAGAACTGTCAAAAGCACAAGCACAAACTTATTTCGTATTTTATTTTATTTGTTTTTTCCTTCTTAAAAGCAAAAACTTTTACATATTCACATATAAATAGACTGCAAAATATTTTGGACAGTTGATATGCACTATATAAGATCAACTTTGTAAATGGTTGCAACTAAATAAGAATATAGTTTAAAAATGGCATATAGCTGAAAGTTTTACTCGAAGAAAAAGATGTAACTATGTTAAGACATGGTCTATGTATAGTCTGTCTTTTTTATATAGATCTTGGGTAAATTTCAACGAAGAATATTTAAGAGGGGTTGAGCTACTTTTCCTGCAGTTTTTAATGTGTTTATTTTAAAACTTTTTATTAACTTCGGTCAGGTATCTACATAAAAAATTAGAAAAAGAAAAGTTACAATGGTAAAAAAAGTTAACATATTTATGTACATATATATTTCATTTTATTTATCTACTTAAAACTCACCGCGACTTCACCCGCGGTAATTTCGAAGTCATTTCAGTTTTTAGAAAATATCAACTGTAATTATTTTTTAATACGGACCTGCCCTAAATAAATTATCATATAGACTTAACTAATTAAAAGAAACCTAAAGAATTACAGCTTTTTTCCTGTAAATCCCGACTACCTATTATTATAAAATATTTTTTACTGTCTGAAACTGTAATAATATAATTTTAGGCTGTAATGACTGCAGTTTATCCATCAATTATTACAGTTTCAGACTGTAAAAAAATATTTTATGATGAAAGGTTGTCGCTTACTATAAGGATATACAGAAAAAAACTGTAATTCTTCATTTTTATTTTTTCCGTGTACGGCAAATTAAAAGGATTAAAAATAGACGAAAATTACCCCAAAATATAAAATTTCACTTTTAATTAGTCAGAATGGATTCAGGGAAAGTTAAAATGGATATTTGCATCAAAATTCTATACATATGACCATATAAGAAAGTTAAAATCACATATATATTTTTCATATATGTAAATGTAAAGGACAAACTTTTTAGAATCAATAGTGTTCTTAACAGCTATGATGCAAAACATATGGTTGAGGTTTTGCCTACCCCCACATCAAAAAGGGGTCCTTCCTTTAGTTGTCAAGTCCCGAGAGACATATTGTCTAGCATAAGAAAGAGATGCGTATATTAAACCTGTATAAATTAGTACTTGTGTCCTTTATTGGCATATAGGTAACGTCGACGAAGAAAAACGCAAAAATTTCGGTTTAATGACAGCTCCAGATGACTGCAATTATGTGAATTCTTACGACAAAAGTAAATATTCAAGAGAGATAAAAATACAATGATTTTAACAGTGGTTTTCTTTGTGCGGGTTGTGAGGTTAGGTATTCAATTTTAACAATAACCAGGGGCGTATCACCAATTTTCATTTTAACATTCATTAGTTGAAATGTACTAAATTTTTGATCGAATAAAAAAAATCCTTCCGAGTAGTTTTAAATTGATTCGTGATGGAAAATTGATTATAATCATGTATTGACGCTCGATTTAGATTTTAGCTAATAGTCGGAGAGCTGATCGCCACCTCGATTAAGGTGCTCGTTACAAAGCTAATTTTTTTTATATAGTTTATTTAATGATAGTAAAGTATGAAAACCTACGTCTGCCGGGGCTAGCGCGGTTGCATAAAACCGAAAACGGATGTTTACTAGAGAAATTTTTGAATTTTTCGAATTATTTTTGAAACGGTGCACAGTAGGAAAAAAATGTTTTAGATCAAAGTTTTAAAATTTAAAAATTAATTTTTTCGATTTATTTTTTAAACAGTAAGTATTAGAAAAAAAATGTTATTATTTTTATAGATTTTTAAGATTAATTCCTTCCACAATTTTTTCACCGTTTCAAAAATAATTCGAAAAATTCCAAAATTTCTCTAGTAAACATCCGTTTCTGGGTTTATGCAACCGCGCTAGCCCCGACAGACGTAGGTTTTCATACTTTACTATCATTAAATAAACGATATAAAAAAAATTTGCTTTGTAACGAGCAGCTTAGTCGAGGTGGCGATCAGCTCTTGGACTATAAGATTTTCTTCTGGTGTTGTATTTAAAAGTAATTAATAAAATAAGTAAGTTATAATATTAACTGTATCTAATACAAGAATCGTCTGTATATACATTTTAAAATCATTGTTTATAATACTCTGAATGTTTTGTTTGATAAAACTTCATTCATAAAGTTTCCGAAATACGATTCCATTTGTATTCAAAAAGAACAATTGGAACAATAAAGTAAATTATTCTATCATAATTTTGTATTAAATGAAATTTAGGATTTGATTTCCTTTCAAATATACTCACAATTAGAATCATCAGTATATTTTTCATTCTTTTATGCTGGTTTTTCGTACCAAATGAAAATATTGAGAAATGCATTAAAAATATTATTCTGTTTTAATAATTTGATTTGATTTTAATTGAATTATTATTGCAAGATCTAAAGCTTTCTTTATAAAAATTATTAGTTATAACATGGGTTGCCAAAATATTAAAGAAAAACTTGCATTTGTTTTAATAATAAACACTTTTTATTTAATTGTTTCCACTTATAACAAATACACTGCACGAAAAATTAATTATTCAACATTAAACAAATGTATTGAACTTAAAACAAATTAAACACCTTAAATTAATAGTTTCCACTAAAAATAAATACTTTGCATTACAAAAATTTAATACATTGCACTTGACCTAAATTTGGATCTGTCAGATTTAAAAATTACATATTTTTAATGAGATTTTTGTGATTTTCTATATTTTAAAACGATTAAATGTTCGCCTTATGCATTAAAAAAAGTATTAAAATTTATGTTCACGTGTATAAAGTGGACACTATAACATTTTTAGTGCAAAGTATTGAAATTTATGTTCAATGTACATAGTGAATACTATCTAATACAGTGTTTCCCAACGTGGGGCTCACACCCCACAGGGGTGCAATTCAAAAATTACTTACTGTGTATGCTCAATAATTTCCTAATGATTTCTTTCTAAAACCTATAATTGAAGTTTCTTTAGTGAACATTTAAATTTTTGAATATTAAAATTTATGTATATGTTGGGGGGGGGGGGGTATAAGAATTTTAGAAAGGCTTAGGTAGGGTATAGCACAAAAAAGGTTGGGAAACACTGATCTAATATATAGTGTATTAAATATAACCCTTAACCCGTTTCATGCCAAATGGCATAAATTTTTTTACTGTTTTCAATCGTTTGCTTTTCAGTGAGTCAATCAACCAAAGCTTTCTAAGAAACATTTTCTATCGTAATTTTTTCTGCTCTTTCCGAATCCGGCAACAGAATTTTTCTATCTGCCGCCATTTTTTAAATATGGCCGCTGAAAGCAAAAAAAATGTGAAATTTCTAATATTTTTTTCAAAACAATCGTAAATTTGAACAAGAAGCACTTACGGTAGGAGGCTAATTCTTCATATCTGGTGGAATAATCGATTTTTCTTAAAGATAGGACCGATAAAGTAAGAAAATTCAATATGGTGGATTTAAGATGGCGGCCATAACTACGCAAAAAAATACGATTTTTACGAAGTCAACCGATTTGGACAAAATTTGGTAAATTAGGGTTTTCGGGGTCGCTGATCATGGATTTGAAGTCGGATTTGTAAAATCCAAGATGGCGGATCCAATATGGTGGACGAATTTTCCAAATTTTAACTGATTTACGCTAAATTTTGTATATAAGGATTTTCGGAGTCGCTGGTCACAAATCTCAAGTCAGATTTACAAATTCAATATGGCGGATTTAAGATGGCGGCCATAACTAAACAAAAAATTACGATTTTTACAAAGTCCACCGATTTGGACCAAATTTGGTATGTACGGGTTTTCGGGGTCGCTGATCATGAATTTGAAGTCGGATTTGCAAAATCCAAGATGGCGGATCCAATATGGCGGACGAATTGTCCAAATTTTAACCGATTTACGCTAAATTTTGTATATAGGGGTTTTCGGAGTCGCTGGTCACAAATCTCAAGTTAGATTTACAAATTCCAAGATGGCGGATCCAATATGGCGGACGAATTGTCAAAATTTTAACCGATTTACGCTTAATTTTGTATATAGGGGTTTTCGGAGTCGCTGGTCACGAATCTTGACTTGAGATTTGTGACCAGCGACTCCGAGAACCCCTATATACAAAATTTAACGTAAATCGGTTAAAATTTGGACAACGCGTCCGCCATATTGGATCCGCCATCTTGGATTTTGCAAATCCGACTTCAAATTCATGATCAGCGACCCCGAAAACCTTTACATACCAAATTTGGTCCAAATGGGTGGACTTTGTAAAAATCGTAATTTTTTGCGTACTTATGGCCGCCATCTTAAATCCACCATATTGAATTTGTAAATCTGACTTGAGATTTGTGACCAGCGACTCCGAAAATCCTTATATACAAAATTTAGCGTAAATCAGTAAAAATTTAAAAAATTCGTCCACCATATTGGATCCGCCATCTTGGATTTTACAAATCCAACTTCAAATCCATGATCAGCGACCCCGAAAACCCTAATTTACCAAATTTGGTCCAAATCGGTTGACTTCGTAAAAATCGTATTTTTTTGCGTAGTTATGGCCGCCATCTTAAATCCACCATATTGAATTTTCTTACTTTATCGGTCCTATCTTTTAGAAAAATCGATTATTCCACCAGATATGAAGAATTAGCCTCCTACCGTAAGTGCTTCTTGTTCAAATTTACGATTGTTTTGAAAAAAATATTAGAAATTTCACATTTTTTTTGCTTTCAGCGGCCATATTTAAAAAATGGCGGCAGATAGAAAAATTCTGTTGCCGGATTCGGAAAGAGCAGAAAAAATTACGATAGAAAATGTTTCTTATAAAGCTTTGGTTGATTGACTCACTGAAAAGCAAACGATTGAAAACAGTAAAAAAATGTATGCCATTTGGCATGAAACGGGTTAAAGAAACATCTACATTGTATGTTGTAGTAATACAGTATATTTCTTGTTTTTTATTTATTTTTACATAGAAGCGAATACAGAAGACATCAATATATATCTCTATATATATTAATATTGATCAGGGTTTGTTTCCGACGTGAAATACTATGAATACGAGAATCACATAAGGAGTAAACAAAATCTTGAAGGCAAGGTATTACTGTTTGTATGGTATGTTCTATTAAAATATTAAAAAAAGTTAATAATGTAGAGTAAAATAAATATTTGTGTTTGTTGTATACGTTATACAATAAAAGGGTTATCAGGAAATGTAACACTTATGAAAGGATGGAAAATTGCAAATCAATATTTGCTTATTTGGAGTAAAGGGTAAATAGTTTTTATTGTATAGCTAAATTCAATCTCTTTGAATGATTCTTAAGTTTGTTGATATTTTTATTGTTTGCAATAGCGCAAGAAACATGAATATCTGCGAGACTTCTTATATTTTTATTTCATTCGGACGACTCGAGCCGCTATAGAAATACAAAAAGATAAAAACCATTTAAGTATGAGGAAAGAATTTTGTACATATTTATCTTTACGAAATCTTCTCCATCTATTGAATATCATAATTGAGTTCAACTCTATCATTTTCATTTTATACAAAATTCTAAACCAAGAAAAAAATTATGTTTTCTTTCTTTATTTAATTCATTTGGAATTAAAGGGGACGGCCACTGTGACGGGTTAAAAAATTGTCAATGTTTGGGAATTTTTTTCACAGATATAACTAATTATTTTTGAATCAGGTAAAGGACATTTTATTAAGTATGTATTCAACTTATTAAATATCAATTTTTATTGAAAAATATTAAATATTTACAAAATAATGAGCCTCGATGTGACAACCAAAAAAATATTTTTATCTATGGTCGACTCGAAATTTCGAGAAAAGTTATATGAAAAAAATAAATAAAAATTTTATCAATATTTATATGAATATAGCTATCGTTGCACGTAACCGTTTTGGCGATCGTTTGATTTTTTTTTTTCATTTTTAAGACCTATTTTTTTTATTAGAGCGGTTTTAAAAATAGTAATTATCAAAATTTCAAAAATCGGCTACGTGCAACGATAGCTACTACAGTTACGAAAATTATAAAAAAAATTGAAATCGGTTCATTAGTCTTTGAGGAATCGTGTCGACCAGGTCGAAAAATGTTATTCCGAGATAAACGTGTTTAATGTTTTTGTTATGTCATAATCGGTCGTGCTACATCGTCTCACTAAATTGACTGTAACTCCGTCAATTTTCAAAATTTAAACTCAATTTTTTGTATACATATTTATGAATATGTAAACTTTAAAAAAATCTAAGAAAAAAATATTTTTTTTCCGTCACAGTGGCTATCCCCCTTAAGTCAATAACTATTTAATTTATTCCACATTTTTTGTATTTGATTTTAATTTAAATAACAATGATTTAATAAACAAATTAAACTAATTAAAATTTAGATACAGTAAAACAAAATTCCATAGAAGCCTTATGAAAGAATTCTACCTATTCAAATTCATTTAAAATGAAAAATTCATAATATGTTGTACATTTTAGTAAATAACAGTTAATTAGAGTCTAGTTTTAAACAAAAGGTAGCGTTTTAATGGTAGGAAACTATTTTTAATTTGCTCCTCAATTTTTGTATTTGGTTTCGATTTAAATTACAACGACCGAACGTTTCGAGTTCTGGAGTTACTAATTGAAATCATTGTTGCCAACTGATACAAAATCAATGTTTTATAAACAATAAACATACCTAGTAAACTAACTAGCTATAAATTAGATACGTTTTAATTGTCTAACTACTAATTATAAAAAAATGTATGTGAAATACTGAATAGAAATACATGTGAAATTCAAGTGCATTTTTTCTACTACATGATTACGTAAGTATTGTGTCATTATTTTTTTTCGAAATGGTAACATAGGGATATATTTTGTATCAATGGATTTTTCTTTTACTTTGACATAAAATAACATTCGTGTAGATAGAGATATAGTATTACTAGAGTGATAACTCTAATAGGAGAAATAGAAAACTACGTTACTGCATTGCTCAATCTACTATTTACCCTAGAAATGTTACAATTGTTTCCATGGTTACTATCATATAGTACGAATCCAATGTTTTTAGTAAAGAGAGCTATGAACTGACAATGCACTTCGTCAGCCAATCAAAGTTGGCTAGACAAATAGATTTATCTATTCTTATATCTATGGTTGTGTATTAAAAAATAAACAAATTCTCAACTAATTAAAAATATATACTATACAAAACAAATATTTCTGGCGCGTTCTCTACAACTTTTATTTTAAACTTTTTTTTTCTGTTAAATAAACAATTTCAGATACAATTTATTTAAATCGATTATTTTTTAAACAAAAAATTGTACAGTCAAAAATAAAAATTACTATTTAAACTATTTGTTTCCATGTACGACATAACATGAATGACTAAAGAAAAAAAATACATGTTTGGTAATATATTTATAAATATGTTCAAATACTTTTGACACACTTTCCAAACAAAAATTTGGTAGAATCAATCATAGTTATTTTTGTGTACTTATCTTATTGTTATAATCAGTAATGAGGGCCTATATTGGCCTCAAAATACATATATAACACACATGTTCTAGAAATTTTGAGAAAAATGTCCAATATTTTGGAAGTATTGAAATTACAATTTTTTCCCCTACTAGCCAAAATCGAACATGCAATAGAGCCAGGCCCTGAGAGAGCTTCAACGGGGCCCTGGCCAAACCACATTTTGAGGGCCCATACCCCCCCCCCCTCCTCCAACGTAAGGACATTTTAAACAAATTTCATCAGTAAAATATTCTTATATTCTTATAACTTTATAATATTATTACTTTTTTAGTATTAAAAATTAAGGGGTTTTTTAAGAAAATTTTCCTTTTTTTGCATTCTACTTGTACTTTTTCCACAAGGTGTATCTTTTACGTAGTATATTTATGTTTTTTTAAATAACTACTGTTAAAAATAGTATACATATGTATCAAAAAAATATGTAAAAATGTAAAATACAAATAATTTTCAGGGTGCCGGAGCCCCTGAGACACAGAGCCCCCCCTCTATCTGGGCCTGAATAGAGCTAATCTATGGTAGGGTTAAACCATGGTTAAGGCATAGGTGGGCATTAACTCGTTAATCCGTTAATCGTTAATTAACGAAGTTAACAAAATGGTTAACGGATTAACTTTTATGTTAACTCAAAAAAATGTTAACGCTTTTGTTAACTTCCGTAAAATTCAACTTCCGTTAACTTAAGTCCGTTACATTGGTTATTTGATGAAAAGTACATAACAAAGTCGAAATAGCTAAAAAAAGGTCTACAAACATTTTGAATGATTAACTTTTTAACGGATTAACTTTAACTTTCGTTAAATTTTCGAATTTTCGGTTAACTTTAACTTCCGTTACATTTTCGGAATTTTAACGCTTTAACGGTTAACGAAGTTAACTTTTTTATTAACGGATTAACGATTAACGAAGTTAACTTTTTTATTAACGGATTAACGATTAACGAAGTTAACTTTTCGATTAACTGTGCCCACCTATGGGTATAGGTGATTTCGTTCAAAGATCTTAACCCATATTGATGAATCCTTGTGAGAATATTATATTCCATTAAGTTTTAACCATATAGCAGAGAAATTGTTGTGTGTTTTATATGGCTATTATATCTCCATCTGTTATTCATGAGACAAACTATCAGATATAACACCTGGGAACATTGGAACAAAAGATAAGGGAAAGCGGAAAAAAAGAAACATCTATAAGATCATAAGTGAGAATCCTGAGTAAAAAAAATACTCGAGAGAAAAGTATGTAAGTAAAAATGAAAAATGTATCAAATGTCACAGATCCTGAATGGTAACAGTTTTTCCAATGGAAGCGGCATGTGTAAGGAAAAGAAACTAACTCAATTGTGAACCGTCTGCCGAACAATAGAGTCAGATATGAATACAGTAATACCTCGCCTTCATAACACCAATGTGATCGCAGAAAAACACTACGCGAATAGGGTCATTGTATAATACATATGGAGGTAAAAATTACATACATACGATTGCTTCTTATATACTTTTATTATAATAAAATCAGTTATAAATACTGTAATGCGATTTAGAAAAATATCACGTTAATGGAGTCAACGTAAACGGAGGTAAAAAAGCAAATACGTTAAATGAAAAAATTGTTTATTGATACCCGGTGAATTTTTAATTTTTGAAAGAGAGGGGGTAGATAGGGCTCTAGCAAGTGAGTTCTATTCACGGTCTTAATTTGTTTTGCGTATTATTTCTTAAATTTCTTTAGCAAGCTCCTTAAAAGATTACATTTTCTGAAAGAACATATTACAGTATAATCCATATCGATTTGGTTTTAATTTTCTGCTATAAAAATACAAACACAGTTCATTATGTCGAATTTATTTTATTTTATTTTTATTTTTAAGTACCGTATTTAGTTGTATTAATGCATTAAAAAATTAAAGGGATGTGCATTTTCTAGCCTAGATAGATAGTTAATATTAAATAATTAGATCAGGTATGTATTAAGATTTATAATTGATATTTTTAAGGCTTGTATTTAAATGCACTTTTTTTTAAATAATAACCATTTTTTATTTAATCATTTTCATTTATAACAAATATATTGCACGAAAAATTAATTATTCAACATTTAACAAATTATATATTGAACTTAATAGTATATTATACCACGAGTCAATAATGATAGCTATTATTACCGAGGAATAATTTTCGAACCGAGCCGCGTAGCGGCGAGGGAGAAAAAAATTCCGAGGTTATAATAGCCATTATTGCGAGTAGTATACTGTACTTTATCTACGACTATTTTAATTACTTTCATATACACAACTGAATACAAGGAATGCAAGCTTCAATACAAAAATTTTTGATCTAATCTCAAATTAATATAAATTAAATAATACCATGGAAACAAAATACACAAACTCTGTTATTATAAATTATGCATTTTGATTTTTCCAGTAGCTGCAGCTTGTAGTACAATTTCGGGAGGTGTACAAGTAATAGACTCTTCATTTTTATCTATCTCAATACAAATACACAAACACTAGGTATTTTATTTGACAGTCGCAAATAAATTTTTTAGACTTTAGAGTTTGTGTATTTTGTTTCCAAATTTAATTTGAGAAATTTCGTGATTGGTGCATTTAGAGGGAATAATGACCATTATTCCCTCTGCTGCACCAATCAGAAAATTTCTTTTTCGTCATTATTCCCTCTGAGATATAAGGCGTGGATAAAATAAATTATATCACATTAAATAAATATTTTCCAATAAAAAAATGAATACTTTACACTTGATCTAAATTTGGACCTGTCAGATTTAAAAATAAAATATTTTTGATGTATTTAGTGTGATTTTGTGATTTCTTTGTCCCAAATAGATTTGATATTTTTAATGTGATTTTCTATATATTAAAACGATTAAATATTTGCCTTATGCATTAAAAAAAGTATTAAAATTTAAGTTCACGTGTATGTACACTGGTAGAAAGGATTTCTCAAACGAAGTAAACCTTGTTTTGTATATAACGAAAACAATATTTTCTTAAGATAAGCAATAATCTCTTCAACCAACTATAGTATTCTTGAACGAAGGAATAACGTAGTTGGATTAAGAGTATGTTTCTTATATTAAGAAAATATTGTTTTCGTTATATACAAAACAAGGTTTTCTTGGTCCAATACAGTTTTTTTTCTGTGTATGGATACTATAAAATTTTAAGTATTGATATTTATGTTATATGTATACAAAGTGAATACTATCTAATATATAATGTAATTAAATATAACCCGTTTTTTAATAAACATGAGATTTGTATAAAATATTTCGGCGTTATAGCGAGCAAAAGTGAAGAGAAGCAGTCTGTACATAACCATCCTGTATTGTATATTTATATATGCACCCCGTTTTTTCGTTGGACCGAAACCGCCTATAAAGTGTATTGTCAAGTTTTTATTTCTGTAACCATTTTACGTGGAAAGTTCTTCTTCTGACTTATGTAAGCCCATTTATCTGTAGGATCTGTTTAATATCGCTTCTTTTCGATCTTCTCAACAAGATTACATATGAGAGCTGTTGCACTTTAACTTGATAAATTTATTTTTCTTTTTTTGTGTGTGCTTTCTGTTTATTTTGTAAATTTGTACAGGTTTTGTCGTTATTTGAAAATTTATGCTGCTATCGATATTATCATTTTCTTAACTTCCCGCGAATCCGAGGGCGTTTAGATTCTTAAGAGGTTTCTATACAACATCCTACAACAGTGGTTCCACATTATATTTATTCATGTACTTCATAACATCGTATTGAAAGTAACCTACATATAGACAAGAAAATATATGGGACTCATAACAAATTTCCTAAAATTGATATTGTTTGCTCCGTAAATGTGCTACAAAATGAAATCGTACAATGAATTTATTATACACGTTAATTATTACCTTTATACGTATTTTTAAGGTTTGTATTTAAATGCACTTTTTATTTAACCGTTCTCACTTATAACAAATAAACTGCACGAAAAATTAATTACTCAACATAAACAAATATATTGAACTTAAGGTAGTTGGTCCATCATAATGTGATCACATTAGGCCATGAGTACATATTTATAATTTAGAGAAATGATCATGGCAACGCTGTACATTATCTACTATTAACTACTTGTCAAATGATTATATTTTATCATCTAAACTACCACAGAATATATTAATAATTAATGAAATCGATTATAATTCCCTTCAATCCACTTATCATATTTTGTAAAAAATTATTTCATTATTTCGTGTATTTTTTACTATAATCAAATGAATACGTTGTTGCCACATTGTCAACAATACTGTAATTTATGTGATGGTTTGGTAGTTAAATCTAGTTAAATCTTAATAACGGGATGGTCAATAATTCCAATTTTTTGTATACTGTTTTCTTTCATATAAATATACAACATGTCAGTTTTTTATGAAAAACTGACGCTACGTTTAAATTTTATCTAATAAAACGTTACGTTAGTGTACGGTTAGTCCATATAAGCTGTGTTAAAAATATAAACTTTGAGATCGTTTTTCATGACTTTGAGATGGTCAATTTTAATAAAAATGGGGTATTTTTCAGATATTAATCTAGGGAATATTCCTGTGCAATTTAAACAAAATCTGACGAAAACATGTTTACGGACCAACTACCTTAAGGCTGAACATGCTATTTGAATTGCCATAAGAATTACTATAGAGAAATTACGGTTTTGTATTTTAAGTTCAGCTCTGACCAGTATTAATAAATCATTTAGGAAAAAATACAGTGATAAACTAGATTAATTTTTTTATGTTGTGACATACTTAATTTTTCAATTTAATTTTTTTATATATTAATAAAAAAAATCTGAAGATGTGTGTATTTTTCTTGATATGATAAAACTCAATATATAACAAAAATTCTTGAAAAATACGGAGAAAAAAATATACCACGACATAGATATTTGTTTAAGCTTTCTAATTTTATAATAATTCTGCAATTTTCGTTAGAAAATATTGAATGTAAGCCTAAAAACATAAGAACTAGTTCTATCCTTTGTAGCTTCATCTCTGTTTAATTTCGAGAATATCCCATTTTTCATTCGATCGTCAATTGTCACTGAATTACTTGTATCTGTCATTTCCCCTCAGGGCTAGACTTGTGCAAATAATTTTTGTTTTCTACGGTGGCGACATCTCGTAGAATTTAAAACAAATTAAATGATCCTTAATTATAGACATAAAAATCTTTAAATAATTTTAATAATAGGCATGTATGCATAGTTTTTTAATAACAAACAATTTTTATTTAATTATTTTCACTTATAACAAATTATATCACTTTAAATAAATTTTTCCCACTAAAAATAAATACTTTACTGTAAAAAAATAATACTTTGCACTTGAACTAATTTTGTTGATTTTCTATATTTTAACCTAACGTAAAAATTAACCAACCTCTTTTTGCCCCAATAGATTTGATATTTTTAAAGTGATTTTTGTGATTTTCTATATTTTAAAACGATTAAATATTCGCCATATGCTTTAAAAATTAATAAAAAAGTATTTAAATTTATGTTCACGTGTATAAAGTGGATACTATAAAATTTTAAGTGCAAACTATTAAAATTTATGTTCGATGTACAAAATGAATACTATCTAGTCCAGTGTATAGTGCAATTAAATATAACCCTTTTTTAATAGAGAAATGTATATTAGGAGTAATCCCTTTTGTAGATCAAATTCATTGAATTGAAATTAATAATATGGGTCATTGTTATTTTAAGAATAAACAAAATGATTATTAAGGTCAGTATGTACTTGTAAAAGTGATTATATATTCTTTAGATATAATATAAATCACTTTTTATTACTTTGTATAAAATTTACTTATATAAGTTTAAAATTTTCCGGCATATGAAAATGAAAAATCTTGTAACGGCCGCAAAACTTCCAGCGAACCTTCATGTTCGGTATGTTACTTGTTAATATTTAAAATTGCGAGTATTATTTCCTTTTATGTTTTTACATGACGCCTAGCAGTTATATCTTTTCAGTGGCGGGCTTCAAGAAACATTTGTAGAAATATTGTGTTAACTGGGTTAACATTCACAAATTATACACTTAAAAGTTCCTCGTAAAACACTCTAACTATTAGTGAAAACCGGAACAAAATCTGTTCAGTAGTTACTAAGTCTATAGATCTTATACGAATGAACTTGGTGTCTTATTTTATTTTCATTTCGCACTAATTATTATAAGAGATGTAAATTAATAATGAATTTTACTTGTACGTAACATAAAATGTTAAAAAAAAATCCTGTCACTTATTTAATATTATTTTGAAATCATAAAACACAGTCCTCTGGTCGGTCACCAACCCAAAATAACTGTCAAAGTACCTACTTAATTTCAGAAACACGTAATTAGAAATATTAAATTTGCTATCATATTTTCAGAGATTAATAATTATCATATGAAGGGTACACGGGAAAAAGAGAAAAGATTACAGAGCCATTTAGTGGCAAATCTAGGAACTTTTCGAGCCAAATATTATGTATTAAGGGTAAAAAATGCTAAATTCCGTAAAATAAAATTTGAAAGATATCATTTTTAGAATAAAACTATTCAAGATATCAATCTTAAGGGGAGGTTCTCATCAAAAAAATGGCAAAATTTTCTTAGTGATTTTAGTTCAGGATCTAGCAAATGTCTTCTATTTTATAAAAAACTTTGATTTTTTGATTTCAGACAAAAATTGGATGCGTTACCTTTCCGCCCGTGGAGGTGTCTTTTTTTTCGATGACTATCTTTGAATGCATATAACTAATAAACTATTCGGTATTTTTGTTCATAAAAATTTGTAAAAGTAGTTAATAACATACTTAATAAGTACCAAAAAACTTGACTACTTTATTTACTTCCTTCCATAAGAAAAGAAATCGCGAAAATCACGTAATTTTTGGGTCGCTAGATGAGAACCTCCCCTTAAAACAGCAATAACTCAAAACTAGAAATTTTGACTTGGCTTATTTTTCCCACGTACCCTTCATATGCAAATACAATACTTTTCTTTTGTGAAATTGATGTTTATTAGTGTAAAAATGAGTAACACTTTTTACTGCAAATTTCTTTGTGTCCCATGATAGACTGTATTTATCTAATTTTTATCTTCAATCTAAAGCACTAAATTGCATCAATTAAGCAAAAATAACATTTGGACTACCCGCGAAAGTGACCCTGTTAGTAGAGAAATATCCAGGTTAACTGAACAATTATAAATCACATTTTTGCAGTTATGATGATATGACCTAAGAACCATCAGTATACATTTTTGATTCATGCACATTTTCATGAATACAATACTTTTGACGGATTAACCTATCAGTACTTTTTTAAGCGCAGAAAAAAATTGAATATTAATACTAATAGATCTAAGAAATCTTTGGAAACAAATACACATATATTGGTATAAGAAAGTCTTAATAAGTAATTAAAATAAAAATATTAAATGTTATTAAAAAGAAATATTGAACCCGTTGAAATGACGCCAATGATTTGAACATTCCCTGCGGTTCATTTTCCTAAACAACCGAATTACTTTACCCAACAAAACGCCGCGTTCCCCATTTTACTAATACAAAGCTTCTCGTTTTAAATTTTAATAATTATTATTTTCATTCGTCCATTTTACCACTCTCGCCTTTCTCATAATTGTATAGTTACACAATTTGTTTTAACAAACCTCAATTTTGTTCTTCTATACAATATAGTGTCAATACATTACATTTAGACAACTTTCCACTTGTTTTCGTTCATTTATTTATTTTTATTTAACCCTTATGTACCTACGAGTATGTACCACTCAAATAAAATTTAATTGTTTCCTTTTTCATACACATATAGTATATTCCAAGCTGATTAAGACATACGAAAATTAACATAAAAAAACGACGAAATATTTTTAATATTTTAAACAGAAAAAAAAACATGAAATAATTTAATTTTAAGTATATTTCATCACAAAATTTTATGTTATTTTTTAATATAAAAAATTCTTGAAAAATACTATGCTGCATTGTAATTAGAGACAGTACGAAGAAATTAAAATAATATTGGACATTTTACTATACTTTCTCCATTCCATGGTCTCATTTTACGCGGATTTACTTTTAATTTAAATATATTTTATGTATTTATTATAGCATATTTTATTATAGCTCATTTATGAATTAAAAAAAAATATAATAAATTATTATAAAAATTAAAATGACTCAATTTCTGCAGATTTTATTTACACTGTAATTCTGAGAAACGTATTAACCGCGTAAATAGAGATTACTATACAGTTTTAAGTATTGATATATTTGTAAGAAAGCGAAGAATAAGAACTGCAGGTACTGTTTAATTTTATTTTTGAAAATCGATACTAAAAGCATTTTGATAAACCGTTATAAAGAAAAGTATCACAGTTATGTATAATCTTGTATCTCATAAATTTTTATGTTAGTTCTGGATAACATTTTCCGTAACTGGTATTTTTCTTTTAGGTGTACATGTCATTTTACTTTTATTTTATTAAATAATTATATTAGATTTTCGTTTCTTTTTTCTCGATATATATTTATTAATATAAGTGGTTCGTTTTTATACAACATACCCGCGTCTAATCGAGTTTTAACTTTTTAATTAATTAGATTAATCTAACAGGTCAGGTCGATCGTGACTTATTCGCTCCATTTAAAAAATAATTCGAAAATTTAAAATATAGTAACTTCAAAGCAAGCAAAAAAATATTAAAATTAACTGTTAACACATCAAAGTTCAATCCTGAGACTGCCCCTTTTTTAAGAAAAAATAGCAAAATTTGAAAATTCGAGAAAATAATTATACTATACTATGGAATTATACGTACCAAAAATTTGTGATTTTCTATATTTAAAAACGAGTAAATATTCGCCATATGCATTAAGGGGTTACATACAGTTAGAATTTTCAAAAAAAATTTTTTTTTTTTTTATTTCATTTTCGTAATGTAGGTACATATATTTAAGTACACAAACAGAAAATTTCAAGTCAATCCGGCGATTATTTATGAAGTTACACGCATATTTGTAAAGACGTCTCAGAGCGTTTGAATGTAGGAGGTCGTGTTTTTAGAAGTCGGTGACCACTATTCCTCGGAAACGGTTGAACCGATAAATCTCAAATTTTAACACAAGTTTCTTAAGAATATTTTTTAGTAATTAATCGAAGGTTTTTTCTCACCGATAAATATTTATTTTTTTATAAACAATTTAAGGTCAAATTTTTGTCGAAAATCGATATATTTTTTTGAGAAGCCGCCATTTTGTCAAAAAATTTTATTTTGCTTATTCCTTCGATTAAGTACAAGATTATACATTGCTTTAAACAAATCCGTTTGGGTTTTTTATTTTAAAAGATGCAGTCCAGAGATATCGTGGTCACCGCAAGGTGCCTTTTTTGAGAGGACCTCCTGGAGAACAGCTGTAGCAGCTTTCGAAATTATTATTTTTAGAAATAAAAAAATGTTAAAATACAATTAAAAGTTACCATAATATGTGTACAAATTTTTACATTGATAAATTAGAAGTCTTCTCTTAAAAAATTCTTGAAAAAACACTTTTTTTGGCCTTCTGACTGTATGTAACCCTTTAAAAAATAAAAAAAGAATTAAAATTTATGTTCACGTGTATAATAAAGTGGATACTATAAAATTTTAAGTGCAAAGTATTAAAATTTATGTTCGATGTACAAAGTGAATACTATCTAATATATAGTGCAATTAAATATAACCCATTTAATATTAGGGGTGTCAATATGAAAATTTAGTTTTGATATTAATTTTGAATAATAGTTAGAAAATGTGACTTGTTTTAGTTACCTACAGTTTATAATATTAATGCAGTAATTACTAGATGAGTTATTAAGATCAGTGAAAGCTGTTTAAATTTTAATCAAGATCAGTTGAATCAACTTCCTTTTGAAATGATTGTTTATTGATATTGACAGGGAATCGTACGCTTGTATCATTTACCTATTACTCGAACCCTCTTTTTGATTAGATTTCCTTTTAGTTACCAAGTAATGTGTTTTCTCAAGTTAATATATTTAGGAAAAGCAGATTTGCATCTTTGTGAAGAAGGAAATTCAACAATAATTCAAGAGAGTCAAGTACAAATCTTATATATGAATAATGTTATCTAAAATTTGTATCCTAAGTCATTTAATATAATAATGTTTAAGTGAATGTACGCTCAATGGAAATTAAATCAAAATCAGTGTTAACTTTACACCAGGGGTTCTCAACAATATTTCAAATCAATTTTCTATCGCTTGTTTTTAATTAACCCTTCTGTCAACCATTAGGTCTGGCCAGACCTTTTAGATCTTTCCATAAGTTTTTTTGATAGAAATATTTTATGTATCTTTATCAAATTCCTTGAATTCCTTAATCTACCTCTTTTCTATGATTCAGTGCAAAAAAATAATAATAGGGTGTGTGGGAGTGCGAAAAAAAACGATATTTCTATTTGTATACCTCTTGTCTACCTTATAGGTCTGGCCAGACCTTCATACCTTTAATTACCTTTAAAATGGGGCAACTTTACAACATAAAATTCCACAAGCGACCACTAGCCAAACAGCAGCAAACCAGAAGAAATCCTGCAAGATTAGCCGAATAAATGATAAATTTCAAAGAAAAACAAGATTCACGTGCATTGCTTGCGCAGACCCGGTATGTTTGCAACATAGCCGGCAATATTTAAAATGTCATGAATGTGTAAATCTAGAAGATAAATAAAAATACAAAAAAATTAAATAAAATTCAAAATGTATTAAAATAAGAGAAAATATATATTTTATATTTAAATTAATCTATAAAAAAAGTTTTATTAATTTTTTCCATTTATTTTATTTCATTCTCATACAAAATATATGAAGGTCCAGCCAGACCTATATGGTAGACGGAAAGGTTTTAGAACTGTGGTTGACAGAAGGGTTAAAACACTTTTTATTTAATCGTTTTCACTTATAACAAATGAGTCGTCCTGCAAATCTGCTATCCACGTAATTTCAAGATTTTGAGGTTTTTGTATCTTTGGATTCTACTCGTCTCAGGCTACAAGTATTATAATAAATTGGACTGCAAACCCGGCAAAAATCTCTTAAAATTAAATTTTAAAGATTAAGTCAGTTGCAGAAATTGCTATATTTTGATGAACTAACATAAAAATTATTTTAATAAAAGTAATAAATTTTGTATCGAATTGAGACAAGAAAAATAACATGACAGGTTTTGCATCCAGATTCATGAAAAAGGCATAAGGATATTTTACCTAGAAGCTGCAAAAACAATTTACGTAATTTTGCTAGAACACACATAGCAGGTTTTGCATCTGGACTACTCAAATATACTGCACGAAAAATTAATTATTCAACAACAATTCCCCTAAAAATAAATTTGGACCTGTCAGATTTAAAAATTGCATTTTTTGTGTTTCTTTATTTTTACCCAATAGCCTATCTACCAACCTCCTTCCTTTGGCCCAAAATAAGTTTAATATTTTTATTGTGATTTTCTATATTCTAACCTAACGAAAAAACTAGAGATTTGATATTTTTAATGTGATTTTATATATTTTCGAACGATTAAATATTCGCCTTATGCATTAAAAAAATAAAAAAGTATTAAAATTTATGTTCACGTGTATAAAGTGGATACTATAAAATTTTAAGTGCAAAGTATTAAAATTTATATTCGATGTATACAGTGAATACTATCTAAAATATATAGTGCAATTAAAGATAACTCGAATTAAATCTATTTATATATTTTTTGTGTTTTTTATCGAAATCAGAAAAGGGAATACTTATGGAATCTATCTAGCTTCAAACTATTGAACTGTTTGATCTAGAAAGCTGAGAATTTATATAATTATAGTAAATAATAAACTAATAATATAGGTGAGTTCTAAAAATAAAAATTTAAGTTTTTGTAACTTTTTAACTAATTAATATATCTGAATAAATTAGCAAATAAATGAAACAAGTAATTAGTATCTGGAAAGTAAATCAATACCTATTACTAATAAATAAACAAAGTTGATTTTTTTATTTTTTTTCTGTAATTAGTTTATTATTTATTAATGTATTCATTCGTAGATTTATTTATACTTTATAATTGCGGTATCTATGCAATCACAACATTTATAAAATCAGTGGTTTGCAACACAACAGGAATTCCCCGGTTGCACAGTGAGTTGGAATCAGAAAAAGTGATTTTTAATTTTCACAACATTCTTCAAATTCACCTCGTATTATAAAAATCTGTTTCAAAAGCAATGGCTGCAAAAACTAAAAATAAATGAGGGTGACCAGTATTTCTCTGGAACAAATTTCCCCGACTTTTCCCGGTTTTCCAGGAGAAATTTTACCGTTTTTCACTGTTTTTTATTTAAAAAATTTAGATAAAAAATCTAAAAAAAAACCTCATTCTTTAAATATTTGCGAGAATTTGTGTGATTTTGTATTTCGTCCCTTAGCTTACAACACCGCTCAAGTCATTTTGACCAACTTTACAGGAGAGCGAAAAAACCGTGTATGTTTTATATAGGCTACCGGCTTGCGCGCTGTCACCTTCCCTGACTTTTCCCTGTATAGCAAAATTCTCTGACTTTTCCCGGTTTTCCAGAAACTGGCCACCCTATAATAATTTTAATAGTTTCATATAAAAAAATAGAAGAAAAAATATCAAAATGAAACAAACCTCTACTACTGAGAATAACATATATCTAGCACTCATCGTTACTAAATTATTTAAAAAAATAAGACTTTGCAGGGTAAAAATATTGATATAAAAAAAAACTTTTGTTGACTTTAAGTCGAGTTTTTTTGAATTCTGACCCACTGTGGGTAGTATTAAACGGCATTCAGCGAACACATAGATCGATTTCACATTGGATAGCATGGTACAATATTATGTCATTGATTTATCCGATCTGTGGGCGCGTATTAATGTAAACATTGACGAGTAATTCTGTGTACATGGCGGCACCATACTGGGGTAAATGGGGACGTTTTTTATAACGGATTATACCGATAGAAATCTTTATATAGAGCTAAATGGAAAAAATCTGCCTAACTTGCATGTTATAAATCTTTTATATAGTTCACATTTTTGTCTGCTAAAAGTTGAGTTGCGAAAATAAAATACTATCGCTTTTCAAAGTACAGTGGTTAACAATATTTCTTAATTGCTTTTTGTTGAAAGTATTCATTTTAATGTTATCGATAAAGTGCGTTTGATAAATAAAGAGTTGTCCATAAAACACGTACGCAAAAAGAGGGAGGAAGAGAGGCAATTGTATAAAAATAGAGGGGGGGGGGGTCCGAACAAATGTGACGTGACGCAACGTTTTGAAATACATAAAGGACGTTATTTTTAATGACCAATTTGACAATTTTCTTCGTTTATAAAAAGGTTCAGGTTTTGTGACGTAATGTTAATATTAGGGTGAGGGAGGGGTCAAAAATGAATTACACCTAATGGCAGATTCTTTCTATATAGAATAATGTACAGTGGTGCCTCGCATAACGAACTTAATTCGTTCCGGGACCAAGTTCGTTATGTGAAACGCGTTTTCCCATAACAATACATGTTAAAAATTTTAATTCGTTCTGTAGCATAAAATATGATACTGTAACATAAAAAAGATTGTACACACGTTTTTTATTTTTTGGTCAGAATCAGATTTAGGAGAGTCTACCGAGGCTTGCAGGGTCAAATCCCCATTCTAATTATTTCTTGTTTCATTTCAACAGAAATCACCTTTCTGCTTTTTTTAGAACTCATAATATGGACACACAAAATTACATTTATTAAAACAAACAGGTGTGTGAGTTAAGCACAGAAAAGAACGACTAACGCGCGTTGATGCATGTTCATGCAAGTTTGAGCATCGACTGCGTGCGACCTTGAAAGTTCGGGCGACTTCGTGATACGTAGAAGCGTTCGGGCGGCAAAATTAAACACGATGCAGTTCGTTGTGTGAAGCGCGGTTCGTTGTGCGAGTCGCGCAATTAACGAACAGAAAGTTCGTTGAGCGCAGCGTTCGTTATGCGAGGCGTTCGTTATGCGAGGCACCACTGTATATGAAAAATATTTTGTACGGTCAGAGCTACCAACTGCGAACTTACAAAGTATTTGCAAGTTAACACATTTTATTTGAATCTAACTAATACGCTCAAATTAGAGGTTATTCTAAAAATAATGATTTGCATTTGTATAATTTTACATGTGAATGGGAAGTAAAAATTTGTCATCATAAAAACTGTTTGGAATTCACCGATTGGGCTGTAAAAAAATGTTGTATATGTATGTATAATGTAAATACAAAATATATACAATTACACCTATATACATATTTAGCGAGAATTGTTTAGGTCTTTAGCATGAATTTTAAAATAGGTTTGTTTTATGGGGAGCTATCTTGATTTAATTACTCTGGTTTTATAAATGAACATATAAGGTATAGAGATAACAATTTCAACATTCATTTCCTTTTAAATGCCAGGCATATTTCTGAAATTCCTGAATGTAACCACATAAAAACGTGATTCATGTATGTTTTTTCAGCTTTTCGTTTATCTCATTGTAACAAGTCACTAATGTTCGAAATTATTTTTATTCGCATATTTTTTGTACTTTTTATTAAATTTATAAATTTATTACAATGCCTCATTCATTATAATAAATAGTGTTCAAAAAGTTTATTCATTTATTTGTTATTTCACAAATATTTAAATATAGGTATACCGAGTGTCCAAGATAAGTGTGAAATGGATAGGAATGTCCTAAACCAGCGATTTCCAAACTGGGAGGCGCGAAAAGTTTAACAGAAGTGTAATTTTCATAACATAACATTAAGATATATAAATTAAAAAATAAATTTTCATATAAATAAACGAAATATTATTTTCGTATAAATATATTATCTGTTCCTGAAAGGCACGTTATTGTTTGGTTTTCGACTGACAATTATTAAAAACGAAAAATAGAAATAGTTTGCGATACTTCGAACAAAAAGTTTAGTTTTGGTTGAATCGAAGTAAAGAATATATTACTTTTTTATTTTTTGTATTAAAACATTTTATACATTTTAAAAATGTGTCTATTATTTTATGAAACAAAGTGAGGGGGGGGGGGGGGGGCAAGATTACATTTTTTTAAGGGAGGCACAGTTAGATAAAGTTTGGAAACCACTGTCCTAAACGGTAAGAGATACAGATGTGGTTAAATGAAATTAATTATTTGCAAGAAAGGGGTGAGTTTTACTACATTAAAAAAATACTTATAATTTTATGTGGTTTAGGCGGTACCTATACCAAAAAAATTGAAAGTTCGGAATTTCTTTAAATGACTATAACTGTTTTGTCAACGTAGATAAGTACTTTTCGTTTGCGGTTTCTTAAGCCCTAGAATTGATTGTTGTATTTAGAATTTTTATACCACTTTTAGTTCCCGAGTTACAAGCCCTAACATTAGTTTTTCTTATGAGACGCTAAGTTGGCTGTAGCATATTTGAACGTGTTTTTTACTCTACTTTACAACGATATGTCACTTGCCATATTTATTTTCGAAAGTATCTACTAAATGTCAGTGATATTTATAAAGTATTTTATTACAAAAATTTAAGAAGGCCATGAAAAACAAAAATCACAATAGCAACAATCAAAATAACAAATTTATATTTGAAAACATTAAACTATTACAAAAAAAATGTTCTTACTTTTTTCGATAATAAGTACGACATGTGACATATCGTTGTAAAGTAGAGTAAAAAATACGTTCAAATATGCTATAACCAACTTAGTGGCCCATAAGATTATCTTAAGTAAGGGGTTGTAACTTGGAAACTAAAAGTAGTATAATAATTCTAAATACAACAGTTAATTTTACATAAAAAGCGTTTTAAGAAACTCAAAACAAAAAGTACATATCTACTTTAACAAAAAAGTTATAGTCATTTAAAGAAATTCCGAATTTTCTGTTTTTTTGGGTATACCGCCGAAACCACATATAATTTTTAGTATTTTTTGATGTAGTAATACTCACCCCTTTCTTGCAAATAATTAATCTCATTTAACCATATCTATATTTCTTACCGTTCAGGATATCCCCATGCATTTCACGCTTATCTTGAATACCCGGTATACATATACATGGTGTTTCAAATGTTAGTTTATATTATTTCAAATACATACATTATACAGTTATACACCGAATTTTCACGGATAAAAATATAAATAAAAAAATACCTGATTGCGAGTAAAGTTAATCGAGTAAATTCGAACAGAAAAGAAATAAACAAGGTTAGACAATTGAGTCGATATCTCCACGGTAAAACCTCTATATATGTACATATGTATGTAGACGACGCGACCGTACCCTTGACTCAAGAATATACATACAAATGTCGCAGACAGACATCGCGTTTATTTCTATATCAGTTCATTTTCGTGAAAACATCCGACCTAATTATTTAATATAATTTTGCTATAATTTATTATCTATTACATTGCAGTGGACATCATTTAGAAAAGATGTCCACTGCATATGTGACGAAACGTTTGCAATAACACGACCAAATCGACGTGACCTACACCCAGAATCCAAGATCACCGCGGAAGCTTTAATACTTGTATACATTAGGTACACAGAAAAAAATAATGTGACTATGTGTTAAAAAATGTGATCAATGTAAAAAAATCCGTGATCGATTTGGCTCTGATAGAGGTTGTTTGTTTATATGATAATTTTTTATCAATATGGAAATATCCATGTTTGATCCATCTTATTGATAAATGTATATTGTTACTAACAATGTATTTATCACGGTGAAAATTTTGTTTCGTATTGAAAACATATATTTTAAATACTTAATAAATGACATCACTGAATTTACCATATCGAAAATTGCACTTTCACTAGTTGGGTGGTGTAAAAAATATTCACACTGATAAATATTATGTTTACAATATATAATATTTTGAATATTGCTTCTTTTTTAATCAGTTTATTAGTTTTATATCGATCTTTACTGATTTATATTACATATAGTGCACAATTGCACAAACCTTTATAAATTTTAATTAGATGTCACAAGCATTTGCTTTTTAATATCCTGTATTTGCTTTAAGTAAGTTGATGTTTTTGTTCGATCACAAAAATATCTATATATATGTAATTACAAGGAATATTCTTGTGAAAAAAATAATTAAAGAAAATGATGTGATGATAATAATGGAGTATTTCAGAAGCAGAAGGATTTTGTTGCAACTACAAAGGTATTGATATTATTAGACTAGAGTTTGATAATCAATACATACTCATCAGTCAAAGCTATTACGAGTAAATATCCACTCTTTGTAATCTTTGAATCAACAAGCTTCATGCTAAATTATTTCTCATTTGCATAGCTATATTCACATACATATTTATTGAAACTGAAATGACCACGGTTGCTAATCACAGACCAAATATTTCACATTTAGACCAGTTATTTATAATGACACTAGCTTCGCTTGCGTGAATTTTCGTAACTGATATTTTTCTTGTAGAGTACCTACTTGTGCCATGTTTAATTCGGTGAATACAAAAAAAAATATTTTACAAATATTTCCACCCCCCTAACACCTTAGGGGTTAAATTTTGGGAAATGCTGAAATAATTGTTTTATTATTTATATTGTAGAGTATGTTCGTTAAGTTTTAATTAAATGCGAACAAAAAAATATTTTCATGTATAAACTTTGACACCCTGTTTTAACCCCTTTGGGGTTGAATTTCAAAAAATCCTTTCTTAGTGGGTACTTTCATCATAAAAGGAAGGCACCTACGAAATTTCACGTTTCTAGGTACATGGGTTTGGGCTGTACGTTGATATATGAGTGAGTGAGTGAGTGAGTGGTTAAGGACAAACTCGTTTATTGATATAGATATAACCGAGATTACCATCTTTGAAATTTTTTAATGAAGAAATATTCAAATATGTTTAAAGTAGGAAATGAAAAGCAGAATTCAAATAAGTTTTTAAAATCAATTTACACCCGTTGTTTTGAATCCCCATTATATTTAATTAGGGATTAAGGGTTTAAAACTATTTCTATTATAAAAAAATATATCGTTCTCTTTGTATTTTTAGCGCAACCCACCAAAGGTGGTATTTATAGAATAAACAGATCATTCCCTATTCAACTGTGAAGTAAATACTGGCGAAAAAGTGTGACAGAGACAAAGCGAATATGTAGCCAATACTTGTCTCTTTCTAGAATTCTAATTGGTCACGTCACAGGTTTGCAGTCATTACAGACCTACAAGACCTGAAGAATAATGAAAATTATTATTTATATGGCTAGTTATAATGTTCCTGCTTACTTTTTTTTACCTTTAATATTTTTATAAAAAGTTTGATGCGTGAAATATTACCAAAAAATTTTGTGTTTTAGATTTCGTTAAAATTACGTTTAATTTATAGAAAATGACGTGAAAAGTTGAAATTTTCAAACCGCACGTCTGTATCTATCAACGTTCTCGAGTTATAGCCTCTCAAAGTTTTAGTATTTTAAAATTTTTGGAGAAAAATGGTTGTAACTTTTGAACGTGTGGTCGGATTTGATTTTTGTTAACATATTTGAAATCAGCGTGTCAAAATCTATATAATGACATATATAATACATTAAAATTCGACAAAAAAAATTTTGTCAAAAATCGACATTTTTTTAAGGTCTACCCCTTGGAAAAATTTCAATTTTCAGCAAAAAAATTTTTTTCTAATTTTCAAGTATTATACATGTCATTATATAGATTTTGATACGCTGATTCCAAATCTGTCAACAAAAATTAAATCCGACATCATGTTCAAAAGTTACGAACATTTTTCTCTAAAATTTTTGAAAAACTAAAATTTTAAAAGGCCATATCTCGAGAACGTTATGACGTACAGACCTGCGGATTGAAAAAATCAACTTTTCACATCATTTTCTATAAAATAAACATACATTTAACGAAATCTAAAACACAAAATTTTTTGCTCACATTTCAAGGCTCAAAATTCAAATATCCATACAAATCAAGTCAAACACATTTTAAAATTTAATTTATAACATAAATTATTAAGTTGTGTCATGCACGTGACTGGGCGTGAACAAAAACTACAATTCGTGAGTGATCGTGAGAAAAAATTACTCACACGCTCAACTTAATTAAGGTTGCTATCGAATTTTGTTTAATTTGAAAAAGCTCATACGGTTTCAGCTGAAAATTTGGTGAAAAAATGATAGAAAAATTCTCCCTGAAGAAAAAATGTCTGAATTAAACATTATACATTACACCCCATTAAACTTTATCATTGAATATGATGTTTTCTTGAAGAAAATTTATCCTTAATATAAAACTTTACTTCTCTATATATATTTTTTCAGTTACAGCGTCTACAGACAGACAGACACACATACACCATGGCAAAAATAGCCAGAATGTATTCAGGAAAGGCCAAAATAAATATACCCATCAAAATCTGAAATAAGAAAAAAAACAGCTTAACCTTTTCACCCCTGAATTTTAAATAGTGAAAATAAATTTGAAAAATACATGGATTAAAAGTACGTGTAAGTGAGCTCTCACACCGGAGCAAATATAGCAATATAGCAACTAGCAACTTAGAACTAGCGATATTATTACTATCTGTCAATATACATTGAATCGGACAAATTGTCTCACACCAAAGCATAATGATATCGCTATATTGCTAGTTGCTAATTGGTAGTTACTTTATTGCTGTGTTGCTATATTGCTCCGGTGTGAGACCCCACTAAATGTTATGATGGGAATGCCATCGGCAGGGTTGAAAGGGTTAACAATATATACATATATGTAAGTAACAAAGTACAGGCCCTAAAATCGATTTTTAAATAATGTGAAGACCTCTGTGTAGGTAAATTCAAATACAAACATTTGAATTATAAATGTACATACTAATTGTGCGCAATATTTTCAGACATGTTGTGTTTGGTTGTTATAAAATTAAGGAAGGCATTGCTACTACCTTATTCAATTCTAGTATTAATTTCAGTGTATACTTAGCATGACTTTTGTTGATTAATTTTCTAATTTTATTCGGAGTAATTGTATGAACTGTAATTTAAACAAAAATTAGAGTACATTGTAATTTTAACTAAAGAAAAGTCTGTTTTTATTATTATTTAATACTTCGTTCATTTATAAAAAAAATAATATAAATAATTAAAAATTAAATAATATTTAAAAAAGGTTGACTATGAATATCTAAGGGAACATTTAAGTTTCTGACAATTGTTTATGTTCATAAGAGCTAACTTTTCGGGCTGTTGTCGTATTATTTCACTAGACGTTTCGACTCTCATGTCGGAATCTTCTTCAGAAGTGATTCTGAAATTTCTGAATAAAAGTCGAAACGTCAAGTGAAATAATACGACAGCGTGGACACCAGCCCGAAAAGTTAGCTCTTATGGACAACAATTACGAAAGTCTACAGAAGAAAATTGTTTATGTTAACTTAAAACTGAAAGATCAAGTGAGAATTTTTAAACCTACATTTTCTTTGGATGTGGCTAAGCATGGGACCATCCCATACACACAAAAAAAAACTGTATTGGACCAAGAAAATCATGTTTTGTATACCGGGTGTCCCAGATAACTTTTCCAGCATGGGGATCTCAGTATCTATAAGAGATACAGGTTTGGTTAAATCAGATGAATTATTTGTATGAAAGGGGTGAGTATTATTACACAAAAAAATATTCATAATTCTATGTGGTTTAGGCGGTATACCCAAAAAACTGAAAATTCGGAATTTCTTTAAATGGCTATAAGCACTTTTTTGTGTAGAATTGATTGGTGTATTTATAATTTTTATATCACTTTTAGTTTCCGAGATACAAGCCCTAACTTCAGTTTTTCTTATGGGCCGCTAAGTTGGCTATGGCATATTGGAACGTGTTTTTTATTCTACTTTACAACGATGTGTCACTTGCCATATTTATTATCGAAAAAAAAATTATAATATATTTTTTCAAATAGTTCATTGTTTCAAATATTCATTTGTTATTTTGATTGTTGTTATTGTGATTTTTGTTTACAATTTTTGTTTTTCATAGCTCACTTAAAAGTTTGCAATAAAATACTTCATAAATATCACTGATATTTAGTATTTCGACTTTTTTTCGATAATAAATATGGCAAGTGACATATCGTTGTAAAGTAGAGTAAAAAACACGTTCAAATATGATATATTCAACTAAGTGGCCCATAAGAAAAACTAAAGTTAGAGCTTGTAACTCGGAAACTAAAAGTGATATAAAAATTCTAAATACACCAATCAATTCTACACAAAAAAGTGCTTTAAGAAACCGCAAACAAAAAGTACCTATCTATTTTAACAAAAAAGTTATAGCCATTTAAAGAAATTCCGAATTTTCAGTTTTTTGGGTATACCGCCTAAACCACATAGAATTATGGATATTTTTTTGTGTAATAATACTCACCCCTTTCATACAAATAATTCATCTCATTTAACCAAACCTGTATCTCTTATAGATACTGAGATCCCCATGCTGGAAAAGTTATCTGGGACACCCGGTATAACGAAAACAATATTTTCTTAATATAAGAAAATTACTCTTAATCCAACTACATTATTTCTTCGTCCAAGAATACTATAGTTGGTTTAAGAATATATTTCTTATCTTAAGAAAATATTGTTTTTGTTATATATAAAACAAGGTTTACTTGGCTCAAGTAAACCTTTCTACCTGTGTACTTCAACGTATTGTAACACAGTTAGCGACTCTGACTATGTATTATATAAAATAATTTTCATAATTTCACCACTGTTTTATTACCGTTGCTAGTGTTTACATACAACGCGTGCGCAAAACTTGTCAAAGTCTTCAGAAAACTTTAAGAGAACTGTCATATAAGTTTGATATCTCATTTTAGAGTGCTTGTTACCATGCAAATTTGCCAGTCCCTTTATGATTATGGACATTAGTCTAAATCTACACCCATGATCGCAACGAAATAAGGTCTAATTTCTTAAGAAAATATTGTTTTTGTTATATACAAAACAAGGTTTACTTGGCTCAAGTGAACCTTTCTACCTGTGTACCCTTAAAATTATATTATATTAGTTCTATAGTTTTTTTACTTGTTAAAAATAATTTCGCGAAACAACTGTGATGGTATAGAATAAATTTTAATGGTCAGAATTTCTAACAAGGGTAATAACTATGTACTTGTCTTACCCTATATCGTTATTTTCTAAAGTACACTGCATATAGTAGGAAAATAATATATAATAAGTGATACTTCAGGTATAAAAGAGCATCATAAAACTTGACATTTTGCATTGTATTCGTAGGTCAGAATCTTCTTACGTTTCAATAACGTTAAAAGTTGTACAAGAGCAAAACGAATAAAGAAATGTGGGAAGACAGTTAGACTTACAAATACAAAACAGATGCCGGCGTAGTTCCAGAAAGATAGGGATCGATTTACAGACGCTGTTGAGTTCTTAAAATACATGCTTGTATCCGAATGAACACGTGGTGGTATCTAGACCGCCTCTGTATCGAGTTACTTGTTATCTGCCCAGTCGTGCGCTGACCTAAAGTGCTTTTTTCTTCAGTGGTAACCGTTTCACAGGCACGTATTAAGGAACATGACTACCCCAATCAAAACAGTTTTATCGATCTCAAAAATTGATTGGCCTATTTTGATATTTTTTGCAAATTAACCCATTAACGCCCAAAAGAAAACTAAAACATGCAAAAGATTTTTTTAAATAAAATTAAGTACATATTCAATATATTTTACTAAATACACAACATAAACTTTTTTTTAATATTAATAAAATAACAGTGTGCACTCAAGCGAGTAAATTGGGCAGATATGAAATCTATTTTGTGTGAGACTGCTTTTCTGATATCATTTTTATTTAGATAAATTTCATTTAAAAATGTATATTTAAATTACTTCATATCATCTAGTTGGATAAAATATATTTGTATACCACGTACCTCTTTTCATATAAAAATTATTCAGAAAAATTAAAACACGTTTAAACACTTATGAAACTAATAACATTAACAGATTTTGTTTGTTGCACTTTTACTAACTGATTTTTATGGAAATATTGTGAATTAATATCTATACACAGCTGCACTATCTATAAAATTTGGTGTACGGCGGGCCTTAATGGGTTAATAACAATTTATTACAACAGAAAATAAGTCTAATGTTACGTCACATAATTTACACCCTTAAGATCGTAAGAAAATAAGGTCTAATGAGACTATTTTTTTATAAATTAATTACAGTGAAGTCTTAAAAATCAACCCATAGGAGGTGAATCACCCTTATAAAGAGTAAAAGCCCTGCAAAATCGAGTATTGTTTTTCTGTGCAGATACAGATAAGTCGATAGAATTCAACCGAAACGTCGGAGTTATTCGAACATCATATTTTTTTTTAATAATAACATTTATACATATTAACCCGACTCTGTCATATAACATACCTATAAACAAATTCTATTTACGAGTACTTGAAAGAATATGCAAGTGGTATGAACCAAGTACATATATACAGGGTGTAGAAATAAACTATATAAAATACTGAAATCAATACTTTATGCGATACCTGCAAATATTTCCTTTTTTGAAACAATTTTACCATTAGTTTAAAATGGTGTGTTATTTGACACCAAAATATTAATTATTTACAAATTGCAGAAAAGGATGTTTTAGATTGTTTTACAATTTAATTATTTTCATTTAAATACTTCATGAAAGCATTTATAATAATATTATGTACTTTTAAATTAAATCTTTACTGTTTGTTATTAAGAATTATTAAAAGTTGAAATGAAATTGATAAAGATATTAAATAATAAAAGGCATTATATTTTCTGTAATTTATATTAAATTATTTTGGTGTTGCTGCTCAAATTCGAGTACAATTTTTTTGCATACATCTAAATACTGTCCATATCATGAAAAATGACCGGGCTTAGGGATGTAATCACATGTCACTATGCATATAGAACTTCTTACTCGAAATGTTGCATAGTTTGTTAAAATATAGAGTGTGTGCCGCTCTCTTTATACTAAATGCTATAGTCGACCGCTTAAGTACTAGTGTTATATACGCAGTATGCTATTGAGTAATGAATTGATTGATCAAGCCAGTGGTAGATAGTTCAATAATGATTTTTAATTTCTATTCTTAATTTTTAATGGTAAACTAACATTCATATATTCTATACTGCCGTGCTAAGCACAAAAGCGGTATCTCAGTAAAGGCGAGTTTCGAGAAAATCAAAGTTTTGTTAAAATAGTTTTATTTTTACTTTACAGATTGTTTTTTTGGTTTACTAAATGGAATTTATTCATTATATTGGGAATTTTGGCGGTATCAAAATATACAGTTATTCGCCTACGTATTATTGATATACCTCTAATTATCTCAGTGATTTAAGGTAAACCTGAGATAGGGAAAACTTTTTAAAGGGTTTTTTCATATGTTTTAAATACGATACCACTATTTGGCTTGGTTCATTGGATTCGTATTTTTTTAAGCTATTCGATGCCATAAAAATCTACTTTACTATTTTTTTGAGATACCGCTTTTGTGCTAAGCACGGCAGTATAAATGTATTTGTGTTTGACTACGCCAATGGACTGATGTCAGTTCGGATTTCCTTCCCTTACCCCTCCGGTAATTTTACATGATATGGACATTAACAATATGTCCCGTAGTTAATTCTGCACCCTGTATATTTGAAAATATATAGGTAGAGTTTGTATTATGTAAATAATTTTGAACAAGTGAAAACATCAAATTTTCCCAAAGGAAATTATATTTGAAAAATCACTAACTACATTTTTCTCTTTATTCAAGAAACTTCATGTTATAATTTTATCCAATATATCAAAAGTAAAGAAAAGATACCTTTTTTGTAAAAACTACTTTTTGTGTATGTTTTTTTTTCATGATTATAAAACCGAGTATTTATAAGATAAATATAAAATACGTTAGTTATTTTATTTTTCAGGAAAGAAAAAAAATTCAGTTTACATGAAGATATAATAAGTATCATACATTTTTTATTTATTTGTAGATTATTAAAATTAATTATATTTTGAATCTATTGTATAAGTTATGTTTTTTGAATCGTTTTTTGCAGCAAACATTTTCAGCAAATATCTACATTAAAATTAAAATAATTTTAGATATTGATGTTTTATATTTCTTAATAAAAAAATATTGCTAAAGAAGAATTTAGTATAGCAAGAAATTAAATTACGATGCAGTTATTATTTCAATATTCTCTTTAGGCGTTGTTTTATAGAAATATTTCCCATTCTCTCTAAAGAGATATAAAAAAAATCAATATGAACAAGAACAGAAACATATCTTTAAATTTATCGTATACAGCCAAACTTAGATTTTTGAAATACTCAAATATTATATTTTATTATTCATAAACAGAAAAATAATTAAAACCATGCAAAAGTGTATTTTAAAACGACCGTTCTATGCAACGACCTTCCCCCATCCCTACTATAATACTACCGTGACTGCTATATTTCTGCGCGAAATTTAAATTCTACAATTAACGTTAAAGTGGTGGGTGCCCCTCTAGCCATCGTTCGATAGAACGATTGAATTACCGATCCCGTCGTTATGTAGAGTGGTGAGTGTACTTACATTTTTATGAGAAAACATCTTAATACGTTCCTGATCTAATTATTCAATATAATATTTATAAAATGGCAAAGTTACTTCAATATCACAACTACCATTGATTTTTATTATTTTTATTTTCATAAAGAATAGATAATAGCAATTGTAAACTAATGCAGACTTGCCATTAGCGAAACTAGGGTTTCATGTCTGATAAACATAAAGGGGCTAGAAAAATTTGCTAGTTAGCAAGAACTCACAAGTGAGGTATTAATTTTGTGATAGTATCTATGGATTTGATATGGAATTTAAGGCAGTGATACTTCAACGTATTTTAACACAGTTGGCGACTCTGATTGTACAAAATAATTTTCATAATATCACCACTGTTTTAATACTGTCGGTGTTTACATGCAACGCGTGCGCGAAACTTGTCAAAGTCTTCATGAAACTCCAAGATAACTGTCATATAAGATTGATACAGTTTCATGTCTCTGGCACCCCTTTTTTTGAAATTCGAATTTTATTATATGCAGTTCGTTTGTGCGTCCTTTGTGCACGTTTGTGCAGGAAATCCTTTCGTTTGTGCTTTAACCCCTTAGGAGATATTCAAAAAAATCAAAGGGGGTGCTGTAGACATGCGAGCCCCCCCTTTTTCGAAATTCGAACTTTATTATATGCAGTTCGTTTGTGCTTCGTTTGTGCACGTTTGTGCAGGAAATCCTTTCGTTTGAGCTTTAACCCCTTAGGAGATATTCAAAAAAATCAAAGGGGGTGCTGTAGACATGCGAGCCCCCCCTTTTTCGAAATTCGAACTTTATTATATGCAGTTCGTTTGTGCTTCGTTTGTGCAGGAAATCCTTTCGTTTGAGCTTTAACCCCTTAGGAGATATTCAAAAAAATCAAAGGGGGTGCTGTAGACATGCGAGCCCCCCCTTTTTCGAAATTCGAACTTTATTATATGCAGTTCGTTTGTGCTTCGTTTGTGCATGTTTGTGCAGAATTTTTCATCGTTTGTGCTTTAACCCTTTACATGTTATTTATGTTTAAATATACCGAAAACATGTCTCTGGCACCTACTTTTTTGAAATTTAAATTTTTGAATGTGCAGTTCGTTTCTTTTTCCTTTGTGCACGTTTGTGCTGAAATTATATTCGTTTTTGCTTTAACCCTTTAGGAGCTATTCGTAAAAAAAACTGTTAATGCGTTATAAACATGATTACATCTGAATATTAGTTTTCGAAAAAAAATATACGTCTTGTGTTCTTATTTATTTAACTAGAAGCTCTGTTATCGCTTTAACCCTTTAGGTGTCACTTCGATAGTGTTGATTTTTAATTTATTTTAATTAATGTTTGATGATGGTTTTATATATCTACAGTGCCGTACCGTAGGGTTGGAGCCTGATTTTTTTTCGTTATTACCTCAAATTTACCAGTCCCTATAATCTTGGTAATGCTATTTTCATAGTAAAAAAATAAGAAAGAGGATCAAATTCCACTGGTTAGGTCATACATTTTGACATGTCGCATGCCTTGGTATATATTTTATTGCCTAGCCTTAATTCTTACCCCCCCCCCTCCAGAAAGTTATCGCATGTCTACGGTCCCTCATTTGATTTTTTTGAATATCTCCTAAGGGGTTAAAGCACAAACGAAAGGATTTCCTGCACAAACGTGCACAAACGAAGCACAAACGAACTACATATAATAAAATTAGAATTTCAAAAAAGGGGGTGCCTAAATGGAGCCGATTGATACCTCATTTGAGAGTGCTTGCTAACTAGTACTCTCAAATGAGATATTAATTTCCTTATTGTATCTAAGGATTTGCTATGGAATTTAGAACAGTGATACTTCAATGTATTTTAACACAGTTGGCGACTCTGACTGTACAAAATTATTTTCAAAATAACACCATTGTTTTAATACCGTTGGTGTTTAGGTACATACAACGCGTGAATGAAACTTGTCAAAGTCTTCATGAAACTCCAAGAGAACTGTTTGATACGTCATTTGAGAGTACTTGCTAGCTCCAATTTTCGAGTAGTCATTAAAAATCGGTTTAATAGTTTTCGAAACAAGTCGAAGCCAGAACAAAAATTCTAAAAACTATCAAAATCGATTAACTATATCGCATTCGCTGGTTTAAGTAAATTTTACTTGCTACGCCACTGTTTGTGAGTCTCTTCAGAGCATTTTTTGTAAAATGTTCCACAGATATCGGAGGTTGCATGTTGTTTTTTTTATGTTCGGCTCTGAGATATCACACTATTCGTGCAATTGTGTGCGTGTGTGTGTGTGTGTATGTATGTATGTGCGTGTGTGTTGTGGGGATGTAGGAATTACAGATTGAACACTAAATGGGGTCGGTCGAACGTTATTTGTTATAAGTATTATAGTAATCACTTGTAATACGATTTAAAATACCTATGTATATTTTGTGTATGATATACATATTTGTTAAAAAGCTTTGCGAAGAAAATATTGACTCTAACTCAGCGTTTCTCAACCATTTAGTATTTGCAACCCAATATTTGAACACAATTCTCACCCCCCCCCCCCCCCCCCATTTTTCATTGAAAAATAGATCTCAGCTAAATTAAAAAAAAATGTTTAGAGTGTAAATTTCTAATATTAAACCTTCTTTCGAAAAACTTTGCTCTGCAAGACAGGCCCAAGGGAGTCACTAATAATTTATTAATCTTATTTTTAATTTAATACTGATTAATCTGATATTTAATTAATTATTAAATACATTGTGCAGTACTGATACAATCAAATTCAATAAAAATAATTTTTTTAATAATACTTTTTTTCGATATGTTCGCGCCCCCCATTAAGTTTTATCACGCCCTCCTAGGGGGGCGTGCCCTACAGGTTGAGAATCGCTGCTCTAACTATTAACTATAATATATATTTTGACTAGTGATAAAAGTATCTATTCGTATATTCGATAGAATAGCATTTATTACAAAATTAAGTTATCCTCCCCTTGATCTAATTATGCAAATATATTAAATTAAATTAAGAGTAATATTTTATTTTAAAATAATAAACTTTAAAACAAATATAAATGACCGCGGAAGCCATAAACAGTGAATTAATTCATTAAAAGTATGTAAATTAAAATGAACACTTTTTATTAAATTATCTTAACAAAATATTTTAAAGTGATTAGTCAAGTTTATAAATTCCCAACGAAAACCAAACAAATAAATATAGTAATATCTTCATAATATATATGATACTTTAATTCCAATTCATTTGAAATATAATTTAATTTATTTAACTACTGAAAAGCTATTTGAATGACAATTTTATCTAATGAAAACACTAAAGAAGATTTAAGTCGGAAATATATATATGTATAATTTTTAACCACTTTTATACCGTAGCTACAATCCAGCTTCCTCCGGGCTCTAAAACAAGTACAATTTTATTTCGAAAGAAACTAGATGAATAAATATATTTTATTCATTTAATTTCACTATAACTTTAAAGAAGTTAGGGCTGTGATCGATTTAAATAAAAATACTTATTAAAAATAAAAATTTAATATTACTTCCAACCTTCGGGTTTTTATTTAATTAAATGCATACATACTTTTCATTGAATAATAAGATAAAAGGTAAATGAAGAAAAATATTTCATAACAATCACTCAATTTAAATATGTATATATATTAGGGTGTTCCAAAAAAAGTCGATAATTTTTTTTTTCGATTGCATGTGAAATTCTTGTTATATATGCTATAAAAAAAATTCTGTAAAAATTTGAGCCCTTAATATCAACTTGAAGAACTCCATCACCGAATTTGAAGATTTACCATTGATTTAACATGGAAAAATGATTTTTTAACGTTCATTTCTCCTGCAAACTATGTAGAACATTATTTTTCGGAAAAACCATGACTGATCCTTCTTCAGTATTAAATTCTGTAAAAGAAAGCTCTTAGGGTCCAGTCTCTAACGTCAACCCTCTCGTTTTTATTTGCGTTAAAAAATACAGATTTTTTGAAATTTAAAAACGAGAGGGTTGACGTTAGAGACTGGACCCTAAGAGCTTTTTTTACAGAATTTAATACTGAAGAAGGATCAGTCATGGTTTTTCCGAAAAATAATGTTCTACATAGTTTGCAGGAGAAATGAACGTTAAAAAATCATTTTTCCATGTTAAATCAATGGTAAATCTTCAAATTCGGTGATGGAGTTCTTCAAGTTGATATTAAGGGCTCAAATTTTTACAGAATTTTTTTTATAGCAATAGAATTTCACATGCAATCAAAAAAAAAATTATCGACTTTTTTTGGAACACCCTAATATATATATAAATATGTATATATTTCTTGCTAGGATACGTGTTACTAAAGTTACAATATCAATTAGTAATTTTTGCGTGCAGTATATAAATCTATATTATTGGTATAGTTTAATTTGTTATACCAATAAAATAAATAATATACTATGAAAATAAGTAATTTTACACAATCGTAGTATTTATTGTATTATCTTTTAATTGAAATGAAATAATTTTTATAACTCCCCAGGAAAAAATTATAGATCTGCATTTTGAGACAACATTATATTTTTCACTAGTTTTTGATCTGTGAAGACTTGCAATGATCTACTATGGTCTACAAAGATCTATAATGATCTACAACGATCTATAAAGATCTCTGAAGATTATTGTAACGTTGAAAATGAATGATTTTTCAATCATGAATTTTCAAAGTTTTAATCTCTACAACGATCTTTAGAGATCTTTGTAGATCGTTTTAGATCCTTGTAAATCATTGTATAGATATTTGCAAGATCAAAAACCAGTGAAAAATATGATGTCTCAAAATAGAGATATATCGAGATCTAAGTCGATCTCTGCAGATCTAAAAAAAATCCCGGGTCCTAACAAATAATTCAACATACACAGAAAAAAACTGTATTGGACCAAGAAAACCTTGTTTTGTATATAACGAAAACAATATTTTCTTAATATAAGGAACATACTCTTAATCCAACTACGTTATTCCTTCGTTCAAGAATACTATAGTTGGTTTAAGAAATTATTGCTTATCTTAAGAAAATATATACAAAACAAGGTTTACTTGGTTTGAGAAATCCTTTCTACCAGTGTAAGAATAATTAGTTAAATAAATCATGTAAATGATATTTACTAATATAGTAAAAATTGCGTATTATAAAAATTACAATGAATATTGCAAAAATTACTCAACTGATAGTATTTTTTGATACAAAATTGAAATTTTCAATCGAAAACTATAATTCTTATTAAAAAATCGAGTCCATTTTTCTCCGTGAATTTTTTAGAATAGAGTCCTACGTAATTCATTTTTTTAATTAATGTATAATTGTATACTATATCTATTAAACAATATAAGAACAATCAAGTAACGGTTATTTTATTATCAGATTAAAAAACTGCGTTAAGAACATAGGATTTTTCGATTCCTCGATTTCCTTTCCTTATGTATCTTTTTATCAAGTGGAAAAAATCATAAAAAAACTGCGCAAAGCTATCAAATTGTACTTAGCGCGTAAAAAAAACTAAAATGGGGTACATTCGTAATGGTTGGACTTAATTGTCACATTTTTGTTTAACCCTTTCACGACCTGTGTATTAAGTGAAACAATTATCTATCAAATATCAATTATAAATATTTATATAATATGTTTGAATAAATTTAATTAGCTACATTTTAGATGTCTCATATTTTTTTACGTCACGGCCCCCCTATTTTTTTTTGAACCCCAGATGGGTTAAAAAATATTTTATTGTTTCATTTATATAAATTTAGCAAGTGTAAATTTGAATTTTGAATATTTAAACTTATTTAACGAAAGTAAATTTATTTGTTATATTCGTGGTTCTTCGCGGCCCCTTTGTGGGAAGGCCACGACCCCCTCTGGGGCCGCGGCTCACCACTTTAAGAAGTTCTGATATAGATTATAATTTTATTCTTTAAAATATGTGAGAAAATTAAATTCTCATGCTTAAATTTCTCCAAACCAGTGGTTTCAAACGTTTTTTCTTTCTTTTTTTTAATTATACATTCCTTTTCAAAATGTCTGTATGTAATAAAATGCATTTAAATATAAATGAACTTGATTAAAGGTTTAAAAATTCTCTTAATTATTAATTAATTTTTAATTATAACTCACTTTTATGTTTCATGTACCGTATTTACAAAGATATGTACATCAAAGGATTCCAATACCTACTAAAAACGATTTTATTTACCAAAGACTAAACAGATATAATATTGTATTTATATTAAAAACTAATTACTTACTTTCAAGAAACATACATTTATAGATTTTATAAAATTTTTAATATTTTCGTTATTTACAAATTAATATCATTTTAGTACGGATATAGATGTTTTATATGTCTTTCAACTCATTTTTCCCCAGGGAATTTGCGACCTTTTTCTATACTTCTGTAAGATAGTTTGGAAATCTCAAATTTATTAGATAAAACATAACAATTCATTAAGTTTTAATTAATATAAAGTTGGTAATACGAGTTTAGGTACTGGTACCAGCCTTGGACAACCTCCCAGTATTGAAAATTTTTAACTGAATTAGTACTGAATTAGAAATATTTCTTGATAATTGATTATTGCCATTACTGGATATTAATCTACCGGGTGTCCCAGATAACTTTTCCAGCATGGGGATCTCAGTATCTATAAGAGATACAGGTTTGGTTAAATGAGATCAATTATTTGTAAGAAAGGGGTGAGTATTATTACATAAAAAAATATTCATAATTCTATGTGGTTTAGGCGGTATACCCAAAAAACTGAAAATTCGGAATTTCTTTAAATGACTATAACTTTTTTGGCAAAGTAGATAGCTACTTTATGTTTGCGGTTTCTTAAAGCACTTTTTTGTGTAGAAATGATTGGTGTATTTAGAATTTTTATATCACTTTTAGTTTCCGATTTACAAGCTCTAACTTTAGTTTTTCTTATAGACCACTTAGTTGAAAATATCATATTTGAACGTGTTTTTTACTCTACTTTACAACGATATGTCACTTGCCATATTTATTATTGAAAAAAAGTCGAAATACTAAATATCAGTGATATTTATGAAGTATTTTATTACAAACTTTTAAGTGAGCCATGAAAAACAAAAATTGTAAACAAAAATCACAATAACAACAATCAAAATAACAAATGAATATTTGAAACAATGAACTATTTGAAAAAATATATTATAATTTTTTTTGATAATAAATATGGCAAGTGACACATCGTTGTAAAGCAGAGTAAAAATCACATTCAAATATGCTATAGCCAACTTAGCGGCCCATAAGAAAAACTGAAGTTTGGGCTTGTATCTCGGAAACTAAAAGTGATATTAAAAATCTAAATACACCATTCAATTCTACACAAAAAAGTGCTTTAAGAAACCGCAAACAAAAAGTACCTATCTACTTTAACAAAAAAGTTATAGCCATTTAAAGAAATTCCGAATTTTCAGTTTTTTGGGTATACCGCCTAAACCACATAGAATTATGAATATTTTTTGGTGTAATAATACTGACCCCTTTCATACATATAATTCATCTCATTTAACCAAACCTGTATCTCTTATAGTTACTGAGATCCCCATGCTGGAAAAGTTATCTGGGACACCCGGTATATACATTTAACTGTCTTACAGCGTGATTTGATGATAATTGATCACTTTGTTTAAAAACAGTGGGCAAATAACTATCGCGGTTCGGAACAAAAGTGTATTTTCTTATGTAAATGCTTTACATTGTTTTAAATTTTATGACTCTTTATTTTTAAAGTTTTTGTAGTATTACTAATCATTAGTAAGTGTTCATAACTGATTTTACTTTGTTCATTACTGGATTTAATAGAGGTAGTTGTTTTATGAATAACAAAGGTTAATGAAAATTACAAAAAGTAGCCTACCAATCTAAAAAAAGGACGGACGGACGGACGACAAAGTAAGATTAATAGGATTTCTTCGGAACCCTAAAAACAACATACTTGACGCTTAACGCGTTCAAGACTGGTGCAATTACCTTATTTTAAAATAAAAAATTCAAGAAGAGATAAAAAATGACCTAAAATAGGTTCGTAACATTAACATGAAATTGAGTAAGGGAAAATACATTATAAATGACGCCATTTTGTTAAGCAATGGTACCAAAACATTAACGTTATAATGTAATTATAAACATCTTAGAGTGGCAGCACTGGATTTTGTGTAAATAAATGAACGACAAAAGAAGTTTATTTACAAAAAATGAACTCTCTTCTAGCACAATAATGAAATGCGCCCAAGCGCTAAATTGAAAGATCCCATCATTTTGTTAACCCCTTGACGTTTTTTCCAGTCAGTAAAGGACAAGCGGAGTATCTGTCATTGTCACACATAAACCCTGCTGATAATCGTCTCATCCTTGTTTTTACCCCAGAAAATGATACACTGTGAACTGAATTCTTGGGAACAATGACTAGAAGGATATACTCGCTTAACGATTCACCGCAATATTATATATCTATATGCACCTATATACATATATTTAAAAAATTAATTAATAAAACTAAAGACGTACATTAAGGCCATCCACATTATTGTACAGCTCACCTCATGTCTTATTGCTGTAATACTTTAGGTTAGCATCTATATGGCCTCAACTTAAGGGGTTAAATACAGTTAGAATTAAAAAAAACGATTTTTTAATTTCATGTACATATATTTAAGTACACACAGAAAATTTCAAGTCAATCCGGCGATTATTTTCGAAGTTACATGTATCTATATAAGAGGTCAGAGCGGCAGCGCGTTTTTCTCAAATCTGTGTTTTTAATGTCGGTGATCACGATTCCTCGGAAACGGCTGAACCGATCAGTCTCAAATTTTAACACAAGTTTCTTAAGTATATTTTCTAATAATTAATCGATGGTTTTTTCTCATCGAAAAATTTTTTTTTTATAAACAATTTAAGGTCAAATTTTTGTCAAAAATCGATTTTATTTTTGAGAAGCCGCCATTCCTTCGATTAAGTACAAGATTAAACATTACTGTAACGAAATCCGTTTGGGTTTTTTATTTTAAATGATCCAGTCCAGAGATATCGTGGTCACCGCAAGGCGCCTTTTTTGAGAGGACCTCCTGGAGAACAGTTGTAGCAGCTTTCGAAATTATTATTTTTACAAATAAAAAATGTTAAAATACAATTAAAAGTTACCATAATATGTGTACAAATTTTTACATTAATAAATTTAAAAGTCTTCTCTTCAAAAAATTCTTGAAAAAAAAACATTTTTTTGGCCTTCTGACTGTATGTAACCCCTTAAGTTGGTATTTTTATTAATCAAACCATTTTCAGTACCGTTGCTGAAATTCCCATAAGTGAAGCCGCGGGGAAAAACTAGCATAAAATCATTATAGAGTAATTATAAAGAGTTCACTATAAAATGTTACAAAACGTTATCCAGGGACATATATGTCCACTTTGTCATATTCAATTTCAATAAAATTTCCACAAAGTTATAATGAAGTTAATTTAACGGAAAATTACCACAGTCATAAAAGAATAATTTGTGCGATGTTTGGGAAAAATAAATATTTTAAACTGTGAGTGCGCGGTATATCAAAATCGCGATATGTGTATATATGTATGTATATGTAACACAGTGGAGTCGATCAATGGGGACAATTAACTAAATAATACTTGAAATTCCAAATCTCACAGACTCAAGAAATTTAAAATAGTGGAGATCCTTATTTATTCAGATGAACACTGACTGAGTTAAAATCACTATCTATTAATACATTTTCAACTACAAAATCATTTGAATAATAATTTTATATTATGATAATTTACTGCTAAACACGTAGAAACGAAATGGACATACTATTTTTAATATAATTAATTTTGAACATCGCTAAAATAATTATTTTATATAAGCTATAGGAAATTGATTCGACTTTATGTCTAGTTGCCATATTGTGCACCTCTCTCACTACATTTTATTGCAAATTTCGAATTTTTAAGATATTGATATTTAAATTAAATAATTTACAGTTAAGTAAATGTTTGTTAACTAATATCTCGCAAACAACAGCTCTAAATAAATTTTGATTCACATATTATTAACCGACGAATTTTCTGAATAAGTGAAACCCTAGGCCTAGACGATAAAATATTTTGAGATTGATTTATTTCAAATATAGTAGGTATATGATGCTAGTAGAAAGTTTTTTTTTAAGTTTTTATAAATTTTTTCTGTATGACCACCTCCGAGAAATTAGGCTATATACGGGCCTGTAAAGGGTGCTAGACAGGTGTTCGTCTCAGTAGTTATTAATCATGGTTATTAATGTTACTTATAATATTTACAAATTTAACTGAAAATGAATCAAGACTTGACACCACTGATAAGAACTGAAATTTAAATTTACCCCGACCGGGTCTATCTGGAGTGCTATCAAAAAATTAATAAAAATAGTAAAAAAAGTTTAAATTGATAAATTATTCATAAATTGTCTATAATTTAATTTAATAAGGATTTGAGATTTACATTTTAAATTAATTTAATTTTGCAAATTCATTTGATTAAATTATTTATTAAATATACACAGACCGATAAAAAAATTGTAAAATAGAGTAAAATATATTATGCAGCGTTTACTAATTTTAAAATAACACCACTTCAAAATCAACTGTAACAATATCACTTTATTAAATAAATATGTTTGTTTTTATAAGTTGGCGCCATTGCTTGTGTATGAGAAAGTTATATTTAATATATAAAACATTATTTCATTTAAATTTGTCTATATCATTGCCGTTTTTTGCTGTTTTGTTTTCCGTTTCAATTAATTGTTACTTTTTGTTCATTTTGCATTCATCAGTGAAATTAAGTTCACATTTAATAAATATTTAATGAATATATGTGATTTTTCGATTTAGGCTATTTGTTTTTTTTTAATTAACCGATGGATACATTTAATTTTGTAATTTACATGAACACAGTTGTATACATATCGTCGCTTATCTAACAACACCGCTCAAGTCGAAAATTAGCGGTTTTTACATTTTAATGTCATTGGATAGAGCTACTCATTGCGCGTCGATCTACCAATCACATTCTAAACGTTTCGGATAATAAGAGACCAGAATTAAAAAAAATAGTGATAGCGCGCAAGCCGGTAGCCATAGATGGGCACAGTTAATCGAAAAGTTTACTTCGTTAATCGTTAAAGCGTTATAATTCCGAAAATTTAACGGAAGTTAAAGTTAACTGAAATTTTGAAATTTTAACGAAAGTTAACCGTTAAAAGTTAACCATCCAAAATGTTTGAAGACCTTTTTTGCTCTTTCCACAACTTTCTTATGTACTTGTCATCAAACAACCAATGTAACGTACGAAAGTTAACGGAAGTTAACAAAAGCGTTAACATTTTTTTGAGTTAACTTAAAAGTTAATCCGTTAATCATTTTGATAACTTCGTTAATTAACGAGTTAATGCCCATCTATGCCGGTAGCCTATATAAAATATACACGTTTTTTTGCTCTCCTGTAAAGTTGGTCAAAATGACTTGAGCGGTGTTGTTAGATAAGCGACGATATGTACCTCTTCTAATTACCTTGCTTTATACAGGTAAGAAGCAAGGCCACATTATATTCACTCAGTGGTTCGACTCCCCCCCCCCCCCTGAAATGCCCGAGAAAAAAAATTATTCAAAAGTCATTTGAAAATACCGCCATGCTTATAGTTCTGGCAGATCTAGTAAGGGAGCGCCACTGACAACAACTAAGTTGACGAAAGGATCATGAATATTTTCGTTTGACTCCCCTCCCCCCGAAAAAATCCTGCGTTCACCTCTGTATTCACCCCTTATCTCTGGTCTTCTGCAAATTGTAGCAGATACAAGTAGAATGCATTGCATCTAATTTTTCTATTAAATATTTATAATATCTGATACATATTGGAATATATGTATTTCAGTATTTTAGAACCGACTTTTTCAAAGTGAACGTTATAATTATGATGCCTTGTTCATTCTGTAAAGTTTTTGATGTATTACATAACTTTATGTTCTAATCGAAATATTTTAAACGTCTTTTAACTCAAAATTTGATTTATTAATGAAAACATAAGTTTTTCTTTGGTAAAGTAACTTTCCTAAACTGGTTTACCTAAAATATATGTGAAAAAACATGGCTGATATCAACAAAGAAAATACATTTATTTTGACCATTAGTGACCTTTTTCACATATTTTCAGCAAAATATAACGAAAAGTATAAGTAGCAAAAAACTTTCAAAATTCAACCAATAAAATAATTATTTATTCTCAAAAAACAACATTAAAAATTTAACAAACAAAATTTTTGATTCGTCTATGTACACGCCTTTCTTGATGATGGGGTTCTCAAAATGTTATTTGATTTTTAACGATTTTGGATTATACGTAAAATTTACAAGAAAAACGTAAATAACGGTATGGAGAACCATACATGACTTCCATGTTCTATAATATCTTTTACAATAATTTTTAAAGTTTTATGATACACATTTTTGTAGAATAATAATAATTATTTGATATTTGAATTTTAACTGCACTTGTTTCCATGGCAACATGAATTTATTAATATTTAAAATTAAAATTTTGAGGGTAGTTTTCACCCCTCCAGTGACTATTTCGGCATGTTTATGAAATAAATACCCCTTATATTGGATTGAACTACAAGTCTTATCAAAATTGGTGAGATACTACTCACTTTTTAAAGGATAATAATTGGTACAAATTTTCGAATATTTCCGAAACCCCTAATCCGATTAGCACCAAATTCAATAGGTCTGAAGTACTCACTGAGACAAACATTTTCCCCAAAAATAATTCAAATCAGTGCATATTTACACGCACAGCCGCCATGCGAAAATTAACTTTTCTTTGCGTTTTGAAGTTAGTACAATCAGAATATGCTTTTATCTCGGACACGATTTTTCGACGGTATTACAATACTTCCATTTCTTCGAACATGGGAGTAAAAATTGAAAGTATCAAAAAGAACATTGAAATCCCTATGTACCGTAGTTAACTTCAACTTCCGGTGAATATATATTAGATATATATTTATATAATATATATTTGAGTAAGTAAAAGTTATTCACTATATCAAAACTAAATAGGTACTATCAAAATTTTTAGGTTACGATTTATGTATTATATGTCCCATATACAGCATTAAGGCAAGCCTGTAGCATTATACACACACACATACACTCACACACTCGCATTTATGTATACGCAAACAAACCCTAGAACTTAAAATTAATGGGCTAAACATGCAGATATAAGAGAGGACGGTAAAATTTCTTTTGTTTCAATACAATAACGAAATGATCGCATTTTCAGATTTGTAAAAATGAAACAAATTATCAAAATTAGGTGACATAATTAAGGACACAAAGAACTTTAAATGTTTTCTTTTTCAACATGTGTTTTTATTATTTTATACGCTTGGTTTTGTGGTTTAAGTTTTGTCTGAGAATAAAAAGTCTGACTGACTCTCACAGCTTAATTTAGAACCGAGATTTGGCATAGTTTATTTAATGTTTGACCAATAATATACTTAAATTGTTAGCACTTTTTGAGTGGGGTGGCAAATGAAAATTGAAAGATCGTGACTAATAAAAATAGAATACATACTAATATTATAAATGCAAGTGTGTCTGTCTGTCTGTTTGTTACCTTTTGATGGCTAAACAGCTAAACCGATCTTAATGAAATTTGTTAGGAAGAAAGCTTGCATCCTGAGCAAGGATATAGGCTACTTCGAATCCCAAAAATTCATCCCCTAAGAAATTGAAAGGAGGCGGAAATGTTTGTATGGAAAAAAATTAAATTTGGTTAAAAATATTTCACCCCCTATCACATATGAAGGGTTGTAATTATTTTCATTCGATCCGGCGGGAAAAATACTACGGGAGTGGGGGTTTTAGGGGGGAAAACAACTCCCTATCTCCCATAGGAACCGAGATATTTATGATTTTGTATCCATACTTATTAATTATTATAAAAAAATGCGAAAGTGGATCTGTTTTTCTGTTGGTTTTTACTTTTTCACGGCTAAACCGCGGGACCGATCTTAATGAAATTTGGCAGGGGGATAGCTTACATCCTGAGGACTTTGTATCCCGAAAAATGTATTAGATAAAAAAATGGGTGTGTAACATTTGACCTATTTTATTAATTATCATACAAAAATCTGTATTATCTATCTGTATTATTTACCTAACTGAACTTTATGTATTTTCACTAACATAATTATTCAAACTATGTAATCTAAACTGATTTTAAACTTTGTTAAAAGTATAAATCTTCGATGCGGAATACTAATACATGAGGTTCGGCTCACAATTGACAATTAATTTATATTATTTATTTCAATGGTCTTACCTATTGGTTCTATTTTCAAAATAAACGGTTCATATAATTTAAATTAAAAAAACTGAATACAGATTTTATTAAGCTTAAATATTTAAAAGCAATATACTGAAATACGAATCAGTAACATTTGCTGTAATGTTTTGAATATAAATACGCAAAATTAAAATACAAAGGAAATTAAAAAACACAATATTAAATTGAGATATATAATTCTTTATTTTCTTTCTGTTATTCGATATTCTACTTTCGGAATTATTCTTTTTCTTATACATTTTCATTTCGTTGATTGTGTTTGCTTTATCTTTGTAAATTATAATCGAGGCTTCCGCGGTGATCTCTCGAGTTTTTAAATATCTATTAGTGTACAAGGGTGAAGACATATATTTTTTTGCCGAAACATTAGTTAATTAAAATATTGATAATATATATGTAGATTATAACTACGGTATATACGGAAGTAAATTTTTAAATCAGATACATACAAATTTATAGTATATGTTTTATTATAATTTTACGTAAATATAAAATATTATAATTTTTCACCGTTATAACACAGTACAAATGCTTTCTGGATCTTTATCCATTTAAAATGCAATGTCACATGTTTGTAATGTGCTTATATGTGGACTTCAAAGAACAAAGTAGCCTAAAGGATGTATCTGATATAAAAGCCTAATTACTTTTTCAACGACATAAAATTTTCAAGTTGAATATTTGATGTATTTTAATTGTATTTTGCAAATTGTACGAACAGTGCAGTGGGAAATATTAATTTTTAGATTCTTGGATAATATGCAGTTCAACAAAATTTCGTATAAATATATATTGCGAATTTTAATAAAATAATCTGGTTGATTTAATACTTAACATTTTTAGTATCAATATGAATAAAAACATCAATAAATTCAGAACAGAGAGTAAAAAAGGTAGTATACATAATAATTCACGTACCTAAGTAAAATATGAGGAATGTTATTATGCTATATAAAATATTTTTGTTGTTTTTATTTTTCATCCATCATGCATTCGTCCTCATAATATGTTAATAAGTGTAAGCAAAATATAAAAAGAATTACTTGTATAAAAAATATGTTTCATTTCATTCTACATAAAATATACATATGTATACTTACTATCACCAATTTTTTGTTGTTTGGTTGTATCCCAAATTTATTTAGATCAAAGAAATGATAATGTAAAGGCCTCTTTGATAAATACGTAAAAAGACGAAATATACTTTTATAAACAAGGGATTTTTATTTATAAATTATACATATACACAACCACCTACACCAGTGGCGTACGCAGAATTCTGTCATGGAGGAGGGGGGTCAAAGAAATTTTTTTTTAATATACAATAAACACGACATTAAATACATTACAGCTTAGTTACAAACGCAATTCAAGCCATCTTGGATTCTTGGATAATTCATCAATAAAAGAGCCTTTTCATGGAGCGTCATTGACGCTAGTTTTCTAGCGTCAAATCTCGTCACGTGACCGATTTTAAATTTTTTAATTTTAGCTGTCAACTACTGTTTGACGTTTAAGTGTGAAAAAACAACCATTAAATTACGTTCAGTTATTAAAAATTGATTTACATTTCATTATACTATTCGTAAAGACGTATAAACTCACAAAACAAACAAGAATACACATAATATCAAAGCTACTGACATTAGGTGTCACATGATTTCTAGCGTCAAGCAGGCCACCGCACTTAAACATCTTTAAATGTAAATTTTATTTAATAAAAAAATGTATTTTTTAATCGTTTTTTCTTCACTTTAAATCTTGTTCAATGATCTTGTGTGATGAGTTCTGAACTTGTTTTCAGCTCCTCTATCATATTATGGAAAAAATGTACCGAATCAATTTTAAAAAATTGATATCTCCGAAGCGCCTCCCCCTGGACAAAAATTATTATCGCTATATAATAGCCCCCTTCGTACCGTTCAATTTTGGTAACACTAATTTTTCTCTGGGCCTTATAGATTCTGTATATTAAATTTATGTACATCCCCGGGTAATACTCGGTCCAATGTAATTAATAATCTTTATAAAAAATGTTTTTGTTTCCTGAATTTCTATTTACACGATAGATTCGTGGAACCAATTAACCGTGTAAATAGAGATTTTGTTGTCGATAACTGTAAAACTAATGCCACTTTTTAAATACTACTATAAATAATTTAAATAATAAAAAATAATAGAGAGAGATCAGAAAAGTTTAATAGCATTTTAAGTTACGGCACATGTTCTTCCTAAAGACCAGATAAAGCTTGCAGAAGATATATGTACAACAAAGAGAGATGGCTGTAGAGCAAATATTAAAAACTTTTCTAAAATAACCGCTCCCAACTATATATTGAGTAGAGGGAACAATAATTTCACTTTTGGTCCCGGTGAGTATCATAAAAAAATCGGGATTCTAGAAAAGGGTCATTTAAAATTATTGCGGCTGAAGATAACATACCAAATGGTACCATTAATTATGGCGAATGACATTTTTCATTTTACATACATATGTTGGTATTATCTTATATATTGCTTATCCTTTAATAATACCATCGCTTTCATAAAATACACATACCTATGTCTTAAACTATTTATTTTTATAAACATGGATACATCTCACGAAACGTTGGAAAATTAATTTCTTGAAAATCAATTTAAAGTACCAATATAAATATGATATTTTCATTATATACTAACTAAAATATTTATTGCATATTAACTAAAAGCTATTTCTTGAATAATTAAAATATGTTTTTCAAGCTAGAACTTACAAAATCAATAATACAGGGTGGGTCTCAGATTTTTTAATAATAAACATTTCTTTTTATAAGTATTACAAATTTATATTTTAATTCAAAAATTTTAGTACCGTTTTTAGTTTTAAAAAAATTGCCAATTCTATTAAGGCTTATATTTAAATTTAATTAGAAAGTATTCACTTTGTACATTCAACATAAACTTCAATACTTTTCACTTAAAATTTTATAGTATCCACTTTATACACGTGAATATAAATTTTAATTAATACTTTTTTATTTTTATTTGAATGCATAACGCGAATATTTAATATTTTGAAAATATACAAAATCACAAAAATATCACATTAAAAATATCAAATCTATTGGGGCCAAAGTAAGCAGGTTAGTAGGTAGGTTAGGTAAAAATATAGAAAAGTATTAATATTTTTTAGTGCAAAGTATTTATTTTTAGTGTAAACTATTTATTTAAAGTGACATAATTTGTTTTAAATTCAATTTATTTGTTTAATGTTGAATAATTAATTTTTCGTGCAGTATATTTGTTAAGCCTGGTTTACACACTACGATAAATCGTAATAATTTATCGTAACGATCGAATTGTTACGATTTATCGTAGCGTGTAAACCAGCCTTTATAAGTGATAACGATTAAAGTCTTGGCATCTTAGGACGCCGCGCCGTCCGCACCGGCCGCACCGTCCGCCAGACACGCAATACTGATGTGTGTATATTATTTTCAAGGTTAAAATTATTGCGTGTCTGGCGGCCGGAGCGGCCAGCGCGGTCGGCGCGGCGTCCTAAGATGCCAAGACTTAAATAAAAAAAGTATATTTAAATACAAGACATATTTCTATAGATATTGCAAAATATTTTAATTTTAAAATTTTAGTACCGCTTTTAAGTTGTAAAAAATATGCCAATTCTATTAATACATCAAAAAGGTAAAGGGGTGTGCATTTTATGGCCAAGTCATATTATTTAAAAATAATTTTATTACAGTTGGAATATGTGACTAAATATAATTATTTGTAATGTCACAAATAAAGTCATAGTTAATATAATCGGCATCTATATAAAAACCCATTAAGAAAAAAACTGTATTGGACCAAGAAAACCTTGTTTTGTATATAACGAAAACAATATTTTCCTAATATAAGAAACATACTCTTAATCCAACTACGTTATTCCTTCGATCAAGAATGCTATAGTTGGTTTAAGAGATTATTGCTTATCTTAAGAAAATATTGTTTTCGTTATATACAAAACAAGGTTTACTTGGTTTGAGAAATCCTTTCTACCAGTGTATATAAAAACCCATTTAGTGTTGTAGAATGTAGAACAGAGCTAAGGAGGCGTGGCCTTCCTACAAAGGGGCCGTGAAGAACCGTAAATATAACAAATTAATTTACTATCGTTAAATAAGTTTAAATGTTCAAATATGCACATGCTTAAATTATATAAATGAAACAAACAAACATTTTTTTAACCCATCTGGGTTTCAAAAAAAATGGGGGCCTTCAAAAAGTTTAAGAGGCACTGTTGTAGAACATGTATTAATAATTATATGATAGATATACATGTTTTTAAGCACTGGTTAAATACCTAATATTATTATTCATGTGACAAAGACATGTAGTCTATTGTTATCTCTTATTTTATTTTACTCCTGTGCTGGAAGTAAATGCGACGAGGAGTTATATTAACGTACATATGCTTGATATGAGAACTGCCTCTGGCCATTTGAATTATGTTTGGGAGAGAGATTCTATCCACCCCGTCTATCATTTTTATATTTTTTATTTCAATTATGCCTAATGATGCCATTATTTATATTTTTATTATTTTTACTTTGTTTTTTTTTTTTATAAAAATAGAATAGCAATGATTTGTTGGGGGAAACGTTGAGATTTTATAATTTGTCAGTCGTTTATTTATAAAAATACAGTAGAAACTGGTTATAACGACATCGGTTAATACGACGTTTATAACGACATCGCTTTTAACGACTTTCTATTTACAATATTTTCGAAAAATTTTATCGGTTTGTACGACGGACCGACTTTTGTTTCAATTTTTTTAAATATAGTATTTTTATATAGGCAATACTCTTTGCACATGTGTTATTTAATATTATTAAAACAATTTTTTTTTTGTCAAGAATCTTAACGTAAGAATATTATGTTTATTATTCAATAATTCGTGTTATTTGTGTATTTTTTGTTGTACAATAAAAAATATTGTTTGACATACATAATACATAATATATCATGTTTTGAAGGTTTAATTCATAGATAAGCAAATAAATAGAAAACAGATGTGACATATTTCGTATACGATACATGATTGGTGGAGAGTAACTAATCAGATTCACCTCTTAATGTCAAACTATGTTTCCAGTAATATAACGTTGAGTGTCGCTTCTGTATGTATAGAAACTTGGATCGCCATTTCCGGCCGCCATCAAAAAAAAAATTGGAGTTTATGTTACTTATTTGTTACTAATTTGTTACGCCAAAATAAAATTTGTTACTTTAACCCTTTTCGAAAAAACTCCAAACTGCTAACTTAATAAAAACTTGGATCGCCATTTCCGTCCGCCATCAAAAAAAAGTATTGGAGCTTATGTTACTTATTTGTTACTAATTTGTTATCTTAGAGTATTGATGTTTTGGAATTAGGCTAAATATAATTAGCACATTTCAGCACAACTTTCAAAAATTTCCGCTGCTGAAAAATATATTTTTTGTTTTTCGGGGTCGAAAAATTATCTTAGAGTATTGATGTTTTGGAATTAGGCTAGATATAATTAGCACTTTTTAGCACAACCTTCAAAAATTTCCGCTGGTGAAAAATATATTTTTTGTTTTTCGGGGTCGAAAAATTATCTTAGAATATTGATGTTTTGGAATTAGGCTAGATATAATAAGCACATTTCAGGTGTTTTGAATTGTTTTTATTATATCTAGCCTAATTCCAAAACATCAATACTTTAAGATAATTTTTCGACCCCGAGAAACCAAAAATATATTTTTAACCAGCAGAAATTTCTTAAAGTTGTGCTGAAATGTGTTGATTATATCTAGCCTAATTCCAAAACATCAATACTTTAAGATAATTTTTCGACCCCGAGAAACCAAAAATATATTTTTTACCAGCGGAAATTTTTTAAAGTTGTGCTGAAATGTGTTGATTATATCTAGCCTAATTCCAAAACATCAATACTTTAAGATAATATTTCGACCCCGAAAAACGAAAAACATATTTTTTACCAGCGAAAATTTTTGAAAGTTGTGCTGAAATTTGCTAATTATATCTAGCCTAATTCCAAAACATCAATACTTTAAGATAAGTTTTAAACCCCGAAAAACAAAAAATATATTTTTTACCAGCCGAAATTTTTGAAAGTTGTGCTGAAATGTACTAATTACATTTAGCCTAATTCCAAAACATCAATACTTTAAGATAATTTTTCGACCCCGAAAAACAAAAAAATAATTTTTTTACCAGCGGAATAACTGTGCCCCACCTATGATTACATACAATATAATATTATAAATGAGAAAGTAGCTGTTTGTTTGTTACATTTTCATTGCTAAACTACTGAGCCGATTTTGATGAAACTTGGCAGGAAGATAGTTTGCATTCTAAAGAAGAGCATACTTTGCATCAAGATACAAATTTCACGTGGCCAAGACAATTCTATTTCAGGGAAGTAAAAAGGTTGTACATCCATTGATTTTTTAATATACACGCGGGTAATTTCTAGTTTAATAGTTAAAGCTCTTAAAAAAACGAGTACGTACTTATTGTTAATTGTAATAATGTTGACGTTTTATTAATTATTTCTCTCCTTCGTAACAATATATCTGAATCTCAATGACATCAAGAGATTTAACTTCCGGACACTTAGGGTTAAGCTAAATCTAGACAAAACATGAGGAAAAATGATTAAATAATTTGGGATTTACCATCCAAACTCACCGTCATTAATGCACAGTTTAAAGTCCCCGTACTTCAATTATATTTAATGGTACATTTGTCCCCCCTTGTTCTCAAATACAGTGGCGTATTCTTTATAAATTATTTATCCGATATTTAGAACTTACTGTAAAAATATATGTGCTCTTTTTCAGCAAACTTATGTGGATGCGTCTCTTGTGGTATATTAATTTTTATTTACGTATTTTATACATAATTTTAAAATGTCTATAGGTTATTTTGCGCCTTTATAGTATCCCAGTAGTCTTTGGACAAACATACAGTGATAATTGAGAATATGAAATGTCTAAATATCTTTTGTTTTTGATAAAAACTTTTGATGTAAAAATGATAACCGAAAATTTAATCAGAAAATAATAATGAAGATATAACATGCATATATTTATATATAGAACGTTTTTAGTCCAGTAAAAATCTATCATACAAGTGATAGTTATTGAAATAATTGCAAAAAATTACTAAAGTGATTTCTAAATTTTCGTCCGATAGATTTTTTATAAAATGTTTTATAAAATATTTCACCTGCGTCTGTTTTTTTTTTGACGTAGAACTATGACTTCCCTGAAGGTTTTAACGAATGTTTCAAAATATGTCACACTTCGAAAAGCCATACAAACAGTGAATGTCTCAACAAAATCGGTCCAGTAGCCTGAGAGGTAGGTGTATATTTTAAGGTTATATTTTATTTCAATACATATTTAATAGTATTCATTTTGAACATAAATTTCAATAATTTGCAGTTAAAATTTTATAGTGTTCACATTATACACGTGAACTTAAATTTAAATACTTTTTTTAATGCATAGGGCGAATATTTCATCGTTTTAAAATGTAGAAAATCATAAAAATCACTTTAAAAATATCAACTAAATTGAGGCGAATGAAGGTTGGTTAGTTTTTACGTTAGGTTAAAATATAAAAAATCTCAATAAATACATCAAAAATATGTAATAATTATTAAATCTAATAGGTCCAAATTAAGGTCAAGTGCAAAGTATTATTTTTTTAAAGCAAAGTATTTACTTTTAGTGGAAACTATATATTTAAAATATTTAGTGTCTGGGGTACGAGGTGACCCCAGTGTGGCAGGTATGTTATTCTGGAGAAATAGAGCTTAAGTTCAATATATTTATTGAATAATTAATTTTTAATGCAAAGTATTTGTTATAAATGAAAACAATTAAATAGAAAGTGTTTATTATAAAAAGTGCATTAAAATACATGTCTATAATTTATTACACCTATCCCCCGATTTACACGGTACTTGTTTTACACGATTTATAAATTGACAATTAAAAAAAAACTAGTAGAAATGTTTATTCCGCTCCATATACGCCTATATAAAGATTTGATGGCATTTTTGAATTTTTTTCCTTCGGTAACCTGATGAAAAGAACAGGGGATTCCCGGGCTTGTAAAATATACATTTAGGGGAATCCCGGTAATCTGTGCGAATGTATGTATGTGAAATAAATTAAATATCTACATATATTACTTTCATATGTTTGTTGTTTTATGAACTAAGAACAATTTTGAGTTTTCCAAGATGTCTTACTTTTGTTTTACTTAAATAAATTACTGAATCATTCACATTTTCTTTTCATTTTACACGATTTTACTTAGCAAAATCCAAGATTTCAGTTTACACGGTTTTGTGCAGAACGTATCTACCGTGTAAATCGGGGGATAGGTGTTTACAGTTTTTGAGTCATTTTATTTGATCTTGACTCATCAAAAAATACTAATGTACGCCATTGGTGATAGTGTTAGCCACTGCTGTGAATCAAAGTTACGGGACAAAGATGAATAGCTGGCTATTTGTGTTTTACACATCTCTCTTTATAAACAGAATACGCTACAAGCGTTTAATCTGGGATCCAAACATCTGGAAACTGGTAACACATTATTATACACGGGTCACTGGCTCCGAACCCATTTGCCTACAATAGATAAGTACCGACTGGGGCTGGGAGTTAAGCATCGGCCGATAACACACCGCGACGCGACGCGACGGTGCTCTATAACAATTGCCCCTAATATCAACTTCACTAATTTTATACACGTAATGTCTTACAATAAGTGACTAACTATATCAAATTAGACTGAAATATGCTCTCAATATCACAACAAAACAAATTCATATAAGATACTTGTCAAACACCGCTAAATAGATTTAATTCTTTATGATTTTCATTATAAATAAACATAGGTGGGCATTAACTCGTTAATCCGTTAATCGTTAATTAACGAAGTTAACAAAATAGTTAACGGATTAACTTTTAAGTTAACTCAAAAAAATGTTAACGCTTTTGTTAACTTCCGTTAAATTCAACTTCCATTAACTTTAGTCCGTTACATTATTAAAGTACAAAAATCTCATTAAAAAAGTTGCCATAGGTGTCACGGGACTTTCTTATACGTAATACTGACAGTGAACAGTGTACGTGAATCTTATTTTATTGAAATATATTTCTGATAAACTAATAAAAGATAGAATAAAAACTATAGAAATATTATTATACATTATGTATTGAACGAATTTTGTTTAACGTAAACCCTAATTGTAAGACGGAAACGGATGTTTACATTTGTCATTTTTTAATTTATATTATTTATTTTTGAAATAAGACAAAAATGTTTCAGATAAAATATGTCGAGTATGTTATTATCTATAATTTATTTCCCATACATTTTTCTCCAACACTTATGATTTAGCCAGAAAGATTTTTTTTTAATAACCCACACTGTTTACATTCAGTATTACATATAAAAAAGATCCATGGTGCCTATGGCAAACACGTACACTGTTCAGTTTCTGTAATACGAATAAGAAAGTCCCATGATACTCATGGCAGATATTTCTTCTCTGTTATGAACCATTTGAAATGTAATTAAAAGCGAATACTTATTAAAAAAAAAATTATTTTTTTTCGAAATAATTCATAGAACACAAATTATAGATAATAATATTACCTAAAATTTTAAACTTGACCATTTATCTCTGATTCGCACTGTTTCAATGTAATTCTAAAAATTCCAAAATCGATCCGTTTGCGGTTGAAAGATCGCTTTCAAAAATAGGAGGTTTTCTTCCCAGATAAAAAGTAATCTTAAGTACCAATAAAATTTCATCCTTCTACGATTTGTCGTATTTGAGTTACAGCACTTACAGACAGACAGACAGACCGACAAAAAAATATCATGGCAAAATAGTCTGAATGGATTCAGGGAAGGTCAAAATTGATAATTCCATCAAAATCCGGATTTCGAACCTATGTATATGAATTATATATTTCATACATAGGTATAAGAAAGTAAAAATATTCAACTGAGAAAATTCGTTTTTCTAAACTTATTTGACGACGTAGTAATTTGGAAATTATAAATTAAACAAAATTCATAATAGTATTAAAATATTTGTTGCATTATCTAGTATTATTTATTAAAATATTACATTAATTCGAAATTTAATTTAATAGTTATAGTCCTTTGATTAAAATGCATCAAAAATATGAATAAACTAGCTGTCGGATCCAATTTTACCCGGGGATATAAAATTAAACTATATAACGTATAATGCCGTGGGGTGCGATCCTTTAGGTCCACACAATCAACTTCCCAACATGGTATGGCTATCAATACTTGAATACTGATTATTTATTGTTTCCATAATTAATTTTTTTTAATATGTATATGAAAAATTTTAATGGAATTTGTCAGAAATAAAACCCACCAAAACTAATATTATAAATATTAGTTTTCTAATATCCTAATGTCAAAAATATAATGCACATTTTTAGAATAACTAATCTGACAGTTTTAATTTCGTTTGTTTCCATGGCAACATGAATTAGTAGACGTATTTATTAGTATTTCAAATTAAAATTTTGATGGTGGTTTTCACCCTTTTAAGGGCTGTTTAGACCCATATAAAAAACAAATATTGAAATACACGTTTTATTATACATATGTATTGTATAATATTTATTCTAAATAAATCTATGTTGCGAGTAAATCCGATCAAAACAAAAAAAATAACTCAAAAAACACCCCTTTTTACCCCCGTAGGGATTGAATTTCGGAAAATCCTTTCTTTCAGATCTTATTCACGCCAAGACGCTTCGATTAACACCCCAAAGAAATCAATAGCATTTTTTATTCGCGAGATTTCGTCCCGGAAAAAAATGACACGTACGTACATACACACACACACACACAAACACACACACACAGACATTTTTCTAAAAATAGTGTAAATATACTCTAATGACCTTTAAACATGAAAATATGTTAAAATTTTTGATTTCGATTTTCGGACCAATTACAATAACTTCCTATTGGGAAGTTAATAATACATAATTTTAATTTTTTTTGTAATAATTATTTGTTTACTAATGCATTGGATCCGGAGTTATCTGGGGATATAAATTTAATCTGTAATTAAACTATTAAAAATTATTTTCACATATCGCTAACTATTTACGCGACGATTGTTTTTTTCTAAACCTTCCTCGTGAAATATTATTGGTAAAAACCGGAATAAAATCTGTTCAGTAGTGCAGACAGACTTTATTTTATACTATGTACAGATAGCGAATATAAAAAAAATATACAAATACTAATTTTCTATTGCATGTTTCTTATTAAGAACGTATATGTATCTTTAAAAGAAAACTAAGGTATAATTTACATGTAAGTGCATACATATATCCAAAAACCTTTTTTAAGAATTCGAGAAGAATTCAAACAATACAATGTTGTTTTCGTAACAGAAAAACAAAGAATTCAGAGTAAATATCTAGCGAACCATTCGGCCTTGTTGACTGATCTATTTTAGTCGAGTCACTAACTAATTAAGATGATATTTTAAAAGTTATTTTGATTGAAAAAGAATGACTCTTATGTATTATCTATTCCTATACTTACTGTATTTTTGTACAAAATGAATATTTTTTCCTTCTGATATTACGTGTAATTATACAATAAAAATATAAGATTTATATTAACAATTATATTTATCATTTAATCATATATATTTTTGCTTCTAGCAGTCCGATTTTAATTAATAATTTTAGTTTGTTCTGTTCATATTTACTCTTAGTAAATAATATTATCTCCCACTCATATTTATGAAAATAATTAAATTTTGTATACCCTTTACATCCTACCAAAAAAACATCGTGGTCTGTTTATGTTCATTTCGATAATTTTTTTATTTAATTATTACATCAATATCATTATACATTTAATTTATTTTTATTTAAGTTAACAATTATAAATTTTGTTAATATGGATCTGCCTTTTTTCAAATTATTATTTAATACAAACTAATTCAAAGACAGTGCGAGTCCCATCAAAATCTGTTCAGTCAGACGGACAAAAAGTATTATAAAATAACAGTGAGATTATACAGAGTTAAAAAAAATAAAAAAATATGATACATTTTTGAATTTTGTAGTTGGTAAATACCAATAAATAAATAAATAAATAAATAAATACTAAGATAAATTCATAACCTTTTTTTGTAATTAAAATATGTGGTAATAAAAATGTGGCAAGCATAATCCGAAATCATAAAAAATGTAATTATTATTTTACAGGGAAAGTTATGTTTGTTTACATCCCCTTAAACACATTAATTATTTCAGAGGTATGCCGCTGGAATATATATTTGAGCCAGTTTCTTTTATTTTTCGTTTACGTATTCAAAATTCAAACATTTGTGTAGCTCTACCTATATTTACTATCAGAAATGTATTCATTTTTACATTAAAACAACATATACGAATTATAAAAGAGTTTAATATTTGGTGTATACTGTACAGTAGCGTAGATAGCTTTTTGTAATGGGGGGGATATGACAGTATTAAATTCATAAAGTTATATTTTTCATTATGAAAATAATGAGTACAAAAATAGGTTATATAACAATCTTATAATTTTGTAGACTCATGGGGGGGGGGATTGATCCCCTTAATCCCTCAATAACTACGCCACTGATACTGTATACTCGGTATTTTATCATACACAGTTTTTTAGAATATTACATTTATATCGTTGCATCATTTTATAAAAAAATCAAGTAAATCTGTTTGTTACATTTTCACAACTGAACCGCTGAACCGATCTTGATGAAATTTGTCAGGGAAGTTGCGGGTAATAGGTAAGGTACCGGCATCAGTCTTGAACGCTTTAAGAACAAAGTATTGTTTTTTTTTTTATTGGAGGGTTATTTTTTTGTAATTTTCACGTACTCAAGTTACTAATAAAACAACTAGCTCTTTATTAAATCAATTTAGTTACCAAAATCTACAAATATAGTTTGTTTTTCAAATGATAGCCTTTTATTTTGTATATATTTTTTTCTCTAGTAACGAACAAGGCAAAGCCAGTAATGGATACTTACGCTAATGATTAGTATTACTACATAAATGTTCTAAAATAGCGAGTTATAAAATTTAAAATAATGTAAAACATTTACATAAGAAAATATACTCTTCTTGATAGTCTGCCGAACCGCGACAATTATTTGTCCACTGTTTTTAAAAAAATCATCAAATTAAGGTGTAAAGCGGTGTTTACACCGAAAAAACAAAACGGAAACATCGTGTCTTTAAAATACTTCGTATTTAAAAATGTATAGGGCAGCGGTTCTTAAACTGGGGTCCGCGGACCCCCGGGGGGCCGCCAAACTTTTACAGGGGGGCGTGAAACATTTTTGGCAAAATTTAATTTACATTAAGTACTTTTATATTTCTATTTATCAGTGAATAATTAGTTTATAACGACCTTTTTTGTTTTTCTATCAGGGATGGGGGTCCCCGAAAAATAATTGTTCAAAAAAGGGGTCCCTAGCCCACATAAGTTTAAGAACCGCTGGTATAGGGTATATTGCTTTTTTGTCATAAAAACACCGTGTTTCTGTTTTGTTTTCTCGGTGTAAACACCATGTATATGGATTAATATTCAGTAATGGCAGTAATCAATAATCAATAAATATTTCTAATTCAGTACATTTAACTAAAAAATGTTCAACACCGAGGTGTTGTCCAAGACTGGCGCCAGTACCGTCCTATGTAATCTATGGATTTTAAGTACTGATATTATTTTTTACTAGAATATTAACGAGACTTTGCTAAAAATAGTTTATTTTTATTTTAGCTGACATATACCTACAAAAGAGTATTTTGTATTTTATTATGATTGTGTATTTAAGAAAAAAAAAGTAATTATAATTTATGTAAGTAGGTACTTATTTTATTGCACTGAAGAAAATTAAAAGAATAAATAATTATACATAAATTAAAAAAATATACATGCTTCTATATTTATAAATTATTTATTCCTTTTTACATGTTAAAAAGAGGATCTATTTTTAACATCTTTAAAAGAATGTTTTTTTTTTGCAATGGTGAGAAATAAAAAATAACAGTTAAAGTTTGAGCATGTTAATATTTTTTTGTGTCTTCTTTGATATGTGGACATGAAAACGAAGAAATTTAATTTTCATATTTATTTTTGCATGAAAATAAAAGTTACCTTTTAGTACCGCTGTGTTATTTGTCGGAAAAACTAATGGTTCTCCGCGTTTCCAAACCCGGAAAAAGCTATCGCATTGAAAGACCTGTATTGTTAGCTCTAAAAGTTCTACAATACTGTCGAAAATTGTGTTTTTCGTACATTCAATATAATTTCTAACATGCAACATACATTTTCATTCTTGGTCTTTCAACCCTACAATAATGCTGACTCATTAACAGGGCATTAGGGGTTAAAAACAGATTTTTATTATGATAGTTAAAACAGTTTTTTTTACATTTACACGCTAGATATCTACCATTTTTTTTTTGCAATTTTTCGGGATACAAATTAGCATATATTATTCCTCAGAATGCCAATTAAATTTCATCAAGATCGGTTCAGCGGTTTAGCCGTGAAAAGTAACAGACAGACAGAGTTACTTTCACATTTATAAATATTAGTTTGTTCACCCGAAAATTAAAAAAAATGAACCGAATAAATTTTGATGTAGTGGCAGATATATTTGCGAGGCAGTGTATGTGTTAATAAGACACTATATGTATATGAGTAAGTGAAAGCATCAGGTTTTTAATACTACAGGTTTCAAAGACGAATAAAAAGTACGGTTAAGTAGACGAAGAATTAGAAGAAAAGTTTTCGTGCATGAAGTTTAGAAACGCTTAAGAAAACTTTAGGTAAAAACGTGGAGAAGTACTTTTCACAACTACTCGAAAAAAAACTTTTGGAAAAATTTTTAATGACACCTCAACAGTGGTGTTCATTCGTTTATACATACATAAAAAACTGTATATAGCTTTACATGATTGATGCTGAATGTATAAAGAAAAAAATACAACCATTGTACGTATTGGTAAAGTGAGTAAAATACATACACAATACCATGAGAAACATTAAAAAAACTATATATTAAATATACCTATATCTTAGGTCCTAAGGTTATTCGATCATTAAAATTTTTATGTTATAAATTTATGGATAACTCATATATTTTACTAATTTTTATTTAAAATATTGGACGTATGGTTTTTGAGTTAAAAGCTTGTAAAAATAGAGTTTTTAATACACGATGAATGAGAGAAGTGGCCGAAAGTGCTCTATTTATTGAAATTCTACACACTTGACTATATAGATACGTTTTAAAAACTAATTATTCGAAACTACAACCCTTTTAAATAATTTAAAAATTATAAAATAAATATATTCACGTGTAATTTATTAAAATAAATAATGAAAAACTAGCTCTGCAATTACAGCAAATTAGTATGTACATGTTACTATTATATACCGTTCTATCTATTTCAATTTTCAAATTTAATTAAACTTTTTTTACAGTGTATAAACAAAAATAGACCATTTATAGCTTCTTTATTCAATACAAAATTAGTGCATTCCAGTATGGAATGAGTTTTTGTTAGTCATATTGTCAAATAAACACCTTAAATTATTGTTAACAGCATTAAATCTATAATTTGTCGTAACGAGACGTGTTTTCACGTCATTAGTATTCTATTGTTAAATACAAAAGATCGAATAATAGAGAGATAAAATATTTTTACTTCTTCCAAGTATCTTGATTTATTTTTTTTATTTGAGAATAGAACTTTTCTGTTGTAATATTTATATTTATTCTAAAGATAAATTCTTTTGTATACATTTATATAGCTTCATTTGTATGCGGATATTTCATTACTATGTATACATTACAAATATTATTGAAATAAATAATTTTTTTTATTCATCTCAAAAGATTTTTTAACATTTTAGATCTACCATTTTTTCTTATAAATTAAAGGCTGTAGCCGGGTAAGCATGCAAAATCGGCCTTTGCATGGATTTGGCTGATTATTTTTTTGAAAGTAACATTCTATGTAACATTCAACCTGACCAAATATTAGCTTCCAAAAATTTGTAGTTTTCGAAAAAAAAATTTTTTTTGATTTTCAAAAAAAATTTTTTTTTTGATAATCCATCAATCGAATTTGATGGTGCTTGTGGTATATTATAGAGGTACTTATGACTCATCAGAGGTAATTTTATTATGGTCCTCTGTACATAGTAAACCAGAAAAAAAAATTAATAAAATTTAAAAAATTAAAAAACACTATGTTGTTTTCGGGGGGCAATCACCATTTTTTTATAAAATATACCTTGTATGTACCCAAACAACATATCAAAATCCCAAACTGATATGAAGGGTATAACATACTCGTATAAATTCGCATATGGTTGTATTGGCGCGGCGCGCGCATGACGCGGGTGGACTATATGGAGTGCAAGTGTCTTAATACTTTTAAAACATCTCTAATTTGTTGCTAAACAACAGGGCTGAACTAGCCTGGAGAGATCCGGGGAATTTGAAGGGGCCCATGGCCTGACAAAGATAAAATATAGAGGCCGTAGCCGGGAATGTATGAGAACCGCCATTGAATCAATTATGCTAATTTTTTCTCATAGGTTGCTTTTTAAAAAACATAAAATCGCTCTAATAGTATTTGTGCTTCAAAATTTTTATGTTTTTCTAAGAACATTTTTATTTTGAAAAAAAAAATCCTATCTGTAACTTATTATACAATAAGAGTCGTTAGTTCGCAGCGGCAATGTGATTTATTGCTACTAAAGACGATTATAACATTTCAAAAGCGATCTGAGGCGATTTTATGTTTCTAAAAAGCAAACTATGAGAAAAAATTAGCATAATTGATTCAATGGCAGTTCCCATACATTTCCGGCTACGGCCTCTATATTTTATCTTTGTCAGGCCATGGGCCCCTTCAAATTCCCCGGATCTCTCCAGGCTAGTGCAGCCCTGTTGTTTAGCAACAAATTAGAGATGTTTTAAAAGTATTAAGACACTTGCACTCCATATAGTCCACCCGCGTCACGCGCGCGCCGCGCCAATACGACCATATGCGAATTTATACGAGTATGTTATACCCTTCATATCAGTTTGGGATTTTGATATGTTGTTTGGGTACGTACAAGGTATATTTTATAAAAAAATGGTGATTGCCCCCCGAAAACAACATAGTGCTTTTTAATTTTTTAAATTTTATTAATTTTTTTTTCTGGTTTACTATGTACAGAGGACCATAATAAAATTACCTCTGATGAGTCATAAGTACCTCTATAATATACCACAAGCACCATCAAATTCGATTGATGGATTATCAAAAAAAAAATTTTTTTTGAAAATCAAAAAAAATTTTTTTTTCGAAAACTACAAATTTTTGGAAGCTAATATTTGGTCAGGTTGAATGTTACATAGAATGTGACTTTCAAAAAAATAATCAGCCAAATCCATGCAAAGGCCGATTTTGCATGCTTACCCGGCTACAGCCTTTCCAGAAATTTCATAACAGAGATAAATATAAATTCGGGGTAACTGGTAATGGCAATTCAATAAAATGTTGCGATATTCATATCATAATAATATAAAATATATTGACATGAATTCAAAAATCTTCGTTATAATAATACAAAAAAAATTTGTTATTTAAATGAGAACTACAAATTCTTGGTAAATATAAAAAACCTTGTCGCTTGCGCGTTAAGTAGAAGATTAAATACATATGTATGGCTTGTATTATAATACACATTTTTTTTAAAATGATAAACACTTTTTATTTAATTGTTTTCACTTATAAGAAATAAACTGCAAGAAAAATTAATTATTCAACATTAAACGGTACTTGTCAATTATGGTCCCCGTTTTTGAAAAAAACTAAAATCACTAGGAACGAACCAGAATTCGTCTATAGATAGATAAATGTCATGTATTATATATACACGTATGATGAAATCAGCGCCAATGTGACTAAAGTTTGTACTATTAATTTCAATATTTTTAAATAGGTAATTAAGGTAATTATTATAATTTTGGGGCGAAATCGTGATGTTTACTTAGGGTAGGTTATTAATACGGTTAGGGGTTAGATGGGTTAGTAGGGTTATATATATTTCACTTCCTACCTCAATTATTATTTAAAAATTTAATTGTCGTATTAAAATTAATAGTGCAAACTTTTGTCACATTGGCGCCAATTTCATCATGACATATGCCTATCTACGCACGAATTCTGGTTCGTTCCTAGTGATTTTAGTTTTTTCAAAAATGGGGACCATAATTGACAAGTACCCATTAAACAAATATATTGAACTTAAAAACAAATTATATCACTTTAAATAAATAGTTTCCACTAAAAATAAATACTTTGCATTTGACCTAAATTTAGACCTGTCAGATTTAAAAACTACGTATTTTTGAAGTATTTATTGTGATTTTATATATTTTAACCTAACGTAAAAACTACCCAACCACCTTGCTCCTCAATAGATTTGATATTTTATAAATAAATAATAATGTATTAAAATTTATGTTCAATATACAAAGTGAATACTATCTAATATAGTATAGTTCAATTAAATATAACCCATACAATATTATCCATTTATTACCACTGCTTTAAAATTCCGAACAAATTCATAAAGATCTGACACTTCACAGATATCGTTAACTTTACTTTTGCTTTAGTGAAAATTCTTCATAATATTCAATATAAGTCAAGACATTTTCAAGAAAATTGCCTGATCCTTCGAAGAAATTTTAAATTATAAGAAATAATGAATCAATAAATCGTACTTATAATTAAATCAAAACTAAGAATGTTGACTGTATTCACAAATATTTCCTTGAACAAATATTTATAAAAATATTTTCTCACTGTTGACATAGCTAAAACAAAAACCATTTGTTGGTCTATTTTAAAACCAGCATGAGAAAAAAATGTGGAATTCTAAATATTTTGCGTAGAATTTATATTAAGATGTCGTGGAATTGATAGGTTTAACCTTTTGAGTTCAATAGCAAATATATTATTATTTTCAACAACGAACACGCTCATAATGATTTCTACAACCAAATTATCGTTTCCCGCTCTATATTATTGATTTTAAATGAATATGTATTATGATAAAGTACTATACTATCTCATACAATACTGATATTTACAACAGTAGGGTCTCGCATATAAAAAATCGCACAAAAAATACATTGCTCTCATTATTAAATCAGAGATATGTTCCATAATTTTCTAAAGCTGCGTTTAATTTTATCAATCAAATAAAATAGGCCGTAAAAAAGTTTTTGAAAATTCATGAATGTAAAAATGTAAAAAATTTTCAATTTTATTTGTTTAATTTTATTGAAAAGTAACAATCTTTTTTAATAGTTTTTTTTTCAGAAAATTTTAACGAAAATTTTAATAATAGCAAAACGTTTACATAATATGTATTATTTGATACCCCACTAAATGAAATGGGAAATCCGCGTAAAACGAGGCCCTATATATGCTCTCACACAACAACTCGATCTTATTGAAAATTTGAGATGAAAAATGCTTAATAAATTTATCTTGTTAATATACCAATATTTCCTCAATATGATAATAAAAAAAAATTATTGCGGATATTTTATTCTTTTAAAAAATATATCTTCATGTTTATCTAAAAATCTTTTCATTTGTCAAATTAGTAAATAATTTATTACACCAACTAACGAAATTCTCAAATAGATTAAACACAATGGTTGTATTAATAAATAAGAATTTATCAGTGTGAAATTTTTTATACCACCCAAGTGAAAGTGCAATTTTCAATATGGTAAATTCAGTGATGTCATTTATAAAGTATTTTTTGTATTCAAAATATATTTTCAATATGAAACAAAATTTTCACCGTGATAAGAACATTATTAAAAATAATATACATTTATCGATAAGATAAACGTGAATATTTACATATTGGTAAAAAATTAACAAATAATCTCTATCGGAGCCAATTTTTTTTTCTGTGTAGCTTCCGGGTCCGACCTTCGTGAAAAAATTATATAGAAAATCACAACTGACTAACAAGGGAACCTTTTTAAGTCGAAAATTCGTATCGAGTTTAAACTTTGTATATAGTTAGAGGAGGTCAAGGTAAAGTAAGAAAAAAATTATCACAGCTGCGGTAATACAGTTTAAGGGGGTGATACACCCCTATTAAAATGTGCAAAATAATCATATTTTTCAAATAACTCTAAATCTAATGAAAATTTAAAAAAATCTATAATACAAAAATTTCATGATTTTTTATGCTTTTTCGAATGACTTTAGTCAAAATTCGAAAAAATTAAACCGAATATGATTATTTTGCACATTTTCATAGGGGTGTTTCACCCCCTAAAAACCGTTTTAACGCAGCTAAGATATTTTTTTTCTTACTTATCTTAACCTCTAACTATATACAAAGTTTAAACTCAATACGAATTTTCAACTTCAAAAGGTTCCCTTGTAAGTATATCAATTATACTTTATTATACAACCTAAACTTATTCGAGTCTTGAGATTTCTAAAGTGAAAGTCCGATAAAAATCGGTATAGTAAATTTCGTGACAATAACAAAGAAACAAATAAATAAGATAAAAGTTCTATGAACTAGACTACAAATTGATGTATATAAGTAGGTACTGATTGGTTGCGATCGCGTTCTATTCTTTATATCAATGGTGGCACCATGTGGCAAATCTATAGATACATATAATGTAATATTTCTGCGATACTGTCACATTGGCATCATACGATTTGGCAAAATGGCTTATCATGCAGTAAATGTTGCCTCACAGTGTTGAACACAAATTTGCTGCATTCTTTTTATTATGAATTCATACCGACCGTCCTCTGTTCTCCCATTCTTGGGATGCGACGAACCTTGGGGAGAATATATTGCTTTTGACAGTTCTGCAGTATTAGGAAAATATTGTAGATTTATTTCTGTGAAGGAATACGTCATATTAATTTTCAATCTTATAATAAAAAAAAATATTTTTATCAATAAATAAAAAAACATCTGCCAAGTAAATGCACAGTGCTTCCTCGTGCTATATTCATCAAAGGTAATTAATTATTGAACAATTTAAATAAAAACCCATAAATAAAGTCATTGGTTAACCATTTAATTTTAATATAATTTTTAATAAAAATATTAATTCACACAGAGACAGACAGACACGAAGCAAAAATGTTTTTCTTGACCTTAAACAATTTTTTTTCGCATTTTAAAACAATCACAAAGTTTCTCGTATCTTCGATATTGCGAGGAAGCAATTTAGTTGAAAAATAATAAATAATTTTATAATGAAATATTTTTTTAAATATATTTTAAGATTTAATTAACTCAAGTTTCCTTTTCCATGGCTGGCAAAATCTTTAAGGGGCGTTTAGTGAAGGGGAAACAGATTAAGGGGAAATTAAATGTTTTCTAAGATAATTATCATAATAAGAAAATTTTACTGAACTATTATAAAATTAATGAATTTTTTTGTTAAAAATATAAAAGTTCAGGCACTACCCCAATGTTGAGCAATGTTTAATTAAATGCACTGCATTACAAATATTTGTTGATATTTGATTAATGCCATTACTGAATATTAACTGTTTTACAGAGTGATTTGATGATAATTTTGTTTAAAAAAAGTGGACAAATAATAATCAGGGTTCGGCAGACTATCGAGAAAAGTGTGTTTTTTATGTAAATTGTTTTTATTTTTATGAATTTTGTATCATAGTACTTATCATTTTGTAATCATTAGCAAGTGTCCATCACTAAGTACCCATTACTGGAAAAAAATAACAGATTTTAATAATTAAATTGATTTAATAAAGAGGTACTTGTTTTATTAGTAATATGAGTTCATGAAAATTATAAAAACGAAGCGCATCAATACCCAAGGTATATAAAGACAAGGTAGCCTGGTCAGCTCCTTGACCAATCAGCGATGGAGCGGGAATTGACGTCACCACGAAGAGATTGAATATAAATTACAAAATATTACTTTATTTATTCTTGTTTTCGTATTTTTGATATTTTATCAACACATACCATCAAAGAAGTATAAATTCGACATTGCAAAATCATTAAAAGCTGTCAGAATCACAGAACGTATTGCCAACTTAAGAATAGTAAATATGACGTTTCCCGAGAAGACCAAATTGTCTGAAACAGCTTCTTTATGATTTTCCAATGTCGAATTTGTACTTCTTTGATGGTATGTGTTGATAAAATATAAAAAATACGAAAACAAGAATAAATAAAGTAATTTTTTGTAATTTATATTCAATTATACATTTATGACATTTGAATATCTCTTCGTGGTGACGTCAATTCCCGTGCCATCGCTGATTGGTCAAGGAGCTGACCAGGCTACCTTGTCTTTATATACCTTGATCAATACTCCAAAAAATAGTATACCTTGCTTTTAAAGTGTCTATGGTTGAGCCGGTACCTTCAGTTCACGTTTAAGTATTACATAAAATACGTTCTATTAAAGTAATTCTAGTGGTCGAAAATAAATAGGTTGGCATGCCATATAAATTTCATATTTTATAATTAAAGAACAATTCTTATACGATTATTATCCGTGCATGCAACCATGGTCACATAATTTTCAACTACTTATTTCTTTGTGTAGATATATTTTGCATGTTTTTTTTATCCAGATATTCACTGATTCGTTCATTTGAACATGTATCTTTTTATTCATTCGACCTGAAAAGGTATTTTTTTTAAATACCTAGGGTGAAAATGTTTTAGAGGATTTATTTGAAAATGTAAAATGCATTTTAATTGTTTTAAATTTTATAGTATTATGGAAAAATAAAGTTTATGCTCTACTTTTATTGATTTGTTAATTTATTATTATTTTTTATCAATAAATTGAAATAAAAGTTGGTTGGTATAATTTTATTTGAATCAAAAATTGTTATTTATATTAAATTATTCTTATGAGACTTAAAAATATTTATTATATCTATAACAATATGATTTTCCTTCTTATTTTCTTATTTTCAAGTCGATATTTCTATGAAAATGATATTTGGTGCATGAAATTTTACTAAAAAATTTTGAATTTTAGATTTCGTTAAAATTATGTTTATTAGATAGAAAATGATGTGAAAAGTTGAAATTTTCAAACCGCAGGTGTGTATCTATCTATGTTTTTGAGATATAGCCTTTTAAAGTTTAATTTTTTCAAAATTTTGGAAAAAAATGGTCGTAACTTTTGAACGTGTGGTTGGATTTGATTTTTGTTGGCGGATTTGGAATCAGCGTGTCAAAATCTATATAATGACATGTATAATACATTAAAATTCGACAAAAATTTTTTTGCTGAAAATTGAAATTTTTCCAAAATTTTGACAAAATTTATTTTGTCGAAATTTCAAGTATTATACATGTCATTATATAGATTTTAATACGCTGATTCCAAATCTGTCAACAAAAATAAAATCCGCCCACACGTTCAAAAGTTATGTCCATTTTTCTCAAAAATTTTGAAAAATCACAAAGTTTAAAAGGCCATATCTCGAGAACGTTGATAGATACAGACCTGCGGTTTGAAAATTTCAACTTTTCACATCATTTTCTATAAAATAACCATACTTTTAACGAAATCTAAAATTCAAAATTTTTTAGTCAAATTTCATGCATCAAATTGAAATTCGTCATAGAAATATCAACTTAAAGATAAGAAAATAAAAAAAAATCATATTATATTATTAAATAAACAAAAGTGGGCGATCGTACCTATTCCACCCTCCTAGAGTCGGCGCCTATGGACATAACAATTTATTCTGACATAAGTTTATACGAGCAGGAGATCGTTTTCAACCCTGTTTTCCACGCGCCATGTTTAAAGTAATTTTTTCGTTAAATAAGATCGTTTTCTAAGCAATTAATTAAATATGAAAAAAATAAGGATTATTTCAAACTGTGTCAAAAAGAAATACGTTATAAAATTCGCCGTTCTTCCCTTATACTGTTTTATATCGACGGCCAACAGTATCATATGTGGTGATTTGAATTTGGGATCAATCGTTTGCAAGGTTCACACTGTCAATGTTCTTCTGGGACGGACAGCTATTAAATTTTATTTGGTACTCTGTAGTCTCTCTTCACCTTTAGTATTAGGGCTTACAATTGTCCAGCTTTGACCCTAAATGTAAGGATTTGCAGTTTAAGTTAGGTTTAACATTTGTTGTGACGCATTTTTATTGTTCAATGTAACAATTATACATAGGTGGGCACAGTTAATCGAAAAGTTAACTTCGTTAGTAAAAATGTTAACTTCGTTAATCGTTAAAGCGTTAAAATTCCGAAAATTTAACGGAAGTTAAAGTTAACTGAAATTTTGAAATTTTAACGAAAGTTAAAGGTAAATCGTTAAAAGTTAACCATCCAAAATGTTTGAAGACCTTTTTTTGCTCTTTCGGCAACTTTCTTATGTACTTTGTCATCAAATAACCAATGTAACGGACTAAAGTTAACGGAAGTTAACAAAAGCGTTAACATTTTTTTAGTTAATTTAAAAGTTAATCCGTTAATCATTTTATTAACTTCGTTAATTAACGATTAACGGATTAACGAGTTAATGCTCACCTATGCAATTATGTATATTTTTACTTGTTTTGTTGCATGTTTTACTCTATTTTTAGATAAAAATGAAACCAATTGCGCTATTATATTTATAAAAGCATCATTACTAAGTAATTGGATGCAAATAAGCCATACATATTTAAAGTAATATTGTAAATTATCCTTTCATAGGATAGTTATCTATAGTGGGTAATCAACATTTCATGAAAGGGACATTAATGAAAAAAAATTCATTATTTCTCTATGAGAAATAATTACGAAACTTTCTATATTTATGAAAATGTGAAATCAAATAAGTAGCAATTGAACATAAGGTATTGGCAACAGTCTTGAATGCGTTAAGCCTTTTATTTTGTATATATTTTTTCTCCAGTAATGGACAAAGTAAAACCAGTGGTGAACACTTGCTAATGATTATAAAATAATAATTAGTACAACTACACAAATTAATAAAAAATTATAAAAAAAAACTTTTTTAAAAAACAATTTGCCTATGAAAAACCAACTAAAAAGATGAAAATAAAATCAGGTTAGAAAAAGTTGATTTTGTTCATACTAGAAGAGTTAAAAAAAGTATCTTCTAGTATGAACAAAATCAACTTTTTTTAACTTGATTTTATTTTCATCTTTTTAGTTGGTTTTTCAAAGGCAAATTGTTTTTTAAAAAAGTTTTTTTTATAATTTTTTATTTTTGAGTTTTTAGTTAAACACATACAAAGAACAAAATTCAAAAAAAAATCATGTTAACATACCTCCTGAATCTTTACCAACAAATAATCATTTTTAATTTCATTTTTATATCACGTTAGTACTGATCATTATACAGTTATATTTTTTCTATATATTAATTATCAATAAAACACATCACGTATATTATGGTACATATATTAATATTTATTGATTTGAATAGATTTACTTCTATTTCTATCGTTGTCTAATGTCAATAATAAAAAATATTTTCAACTGACAGTAGTGACAGATGGTATTTTTAAAACATGTAGCTATGGAAATGGGATATTTCGGTTGTAACTTAACTCTCGTTATCACTGTGTTTTCTAATTGTATTGGTATATATATATGATTCGTTGCCACAAACATATAAATAAATAAATAAATAAATAAATTATAAATAAATATCGCGGTGAGTTAAATAAGGCAAATTTAATAATTAATAAAGATCAATATGTATTGATTAAAACATATTTTGTATTAGGGGCTGTACTTGTCTCATTTTTGAAAACTCCTCTAGCTAATATCACGTCATGTTACCTCGGGCGAAAAATTAATAGTAATTCGTATGAATTTCACAATACAAATACAAAAAAAAACTACCTACGCACATTCATGTTGTAAATACAAAATAAAAATTATTCTTTAGGGTAAAATTTGCACATTACGTTATTTTACAAAATTAAAGTGATAAGTAAAGTTACTATTAAAAAAAATTGATGTATCTATGAGTACGTTTACACAGCGCTGTTATTTCGATTTTACTGTAACTTAAGTAGTCAGAGCTGGCCTTAGTAAACCTGGCGCCCTTGGCGAGATTTACGGCAATAAAACCAATAACAGCGCTATGTAAACGTTCTCTATTTGAAGTCATATTTGTATCGATACTGCGGTTCGGACATGACTGACTGAATGCTTTGCTGTATGGTTAGTTTCTCCCACTCTTTCATCTCAGCTGGGTGCGTGAAGGACGTATCTACGTACTCTGCGCATCTAGCTTATAACACGCACTTTTCAATCAGTATTCTGTGAACCTCGGTTGAGAATGTTCTCTGCTCATATGGAAACGCCGGGAGAAACTTCTTGGCACGCCGAGAAAAAAATGTCTCCAAACATAGCGGAACGTTTCCATATAAGTAATGAGGTACTGCAGAGTTCTGAACGCGTTGAGCGCAAAGTATGTTATTTTTTGGATTGGTGGACTACTTTTTGGTAATTCTCTCGAACCTATGTTACTAATAAAACAACTACCTCTTTATTAAGTCAATTTAATTACCAAAATCCGCAAATATAGTTTCTTTTTTAAATTATAGTTTTTTATTTTGTATATATTTTTTCTCAAGTAAAATCAGTAATGAACACTTGCTAATAATTATAAAATAATTAGTACTATTAACAAACGTTATAAAATAAAGAGTAGTAAAATTCAAAACATAAGAAAATACACTATTTTTGATAGTGTGCCGAACCGCGATAATTATTTATCCACTGTTTTTAAACGAAATGATCAATTATCATCAAATCACGCTGTAAGACAGTTAAATGCATATAGATTAATATTCAGTAATGGCAGTAATTAAATATCATCAAATATTTCTAATTCAGTACATTTAAGTGAAAAAAGTTCAACACTGGGGTGTTGTTTAAGACTGGCGCCAGTACTTATTTGGCATTATTATAATAAATAATGTTATTTATTTCATTTGATAAACCGCAAAGTTATTAATTAATTTCAAACGTTACGAATTTTTATTTAAAAAATTTAGTGAAAATAAAAAAAAATGTAAAAATACATGCTTATAACACTTGTGTACCAAAGTTACAAATTGAGGCTTTTGCGGTTTCAGTAAATACTTTCTGAACTCTTTTAAGTGTGATAATTTCTTTTCACATGAATCTATCTGAAATGTAGTAAAGTTAAGTAACAATGAATTGTAATGTTTAAAATAACAATGTATTCTCCGTCCATTAAAAAAAAACTGTTCTAAAATACGGAAACCCCCGTTAGTATAAAGTTTTTGTTCCGTTTCAGTGTAAGAAAGTTGGCAACCCTACCTATGGGTAAATTTATCGTCAGAACAAAACAGACATTTCGTTGGGGTGGAGAATTCAGAGGGCGGCAAATTTTTTTATTTATGTCGATGGTTTTGTTTTAAAATATTACTCTTTCACATATCAAGCTTTCATTTTTATTACAGTATTTATCATTTAGAAGATTATTATCATTGAAATATGGATTCTAAAGCCTTACTTGACTTTTTCATCAATTAGTTTATATAGTATATACACTAACACATATATGAAAGAAATAGTATGAATTAAAATTCCTTTGACACTATGAATTACTAACAAGGGAACCTTTTCAAGTGAAAAATTCGTATCGAGTTTAAACTTTGAATATAGTTAGAGGAGGTCAAGGTAAGTAAGAAAAAAGTTATCTTACCAGCGGTAAAACGGTTTAATGGGGTGAAACACTCCTATAAAAATGTGCAAAATAATCATATATTTGCAAATAACTCTGAAACTAATGAAAATTAAAAAAATCTACATTACAAAATATTCATGATTTTTTATGCTCTTTCAAATAGTCAAAATTCGAAAAAATTAAACCTATGGAATGTGGGTGGGAGGTGGGGGTTAACGGTTTAATTTTTTCGAATTTTGAGTATCGCCATTCGAAAGTGCATAAAAAATCATGGAAATTTTGTATTGTAAATTTTTTGGAATTTTCATTACTTTCAGACTTATTTGCAAATATATTTTGAACATTTTCATAGGGTTGTTTCAAAATAAAGATAATTTACGTTGAGGTATTATGTGCTTACCTAACGTAATTGAAATTAAGTCATTTTATAATAAAAATAAAACATGCATACATTTCCTTCAATTTATTTCTTGAATGCGAACAGTCACGCAACAAAATTAAATACTATATCCCATTCCATGTTTTTAAAAACCCAACAATCAAGTTACTCTGTCTAGTAGTCAGACATTCAATTAGGCAAATTAAAAATAAAGCTCGCATTAAGCATCTTTCACATCAGACGAGTTTAGTTTACGAAAATCACTAGCATTACTTCTTAAAGTCAATTAAAGATATTTGGTTGTTGCAAATTTGCTCCTGAGGCCATAAAAACATAAATAAAAGTTTAAAAAACAATTCTCAAAATTTCAAGAATAGAGTTTTACGTTTTATTTGAGCAGTTTTAATTTGAGGGGTAAAATATTGTTGTACAATGTTAAAAACAACACAATTATCAAGTTTTGAAATTCGACAGGGGGGGGGGGGGGTGATTTCACACTAGAAAATAATTGGTATTGGTATAATGTTAGAAATAACTAGCACAATTTAGTACAACATACAAATTTTTAAATTCAACAAAAGTGGGGCTTACTTCACACAGGTAATAATATGCGATTAATACCCATCATGAAAACAATAATTGGTTTTACAATGCACATTAATTTTTCATAGATCCTGAAGGATTTTTCCTTAATCTAGAGTCAGATTTTGATCCCGTAAAATGCGAGAACTAAGCAAAATACAATAAATTACCTCATAACCTTTTTTGTAGAATATAAAATTCTCTACAAAAAAATCTTAAGAGCGTATATCAAAATATTTTAGTTTAGGCGTCAGAGTTTTTTGAAAATAAAAATAACGAGATATCGCACTTTAAAATAAAATTGAAAATCTAATTATTTTATTTTTGAGGTATTTAACCCATGTTAAGATTAACACAGACAAGTTTCCAGTGAAATTATGTCATAATAAAAACATTCTTTTAAGGCAAACTTTATAAAATGGATGTAAAATAAATAAGATAAATGAAGGATGTTCACACCTGAGCCTTACAAAGGACGATATTTGTCTTGCTTGCCTTTAAAGTAATATACAGAAATTCGATACAAGGTTATTTCACAATACGACACAAGAAAATAATTATATGATTTGTAAATATGTAAAATTTTTACATTAGTTCGATTTAAATCAAGTCACCCTTATTTGAATGTTAAAAAAAATCCACTCTTTTTAGTATATTTTTTTTTCTGTTATCTAAGTTTTCTGACAGATTTCGAATATATTCGTATATATGTATGTATATAGATATTGTAAGGAACATCTCAATTCAATGCAAATGCTTGATAAAAAAGCACACCTCCTCTATATGCAGGTCTATCTTGGGAGAAATATAGATACAGGGTCCTCCAATAGTGCGTCCGGCATTGTTTTACACCCAAACTATTGAAGATAGAGAGTTAGGATAAAAATTTTACTATATATATTGACCCTAAAGAATTTCAGGAAAATATTTTCAACCCCCTAAAACCGCTCCTTGGGGGGTAGTTTGAGGGGTACATACCCGTTTCTCAGTTAAATCAAATATAATGGTATATCAAAAAGTACATATTTGTAAAGATCATAAAAAAATAAGAAACTTTCGTAAAACAAAAATTTTCATACTTTCAATTGTTTAAAAAATATGGCGACTTGTTATCAAATTTTAGGGTTTCACTAAAAGTGCTATAATTCCGTTAAAAATTAATGGAATTTTATTATTTTTTCAAAATTAGAAAGTAGAAATAATGAACTTTGTAAAGATGTAAGACTATTTGTGATTTTGATAGTTTAAAGTGTCATACGCGATATATAAAAAATTCAAAAGTTCAACTAAGGATAATTCGAAATTTTCAAATACAACGGTATATCAATTAATACTTTTTCTTAAAAAGGATATGTAAATAAACAACTTTTGTTAAGAAAATTTAAAATTTAAAATTATAATTTTAAAATTGAAAACTGAAAATTAAAATTTTTAATTTTAATTTTTTTTATCAAAAACTGTTCATTTACATATCTTCTTTAAGAAAAAGTACTAATTGATATACCATTGTATTTAAAATTTTTGAATTATCCCTAATTGAACTTTTCAATTTTTGGTATGTCGAGTATGACACTTTAAACTATTAAAATCTCAAATAATCATACATCTTTACAAAGTTCATTATTTCTACTTTCTAAATTTAAAATAATGATAAAATTCCATAAATATTTAACGAAATTAGAGCACTTTGAGTAAAATTCTAAAATTTGATAACAAGTCGCCATATTTTTTAAACAATTGAAAGTATGAAAATTTTTGTTTTACGAAAGTTTCTTATTTTTTTATGATCTTTACAAATATGTACTTTTTGATATACCATTCCATTTGATTTAACTGAGAAACGGGTATGTACCCCTCAAACTACCCCCCAAGGAGCGGTTTTAGGGGGTTGAAAATATTTTCCTGAAATTCTTTAGGGTCAATATATATAGTAAAATTTTTATCCTAACTCTCTATCTTCAATAGTTTGGGCGTAAAACAATGCCGGACACACTATTGGAGGACCCTGTATATATACTACCGGACTAAACAATATTGTTTAAAATATATATTTCTGATTTTAAGATATATACAGATATATTTTTTGTAATATCGACGATGGAAATTTAAAGCAAAATAAACCTATAGGTATATGTAATTTTCGAGTTTGACGAAAAAACGATATTTTTTTGTGTCAGCATTTTTTTTCATTTTTCTCCTTTGATATTTTTTTGAACTTTATTTAATGAAATAATTTCCATTGTGATACTCATATGTCATGTCTCATTGTCAGAATTTTCTTTCAATTTATTCAAAATGACAGTCGTTTAACTGTAATACAAGTGGAATGTTTTTCATCATAGAGTGGTTGTAGGTATATATGCTTCATACTTTAGACAAGGAAAGATATAGGACTATTAACACATTACCTAGGGTTGTTATCATATCACTTCATCATTCGGATTTAAAAAAAAAAGTTGTTTCAATTTGCTTAATGTTTTAAATTGACTTTAAAAATATTTAAGTGATAATTGATTAACAGAGAAACATATATTTAGAACTTTTATATCTTTGTTATTTAAAGCATATTTGTATATTATAAATTTTCAACTGACGCCTCTGAGATATATCCATAGAAATGACGAAAGTGACGTTAAATTAAAGATGGTCGCCATAAAGTTTTGGTAACACCTTACAATTAGGAAAGACTATGGATACATAACAACCAATGCTAGTCCGTATATAAAAGTGTTACCAACATTTTACGGCGGCCATCTTAATTGGACTGTCAGATTTATTATTTCCATAGATATATCCCCGAGGCGTCAGTTGAAAATTTATAATATACAAATATACTTTAAATTACAATTGAATTTGGTATGTTATGAGAGATGATAGTTCCAAATAGACGTTTCTTTGTTAATCAATTATCACTGAAATACCTTTAAATACAATATATAAAACATTTATTATTAATTTAATGTATAATTCAGAACAATTGATATTTATTTTAAAATCTGTATCATTCAGTCAATGATTCGTGGAGCGATTTTTTGTGGTCCGAAATAGTAACAACGGTAGGTATTGTGTTATTAGTCTATTATCTTTCCTTGTCTAAGGGTAACACATTCATATACGGACTTGTATTGGTTATTATGTATCCATCGTTTTTCCTTATCTAAGCTTCATACATTCGATTGTGTTATAATATTAGTTATATTATTTTATTAATATAAAAAACGGTATGGAGAACCATACATGACTTCCATGTTCTAAAATATTATTTACAATAGTTTTTAATAAAAAACTCATTATTTTAAAACATAAAACAGATTATATTTGTAAAAAAAACGAATCTGACATTTGAATTAAACTGGGCTTGTTTCCATGGCAACATGAATTTATTAGTATTTCAAATTAAAATTTGGAGGGTGGTTTTCACCCCTTCAGTGGCTATTTTGGCAAGTTTATAAATTAAGTGCCCCTTAGATTTGATTGAACTACAAGTGTACCAAGTCTTAAAAAAATTGGTGAGATAATAAATTTAGAATTTAGAATATTTCCGAAACCCATAAGTTTTCTGACGAACATGGAAGTAAAATGTATTATAAAAAATTATCAGCATTATCCACAGAATAGAAGATAATATTTTCTTTATTTTATTTTAATTCGGACACGATTTTTCGTCGGTATTACAATACTCTAATTTCTTTCAGATTTTATAAATTGAGTATATGTATAAATGGTCATTAAAATAAAAATAAAAGAGGTGCTACACTAGTCTAATATAAAAGGAGTGTATTATAAGTAAAAATGGTAGTAAAACTTATTTAGCCAGACAGAATGTTTGTAAAATATAACATAGAAAAGAGTTTTTTTCTTTATGGGTATATCTATTTCTTTGCCTTATCATTTACGTTAGTAAGAGCATACATTTTTATAAAAATTATTACACAGTACATAACACTTTATGTATGACATGGTAAAACATAACATTACATAACATAACGTATATGTAAAAATGACAGACAATAAGCTAGCAGCACATTTTATACATATATTGATATGTATATTCTCATATCGTATCGAAATATGCCACAGAAGGGTCGAATATTTGTGGCCAAACCTAAAGCTCGCTACCAGCTATTTGCGCCAGTCTGCGGCTTTAATAGCGATTTTGCTCTAAGGTTTTCGGCTAACCAATGTTCCTAAGATAATTTTGCTATTGCTTTATTAACAGTCTATGTAAAATTACTTATCGAATGTTTTCTTAACATTTTGTTTTGTCTATATTTGAATATCGATTAGTTAATCCTTAATTTATAATTGGGTGGATGGTGTGTCTACCTTTTTTTGATTGAACATTGTTATTACAGGATTAGAATTTACACGTGGCTTCACTAGAATCAAATGTTTAAAAATATAGAAGGTGCCCTTTGAAAAAAATCTAAATATATAGTGTCCCATTTTAATCTATCACCCCCCTTATTCTTTTTATCTATCAATTAAATCAAAAAAAGATTCAACTAAAAGTTGATTGGTTTTGAAAGGGACCCAAAATGGCGATATTAATTTTTGATTTTTTGGACGTCTTCATTGGCAAATAGAAACAACATTTTTTTTTTCAAATGAGAACCTATATTTTTATTATAATCTCTTATTGTTTGGAAAAAACAAGCACCTTTTGTTTTAAATAATTTTTTGTATGGCTTCATTTTTTTACATTTAACAAAATAATTTTACCGTCAGGAAGTTAGCGCAGATTTGTGAAAAACAACAAATATTTTTAGCTCAAAAAATTGCTCCTTAATTGCTCCTCATGTATATGAAATTGCTCCAACTCTAAAAAAATTTAAACAAAAGTTATTAACTAAACAAAAAACAAAAAAAATGGTATATGGTATTTTTGAAAAACTAATCGTTTTTTGTAATAATTCTTATGGTCAATCAACTGCTCCCTAGTTGCTCCAAATTGCTCTCTACTTAGATTTTCAAAATTATCAATATTTTGAAGTCAAAATTTAAATTTAAATTTATCACTTTAATAAATATGCAATAGGGCAATGTTTTGTATAGGTCAAAAAATTGTTCCTTAATTGCTCCTCATGTATCTGAAATTGCTCCAACTCTAAAAAAATTTAAACAAAAGTTATTAACTATACAAAAATACAAAAAAATCCTAAAATAACATTTTTCAAAAACTAATCGTTTTTCGTAATATTTCTTATGGACAAACAATTGCTCCCAAAATGCTCTCTTAGTTTATTTTTTACTCGAAACCCATCAACTTTATCTTCTAAAGTTAATGGTAGTCGAGTAAAAAAATTGTGAAAATCTAAAATGAAAGTCTTACAAAAAATTATTTAAAACAAAAGCTGCTTGTTTTTTTCCAAACAATAAGATACCAAAATAAAAAATTAAGTTCCCATTTGTAAAAAAAAATAATAACGCCATTTTGGGTCCCCCTCAAATCCAAACAACTTTTATTTTAAAACATTTTTTTATTTAGTTGATAGATAAAAAAATTAGGGAGGGGGATGATAGATTAAAATGGGACACCTTGTAATATAAATAATAATTAACATAAAATGATCAGTTTTAAATTTCAGGTAGGAAAACTAAATTTTTAGTAGGTATAATTGGAAATATACGATTCATCTGCAATCCTAGTCAAAGTAAAATAATAATCAGGTATTTCAAATATGTATGAGGATGATTTCAAGTCTCTGATTAGTGTAGGTTAAAGGGGAAAATATATGAATACACAATACATATACAGGGTTAATCAAAAGTCAGGACCGGGCGAATTATTTGCAAAACTATCAGTTTTAGTTTAAAAAAAATGTTTTTGTTTTTCTTCTACACTGAAAAAATGTTATGTTAATTTTTAACATGAAAAACATGTTAACGGAAGGATGAAATTGATCCTAGAAATTTTTAACACCCGGCATGGTAAAATTTAAAAGAACGTCTACTACAATACAATATACTGTATAGCAGTTTCTATGACGGCGATAGGCCAGATATGAAAAGTAATATAGAAACATAGTAAAATTATAGAGAATGCACGTGAAATTTTCATATGCAAGAAATTAAATTAAAGAATAGCGTATATTACTTTTTCAGAGTAAATAAATTTTAATAGGTACTATGTAAAATTTTACCAGTATGTCATTGTAATTTTTTATTTACTTTATTTAAAATTCTAGCGATTTTTCTGTTAATTTTTAAAAGAATATTCTCTCCGTGTATTTGATTACATAGATATGACCTTTTTCTAGAATCCTTCCCAATATTTATAAACTTTTTATATATTTTTCAAATCCGTACTTAATAATATGTCACAAAACCTGGAACCGCCCAATAAATGAACGAAGATGATTTTCAAAATTGATCATTGAAAAAAAATTTTACATTAATAAAATTAATGTAGCTATTTCAAATGTTGTGTCACATCCCGTTTGTTCGGACCCCCCCCCTAGTCATTTATTACATTAGGTAAGTTTCCCCCTCCCTATTTTAATTATGGACGATAGATTTTTAAATACCTAATTAAGAATTTGTTTTTTAACATTTTTTTATTTTTATGTTACACTCAAGATAAATTATAGAAAAAAGATTGATTAGGTAATAATTATGATATGACTAGCCCTGTATAGTACATTAACATTCAGGAACTGTCCTGATCAGTGCAGAGGTGAATCGTTTTATGAATAGCATTAGGAAAAGGTAAACTAGCTAGTTGATGAGTGTACTTCATGTAAATCTAATTATTTTTCAGAATTATCTCAACTTTGTACTTGTGAACTAACTACGCATCTTTGGTTCATTTTCATCAAACTTTATCTCTGGATTTCGCTATTATATTTTTGTTTGTTTTTCATAATTGTGTTTGGATAAGAGTTCTTTTTAAATATTTCGGACAGAAAATTTTCAATTTTAATATTTCTTAAAGTTTATTTATATAAAAACGGGGTATATACGAAAATATTTTAAACTGATTGTTTAAATTTTAATAAAGGCTCTTTAATTAGTTATTATAATTTCAAAAACATTTAAGTATACATATATAAAGAAAATACCTACATATCTAACTTGAAATTTGTTTTTAATTAAGAGGTTTTAAGAGATTTTCTTCATTTTCAAATCAAAAACGGTATGGAGAACCATACATGACTTCCATGCTCTATAATATCTTTAAAAATAATTTTTATTATAAGTATAAGAAAATTTTCAATTGAGATTTGTCAGAAGTAAATTTTACCTTTGTATTATAAATATTAGTTTTCTAATATAATTAAAATCGGTGCATATTTACATTAGTTATCGTGAACGAAAGATAATTCTACATCCAGACACACACGCACAGCCGCCATGCGGAAATAAACTTTTCTTTACGTTATGAAGTTAGTACAATCAGAATCTGCTCTTATCTTGGACACGATTTTTTAAAGGTATTACAATACGTTCATTTCGTGTATGTGAACTTAGCATATCAAAAATAAACTTGAGTTCTGCTAGCATCCAGCATAGTTCTATAGTTCCTGATAAGTTTTAACAATAGTTCAGTTGATTTTCCCATAAAAAAATTGTTTGAAAAAATGAGATGCTAACTTCGCGTCACGTATTATAGCATCTCAGCGGAATTCAAAAATAAACTTGAGTTCTGCTAGCATCCAGCATAGTTCTATAGTTTCTGATAAGTTTTAACAATAGTTCAGTTGATTTTCCCATAAAAAAAATTGTTTGAAAAAATGAGATGCTAACTTCGCGTAACGTATTATAGCATCTCGGCGGAATTCAAAAATAAACTTGAGTTCTGCTAGCATCCAGCATAGTTCTATAGTTCCTGATAAGTTTTAACAATAGTTCAGTTGATTTTCCCATAAAAAAATTGTTTGAAAAAATGAGATGCTAACTTCGCGTCACGTATTATAGCATCTCAGCGGAATTCAAAAATAAACTTGAGTTCTGCTAGCATCCAGCATAGTTCTATAGTTTCTGATAAGTTTTAACAATAGTTCAGTTGATTTTCCCATAAAAAAAATTGTTTGAAAAAATGAGATGCTAACTTCGCGTAACGTATTATAGCATCTCGGCGGAATTCAAAAATAAACTTGAGTTCTGCTAGCATCCAGCATAGTTCTATAGTTCCTGATAAGTTTTAACAATAGTTCAGTTGATTTTCCCATAAAAAATTTTTTTGAAAAAATGAGATGCTAACTTCGCGTACCGTATTATAGCATCTCAGCGGAATTCAAAAATAAACTTGAATTCTGCTAGCATCCAGCATAGTTCTATAGTTCCTGATAAGTTTTAACAATAGTTCAGTTGATTTTCCCATAAAAAAAATTGTTTGAAAAAATGAGATGCTAACTTCGCGTAACGTATTATAGCATCTCGGCGGAATTCAAAAATAAACTTGAGTTCTGCTAGCATCCAGCATAGTTCTATATTTCCTGATAAGTTTTAACAATAGTTCAGCTGATTTTCCCATAAAAAAAATTGTTTGAAAAAATTAAATGCTAACTTCGCGTAACGTATTATAGCATCTCGGCGGAATTCAAAAATAAACTTGAGTTCTGCTAGCATCCAGAATAGTTCTATAGTTCTTGATAAGTTTTAACAATAGTTCAGTTGATTTTCCCATAAAAAAAATTGTTTGAAAAAATGAGATGCTAACTTCGCGTAACGTATTATAGCATCTCGGCGGAATTCAAAAATAAACTTGAGTTCTGCTAGCATCCAGCATAGTTCTATAGTTCCTGATAAGTTTTAACAATAGTTCAGTTGATTTTCCCATAAAAAATTTTTTTGAAAAAATGAGATGCTAACTTCGCGTACCGTATTATAGCATCTCAGCGGAATTCAAAAATAAACTTGAATTCTGCTAGCATCCAGGATAGTTCTATAGTTCCTGATAAGTTTTAACAATAGTTCAGTTGATTTTCCCATAAAAAAAATTGTTTGAAAAAATGAGATGCTAACTTCGCGTAACGTATTATAGCATCTCGGCGGAATTCAAAAATAAACCTGAGTTCTGCTAGCATCCAGCATAGTTCTATAGTTCCTGATAAGTTTTAACAATAGTTCAGTTGATTTTCCCATAAAAAAAATTGTTTGAAAAAATGAGATGCTCGGCGGAATTCAAAAATAAACTCCAGTAGAACTATGCTGGATGCTTGCAGAACTCAAGTTTATTTTTGAGATGCTAACATTTCATTTCTTCGAACATGGAAGTAAAAATGACTGGACTTTACTGACTTTACTGATATTAGCTCGAAAGATAATTGAGTTTGGGGACCACTGTTGTAATGTATTTAATATATAAATTATAGAAATCTGAGTACATTAATGTGTCTACATATTGCACGTTAGATATTATCTGTATCTTAATTAATAAATGCAAATTTTATTACAAATAAACATGATATGACATTTTCACGGAAAGCCCGTCCAATTCATTTATAAAAATATCAACATATTTTACTTTTATTACTGTTAAGCTCTCCCTTAATTGCGCTCTGAGATATAAATGAAATTTTAAACCTTTTACTGCCTTGATCACGAAATTTCTCGTTTTAAAAACATTTCTTTGAAATGATATACGCGTAAAGACATATATTTTGTATACATTAGCATTTTCAAAGTTACTTAGTACTTGGAGCATTTTTGGTATTAAAAACAATCTTTTAATTACAATAATGTGATATTTATTGTAATATAATGGCGTATTCATAATCAAAAACTAATAACTTTACCACCAATTAAAGTGAGAAATTTAAATTTAAATTTTGACTTCAAAATATTAATAATTTTGACAAACTAAGTAGAGAGCTATTTGGAGCAATTAGGGAGCAATTGATTGACCATAAGAATTATTACAAAAAACGATTTGTTTTTCAAAAAAACCATATAACAATTATTTTTTTTGTTTAGTTAATAACCTTTCTTTAATTTTTTTTAGAGTTGGAGTAAATTTTGAAATTCGATAATAGTTTTATTAGAGCAGTCTTTATTTGAGGGGTAAGATATTTTTTTTTAATTTCAACAAAAGTAGGGCTAGTATAAAATGTATTTTTTGATCTGGGGGGCCAAAAAATTATCTTAGAGCATTAATGTTTTGAGACAATGTTAAGAAAAACTAGCACACTTTTCAAAATTTTGAAATTCGACAAAAAAAGGGGGGGGGGGGGTAATTTTACATTAAGGGGGATAGCTACTGTGACGGAAAAAAATTATCATTTTTTTGTTTTAGATTTTTTTAAAGATTACATATTCATAAATATGTATACAAAAAATTGAGTTAAAATTTTGAAAATTGACGGAGTTACAGTCAATTTAGTGAGACGAGGTAGTACGGCCGGTTATGACATAACAAAAACATTTATCTCGGAATGACATTTTTCGACCTGGTCGACACGATTCCTCGAAGACTAATGAACCGATTTCAATTTTTTTTTTAAATAATTTTCGAAATTGTAGTAGCTAACGTTGCACGTAGCCGATTTTTGAAATTTTGATAATTACTATTTTTAAAACCGCTCTAATTAAAAAAAATAGGTCTTAAAAATGAAAAAAAATTTCAAACGATCGCCATTTTGTGAAAAAATAAAATAAAAAAAAAACGGCTACGTGCAACGATAGCTACATTCATATAGATATTGATAAAAATTTTATTTATTTTTTTCATTTAACCTTTCTCGAAATTTCGAGTCGACCATAGAGAAAAATTTTTTTTTTGGTTTTCACATCGAGGCTCATAACTTTGTAAATATTTAATATTTTTAAATAAAAATTTATATTAAATAAGTTGAATATATACTTAATAAAATGTCCTTTACCTGATTCAAAAATAATTAGTTATATCTCTGAAAAAAATTCCCAAACATTGACATTTTTTTGACCTGTCACAGTGGCTATCCCCCTTAAAAAATAAATTCGTTTTTTTAGTTTTATTAGAGTAGTTTTTATTTTTTTGGTGAATATTTTGGTATAATGCTAGAAATAATTATCAGAATTTAGGACAACTTTAAAAAATTTGAATTTCAATAAAAGGGGGGGGTTGACTTTACACAGGTAATAATATGCGATTAATACCAACCCTGAGAAACAATAATGCACATGCTGTTAATTTATTTTCACCTTTGGTTTTAGCATACACATTAATTTTTCATAGATCCTGAAGGATTTTTCCTTAATCTAGAGTCAGATTTTGATCCCGTAAAATGGCTGTATCACGTTAAAGTTTTAATGGAAGCTCTCATTAATTTTATATAAACTGCAAAAGTTTTTCTTAAGCGTATTACTGTAACCCTACAAAAACTTGAAGCGAATCGAATCTTTCGGCGGGATTTTTTACCCTCATTTTTAACCCTTTGAGTTCCGACTTGTTAAAAAACCAATTCAAACTTTTGCCGTAATTGAATATTTACTTTATTTTATATTATGAAATTAGTATTATTATCAGTTATTTTATAACGGTACTTTAAAAATTATTTTTTTTCATTTCGCTTTAATTTAAAATATACAGCCAGCTATCTTATATTATTAGACGCCACAATTTATATCTGCCCTGGAGCGATCAGGGTAGGCAACATTTATGCTTTTTATTTATTATATAAATAATATTCATTAATAAGAAATACCATCGTAAATTCTAAAAAAAATAAATAATAATATTTCTGTATTAAACAAAATATTTAAATGATTTTATAAATAATAATTTTGCGTAATCGATTAATAATTATATGTAGTTTAATACTCGATAAAGGTATTAGTAAAAAAATTGGCAACGTTAATGAAGTCCATTAATATTATAAAATCGTTTAAAATATACTTGATAGTATTTAGTATTCTGTCTAGTTATGAATTTCGCGTACAAATATGTATAAAAAAACGATTAATATTCCTCCATCATCAAGAAATGAAAGCATATTATTTTTCAACTGAAAGATGCTGAATTTGAACATTATTACTATCTAAAAAAAGACGTAGAAGAAGAAGAACTTAGTTGTTTTTTACTAAAATAAAACTTTCAGATGCTTTGAAAGCACATTTGGTTTTACAAGATTAATTACGTTAGTTTGAAAAATTAATAAACTTTACAACCATAACATCATTTTAAATATCTGCGCAATTTCTCTTTGACTCACTAAATTTTCATTTTTCGCTTCGAGTAAAAATTTTCATTCATAATAAACATCTTAAAATAAACATTTCACAAAGAAAAATTATCGAAACTTTTAATATATTTTATATAAAACAATTTCTTGACTTTTATGCCTACTTCTTTATTTAAATATTAAAATTAATTGTTTATCAAACTTGTCGTCTCTAATTATTTTCTAAAGAACAATAAATAATTGTCTTTGTCTTACGAAAATTACACCACCAGTAAATTACAAAACAATTATAAATGGGGTTCAAGTTAAAGTCTTCTAACTAAATTTGACGCATTACTAAAGAGTGAATATTTCTATACATATTAGGGTGATCCTTATTTATAGGTGGAGGAAATTTTTTTGGATATTTTGAACTCCGTGTCCCCCAAATTTGTTCGTTGTCACGAGACTTGAATTTGTGTTAAATTTGGTCATGATCAACTAACCCCCTCCCGTGCCGACTTAGGGTTGAAAAATTGCTTTAATTTTTTAATTAAACGCAAAAAACCATAAAACTACCCTATTTGGACTTTTTTCAACCCTAAGTCGGCATGGGAAGGGGTTGGTTGACCATGATCAAATTTAACACAAATTCAAGTCTTATGATAACGAACAAATTTGGGGGGTACGGAGTTCAAAATTCGAAAGTTCAAAAATAAGGACCACCAAGACTGGTAATCAGAAAAAAACATACATCTACCCGAGAATAAGTAAGATTTCTACTAACTCAGTCTAAACTTTTTATTTTTTTGTTCGGATTTATAAGATTAAAATTATTCGCAGTTTTTGATTTTTGTGTCTGGGTAAAATTGAAGGACACTCTTGAAGTTAAAGGATTATTTAAGTTTTTATTTAATTACGATCAGAGCAGCCGTTTTATTTTTGTCTATTACCATATAAGTAATCCATACTAATATTATAAATGCAAAAGTGTATCTCTCTGTCTGTCTGTCTGTCTGTCTGTTTGTTACCTTTTCACGGCTAAACCGCTGAATCGATATTGATGAAATTTGGTAGGGAGATAGATAACATCCTGAGAAAGGACATAGGCTACTTCAAATACCAAAAATTCATCCCCTAAAAAATTTAAAGGGGGTGGAAATGTCTGTATGGTTTTTTTTTAATATTTCACCCCCTGTCACATATGAAGGGCTGTTATTATTTTCATTCGATCCGACGAGAAAAATACTACAAGAGTGAGAGGTTTTAGGGGGGAAAACAACCCCCTATCTCCCATAGGAACCGAGATATTTACGATTTTGTATAATGAATGTTAACCAAAACAAATGAAAAAATATATATTTCACCCCTTTTCACATATAAAGGGTTGTCATGAGTTTCATTCGATCTGGCGGGAAAAATACCATGGGGGTGGGGGTTGGAAGGAAAAAAAAACTTATCTTATTTAGGAGCCGAGATATTTAAGATTTTAATATTATAATTGCGAAAGTGGATCTGTCTCTCTGTCTGTTTGCTATTTTTTCACAGCTATACCGCTGAACCGATTTTGATGAAATTTTGTAGGGAGATAGTTTACATCTTGAGAAAGGACATAGGCTACTTCGAATCCTAAAAATTCATTCCCTAAAAAATTGAAAGGGGGTGGAAATGTTTGTGTGGGAAAAAAATTAAATTTGGTTAAAATATTTCACCACCTGTCATATATGAAGGGTGGTAATTATGTTCAATCGATCCGGCGGGAAAAACACTGCGAGGGTGGGGGGTTTAGAGGGAAAAACTATCTCTTAAGGAGCCGAGGTATTTACGATTTTGTATCCATACTTAATATTATAAAAAATGCGAAAGTAGATTTGTCTTTACTGTCTGTTTTTTACTTTTTCACGGCTAAACCGCGGAACCGATCTTAATGAAATTTGGCAGGAAGATAGTTTGCATTCTGTGGAAGGACATACACTACTTTATATCCTGAAAAATGTATTAGATAAAAAAATGGGTGTATAAAATTTGACCTGTTTTATTGATTATTATCATACAAAAATTTGTATTATCTATCTGTATTATTTACCCAACTGAACTATTTTCACTAACCTAAATTGCACGCGAACGAAGTCGCGGGTACCCGCTAGTTATTAATAAATTAATAATATCGTTAGGTACTGAATATACGAAGAAATTTCCTCACTTGTTACACTTATTACTACAGAAGCAATATATACATAGTTTCCCATACACTATGTTAGTTACTAAAACAGCTATCGAATTCAATTACCAAATGAACTCGAGGTGATAAAGTGCAAAACGCAAAACCAGTAATCCCGAGATACACAAAAGTGGTCGATTATTAAACAGATAGAAGTAGACCTGCTAGAGTCGGTGTACGTGCATACGAGGGGTGCGGGATAAAGAGGGGAGAGGGGGTGGGAAGTAACGGTGGAAGGGGGGATCAAGTGTAATGGGATAGAAGGGTGGAACTATACCGGCCCAATGCACAAAACGTTACTAAAGTCTACCGGTATGGAAGTAATATCTCCGGTAACTTGCACATACTAACAGAAAAGAGGTTTACCGATATTTAACACAGATCCGTGCTCATTTTCGCTTGCAAGCTCTACCTGTAAGCGGCATGGAGGGGGAGGTGGAAGGGGCGTCACGGTGGCTTACAGGCGTACCAACTCATCAAACGTTTTTACGCGCTAATCTATTAGGCAAACACCTATAGCGTTAGATGCACATTATCTGGTCATAGTATACCAGTGGACACTCATATGTTTACCGATAAAATTGATATATAGTACCTAAATTATTTCAAACTAGAAACTTCCCACAGTTTCGCCTACATTTGACTTAATTAATTATTTGATATAAACCGTACCTTTCATGTTTTTATATTATATTTTTATTAAAAGGCCTGCTCTGAAAATTTTCAACAAAGAAAGTCCCATAAAAATCAGTTATGTAGTTTTCGAGTCAAGTCAGAATAAATAGAGAGTACAATTTTTAAAAACATTCAAAATGTTATATTACCTGTAAAAGGGCGTATAGACTCATACAAAATTGAGGAAACTAGAATAGATTGAAAATTTTTGACGGTTAATTTGTACATTTTTTACCATACGAACTAAATCCGTCCTATATTTCGAAGTTCTACTGTATTATTACCCACTATTAAAAATACTTTCTTCGCAAGGCAAACTAGCTTACAAAGGAACCTTTTCAAGTCGAAAATTCGTATCGAGTTTAAACTTTGTATAAAGTTAGAGGAGGTCAAGGTAACTAAGAAAAAAAATTTATCATAGCTGCGGTAAAACAGTTTAAGGGGGTGTAACACCCCTATGAAAATATGCAAAATAATCAAATTTTTTCAAATAACTCTGAAACTAATGAAAATTTAAAAAAATCTATAACACAAAATTTTCATCATTTTTTATGCTCTTTCGAATGGCGATAGTTAAAATTCGAAAAAATTAAATCGTTAAACCCCACCTCCCACCCACATTTAATAGGTTTAATTTGACTATCGCCATTCGAAAGAGCATAAAAAATCATGAAAATTTTGTATTATAGATTTTTTTAAATTTTCACTAGTTTCAGAGTTATTTGAAAAAAATATTATTATTTTGCACATTTTCATAGGGATGTTTCACCCCCTTAAACCGTTTTACCGCAGCTAAGATAATTTTTTTCTTACTTATCTTGACCTCCTCTAACTATATACAAAGTTTAAACTCGATACGAATTTTCGACTTGAAAAGGTTCCCTTGTTAGTAATATTTTAAAATAAAATCGATAGGTATCAGTACAGATATAAATTATTTTATTATATATCTACAAATAAATTTTATATCTTACATTTATTCAATGAACAAAAATGTAATTGCGTAGGTACTCGTATAATTCCATTACACGATTTCAGTTTTAGCCACAATATTGTTTAATAAAGAGAGGATTTTCCGAACGAGTAGTTAGTTAGTTTGTCTTTCAATGATTCGGACATTTCATAGACAAGGTATGAGCCTTAGAGTTAATAAAGGTCAAGAACATAATCCTGTTGTTACTAAAGACCAATTTAAGAAGCTCCACATGAAACCGTTTAGATAGTTAGTTGTTGTATATTAATGTTAATTGAGCTATTTAGAAGTCGCAAGAAAGAAACAGTTAATACAATTATTATTATTGGAAGTTCAGCTTTAATTGCAATAAAAATATTTATTATAAAATTTTCAAAAATAAATTGGGGTAGGGTGGTAAAATTAGAAAAAAATGTATAATTATAATTTAACATTTGAAACGGTTCATAACAGAGAAGAAATATCTGCCATGGGTATCATTGGACTTTCTTATACGTAAAACTGAAAGTAAACAGTATAGGTATCATCCTCAAAGTTTTCTATGAATTTTAATTGTTTTAAATAAAAACTTATTATACTATACCGGGTGAGTTTTTTATCTTGAGACCTATATTAATCTGGAAAACTACGGATTTTTACGGAAAATTTTTAGTACAAAAGTTTCAGGATTTGGTGGGGCAAAATCAATGGAGGTAACAATTTTGATCTCGAGTAGAGGTTTTAAGGTCATTTTGGGGTCAACTAATTTTTTTCAAATGGAAACCTATTTATTTTTTTGCAGATTCGTACTTTGCAGAATAAAAGGGACAATTTTTGTCTAAAAAGTTCTTTTAAAAAATTTGAATTTTAAGGTCATTTATTTTTACCTTTTTTACATTAAATAAAATTTTGTTTGCGTCTAAAATTTTTTTAAATAATTATACAAGATGTTTAAAGAAAATAAAGATTAAAAAAATAATTTTGTATAATTTCAGTGTTTTCAACGCAAAAAAAAAATTATTGTAAAAAAAGATAAAAAACATTCAAATTCATTTTTTAATCTGCATTTTTTTTAAATATCTTGTATAATTATTTCAAAATTTTTGAAGTAAAAAAAAATAATTTTTTTTAATGTAAAAAATGAACCTAAAATTGAAGTTATTTTAAAAACTTTTTAGGCAAAAGTTGTTTCTTTTATTCTGCGAAGTACGAATCTGCAAAAAAATAAATGGGTTTACATTTGAAAAAAATTAGTTCACCCCAAAATCTCCACAACAGATCAAAACTGTCACCTCTATTGGTTTTACCCCTCCAAGTCCTGATACTTTTGTACCAAACATTTTCCGTAAAAATCCATAGTTTTCCAGATATTAAGCAGTCTAAAGATAAAAAACTCACCCGCTATATTTAATTTTCAATCAAATTCAAATCAAGAGTAAACCCAAAATTTGTAAATAACTAAAATGAAATGATTCACCATCTGTGAATAAATTGGAGCAGGGTGGTAAAATTATAAAAAAAATGTATGCTATTACTTATTTCCATTTTTTTTTTATTGGTCTAAATTTATTCTCCCCTTCTTAATAAATTCAGTCATATTCGTTAATTATTAACTGTAAAATTAAATAAATTACTTTTGAAAATGTTTCAGTATCACTGGTATAGATTATAATGTCATTCTGTCGGAAAGTTTATATGAAGCAAGTTGTGAGGTAAAAAAAAGAAGAAAAACCCGTCAAAACATAAACGTTGGTTTAATTCATATTAGAGGGTAATTTTTGTAAAAGTTAAACATGGGAGGTTCATAGATTAAAAAAAATACAAAATAAATATTACATGCAATGGAATTACCTTACCACTAAATTAAATATTTTTCAGAAACCACTCATAGTTTTTTTTATTTTTGAGATGAACCAATATTGTTTTAGTATTTTTCAATTAATTTTTATTTACGTTAATAAAGGTTGGTTGATTTAAGGCCACAAAATTATTTTCAATTCAAAGTCTACTGTATAAATAGTATATAATTTTAATAGAAAATATAAAATAACATTTAAAAAACTGTGATTGACTAAAATGTATATCATTTTTAAAAGTACAGTAGCACCTCGCAAAAACGGCATAATAAGGAACGAACTCTCACCGTGCAAAATGCCATTAAGTAAATTTTGCTAACTAGCAAACACTCTCAAGTGAGGTATTAATTTTATGATATTTTCTATGGATTTGCTACGGAATTTAGTGTGACAATTTATTGTAACACAGTTTGTGACTCTGATATTTTAATATCGTTGGTGTTTACATACAACGCATAAAACTTGTCAAAGTCTTCATGAAACTCCAAGATAACCGTCATATATGTTTGATGATCATTTGAGAGTTATTGCTAGCTAGCAAATTTGCTAATTAGGCTTTTTTAGTGCCTCGCGAGTATCTGCTAGCAAAACTACGTACTATGTAAAAAGGGAAATTTACACAATCTTTATTTTTAAATATATATTTAGTACATACATGACTTACAACTGAAAAAGAAAAGCCGGAAATTTAAGAGCGCCGTTAAAGCAATACGCCGTTAAGCGAGTAACCGTTATTGTGAGGTGTTACTGTATAAAACAACGCATATCATTTTGGGTTCTGTATTATTAACCTCTAGAGGGCCGGAAAACCAATATTTTGGTACACCAGAAATTCTTCAATTTTTGTTTTTAGATAAAAGACATCGAAAACGTATATTTGCACTTCCAAATAAATAAAAATCGTTAACACGAGGCAAAGTGGTAGTTATTACCCTATTATATAGGTTGTTTTTGGTTTTACTGTATTTCTGACGTCAGATTTGGATTCAGCGTCGAAAAATACATCGAAAACGTATATTTGTATAATGAAAAAGAGATATGTACTATTTAAAATAATATTTTTTCGAATTTGAAATTTTTAACACAGGCTGTTTCCTTCCGGGCCGGAAAGCCAGTATATTCGATCACGCCGTGATCGACACTTTGCCTATGATCAATCAATGATATAAGATACTCATAGGTGGGCATTAACTCGTTAATCCGTTAATCGTTAATTAACGAAGTTAACAAAATGCTTAACTTTTAAGTTAACTCAAAAAAATGTTAACGCCTTTGTTTACTTCCGTTAACTTTAATCCGTTATAATGGTTGTTTGATGGAAAGTACATAACAAAGTCGAAATAGCTAAAAAAAAAGGTCTACAAACATTTCGAATGGTTAACTTTTTAACGGATTAACTTTAACTTTCCCTAAATTTTCGAATTTTCGGTTAACTACTTCCGTTACATTTTCGGAATTTTAACGCTTTAACGGTTAACGAAGTTAACTTTATTATTAACGGATTAACGATTAACGAAGTTAACTTTTCGATTAACTGTGCCCACCTATGAAGATACTTTTTATACCAGAGCGAAATCTCGGCCCTCTAACGGTTAAAAAATGACTGCAGGCAAAGGCAAGTAAAAGTATATCTACATTAAAAGAAATAAAACGGGCAAGTGCTTGTTGGACACGCACATGATAGGGTTCCGTAGTCATTCTCACTACGATTTATAAAAAAAATAGTTTTTTTACAAAATTTTCGTGACCGAAGGGTTAAAATCAAAAAGTCATTTGGCTTTTATTATTTCATTTTACGAGACCTATCAAATGACACCCCACTCAATGGGGTAAATGAAAAAAATGTGACTTCACTTTTCAATCTATGAAAAGGGGGTCCAAAATATTTTTGACAATGTTCGATATAATTTTCAGTGAAAGTACTATTTAAAAGCTACATTCTGAATTTTTTTCAGATTTTTTGAATTGATAGTTTAGAAAATAGAGGGGGGGGGACGCTCTGACAGCGACATTAAAAAGCAAATATATCGCGACTGAAGGGTTAAAATCAAAATGTTATTTGACGTTTTATATTGCATTTTACGAGACCTATTAAATGACACCCCACCCAATAGGGTAAGTGGGAAAAAAATGTAAGTTCAATTTTCAGTTTATGAAAGGGGACCCAAAATATTTTTGACAATGTTCATTATAATTTTCAGTGAAAGTACTTATAAAAATCCACATTTTTGAATTTTTTCAGATTTTTAGAATTGATAGTTTAGAAAATAGAGGGGGGGGGGACGCTTTTTTAATGACTTTGGAGAGAAAATACATCGTGATCGAAGGGTTAAAATTAAAAAGTTCTATTACATTTTTTGTTGCAATTTAGGAGACCTTTCTAACGACACCCCGCTCAATGGTGTAGGTGAATTTTTTTTTTGAAAACACTTTTCATTTTATGAAAGGGGGGTCTAAAAAATTTTTATTTTCAAAAATCTTATCATTTATGTTTTTGGGTCATCAATCTACGACCGTATACCAAATTTCATGTTATTATCTCAAAATTTTTGAAGACGGACGGACGGACGGACGGACGGACATGGAGAAACTTTAAGGGTTCCTAGTTTTCTACGGAACCCTAAAAATGATATTATTTATAACATATTAAAATCAAGACTTAATATTTAAATTAATTGAAGTAAATCTCGTAACATTGCATATGTTGTTTGACTACCACTGGTTAAAGTTTGTTGTAACGTTTACCATTTTCTGCAAAGTGGGTATCGTTCAAGTAAAGTACGACTTACGTATGTGCACATTGATATTAATATGTGCAATTGTGAAACTACTGTGGAAGCAAATGCTTATTGTAGAGTGTTGTTTTTTTAATGCTGTAATACTGCTCAAATCTACTACGAGTGATGAAAACATTTGCCAAGTAATGTTAACGAGATAGGGGTAACAAAAACACGGTATCGCATATCGGAAAATAATAGAAGTTGTATGCAAAATCAGATAATATGTTGTATCTTTTGTGTAGTTGTAATTATAAAGCTAGTTATTTTTGATTTATAAAGCCTTAGGCGGCTATTATCAAAGAAATGTGATAAAATTTCTTTGATTCAAGAAATATGACAGTGTAATACGCCAACTTTTATAATATTTACCTCCATAATATTTCTTTTATCATAGATAATGACAGTCTCTTATATTTGATCTACGTTTTTTGACGGATAGATCAAAATGGCGACTGAAAAGTGTTTGTGGACGGTTTCGACTACGAAATTACTTATAATTTAATATATGATCAAATCTTTGTCAAAGATCTTTGACATATTTATTTGATAGTGTAATAGCCGCCTTAACATATTAACGCCGGAGTTTTAAGTGTTGATAAACATTCAATTTAGATAAAAACATCTTTATCTAAGAAGCAATTGATCAAAGACAATTTTTGGGGACACGTGTTAAGTGTGTTTATATGAACACGCTCGGCGTTAATGGGTTAAGGATGCTACTGAACTACTATTATAAAATAAAGGGTTATATTTAATTGCACTATATATTAGAGAGTAATCACTTTGTACATTGAACATAAATTTTAATACTTTGCACTTAAAATTTTATAGTACCTACTTTATACACGTGAAAATAAATTTTAATACTTTTTTATTTTTTTTAATGCATAATGCGAATATTTAATCGTTTTAAAATATAGAAAATCACATTAAAATATCAAATATATTTGGGCCAAAGGAAAAAATATTTTTTTTAATAAACATCAGTTTTTAATTACATTTCAAACGGTTCATAACAGAGAAGAAATATCTGTCATTGGTGTCATGGGACTTTCTTATACGTACAACAGAGATTGAAGAGTGTACATGTTTGCTATAGGTATCATGGGTATTTCTTATACGTAAAACTGAGAGTGAACAGTATGCCATCCTTAGAGTTTTCTATGAATTTTAATTATTTAAATTAAAACGTTTTATATTATATATATTTAATTTTCAATCGAATTCAAATCAAGAGTAAACCCAAATTTTGTATAAATAACTAAAATGAAATAATTCACCATGTGTGAACAAAGATAACGAAAAAATAAAATCAATAAATTTAAAATTACGAACGTAGTCCTTTTATGGTGCAAAATTTTATTTTCTGTACAAGTAAAAATTCGAAAAAAGTATAAACTGTGCTCGGTTTATTCTATACTATCTGTCATAAATGAAAAACAATTTGGTGCAAAATTTCCATAGTTTTCTGACAAGAGTTCTGACAGCCCGAATTCCGAATCGATTTCTGATTAGTTGTAATAGCCAAGTCACAATAGGTATCATTAAATATACTAGATGTTATACATAAAACTGAGAGTAAACAGTGTGGGTTATTCTGAAGAATTATTTAAAAAAATTCTTTCTGCCTAAATCATAAATGTTGGAAAAAATGTATGGGTAATAAATTATAGATAGTAACATACTAATATTTTTGTCTTATTTCAAAAATAAATCGAGAATTAAAAAAATTACAAGAGTGAATATCCGTAGGTATCCGGTTTAGTATTTACGTTAAAAAAAATAATGTATAAAATAATATTTCTATAGTTCATATCCCAATCATTCAATTCTATATTTTATTAGTTTGTCAGAAATATTTTTTTAATAAAATTAGAATCACGTACATGTTTCACTGTCAGTATTACGTATAAGAAAGTCCCGTGGCATCCATGGCAGCTTTGTCTGTGTTGTTTATATGTATGTAAATGCCACAGTAAAAAAAGTACGTAGGTATTTCATGTCAATTCAAATACTATTATTTTTTGCGGTAGGTGTATTGACATAATATTATTAGTAAATAAAAATTCAATGTAATGGTACTACATACATATTTGTATATTGTATACCTACATATTTACTTTCTTCACAAAAAGAATATTTCGATAAGACGTAAATGTGATATTTAAAATATTTTTTTCAATTTATTGAAAAAAAAATAACTCAATAGCACTTTTTGTTTGCTTTATTAGTAATTTACACAAAAACTGAAATTAGTTTGTTAATCTTTGAATTAAATGTTTAACTAAAAAAATAAGGTGTTTTTTACCGCTTTGGGCTATTATGAGACAGAATTTTCGGGTCACCATTTAATGAGACTGATTTGTAATTATTTTTTTACAGTAGCAACGCCGAGAGGCACTAAAGAAAATCAAATAAAGGAACATTATGTTCAGAACAAATGAAAAATGCTGTTATACAAGTGCTTGTAGGAGAATTTAGAGAAAAGTTATCTCTCCGGAATTTTTTTTTATTTTTAATTCGATTTCAAATATCTTTACGAATATGTATGTAGGTATACATGTATTTCAAACAACCCATATATGTAAAATAATGTTTTTTTTCTATTTTCTCTAAAATAAACTTAAGGGAGCCAGCCACTGTGACAGATAAATTTTTTTCACAGGTATAACTAATTATTTTAGGACTTGATAGAGGACATTTTATTAACTATATATTCAACTTATTCAATACCAATTTTTATTGAAAAATATTAAAAATTCACAAAGTTATGAGCCTCGATGTGACAACCAAAAAATATATTTTTCTCCATGTTTCCATCGAAATTTCGGATTTTTTTTATCAACGGAGCATTTTATTATTTATTTAATTTTTTCACAACGTGGTGCCGGTTTGAAATTTTTCTTTTTTTCTTAATTCAAGCTTATAAAATACTAAATATCAAAATTTCAAAAATCGGCTACGCACAGACTTAGCTACTAAAAAATAAAATCGGTTCATTAGGCTTTGAAAAAAGTCGTTTCGAGAAAAACATCTTTAAAGTTTTCTAAAGGTCATAACCGACCTTGCTATCTGGGCCCCTATTCTCGAGTTCGTTCGACTTTTTCTCATTCGAGATTACTAAACTGAAACTAAAAGTCACTAATGTAAGTTATTTACTAGAATCTCGATTGTGTAATTACCGTATTCTCGAATCTCAATGCGACTTTTTTTCTCGAAATCTCGAACGAAAAACTCGAATCAACATATTATCGAGTGAGCTCGAGAACAGGGGTCCTGGCCTCATTAAATTAACTCTAACTCAGACTATTATTTTTGAATATGTACACTTTTAAAAAATGTATTAAAAACACGATTTTTTTTTGTCATAGTGACTTTCCCCCTTATGTTATCTGTTAAACTCGACAATTTTCGGAATTTTAACTTATGTAAATATTTTTTTACATACTTTTGAATATGTACACTTTAAAAAATGCAATAAAAAAATCGATTTTTTTCCTGTCACAGTGACTGTCCCCCTTTAAGTTATCTGTTAAGTTATCTCAGACAATTTTCGGAATTTTAATTTAAATATTTTTTTACATATTTTTGAATATGCACTCTTTGAAAAAACGCACGAAAAAAATGTTTGAAGTATTTTTCCCCTTAAGTTATTTGTGTGTAGAAAATTGAATCTACCCGATAACCTATAAAAAAGAACGACAGCTTTCCGCTTTCATTATTAATACCAACATGATAAAAAGTATCAAACAAAAAATACAATATCTTATACAACACGTTATACAAGATAACCTCCTCTGAAATCCAATTTAGCAAGTTTTAAACAAAAGCTTTGATATCACTGATTATAGGTTTAATATATATTGATGAAATACCTTATGAATATTTTATAAAACACGATATACATGTTGAGTGAGCTTTAGTACAACCCTGCTGCGATTTCAGGTTCTTAGAGGTTCGAGAACACTGCTTTAGGTTGGAGTATTTGCTACCCACGCTGTTTTAGAAATTAATAATCTGTAGGGATGGAACTCACAAAGTTCTCTATAAGCCAAGTTAAAATCTCTGTATCTAGATCATTAACCTTACAATATTCAACTTTAAATCAATTATATTGGTTCAATCACGCATTAATAGTCTCCAACATTTTTTTTATTTCAAAAACACTATTTTGGGAAAAAATTTACTGGGCCAATATCAAAAAAAATATTTAGAAAGTAAATCAAACTGTAGTTCATATAATACTACACCCGCGCATTTGTCTGTCAGACCGACAAATAACATTTTTCTTTTACTTTTGTTCAGAGGCTGTAATAAAAGACTATTAGTCACTAATTAAATAAAATATTGTCTATAACTTTGGTGCAGCTCCATGACTCTGGCACCCCCTTTTTTGAAATTCGAATTTTATTATATGCAGTTCGTTTGTGCTTTAACCCTTTAGGAGATATTCAAAAAAATCAAATGGGGGGCCGTAGACATGCGAGCCCCCCCTTTTTCAAAAATTGAAATTTATTATATGTAATTCGTTTGTGCACGTTTGTGTATGAAATCCTTTCGATTGTGCTTTAACCCTTTAGGAGATATTTAAAAAAATAAAATGGGGTGCTGTAGACATGCGAGCCCCCCTTTCTTGAAATTTAAAATTTATTGTATGCAGTTCGTTTGTGCTTCGTTTGTGCACGTTTGTGCAGGAAATCCCGTCGTTTGTGCTTTAACCCTTTAGGTGGTATTCACAAAAATCAAAGTGGGGGCTGTAGACATGGGAGCCCCCCCTTTTTTGAAATTCGAATTTTACTATATGCAGTTCGTTTGTCCTTCGTTTGTGCACGTTTGTGCAGAAATTTTCATCGTTTGTGCTTTAACCCTTTACATGTTATTTATATTTAAAAATACCGAAAACATGTCTCTGGCACCCCCTTTTTTGAAATTTAAATTTTTGAATGTGCAGTTCGTTTCTGCTTCGTTTGTGCACGTTTGTGCAGGAAATCCCGTCGTTTGTGCTTTAACCCTTTAGGTGGTATTCACAAAAATCAAAGGGGGTGCTGTAGACATGCGAGCCCCCCCCTTTTTTGAAATTCGAATTTTATTATATGCAGTTCGTTTGTGCTTCGTTTGTGCACGTTTGTGCAGAAATTTTCATCGTTTGTGCTTTAACCCTTTACATGTTATTTATATTTAAAAATACCGAAAACATGTCTCTGGCACCCCCTTTTTTGAAATTTAAATTTTTGAATGTGCAGTTCCTTTCTGCTTCGTTTGTGCACGTTTGTGCTGAAATTATATTTGTTTATGCTTTAACCCTTTAGGAGCTATTCGTAAAAAAACTGTTAGTGCGTTATAAACATCATTACATTCTCAATATTACCTAGTTTTCGAAAAAAATTATACGTCTTGTGTTTCTTATTTATCTAACTAGAAGCTCTGTTAACGCTTTAACCCTTAATTAAAAATAAATAAATATAATATACTAATAATATGTCTGTCTTTTGCATAAAATAAACGAAGCACAAACGAACTGCATATAATAAAATTCGAATTTCAAAAAGGGGGTGCGAGAGACATGGAGCCCTTTGGTGTATTTGTTTCAACACATCCTTTACTACTAATAAAAATTAATTTTACTAGACTGTCATAAAAAAAAGATAAAAAACAGGCTCAAGAACTTTTGGTCCCAGAGACCGTGCACGGATATATGTGTTATTCTATTTGACGCGAGTATAAAGGTTAAGTTAGGTAATACAGATTTTTGTTATGATAGTCGATAAAACAGGTACAGTTTATATCATGAAAAATGACCGGACTTAGGAATGTAATCACATGTCACTATGCATATGGAGCTTCTTACTCGAAATGTTGCATAGTTTATTTAAAATATAGAGTATTTCTGTGTGCCGCTCTCTTTATACTATAGTCGACCGCTTAAGTTGTAGTGTTAGATGTACGGCGTTCTATTAAATAATGAACTGAATGAGCTCACTGATTCAAGTCAGTAGCGGATAGTCCAATTATTATTTCTAAATTATAATGGTAATCTAACATTCATATATATTCTATAAATGCAGCTGTGTTTGACTATGCCAATGGACTGACGTCAGTTCGGATTTCCTACCCTTACCGCTCCGGTAATTTTTCATGATATAGACAATATTTAGTTTCACATTTGTACGCTAGATGTCTACGTCAAAAAGTATAACCTAACGCGTGTACATATGTCACACACTTTTTTCAGAATACAAAGTAGCCATGTCTTTCTTTAGGATATAAGCTATCTCTTTGCAAATTTTAGTCGTGAAAAAGTAACAAACAAACAAACATATTTTTGTGTGTTAATAATAGTCGTATCTACAAAAAAGAGCGCGGTTAAGAATCAAAATAACCGAGTAATTCAATGCAATTACTTCATTGTTATCTCGGTCTAATTTCCTTTTGTAAACGTCCATGTACATTACAATATAAATGACTATCAACACTATGCATATACCTATGTACAATAATTTTCACTTTGTCACATGTTTTCCGCCTGTAGTCCTGTTTATTTATGTAGCTAAAATCATTCAACATCTATTAGCTTTAGGGTTTATAATACATCAATCAATATTTGAAGAGGTATATTAAATAAATATATCTTAACACCTAAACAGTTCTATTAACGGATATACATTATTATATATACATATAATATTATTAATAATTATAATCAACTCTGTTCAGTAACAAACGTGACTAACTACATAAACTGCACTGTTAATAAATAATATAATCTATCTATATTAATATTATACATTTTAATGCGAAAGTAACTCTGTCTGTTTGTCTGTCTGTTTGTTACCTTTTCACGGTTAAACCGCTGAACTGATCTTGATGAAATTTGCAAGAAGATAAATAATTAAATAGAACGAAATCGTGGGAAACAGTTAATATACTAATACAGTGTTTCTCAACCTTTTAGTATTTGCGACCTAATTTTCAATCACAATTCTCACATTCAGAGCGCAAAATAAATACATTTCAAACATAACAAAATAAATTTGATGGTTAAAGTTAAAAGAAAGTTAAGAAACACTGATTTATAATATATAAAAGTGGTATTCAATTGTTTTTTAAATTGCCAGTTTTCTTGAATAGATTTGTTAAGAATTAATAAGAAAGGAGAGACCACCTAACTAAGAAAATGTATAGAAAGGGATATAATTGTAGAAAATGTGAAGAAGCAGAAGAAACTGTAAAACAAATTCTAATGGATTATAAAGTACTGACTGCTTTGGATAATAAAGCCCACTGAAAATTGTGCGTTTAATCTCTATTCAACAAAAAAAATCTAATTACACAAAATATATTACTTAGACATGAGACCATCTTCAATTGAGATGAAATTAAATACTAAATTGTTTCTAATTCTATATCAGTTATATATATTTATTTTTATTTAAAATAGAGTATTTTAAATTTGGTTTGAATTAGAAAAAAAGCTTGGGTTTAGAATAAAAGAATAAAAAATTTATAGTGTATTTTTTACAGTATTTCTTGGTTTAATTAAATAAAAATTTAGGTCAAGTGCAAAGTATTATTTTTTTAGTGGAAACTATTTAAAGTGATATAATTTGTTCAGTATACTTATTTGTTTAAGGAGGCAGACACAGTTGGGACTTTTTTTTATGACCACGTATTAATTAATAACAAATGTTTTTCCATATGGAAGATATGTATTTACAGAAAATATTATAATTATTTATGGAAAAATATTAAAAATAAGTGGGATACAGCAAATTTGGGAGGGGTCCAAAAAAGGGTTTTGCCGCGATCTCTGTTGCTCGTCACTGAATCATTAGAAATGGAAAAAAAATTGATTATTAGTTAATGACATAATACTCCGGATGGACGAAGGGATTTGAAAAAAATATAATTTTCACAAAATGGCGGATGTTGAAAGTCAAAGTTCTTTATTTGACTAAAATTTCACTCGCATTTTCGGCTATAAAAAAAATAATCGTCAAAAAAATCCTTCGTCCATTCGGAGGACAATTATGTATAAAATAAGTGAGACAAATTTGAAACCGATCGGCAAAGCCGTTCTCAAGTTACAGTGATCACCGACTTCGAAAACATGGTTTCGAGAAAAAGCGCCGCTCTAATACATTAGAGACGGCTCCGTTCAAAGTTATATATCTCCATAAATAACGGTCCGATTTGTCTGAAATTTTTAGAGAATACTTTTGAAATATTCTACTTTGTGAAAATGCAATATTTTTTTTTTCAAAATTCTAACTGGGTCTGCCCCCTTAATGTTGAATAATTAATTTTTCGTGCAGTATATTTGTTATAAGTGAAAACAATTAAATAAAAAGTGTTTATTATTAAAAAAAAAACCTAAATATTTTATCCCCTGCTAAAATAATTAATTCAAAAATCTGAAAATTGGGAATATGTTAAAAAAAAACTTATCAGCTCTCGCAAATTTAAAATAAAATAATCTACATAATACAAATCGAAAAAAAATACTTCTATCTCGTCATACATGACAGTTTTTTGGTATCCACCTAGTATATGATACAATACGAAACGTGCATGTCTATTAATCTAACACATATTCGCTAGAAATGACGTGACATTTACAATGCTGCTCCTAGTTCCATATATAGAAACTAATATTGTGGTTTGTGTGAAATAAATAGATGTAATGTGGCAGCGCCATCTATTCTACTCTGGCAAAGCACGGAATTAAATAAACAAGTGTTATATAATTCCACAACATTAAATTACTGGAGCTATCATTAAATCTAGGCTGTTTTCATTTTTATTGTATACATGTGTAGCTAAATTAAATAATATAATAATTAATGCAAGATCAGTGATTCCCAAAGGGTGTACCGCAGTTATTTTATTTTAATATCATGCGATTAGATTTTTATTAGACTAGGAAATATATCACTTAAACTAAAAATACACCTTAACCACAAAATTTATGTCACTCGACACGTGTTTCGACTTCACAAGAAGTCCTCATCAGGAGCCTAACGATTCCAGACTGGAATCGTTAGGCTCCTGATGAGGACTTCTTGTGAAGTCGAAACACGTGTCGAGTGACATAAATTTTGTGGTTAAGGTGTATTTTTAGTTTAAGTGACTAAGAAACCACAGTTTCTCCGTTTTTCAAGTAGGAAATATATATGTACATACATAGAAAACATTGAAGTCAGTGTTCTCATATGTACTTATCAAATTCAATTGTTATTTTAAGGGGTTATATAGGTACAGTTAGAATTTTCAAAAAAACGATTTTTTTTAATTTCATTTTCGTAATCTACATATATTTAAGTACATACACAGAAAATTTCAAGTCAATCTGGCGATTACTTTCGAAGTTACACGCATATACCGGGTGTCCAAGATAAGCGTGCAATGCATGGGGATATCCTAAACGGTAAGAGATACAGATGTGGTTAAATGAGATGAATTATTTGTAAGAAAGGGGTGAGTATTACAACATCAAAAAATATTAATAATTTTATGTGGTTCAGGCGGTATACAAAAAAAACTGAAAATTCAGAATTTCTTTAAATGACTATAACTTTTTTGGCAAAGTAGATAGGTACTTTTTGTTTACGGTTTCTTAAAGCACTTTTTTGTTTAGAATTGTTTGGTGTATTCAGAATTTTTATATCACTTTTAGTTTCCGAGTTACAAGCCCTAACTTTAGTTTTTCTTATGGGCCGCCAAATTGGCTATATCATATTTGAACGTGTTTTTTACTCTACTTTACAACGATATGTCACATGATATACTTATTATAGAAAATAAGTCGAAGTACTAAATACTGGTGATATTTATAAAGTATTTTATTACAAACATTTAAGTAAGCCATGAAAAACAAAAATTGTTAAACAAAAATCGCAATAACAACAATGAAAATAACAAATGCATATTTAAAAACAATAAACTATTACAAAAAAAAGGTTTTTACTTTTTTTTAATAATAAGTATGACATGTGACATATCATTGTAAAGTAGAGTAAAAAACAAGTTCGAATATGATATAGCCAACTTGGCGGCCCATAAGAAAAACTAAAGTTAGGGCTTGTAACTCGGAAACTAAAAGTGATATAAAAATTCTGAATACACCAAACAATTCTAAACAAAAAAGTGCTTTAAGAAACCGTAAACAAAAAGTACCTATCTACTTTGCCAAAAAAGTTATAGTCATTTAAAGAAATTCTGAATTTTCAGTTTTTTTTGTATACCGCCTGAACCACATAAAATTATTAATATTTTTTGATGTTGTAATACTCACCCCTTTCTTACAAATAATTCATCTCATTTAACCACATCTGTATCTCTTACCGTTTAGGATATCCCCATGCATTGCACGCTTATCTTGGACACCCTGTATGTAAAGACGTCTCAGAGCGTTTGAATGTAGAAGGTCGGAGCGGCAGCGCGTTTTTCTCAAATCCGTGTTTTTAAAGTCGGTGACCACGATTCCTCGGAAACGGCTGAACCGATCTGTCTCAAATTCTAACACAAGTTTCTTAAGTATATTTTTTAGGTTTTTTTTCTCACCGATAAATATTTTTTTTTATAAACAATTTAAGGTCAAAATTTTTGTCAAAAATCGATTTTTTTTGAGAAGCCACCATTTCTTCGATTAAGTACAAGATTATACATTACTTTAACGAAATCCGTTTGGGTTTTTTATTTTAAATAATCCAGTCCAGAGATATCGTGGTCACCGCAAGGCGCCTTTTTTGAGAGGACCTCCTACAGTTGTAGCTGCTTTCGAAATTATTATTTTTACAAATAAAAAATGTTAAAATACAACTAAAAGTTACCATAATATGTGTACAAATTTTTACATTAATAAATTTAAAAGTCTTCTCTTAAAAAAATCTTTTTTGGCCTTATGACTGTATGTAACCCCTTAAGCTGCAATCGATGTTTAAAGTACCTGAGGCAAATAAGGCCCTGGGTGTAATGTAATAAGGCCTATGTAAAAAAAAAACACATTTATTAGTTGGATTGATCTTGGTTCCTATGTACACATAGAAGACAATTATACAAAACTAACTACATGCTAGTCTCTCGCCGCGTTAACTTTTCTGTTAGTTTTTGTTATTTTTTAGATTAATAATAGACCAAAGTTTAATATCAACTTAGCTTTTTTAATATAAATTACTTATTACCCAAAATATAGCATTTTTAATTACGGTAGGCCTTATTTGCCTCCATGAATATTTTCATTGAAAATGATACTATGAAAAATGGCCACAAGTCTCGAATATTGAGATGCCAGATAAATATTTTGAGAAACACTGTAATATATTGTTGTAATGTATGTATATAGAAAATTGTTAAATGTAAAATTAATATTTGTTTTGATTAAATGGCACAAGGTATATTTTTAAATGTCGTTTAAATTGAAAAGAAAAATATTATTTGACAAAACAATTCAGTAATTGATACGATGTATTTTTGCTTAAATTGCATGTGTTAAAAAAACATATGTATGTCCAGTTTAGTAAATTCAATAACAATGGAATTCTTTTTACTGTTATTGTTTTTTCTGAAAGCTTGTTGTTTTATACAAAAAGCAACGGTTTCATCGAACAATAAACAATTCATACAACCTTTATTATTCAGTTTAATGAATTTTCTGTTAGTTATTATACAATGTGCAAATAAAACATAAATTTTAATTTAACAAATGGTTAGAGAAACATTACCTGCTAATTGCACTCAATGGTTGAATTTCATTACTCATTTGAGACCTGATGTGTTTAGTATGCAATATGCATTTTATCATCGCTTATTTATTTTACAGTCTATAGGCAAGAATCTATAAATCGACTAATCTATTCATCTAATTGAGAAAACAATTGTATTTAATATACAGGCTGTATTTTTTAACATGAGAATTCAAATATCTGGAAAACTATATATGTATTTTTACGGAAAATGTTTGGTATGAAAGTTTCAGGATTTGGAGGGGCAAAACCAATGGACGTAACAATTTCGATCTTGAGTGAAGGTTTTAACGTCATTTTGGGGTCAACAAAATTTTGTCAAATGGAAACCTATTTTTTTGCAGATTCGTACAAAAAAAGAGAAATAACTTTTACCTAAAAAGATTTTTAAAAATCTAAAATTTTATGTCATTTATTTTTCCTTTTTTACATTAAAAATTTTGTATAATAATTTCAAAATTTTTGACGCCAAAAAAAATTTTTTTTAAAGTAAGAAAGGAAAAATAAATGACCTTAAAATTAAAGTTTTTTTTTAACTTTTTAGACAAAAATTGTTCCTTTTTCAGCAAAGTACGAATCTGCAAAAAAATAAATAAGTTTCTATTTGAAAAAAAATTAGTTGACCCCAAAATGACCTAAAAATTCCACTCAATTGTTACCTCCATTGGCTTTGCCCCTCCAAATCCTGCAACTTTTGTACCAAACATTTTCCGTAAAAATCCATAGTTTTCTAGATATTACAGTCTCAAGATAAAAAATACACCTGTATATTTTTGAAAGCATATCTCCGGAATTAATAATCGTTTAACAATAAATAAATCATCAACATTAGCCTGTATTGATCTATTTTATAATACCCCCTTCAATCCTAAAATACAGTAGCTCAATAAAAGAATTGTTAAAGTATAGGTAATGAATGAGTTTTTTAATAGCAATTTCAATGTATATTGTAATTTACTCGTAAAACATTCGACTAATATTTTACATAGGATTTTAATAAAGTATAAAAAAATAGAATAAACTAGAAGAAAATAATCTTCCTATTTCTAGTTTAAATTAAATAATAAGTGTCTCTTGACAATTTATCTATAGAAACTACTATACTATAACTTCTAGAATTGTTTGATTTTATATTTTTCTCAATTACTTTCTTGAGACATCAGGGTTCAAGATACAGACTATATTCTTTATTAACACTTTAAGTACCTATAGTTGAATGCACACAGATATTATAAACATTACATTAAAAAAATAAAAAGTCTGTCAACAATTTTCATTTCAATTTTACCTATGAATAAATTAAATAATTTCAAGGTAGAAAACAACCTCCCTAGAACTTTATAAGTTTAAAGATTTATAGTTTATTTATATTTAAATTATGCTAAGGGAGAGTGGGGGCTGCAAAGTTTGACATGGGGGTGAAGAGTCACAAGCTTCGTGACATCACATCTAAAGAATCAAAAAATGTATTTTATTTGAATTCTTAGAGTAAAAATTTGACAAAAATTAATTTGTTAGTTTAAATTAATAAACAAGAAAATTTCATATAAATAAAAATAATATCAAGTCAAGGATAATGAACGAATTTATTTTTCGTTGATTTTGACTCTACTTTGACGTCACATGGGGGGGGGGGGTAAAAAAAGCATGAAATTTGTGTGACGTAATTTATGAAAGACCCCTATGTGATAAAGTGTATGTGTATTTAAGATTTGTGGTTCATTTGTGTTAATATTGATTGAATTTAATACTGTGGAAGAAATATCGTTATTATTACCATATTAATACAACCGCAGCTTATGTACAAGGTTTCTGGTTGGAGTACAAGTAGATAATTAACATTTTACATAAATAGATTCGACAGATGTCTTTGTTCGTAGGCACCTTGTAACGAAAATCAACATCGTCGTCAAATAGCGACCTGCGGTGTACTAGAAATTCCCTTCATCATTCAGACATTAGCGACTCGTTCTACATAGATACTAATTTAAAGGGAATCGCAATTTTTCTACATGTACTATCCCCGATCGATTTTATTCAAAATTGAGGGGTCTGCAGCAACAAGGGGTTATCTCCAGTTTTTATAGTTTGTGGGAAAATAGAAAAAACTGTTTAAAAAATTGAGAATGTATTTAAATCGCCTCTGTCTTCGTCCAATTATTATTTGTCACCGACCACATGTTTTGGCCAAATTCCATTGAGAAATTCGTCAAATTTTATTCTGGAGATAACTCCTTTTTGCCCCAAATAGTTGAAAATTATTTTCTTTTTAAAATAAGGAAGCATTGAATAAGAACAATTTTCAAGAAAATTTGTTAATTTCAAGAAAGAACACAGTAACGAGTGTACTAACTAAATTCTAAGTCCAAAAACAAAGAGTCAGCTCCTGGAGTTAACTCCATATTGACCCAAGCGAATGAAGCAGCTAACTCATTCTAGCGGATACCTTAAAAACTATCAACGTTAGGTAATTCTTAGTTGAATCAAACGAAAGAATGACCCCCCCCCCCCCCCCCAGAAACGGTTGTTAACTCAGTTTGGCCTAAAAATGGAGATAACTCGTTGTTGCTGCAAACCCCTCAATTCATAAACAATTAAACGTATTACCTAACCAACAATTTTTTAAATAAATTTTTCGAGTTATGGAAAAAATATATCTAAAATAAAGCAGATAACGTTTTATGATACATATGTACTAGAAAAGAGGTCATAAAACAAGAATACCTGGACCCCCGGGGTCCGCAGAACTTGCTGGGGATCCGTAAACATGTTTGGTATAAATTAAAGTGTTTTTACATTTCTTTTTACCAGTGATTAATTAGTATCAACGACCATCTTTGTTTTTCTGTCAGGGAGGGGGTCCCTAAAAAAATAGAGGTCCCCATGCTACTTAAGTTTATGAATCGCTGTACTAGAATATAAAAAAATCATATTTTTTTATGATTATTGGTTCCCTATTTATAAGCGCTCAAAGTTCAATATGTGATTTTTACTTTCACTGAAAATAACTTGGCTAAAAAATGGTCGTAAAGGAATAAAAAAAAATTAAAGAAAAACCATATATTATATTTAATCCAAAAATAATATCTTGAAATGAAAGCGGCTGATTTGAAAACTAAAACGTTCAAACTTAAAAAAAAAATTTAAACTATTTTATGACCATTTTTCGCGGAGATGTAGCCATTCAAAAACATCTAAAAAAATTTTAGTAATAATTTCATTTTTAACCTTAATGGTTTGTTTATTTTTTTTTTCGAAAATCGAAGTCCTTTATTTTATACTGCAAGATAAAATATAGATGTATTTTACGCTTTATTAAGTTTTGGTGGAGGTGCAAAGGACATACATACAAAATATCAAATAAAAAATTTCACTGAAATTTAAAATACTATAAAATAACATTTATTTGACGAGTCAACACTGATTTTAGCGGGAATAGAGAGGCACGAGACAAGTATTAGCTCAGAATTGAACGGTGCGGAGGGTAGCAGACAACAAGGTAGTGTAAGCTTGTGATTTTGTCAACAACTAATCAAATTACCTTCCGTAAAGGCCTTGAAACGGCTGTTAACTTATGGAATAATACATAAAGTACGTTAAGATATATTACACATTATATATTATGCGTAGGAACAGTACTGATACAACTACACAGCCGTTGTCAACATTTTTTTACGAAGGGCGGCTAAAAACATCGAAACAATTTATTATATTAGAATTATAAATAATTTTTTTTATAAAACAGACAATTTGGATTATTTATTAAAATAGTACATTAATCACAGATGAAATCCTGGAGCATAGTTACACTGGTGGAAAGTATCTCTCAAACCAAGTAAACCTTGTTTTGTATATAACGAAAACAATATTTTCTTAAGATAAGCAATAATCTCTTAAACTAACTATAGTATTCTTTAACGAAGGAATAACGTAATTGGATTAAGAGTATGTTACTTATATTAAAAAAATATTGTTTTTGTTATATAGGTACAAAACAAGGTTTTCTTGGTAATACAAAATTGATAAAGGGTATAGTAACCTTCCCCTATAGATATTCATTAAAAATGAAAAACAGTGTCATTTCAGAATCGTATAAAAAGTACATTTTTGTAACAATATCGTCTACAGGATCAGTGAAAGTAAATCCTTTATAGAATCAACGATCTAAATCCAAAATCTCCATGAGTTTGTTATTACAACAAGTATGCCATTTTAATGGAAATATATTTCAGCTGCCCTGTCAAGAATAAAATCAATTTTGTCGAGTTTCAATTGAAAAACCTAAATAATATTTTCGTACGCTAAAAAAATAAAAAAGGTATTTCAAGATTGACTAGTTAAATAAATATTTTTGCAGTTGATATGAATTTATTATTTTTGATATTGTATACACAATAAAATGCATACCCTTTGTACTTTGGAAAAATATCTAACTGATAATAATATATGAAAAAAAAGAAAATGAAAAACGAGTTGACGCGAAAACAAGTGTACCGATTTTGATGGGACTTTCACTGTAAAAAAGCCAAATAATGCAGAATTAATTGAGTTTATATGTTAATAAGAAAAATATAAAATTTATATTTTTTTAATGAAAATAACTAATAACTTACATTTTTTAAATGAAGTCATACCAAAATATATTTAATTGCACTATATATTAGATAGTATTCACTTTGTACATCGAACATAAATTTTAATACTTTGCAATTAAAATTTTATAGTATCCATTTTATACAAGTGAAAATAAAATTTAATATTTTTTTATTTTTAATGCATTAAGCGAATATTTACTCGTTTAAAATATAGAAAATAGAAATATATGTAATTTTTAAATCTGACAGGTCTTTTAGGTCAGGTGCAAAGTATTATTATTTTTTAGTGCAAAGTATTTACTTTTAGTGGAAACTATTGATTTAAAGTAATATAATTTGTTTTAAGTTCAATATATTTGTTTAATGTTTAATAATTATTTTTTCTAGCAGTATATTTGTTATAAGTGAAAACGATTAAATAAAATGTATTTATTATTTAAAAAAAAAGTGCATTTAAATACAAGCCATTAAAAAATACCACATAAAGCAATGGTTACAATATCAATTTGTTTATTTAGTAACGATGAGTTCAAGTTTAATTTTGAATACAAATGTAACTTTTCCAAAGAAATGCGGGTACATTTTTTGACCCTCGAATTGTTAAATGAGGTGGTAGAGTAATAGAGTGGCACGCCACATACAACGGATGTGTTGTAGAGTAAGGGGTGAGAAGGGAAAACCGGTAAGGGGAAGGGTGAATTCCAGGGTGGAGGTTGGTCCATACAAGGACCGAATCGATATTGCTTTTGTGATTGACTTTTTTTTAAACTCGCTTTCGAAATATTCACGAATTCGCCTCCAGAGAGTTTGGACGTTTGTATTAAATGAAAACGATAATGAAGATATTGTTTATTTAAATTATATTATACTTTGCAACGTAATAATCACAATAAAAGATTTATATGCATTTTCCTTTATTGTTAAATCTTTTTCTCGTTTATGAGCTTTTCTCTACTTACAGGTAGTATCCCAATGATATATTTGCTTGATTGATGCAATTTAGTGCTTTAGATTGAAGATAAAAATTAGACAAATACAGTACATCATGGGACTCAAAGCAATTATTATTATACGATATAATACAGATTAAAAACAAAAAAACGATACAGAGAACTGGGCTAAAAATTTTACGATAATAGTGTAACTCATTTTTAACCTAATAAACATCAATTTCACAAAAAAAGTATGGTATTTGCATATGAAAATTATTATCTCTGAATATATTAATATTTCTAATTATGTGTTTCTGAAATTAAGTACTTTGACAGTTGATCTAGGTTGGGGGAACTGTGTTTTATAATTTCAATAAAAAAATATTAAATAAGCGACAGTAATTTAACTTTTTATATTACGCACAAGTAGAATTCATTATTAATTTTCATCTTTCATAATAATTACTGCGAAATTAAAATAAAATTCAATAAAATTAGTGTGAGACACCAAGTTGCCCAATAAGTGGAAAAATACCTTTAAACATTTTATAAGAAAATAGCAATACATTTTTTTTTGCAGTACGTTACTGACCTAACCTCCATGTTATTTGCATGTTTTTGATAGACATTCAGCAAATTGTGTGTTAATTAATTAATTGATCTAATTAATCAGAATTAATTGTCTATATCGCAACTACGATCCATACTAATATAATACATGCGAAAGTAACTCGGTTAGTCAGTTTGTTACCATTTCACGTCTAAACCACTGAACCGATCTTGATGAAATTTGGTAGAGAAATTGCTTACATACTGAAAAAGGGCATATGCTACTTTGTATCCCAAAAATAAATTAATACAAATTCTACGCGGATTGCAATAACTATTTTGTACTAAAAAATATAAATTGGAAGTTTTTTCTTAGTGCGTTAATAAATTATCCTATTCTTGGGTCTTTTCAAAAGTCAAAGACGCGTTAAAATCAGTTCAGTAATTTAAGTAATGGTACATACTAGAAAAATTTAAGACCTGTAATTTCTTCTTATTATTATACTTTTTTTATCTATGTATGTTCAGTATAGATTTTATAAAAACTGTACAAAATCAATATGACAAGATATGTCACATTTTCAAATATTTCAGAAGAGAAAAACTGAAGTATTCCGGCTAATAAAAAAATTGGTGAAACAGGAATTGAAAAATGATTAATATTGAATACGTTTCAGACTTTTTCGACATGTATGTATGTCAGTTAAAAAGAGAAAAACGCCGGAAAGTAACATATCTGTTTTTACTATAGAAACAGAGATATATATAATATTATAATATTATGTATAAACCAAATTTAATTGATATTATTATTAAAATAAATATGTTTATTTTGAATTGAAAATATTTTTGTTACATTCTATAATTACAATTTGTAACATATGTGGTATTTTATAAAATAATGGTGACGGCGCAGCACAGTGTAGTAAATAAATATAAATAGTTACATGGAAAATGTCAATACTTATGTACATTATTCCATTATATTATTTTATGTATGTATTTACATATCATACATTACACAGTTTAAATTTAAATCTGTTTTTGTACAGTGAAATTCCACCAAACCGATTACAATTGGCAACTAAAAAATGATATGGTATTTATACGGAAGAATTATATTAACCCTCGGAGCCTCTTTTGGGTCAAGTTGACCCATACACCGACTTTGATCGTGAATAGCGTTCAGGTATTTTAATTTTTCGCGATTTATTTTAAGTATGTTGAATACTTCAAAGGTATTTGTAACACTTATAAATTCATTTACCATGAATCAAAGTATACCTTTGAATTTTGGTAAGTCAAAAGGTTTCGTAGTTGCGGAATTATAGGCGATCAAAAATAAGCAGGGTCAAATTGACCCAGAGTGTACTAGTAGGTTGAAAAAGTAGGTGTGTACTCCGAGTGTTAATAAAATATCAGTACAGTGGTTCATGAACTAAGCGTGTGACAAGGATTGAGGGACAGACAGACAGACAGACACGGAACAAAAAGTGTTTGTCTTGACCTAAAACGGATAAATCCGGTAAAATTTAAAAAATCGGAGAACAAATTTTTTTTCTCGTTTTAAAACGATAACAAAGCTTCTCGTATCTTCGATATTGCGAGGAAGCAAAACTTATTTACAAGGTGTGAGTCAAGCCTTGATAAGGTTAAATTAATTATATTATTAAGCAAAAATGTTGGGTGTGTGAGTAATTTTTACTCATGATCACTCATGAATTGTGTTTTTTACTCACGCTGGTGTTATAATTTAAATTTTAAAATGTATTTAAGGTTGAAATTTTACTAAAAAATTTTGAAATTTAGATTTCGTTAAAATTATGTTTATTTTATAGAAAATGATGTGAAAAGTTGAATTTTTCAAACCGCAGGTCTGTATCTATCAACGTTCTCGAGATATGGTCATTTTAAGTTTGAGTTTTTTTCAAAATTTTTTAGAAAAATGGCCATAACTTTTGAACGTGTGATCGGATTTGATTTTTGTCGATGGATTTGGAATCAGCATGTCAAAATCTATATAATGACACGTATAATACTTTAAAATTCGACAAAAAAATTTTCACTGAAAATTGAAATTTTTCCAAGGGGTATACCTTAAAAAAAAGTCGATTTTCGACCAAAAATTTTTTTTCGAATTTTAATATGTTATACATGTCATTATATAGATTTTGACATGCTGATTTCAAATTCGTCGACAAAAATGAAATCCGAGCACACGTTCAAAAGTTACAGCCATTTTTCTCCAAAATTTTGAAAAATCACAAACGTTAAAAGGCCATATCTCAAAAACGGCGATAGATAGAGACCTGCGGTTTGAAAATTTCGACTTTTCACGTCATTTTCTATAAGATAAACATACTTTTAACGAAATCTAAAATTCAAAATTTTCATAAAAATATCAACTTAAAAATAAGAAGGAACATCATAACTAACAATATAATCAACAATTTATTTAAACATGATACATAAATATATTACAATATCCAATTACGGACGCTCGCGATCCAAGAACTATTATAAAACCATTTAAGTTTGGGAACCGCTGGTCTTGACCAATTTCTTAATAAAACCTAAAATAAGTGAAACTGTCGCTAGATGTTTTTATCACAATTTAACCACCGAACGTGTTCCATAATAGGGGACTTTACTCTATTCGTCATTCCCGTGCCCATGAGTGATGTTTATTGGACCATTTCAAGCGTAAAGATATTAGAAATACGTGATTGCGGAGGTGTAATGTATATGATTGATTTATTTTAATTACTGGCGTATTTATCCGGTAGAAATATGAAAATAAAACCCTTTAAATGTGTATGATTCATTGATCATCAATAGCAAACCACTTCAATAATGGTCATTTCTGTCATATTGAAATAAATCAATGTACGTATGTATTTCTACTTAATTTGACATAGTGCAGTGGTGTATTCAGAAATCTTTCAGAGAGACCCAAATAATAAAGTACAACATGGTAAAAAAATACATTGCTTGCATTTTAAAATTAGGGATACTTTTAATAATTTTCTAAAACCGCGTTTAAACAATGAAATAAATCAAATGAAATAGACCGAAAATCACTTTTCTGAAAGTTCACGAAAAAATTATGTTATAGATAAAAAAAATCACCAAAACTCGTCGTGATTGGTATCTAATTAAAGGGTTTTAAAAGGAGATTTCAAAAATATGAAACACATAAAGGAAAACATATTATAGAACAAAATTTATAATCGATACATTTTTTATTATTACATATACAGTAGGGTCTCTTTTTACGTGGTAAATACGTTCTACAGAAAACCATATATAAAGAATCGCATAAAGAACATTGTTTGCATTGTAAAATTTTAAATCAAATCAATCGATTAAAATTGGGCGATAATTCGCTTAAAAAAAGTGTAAGAAAATCTAAGAAATTAAGAATGTCTAATGACCGGTATCATAAAAGAGCTAGCAAATTTGCTAGCTAGAAAGCAAGCACTCTCAAATGAGGTATCAAACTTATATGACAGTTCTTTTGGAGTTTCATAAAGACTTTGACAAGTTTCGCGCGCGTTTTGTATGTAAACACCAAAGGTATTAAAACAGTGGTGATATTATGAAAATTATCTCGTACAGTCAGAGTCACCTACTGTGTTATAATACGTAAATTCCATAGAAAATTCATAGATAGTAGGTATCACAAAATTAAAATCTCTTTTGACAGTGTTTGCAAGCTAGCAAATTTTGCTAATACCGGACATAAATATTATTTATTTATTTAACTTAATTGAAAAGTAACAATATTTTTTTAAATATGTTTTCATCAGAAATATATTCACTATTTAAAAAATACAACTCGGCACCGTTTGCGAAATCTTGTTAAACGAAGATTTTAATAATAACAAAAAGTTTACATATTTAAATTCCTTGAATTGTCAGCTTTCATTAGATGCCCCACTCGCCGAAACGGGGAAATCCTAAATTTGCATCAAAATTGCACTACGTTACTTCAAATTCGCGTAAAAAGAAACCCTTCTGTATGTAATTATATTTTAATTTATTTTCTGCAAGTTTATAGGATTATAAAGTAAACAGCAAAACAAAAATTAAAAAAGCTTTGTAATCTTTGTCTTTTAAATCATTTTTTTAGATTATATTTTTTCCGGAGAGTTACAAACGTTGTATAAGAAAGTCAATGGTATTTTAAAGCAAAAAATCTTTGATAGCGTCAAGTTTTAACCTTAAATATTTGAAGGTGAAACTGTTTGCTTCCACAAATAACATTAAAGATTTTATCTAAAAAAAGAGCTTGTGGAAAATTAATTAAATTTTAAATTTATATAAAATTGGAAAATATAGATTTCAACATTGCCCTTTTATCTAGGAATATTTTGATAAGAGTATGAAATCAATTTTACCTAAAATTATATTATGCAATCTATTACATTCATTAATATATTTAAAAAATTGATATTAAGTTAATATTTTACTTTCCTTTGAACAAATAGTCATTTCTTTTTATTCCAAAACATATGCATGTTTGTTTTTAATAACGAATAAATAAAAAAAGTCCCGTTAAAAGAATGCAAAAGAATGGAAAAATAAATATTTATACTTGTTTGAATTCTCAAATAAACATCCTATTTATCATGAAAACTTCCGAAAAATAAACTGAAAAATACATTTACAAAAAAAATGTTTAATAATTTGATAAAAAACAATATAATATAAATAATATATTTGTTATGTAATAATGCAGTAAAGGAAAAACATTCTATTGACCAGGAAATGGACGAAAAAGGGCAATTTTTTATTAAACCTTTATATTCTTCCAAGCTTTCATCTAAACAATGGAAGCTAAAAACTTCAAAGGACATTTAACCCATTTGCTAACGTGAGCTTTATTTCAGGAAACGCACAAAAATACGGATTACTTACACTGCATTGTACAACCTGACATTATCAATTTATATAAAAACTAGAACATCCCCGCGGTTTCGTACGCGTGTATTTCAAAATCTGTGAATATCCACTCGATTAACTGCTCTTAAACATGGTATATACAAATATTATATATGTATGTCACATTATATCCCAACCACGCTACAGGTGGGAGTAATTTTGATTTAATTACATCAAAATTACAGCTGCTTTTTACATTTTCATTAGAAAATATCACCATTTTTTTTTAATACGTCCTAATTTAATTAGTTGGTTTAGTTAAAAAATATCAGGTGTAATTTTTATTAGAAAATATAAAAGAAATATACCCTAATTTAAGACTAATTTCAGGGTTTTAAGCTTTCTATCATTCAAAGTTTCATCAAAATCGGTACAGTGATTTTATAATGTTAAAAATAACCCAAATGCCTATAAAATAACATATATAGATTTTTATATAGTAGCAACTCGCAATTTTAATTTAAATGTATGTATATTATCACATATACAGGATGGCCCAAGTAAAACGAAGCGGGCGCGCTTTTGGTCATTTAAAATAAGATTTTGAAAAAAAGCTCGAACACGTCGTTTTTGCTTTCAAGGGGGACATATTTTACTATAAAATTTTTGCAAGAATCTTTTCAACCCTCAGCGCTATGAGCACAACCCTTAAAATTTTAAAAAGCATGATAAGGCAAGTGATACCTCATTTGAAAGGTTTTTTCATTCTCAATACGGTGCTTTTTGCTTTTTTCAAATCTGTTTAGTTTTAGTCAAGATATTTACATTTTAAATTCCATAAATGCAATGTATTTTCTGATCAAAAAACAAACATTTACAACTAAAATTCAAAACAAAGTATGCTTACTATCTAACAATAAGTTCTGGAAACAAATAGTTAAAAAAATACCAACATCCAAAACTTTAATTAATTCAATAAATGTTCAAATTGGATAGTTTTTAATTATTTGATTTTTTTTAAATAAGCCTACTTTGTTTGAAATTTTAGATTTAAATATTTGTTTTTTGATCAGAAAATCATTGCATTTATGGAATTTAAAATGTAAATAACTTGACTAAAACTAAACAGATTTAAAAAAAAGGCACCGTATTGAGAATGAAAAAACCTTTCAAATGAGGTATCATGCTATTTAAAATTTTAAGGGTTGTGCTCATAGCGCTGAGGGTTGAAAAGATTCTTGCAAAAATTTTATAGTAAATGATGTCCCCCTTGAAAGTAAAATCGACGTGTTCGAGCTTTTTTTCAAAATCTTATTTTAAATGACCAAAAGCGCGCACGTTTCGTTTTACTTAGGCCATCCTGTATAGTAGATAGAGGCTCTAAAAAAGCCTTAATTCACTTACCGTCGTTTTTAAATTAACGTCTAGTAGGGTCCGGTCCCAATTACGTCGTTATTGCGAGGTGCTACTGTATCAATATTGCTTTAAAAAAATAAAAAATAAAAAACGTTTTGTAGTATATAACAGTGTGAAACTTGTATTGATAGTTGAAGTAAAAAAAAATGACAATTTATATTGACTGTCTTGTTGAAAATCAAACAAAATTATTCTAGTGTACCTACTTTGGAAATATAAAACAGGATTATTCTAATTTTCTGATCAAATCCTCTGTAATAAGCTTTTCAGAATACTTAATAGCAAAATCCTTAGATGAATATTTACCCTACTTCTGTAAACTTTTATTGACCTTTACAATCTACAAATAACTAATATTTACATACTTGTTTTAACTTTAATTTTATTTGTATACTGTAAAATCGTTCAGTTCAAATATCGCATTAATCGAGGTTGGATGTACTGAAAAAATACCATAGATAAATATTAATATAAATTTATTATGAAACTGTATTTGATCCATTGATTTATGGGGATTGTGATACGTGGAACCATTACTCCTCACCCCAAAATAATAAGTCAGTATTATTTTTTTTGATAATTCCAATAGAAGTTATTTCTCGAAATTACTCCGATATTGAAAGATCAGGTAAGCTCTATACCGATAATAGAATATAAAAGGATTACCTTCCTTGGAAGATTTTTTTATATTACTATAAAAAAAATGTTTCTAAATATTGGACAGTTAATCAAGTTGGAATCGTTAGGTTAAATAAAATCGTTGGTGTAGTAAAGGGTTAATACAAACATGATACTGTATTCCCATGGGTATAATTACGAAGTACATTGGACACAAACCATTGTACTGCTAATAATGTTACATTGAGAGTAAAAAAACGAAAAAACATAAAATTACTGCATGCATGCTCCCAATAGCCAATTTCTCTAATAAACGCGGTAAGTATACGGTATCAAATGCTATATATCGTTACAATGGACAGTGGATTGTACTTCAGTGGTCCTTAACATTTTTCTAGCATTTAAAATGATTTATAAAACAAAAACAATTTATATCGTATTCATTACAAATAAAAAATTGTAAACAGGGTGGCCAGTATTTCTCTGGAACAAATTTTACTGACTTTTCCCGGTTTTCCAGGAGAATTTTTACCGTTTTTCCCTGTGTTTTATGTTTAAAATTTAAATAAAAAACCTAAAAAAAAGTCACATAGATAAAATTTAAATAATTGCGAGAACTTGTGTGATTTTTGCATTTTTATAAAAAATTCCCGTCCAACCAAATTCCTTGACTTTTCCCGGTTTTCCAGAAACTGGCCACCCTGGTAAAAAAGAAGAGTTAAAAAAAGTTTCTTCTAGAATGAAGAAAATCAACTTTTTTTAAAATGCAATATTTAGAAATTTTAAAATGCAACGTATTTTTTTATAATTTTTTACTTTTGAGTTTTTAGTTAAACTTATACAAAGAACAAATTTCAAAAAAGGTCATGTTAACATACCTCCTGAATCTTTACCAACAAATAACCATTTTTAATTTAAAAAGTTAGTAATGATCATTAGAACTATATTTAAAGTTAAGTTAAATAAATTGATATCCCGTGTCATAAAGGAGCTAGTAAGCACTCTCAAATAATGTAACAAATTTATATAACAGTTGTCTTGGAGTTTCATGAAGACTTTGACAAGTTTCGCGCACGCGTTGCATGTAAACACCAACAGTATTAAAACAGTGGTGATATTATGAAAATTATCTCGTACTGTCAGAGTCACAAACATTAAAGTATCACTGCTCTAAATTCAATAGATACTATCACAAAATTAATACCTCATTTGTGAGTCCTTGTTAACTAGCAAATTTTGTTATATGGACCGTTTATGAAACTAGATTTTCAGTAAAAATATGTTCGCAACAGCTGATTTCGATAGTTAACAAATTTTATTTAAGTCAATAATTTCCGAACTTGATATGTCACAAGGGAACCTTTTCAAGTCGAAAATTCGTATCGAGTTTAAACTTTGTATATAGTTAGAGGAGGTCAAGATAAGTAAGAAAAAAATTATCTTAGCTGCTGTAAAACGGTTTAAGGGGGTGAAACACCCCTATGAAAATGTGCAAAATAATCATATTTTTTCAAATAACTCCGAAACTAATGAAAATTTTAAAAATCTATAGAACAAAATTTTCATGATTTTTTATGCTCTTTCGAATGGCGATAGTCAAAATTCGAAAAAATATTATTATTTTGCACATTTTCATAAGGGTGTTTCACCCCCTTAAACCGTTTTACCACAGCTATGATAATTTTTTGTTACTTATCTTGACCTCCTCTAACTATATACAAAATTTAAACATGATACGAATTTTCGACTTGAAAATGTTCTCTTGTCAGTAAAATGAACACATAATTAATTTAATAACAATATAAACCAGATGTACAATAATTGAAGTATGTAACCACATATGTACCTACTGCACGTACAACATACTACATACATGTACGGTGTATATGATTTCTTGGTGCTATATATTTTTCATCATATCAGAGCAACATTTCACCGTTAATCTAGCAGTGGTGAACGAGTAGAACAATTATTATTTGGACAAACGTTCCGCACCATCGACGCTAGTGTCCAATGGGAACGCCCCTCATCCATTCCACGTCGTGAAACCAGTGCTTCTCAAACAATACTAAAATAATATATACTTTTAAATTCAATTATACAAATATAAATTGGTTTACTCACAAAAATTATAAAACAGCAAGTATATTTTTATCATAAACTTAAAAAATCGATATATATATAGGGTACCTATTTGTAAAAATAATATTTATTTATCCTTTTAGAAAAAGGGATGTATAAAAATATATAAATAATTATAATATAAAAATTATTATTTAAAAAAAGAAATAGGTTTCCATTTAAAAAATTAAAGACCTTAAAAACTCCACTCAAAGTCAACATTTTTACCTTCATTGGTTTTCCCCCTTCTAACCCTGAAACTTTTGTACCAAACATTTTCCCTGAAAAACCTTAATTTTCGAGATATTTGCTTGTCTCAATTTTAATAGACCACCCGGTATAATAATAATAAATATCGAGTTAAAAATGTTGGTGAGCTCTGTTTTAGCATTCCTCTCTATAGCAACCCTTCTGTAGTTCCGTTTGTACCGTTTTATCCCGCTATAATACAGAGTGGAAACATACAATACCATGCTAACTTGGACGACAAATCTTCTATTTAAGCGAGCCCCTACATCAAACAAAATTTGTACACACAAAAAATGTTTCACTTCTGCTCATATTTATATGATTGTTCAAACAATTGTTGGGAAATTGTTTGCCCAATCAAACCTGTATTAGCTATTCTGAAGCCAATTTGACTAACTCAAATTTTTATCGATTTTATTTTATACAAATTACAGGCAATTTCATGAGTATTTATTTTATAATTTTTATTTACTTTCCTGTTAATATTACGATGAATTCTTAAACATTCAAAACTTGATCCAAATTTATCATTCATTTTTAAATTCGTCATCGAGTTTGTTATAAACCTTAAGAGAAAATAAAAACTCGGAAAAAATTATTGAGATCTAATAAAATCTTTAATTTCAAATTTTTTCCTAAGATTTATTTTTAAAAACTTCAAAAATAGAATGCATGGAATTGTTTTAGAACTATATTAATTTCATTTTGACTTTTGATAATTCTTAATAACTTTTAAAGTAGTTTATTTTAATTGTTAACTATCGAAAATAAATGTTTTTAATTATTAAATGTCAAAATAAATTTAACAAAGTTGTAAAACAATTCAAAGTATTCTATGTCCTACAATTTGCTAATAAATTATTCGTCGACAAAATTTCAAACTAATGTTAAATTCAGGCCAAGAAAAAAAGTTATTTTCGAGATATTCATAATATTAACAAAATGTAAATTCTAAGTATTTATGAATATAGTAAAAATTACAATGGAGATTGTAGAAGTTACTCAATTATAGTAAATGGTAAAACTGTTAGTATTTTTTGATACAAAATTGAAATTTTTAATCAGTAACTGTAATTTTTATTAAAAAATCGATTCCATTTATCTCCGTGTAGTATAATTATTTACACCATTTTTTAGAAACAAATACTATACATAGAACAGTATATATTAATTTTTAAGTTGTATACAAATGATAGAAGAAAATATTTCAAAAATTTAAAATAATATTTATTTCCTACACCCATATTTATTTAATTTAAATATCTAAAAGAATGATTTCTGTAAAGCTGCTTGAAGTTGTCTACATATATCTACATATCAACATATCAAATACATGTACATGAAGGAAATAAATAATTATGATTTCTCGGAAAAAATAATGAGAGAAAAACAGTTTTACAGTATGTATACAACATTTATATGATATATGTAAGAAATAATGTAAATAAAAATATTATATATTTTATATTCGATGTGACACGTTCACACCTAAAAAAAATTATTCATAATTTGAATGTTTAACATGCATTAAAAAGAACCATAAAAAATGATTATTGTCTACTACCTAAACATTAAGAATAATGATATTTACTTGTATGTAATTAAAAAAAAATTACCCAAAAATCACTATACAAAAAATATAAAGAATTGTATTTAATTCGCATAAGGGATTTAGGGATTTAACTACCGTGTTATGCGAGATATACCTGTATATGTAGATTAAAATGTAAACAACATTTGTTGATTATAAAGTCGTTATATACGATTCATCCTGTATAAAGAGTAACATTATTATTGTGTCAAACCAGTATGTTCTGATAATCACAGCTTATTCTTTTTTTCTGTCGGAACGAAAATAAAATCGAAAATAAGATATATTTCCAAAGTCGAAGATACAAGTGAAATAATAGCGTAGAAATGTTCGACAAAGCTATTTTTAGCTGGTAAATATTTTTTCAAAAAGCTCTATTTTTTTCTTATCCAATACTTAAATACATAGATTTGTTAGATTTTGATTGAAAAATATATAAAAATAGAATAAAATACAATATACCCTAGATAAAAAGGATAAATTTCATTTGATCCAAATTAATCAAATATGAGATAGATATATTTTTATCCATCTTATAATAAATATATTTTTAAAATAAAACAACATGAATACTCAGAAATATCATAAAAAGTAAATAAATAAATAAGTTAAAAAATATACCCAGTATTTGTAATCAGTATGCATTTTAATAAAAGTAGTTAATTTTTTTTTATATGTTTATATATTGAATAAAAAAGACAATTAATTATATTCAAAATTTTCATAAGTAAACAATACATATACTGATCAAAATTACCAAAGATAATACATACATGATACGAATGAACACCACGAAAGCCTATATAGTCACCAGAACACTATACAACCTAATGCAATTAATTCTACTTCAAGCCACTGCAAGATCACAACTGATGAAATTCTTGTTCATACATGTTATATTTTATGTTTAAATTATTTATAATAAATGACGTAACTTTAATCTATTTTATAGAGAACAAATAAAATGCGCACTATTTTATTAAAACTATCTTAACACATTACAATAGCATTTGTAAACAATATTAAACAGTATTTTAGCAATAGTTCAAATAAACTAGCGTTAAGAAAATACTTTTTGTAAATTAAATTAAAGAAATAAAATTACACATTGAAAAAAAAAATACTTGCTCCCTAAAATGACTAAATTAGCAATAACATGTATTAATATAATATTTTTTTATAAAATCAAACTTCTAATTTTTAATTTTTCGGAAATAGATACGTAAAAATATACGTAATAAATTACAGGCAAATATTTCATCATTTTGAAGGGAGCCCAAGTATGTATGTCCCGGTCAAAGGCGAGAATTTATTTGTTGTGTGTAATGCCCATCTCCCCATCTAAATAGTTAAAGCGAATAAAACAAAGGAGGATCGTATAGATCACCCCCCCCCCCCCCAAAAAAAAACAAATATTAAAACAAATTCAATAATACAATAATTTTTATTTTATTGGGGGGGGGGGTAATTGACCCTCCCCCCCCCCCCTTAAAAAAACTTAGGAAAATACAATATACCCTAGATAAAAATCAAAGAATCATTTAATTCAAAATAATTAAAATTGATATGTATTTTTATACATCTTGTCATAAATATTAATAATAAGTAAATACGCAAATACATTTTCAAAATAAAACATAAAAAATACTCGGAAATATCAGAAAAAGTAAATAAATAAAAAAAGATTAAAAACAAAATCAGCATTTTTTAATCAGTATAAAATATTTTAATAAAAGTATTAGTTAATTTTTACATGTAGGTATATAAATGAACGTTTAAATTATATTGCATAAAAAGACAATTAATTATATTCAAAACCGACAAAATTTACCTTCTTAATTAAAGAATACATATACTGATCAAAATTACCAAAGATAATACATACATGAAGCGAATGAACACCACGAAAGACTATATATACACGAACACTATACATGATATGTATGTAACTAAAACTATTTCTACTTCAAGACACTACAAGATTACGACTGATTAAAATCTTGTCTATACATGTTACATTTTATATTCAAATTATTTATTACTAACATAATGACATAACTACTTTATACTTTATATAGTGCATCTAAACTTTTATTTAGTATTAGCACAAAAAATATATTTAGTGAAACATGTTTTATTGTTAGTTATATTTCAAATGTGTAATTATTAATTTTTTTTATTTACATTATCTGGTATTTGAGTTAATATTGCTTTGTATATTGTACTTATATTTATTTTTTACAAATGTAATTGTTTGCTTTCCTGTTAATATTACGATAAATTCGTAAATTCGAAAAAAAAATTTAAGCTTAATCCAAATTGAAACATTAAGAGAAGTTGGAACCCCAAAAAAATATATTTTTTAGTTCTAATAAGATCTATTTTAAAAATTTTAGATCTGATTTTTTTATTTTTTAAAACTGCAAAATAATAATGCATTGAATTTTTTTGGAACTATATTAATTTCATTTTGGCATTTGATAATAATTTTAAAAAATCAGTTACAGTTTATTGTAATTGTTAATTATTGCAAATAAATGTTTCTAATTATTAAATGTCGAAATAAATTTAATAAAGTTGTAAAATAATTCAAATGTCCTGCATTTTTTTTTTAAATTATAACTTCTTTTCGTAACTCAAGAACTAATGTCAATTTAGGCCAAGTTTTAAATTTACAAGAAAACTCGAAATATTAACAAAATATTTTAATATACAGTATTATTTAATTTTTTACATATAGGTATCTAGTGAACGAATAAAATATATTCAATAAAAAGACAATTAATTTAATACAAAACCGAAAAAATTACCTTCATAATTAAAATCAAAACTACCAAAGATGTTGAATACATATATGAAACGAATGAACACCACGAAAGCCAATTTAAGTCACCAGAAAGAACACTATATATTATAATATGATATACCATGTATACCTAATTTGACTACAAGGTCAGTATTGATAAAATTCTTGTTCATACATGTTTAATTTTATGTTTAAAATATTTATTACTAATGATATAACTTTAATCTATTTTAAATACTGCATATTATAAATTTTATTTTAGTATTATAAAAACCATGTAGAGTGGAATATGTTTTATTGTAAATGTTATATTTTAAATATGTATATATTAATATATATAATATATACAATGTACCTATATATTTTGTTTACATTATCTGGCGTTTCAGTGCATATAGGTTTGTATATGATATATTTTATTTTGTAAATATACATTTATATTTTATATTCATATAATAAATAACGTATAATAATATGTACAGTTCTTTCAGTATCAGGGCCTTTATGTAGGTGTATTATATACAAAGAAAAATATTAAATACTGTATGTATGTGGTAAAATTTATAAAATATGTATATGCTATTTTTATGGTGGAGGTGATGGGAAAGGAGGTGTATTATTACTTCCTTTTGCGTCGAAAATATTTTGTGAATATCTTGAGAATTTTTTATTTATTTTTTATTAATATCTACGTACTACAAATCATATAGACAAAGTTGCAAGCAAATTTTTATAGACAATAATATTCTAACATACTATAGTATCTATATATATGAACTAATAATATACATTAAACAAAACTTAAACAACTTAAAATTTCACTCAGATATTCACAAGTACAATACAAGACAGAACGACAACATTTATATCGATTTTTATAGGACAACCAGGTATAGCAATAGCCCTATATGCAAGGGTAGTAATTATTACAATTTACTACCAGACTACTTAAAAAATATAAACGATATAAAATCATTCAAAAATAGTTTAAAAGATTTTTATGTAAGAAATGCATATACAATTATAAGTTGGAATAATTCATATAGGTATATATATTTTTCTTTTTCTCATTTTTGTTAATTATAATGTGTTATTTACCGTAAAGCATAATTGTTTCTTTATTAATTGTATTGTCTAACTAGAATTCTTTTTGTTTTTTCTAATATATACATGGATGTTTATGTGAGTATGTACCTCTTTTTTGTAATTTGACGTATTTCATAATGAAATAAATAAAATATTCTATTCTATTCTATTCTATTCTATTCTATAAAACTTCATGTATTCTGGTCATACCAAGAAGCCAAGAGTATTTTGATATATATTATATTTAATTGGTTTTAAATTGAATAAATTCAAATGCTTGATTTTTTGAGTTTTTTTAATCTTTCACTGTATTTTTTATTTACTTTATTTTCACTGTGTTTTTTTTTCTGTATGATGAGAAATTACAGTTTTTTTTTTAATTTATGATTTTGCTTGTTAGGCTATATTTTATGTAACCATATCTTTAGTAGGTATATTTTTTATTTATGTTTTATTAAAAAATCGTAAATAATTTTATTCAGTTTACATAAAAATGATATATTTTATTTTAATTAAAATTTCGACTTCGTTTGTATTTGCTATGAATTTGAATATTACTCACATTTTTTATTTAAAAGTATGCAGAATTGGGATTAATGAGAAAATCAATTTAAAAAAAACTAACATTTTAATTAATTCTATAAACAATAACCTTTGTTTGTTTGTGTATCAATAAAACAATAGACATAAAAAATATCATCTGTCAATAATTTACGTGTATACTTTTCATTTATTCTGGAACTTTTTAAATTTATTAAAGCCCTGGGCTATCTATATATTAATAGGTAAATATTGAAAACTAGCCTACCGTTTTTTTGTATTTAATTTAAAAAAGGGGGGGGGGGGGGGATTTATATCATTCGAAAAAATCATGTGTTTATATTACTGTTAAAGCTGGTAAAATATTGGTCGAAACTTTAATTTTTTTAATTATGACACATGATTTTAAGTGTGATTGAAATTAAGTTTTTACATTTATTATGGCACTCAACGTGTTAATGCCACATTGGAAGTTAAATAAATAAATGATGCAAATAATCTAACTGTTGAGATCAAATTAAAAAGTGTCAATTTCAAGTGAATCCATGGATTAAATGGACCCTAAAAAACAATAAATTTGTAAATTTACATAACCTGATAGAGGAGAACGGTTGGGCGTTTAGGGGAAAGGGGGGGAATATGTAACAAAGCAGCAAAACGTTTCCTCTAGATAAGTTTAACTCTGTAAATGACAGGCGCTTGTTTTTAAACTAATTATTTTGAGTTTTTTTTTTATTTTGTTTTGAACTTTGCTTAGGTTTTTTTAAATCGACCGTTTTTTACTGTTGTTTATGGTTTTCTTACTTTTTTTAATTCTTCGCGGACTAAATTGTGCTAAATGCGAGTTAATTTGAGAGTTTTACTTGCTCAGAAGCCAAAACAGCTTTGTCATCTAATGATTTTTATCCATAGACTACATGAAGTTAAATGAATGATACAAAAATGTTTTTTTTTAATTTATTATTTTCATATATTATTATTTTCAGGAAAATATCTTCGGTAGTGAAATAAGACAAAATTGAATATAAATATATAAAAGTTTTCTGGATAGTAAAAAAATCAAATTTAGAGACTTGGTGAAAACAGGAATTGAAAAATGATAAATATTGTATATGTACGTTTTTGACTTTTCCGGATTTTTCACATGAAATGTATATCATTTTGCGACATATATACATATATCTACTATGTACCATTTTCTTATATAAGCAATATAATCATTTTGATATTTTTTTAAATTTCACCTGTCTGATCAGAAAACTACTGAACCGATTTTCATTTTACTTTCACTACCTAAGACTTTAAAATTTGATAATAATTGATTTACGGTAACCAGATTATATGTTATAAATATAATAAGTACAACATTTTTGTAATGAAATAATAAATGGATTACAAAGTAACAAAATTTATAGACAACAGTAAAAATAAAAGGGTAATATTTTTTGCACTATATATTAGATACAATTCACTTTGTACATCCAACATAAATTTTAATATTTTGCACTTAAAATTTTATAGCATCCACGTGAACATAAATTTAAATACTTTTTTTAATGCATAAGACGAATATTTAATCGTTTTAAAATATAAAAAATCACAATAAATAAAACAAAAATATGTAATTTTTAAATCTGATAGGTCCAAATTAGGTTGCAATTGACCTTTTTTAATTCAAAGTATTTATTTTTGGTGGAAACTATTTATTTAAAGTGATATAATTTGTTTTAAGTTTGAATATATTAGTTTAATGTTTAATCATAAATTTTTCGTGCAGTATATTTGTTATAAGTGAATACGATTAAATAAAAAGTGTTTCTTATTTAAAAATAGTTTAAATACAAACCTAAAGCACGCACATGATAGGGTTCCTTAGTAATTCTCACTACGATTTATAAATAAAGAGTTATTTCAAAATTTTCGTGACTGAAGGGTTAAAATCAAAAAGTCATTTAACTTTTATTATTGCATTTTAGGAGATCTATCAAATGTTACCCCACTCAATGGGGTAAATGAAAAAAATGTGAGTTCACTTTTCAATCTATGAAAGGGGGGTCCAAAATATTTTTGACAATGTTCGTTCTAATTTTCTGTGAAAGTACTAATGACTTTGGAGAGCAAATACATCGTGATTAAAGCGTTACAATCAAAAGGTTTTGATACATTTTTTGTTGCATTTTAGGAGACCTTTCTAACGACACCCCACTCAATGGGGTAGGTGAATTTTTTTTTAAAACACTTCATTTTATGGAAAGGGGAGCTAAAAAAATTTGTTTTCAAAAATCTTATCATTTCTGTTTTCGGGTCATCAATATACCATATACCAAATTTCATCTTATGTCAAAATTTTTCAAGACGGACGGACGGACATAGAGAAACTATAAGGGTTCCTAGTTTTCTACGGAACCCTAATAAACGCAGATAAGTTCTAGTTGTAATAAATATATTTATTCTATATGTGAATAATGTACATAACAGCGAGTTAAATTCGCGTGGAGTTGTACCTACATATATATACGATTTAAAATATAGTATTTTGTCATATGTGTCGTCGTATTTTTCCTCGGCACTGACAATATACCAAATCCGGTTTTCCTTAATAACAAATTCCCAAGTGCAGGACTTCCGAAAAAGATTTATTTAAAATTGAGACGGATTTTTAGATTCAGAAACAGGATACCTGTAACTGGAATACTAAAATCCAATAATAGTATCGGATTTCGCCTACTGACAGCTCGCAATATGTAACCCTAGCACACAAACACAAATTTACTCTACCTAATATATGTATCTATATAGTATATGTAGATACTGGGTGCAAAACATAACGACGCTACATAACGAAATCAGATACATGAAAATAATAATTAGTTCCTTGATAATGTATTTACGTTCATTATCCGAAGTTGCGGCACTTGCTTCAGAGTTACGTCTCTATAACGGTTTCCATCATATAAAATAAACGAACATTTTTGATACGTCTGAAACTAAATGTGGCGTAACTTTTGGGTGTGATTGTACATTTATAAATATAAAAACAAAAGAAAGGTTATGATTTTGGCAGTATGTATATATGTAGGTATGTTTATCAATTTCCTCGCATAGATTATTTACACTTAGGGACTCGCGCCTTGATTTGTAACATAATACTCGCTACCGGGTGCGTTTAATATCAAATTTATTTCAAAACTGCTGAATAGAAGTGCACATTTACTTTCTTATAAGGATAATTTCTCAATAAAGAAAGACAATATTCAATCATATACTAATATTTATTGTTTTTACTTAATCAAACAGTCATTACAGAAATAAAAGGAATTTTTCCATACTTTTATGACAAGATTTAGAGTAATTGTTGAAATTTCTGTAATTACTTATTTTAAACAAAATCTTCTATATTTTCTTACACTACTATAATGTACTTATATGAGTTAACAACGAGAGATCAATCATTATAAAAAAAAAAACAACTTTGAAAATTAACAAAATTAAAATATCTTCTTTGGGATAAAATCACATCTCAGTCGCTTTCTGTATCAAATTTAGTTATGACAATTTGAACAAACTGACAACTATGACCGTCATCTGCCGTGCTATTCTATCGTTGAAAGATACTAAAAGCGGCAATGTCGCACACTTCAAACTTTAAAAGATTTTAACCAAAAAAGGACTGGGTCCGTTAGACCAATTAGCGAGTCCCTAAGTGTTAAATTACTTGACCGAACTAAAAATCGTCTTGATTTTTTTTATTCGAAATGTAAAAAAAAATTAAATTAAAACCTATCTTTATGGGTATCAAATTAAAAGGGTTTTAAAGACAATTTCAAAAATATATAAAATGTAGTAAAAAGTATGTTTCACAAAATGCAAGAAATTAATTTAAAAACGAGCCACAATGTTTTTTACATGGGTAAAACATATACTTGGGCCCAGAAATCCTTGTTTTATATATAACGAAAACAATTGTTTCTCTTTCAAACAATATTGTCAGACGAAAACAATAATATAGAATTAAATAATAATCTTGGCCCAAATCAATGTAGTTGATATATTTAAGTATAGTCGAGTTTAAGTTTTTTTTTTTTAAACAAAGGATGCGGAATTATTTTTATTGAATAATGTTAGTATGGACTAATTTAATTTTGACATTTGTTAATTAGTAAACTGTTACAAAAAAGTAATCTACGCCACTGATATGTTATAAGTACTTATGAAAAATATCATGAAAAAGTTTTGAAGATAAATTTCGATATTAGTTTCGCAGTCGTTAGTTCACTTCTACCGATTTACATTGTCAATATTTATAGACATCATGATTAATTATATTTTTTTCAACCCTGACATGACGGGGCTTTCATTTCATAAAGCATTTATTTTTTGTACATATAATTTTATCATCAATCATAACATTACAAGACATATTGTACTAAGAAAAGTAATTATTGATTTAAATTTCTTGAGATTGCTTGTTTTATTCCAATATGTCATTTACATGTCAAAAATGCCAAAACTTATGATAAAACTACCACAAACTACGTATATAAATAGGGGAAACATGTCTAATACATCAGCTATTTTCAAAACTTTACTAAGGTACTAGCACCAATCTTGAACGCTTTAAGAGCAAAGTATACATACTGTTTTTGAGATTGATGGGCTATTTTTTTGTAATTATTACGAACTCATTACAAATAAAACAAGTACCTCTTTATATAACACTATTCAACAAAAAAAATACTTTTATAATATAACAGAGATCTGAATAGAAAATTTAGGAGGCTTTTGGCATGCCAAAACCGGATTTGTTGCCCAATTGGTTTCATCACGTCAGGGTTTTGAGATATTCTAACCTAAAAGTCCCAAAAATGACTATATTGGTAATGTTAAAGATTTTATTATCAAGTAGGTAATTTTTTTCTAAAGTTTTCGGTCACAGTAACAAATAGTATTATCTTTCCTTTTTAAAATGAGTTATAACTTTTTACTGTACGATTTTTTTAACCGAGATGTACTAGTTTGAAGATATGATATTTTTGTTAATAGAGTGTGGTATAGTAGATACAATGAACTTTATTACATATATCTTCAATGTAGTATATTTTGGTAAAGAAAAATCGCATAGTAAAATGTAAGAAATCATTTTAAAGAGAAAAGATAGTACTATTCGAAATCATGAAAGAATCGTCATTTTTGAGACTTTTAGGTTCGGATATCTAAAAAACCTAACGTCGTGGAATCATTTGGGCAACGAATTCGGTTTCGGCATGACAAATACCTTCTAAATCACCTTTTCAAATTTCTGTGAATTTTTTTTTGTAGCTTAGTGTATTCAATTTAATTAACAAAATCTGCAAATATAATTTGTTTTATCATAGCCGTTTATTTTGTATATTTTTTTCTCCAGTAATAAATACCCAGTGATGAACATTTGCTAAATAGTACTATACACAAACGTTACAAAATAAAGAGTCGTAAAATTATAAACAATGTAAAGCATTTACATAAAAAAATTGATAGTTTGCCGAGCCGTGATAATTATTTGTCCACTATTTTTTATTAGAAATATATGAACAATATTTCTAATTCAGTACATTTAATTTAAAAATGTTTACCACTGGGGTATTGTTCAATACTTATAACGTATTTTATCGAAAAACCTTTTAACGTTTTTATAAAATATATATAAACGTCTTTTGAAAGAAAACTGTTAGGTAGCACTGTTGTATAGACATATAAAATGTTCGTAGTTGGGCAAATTTACAGTGCAACGTGAGTAATGAAGTTGTTATATGTATATGACAATATGAAATATTTAATCAAAAAGGTAATACGACATTTATTATTCTGTTGTCATTACACGCATAAAATTACTAATTATAGTTATGTTACGCGTACAGGGCAAGAAAAATACATCTCGATACAAAATTATTACATTCATACCTTCACAAAGTATGGACTTAATTAAATTTTGATACCAATAACGATTTTTTAATGAAATTTTATTACAAAATAAATTTAATTATAAAGTATGTAATTTGGGGTTAAATATAATTATTAAAATTTTGTTGGGGTGATTAATTTTTAGTAGAAAAATATTTATACCTGGTTTTATACTACCATATAATCATTAATAAAGTACTTTACCTTAATTACTTATTTTATATTATAGGTCTGCGTCTCTTTTTTACTTCCATGTTCGAAGAAATGAAAGTATTGAAATACCGTCGAAAAATCATATCCGAGATAAGAGCAGATTCAGATTGTACTACCTTCAAAACGTAAAGAAAAGTTGATTTTCTTCCGTTCACGATAACAACTGTAAATATGCACTGATTTGAATTATTTTTGGGAAAAAAGGTTTGTCACAGTGAGTACTCCAGACCTATTAATTTTGGTGCTAATCGGATTAAGGGTTTCGGAAATATTCGAAATTCTGTACCTATTATCGTCTAAAAAGTGAGTATTATTTCACCAATTTTGATAAGATTTGGTACACTTGTAGTTTAATCCAATCAAAGGGGCACTTAAACCACCATACTAATAAATTCATGCTGCCATGGAAACAAGTGCAGTTAAATTCAAATCTGAGAATAGCTACTCTACAAAAATGTGTATTATACAACTAATATTTATAAAAAATACAAAGGTGAGTTTTATATTAAAAAATCATTGTTAAATATGTTATAGAACACGGAAGAAGTCATGTATGTTTCTCCATACCGTTTTTTATTCTACGAATATTCATCGTAATATAAAAATTCTGAGTTCAAAGATTTAAAAAAAAAAACCTAATTAAATAAAAGGGGGATACGAAACAAATCAAATATATATACATATGTATAATGTATATATAAACGTACAGATGTATAAATAACTTCTATATATAAATAGACTTTAAAATATGTTGTTCGTTTCAAGTCGACTTTTGTTGCAGTTCAAATACTACGAGAAATATCTAAAAATATATCATTATTTTCAGAACCTAATATAAAAATATTTCGACGGCATTCTTAATAAATGATGTGTAATGTAAATTTATAATTGGAACAATCTGTGCATAGTAAATAGGAGAACATTGTATTCTATATATTTTTTTATTCGTAACAGAAATTGTCGTTTGGTGCTAGGCCTTTTACGACAGCTCTTCGTGTTGTGTTTGTATTCTATTATAATAGTTTTTCGATGATATTGTTCATACTTATTGTTAGTTACAACGGCCGCGTGCTGAATATAATGTATACGCGGGCCGCAGTTGGCCCAAATGCCAGATCAATTTTATTTATTAAAAATTAATCGTTCAGACACCAAAGTGATTTAAATCTTCAAAAATTATACTCAATAAATTTTTGAATAAAAAACTCATTTGTATCAAAAGGGGACAGGTACATTTGCTAGAGCCAAAAGTTCAAATATATTTTAGTCTACTAGCTTTTAGACTGTAATAATATGTCATAATAAATTTTAGTTATATTTAAATGAGATAAAATTCATGGTTAGCAGAAATGTACTATCCCCAAAAGTTTTCGGGTTAATAACTTTGGCAACTGATCATCGCGTTTTATTTATTTAATAAAATATTACATATCATACCATTAGAAAAATTGTCAAGAAACAGAAGAAAAACAAGTTAAAAAATTATTATAATTAAAAAAAAATTGGTAACTCACCGAAATCATCCGCAGCGGTTGTAGGCAAAAGAATGTTGACAACCACTGTAAATATAATCACTAGAAATGCCGGCGTATGTATGTGGAAGCTAAAAAATGTGTCCCTTAGCCATTCGGAAATGCCCTTTTTACACTTTGTGCACTTATTCGCTTTGTATGCACACGTAGAACGAAGACACTGCTCATGGTATACATCACTAATGAAATCTTCACTGTCACTTTTGTGATTTAAAACACTTGCTTGGGTCAGGATCGGAGACATTTTGCCTGCAAAAAAAAAGAAACCAATATTATTTACGATACGTCATCTAGTCTAAATTTACACCCTCCCCCCTCTCATTCAATAGTTGATTTCATAGAAAACTTAAATAAAATTTATAAAAATTTTAATTTCAGTTTGTTTTCTAGTAAGTTCGGATTCAAAGGACCCCGCAGAATCCTTATGGGAAAGGGGTTTCGGTCAAACTCTTTGAAACTTTGGATTATAATAGTCCTTGATGAGTAGATTAAAAGTGTCAATGGGCACTAAGTACTAAAAACTGAAACTTTTAAGATATAGCTCTCTAAAGTTGGGGATCATGCTCGCCTTTAATTTACAATAAAAAAATGCGTAGAAACTTAATTTTCGCACAATTATTTGTGTGTGTTCCCAAAGACTTATATAATCGATTGTCACCATAAAAAAGTAAACTTTTAAATTCTTTAACCAATGGCAGTACTTAATTCTTATCATTATGTTTTTTTTATTATAAACCAATTTTTTATTATAAAACAATTGGATTTGTTTATAATTAAAAAAACGTAACAATAAGATTTAAGTGTTGTCATTTCTCAATGAATTGAAAAGTTGACTTTTTTATGGTGGCTATCGATTATAGATATCTTTGGGAACACATACAAAAAGTTGAGCGAAAAGTAAGGTTCTACAATATTTTTTATTGTAAATTAAAGGCGAGCATGATCCCCAATTTTAGAGGGCTACATCTTAAAAGTTTGAGTTTTTAGGACTTAGTGCCCATTGACACTTTTGATCTACTCATCAATGACTATCATAATCCAAAGTTTCAAAGAGTTTGACCGAAACCCCTTTCCCATAAGGATTCTGCGGGATCCTTTATCAAAATAAAAATCAGTAGGTGAGGACTCCAGACCTATTGATTTTTGGTACTAATAAAATTAGAGGTTTTGGAAAAATAATAGTTCAATCGAACCTTTTACGTGCCTAACCAAACATTGAAGGGGTGAAAACCACTCTAAAAATTTTAATTTTAAATATTAATAAATACATGTACTAATTCATGTTATCTTGGTTGACATTTTTTTTGGAGAATTTTTCATATCTTAAAAATTATTTAAAAATATATTAAAGCACATGGAAGTCATATATGGTTCTCCATACTGTTAATTAATATAACAAATAATATTTTAATATAAATATTTATGTAAACAATGAAATATTCTACACTATCTGTAACAGTAATATAACTGAATATCTATATTTATTATAATTATTATTGCATAGATAGTAATCAAAATTAGATTTTATTTTCAGTAACATCAAACATAATAATAATTATTAGCTATTCAATTAAAATTGATCTATATTTAAAAATAAATTACATTAGGTATGTGAAATGTGTACGTACTATGTACATATAACTAGAACGCTTGGTTACCATGGCATCGGTATAAACTACTAGTATATATGTATAAGTTATTATCATGATCCAATAAAACAAGATCTGCTCTCGGTATTTTGACAGTCGCCATTTTATATAAGTTTATTACATCGACAAGAAATGTATGTGCTGTGCTTCAAAATAATTTATCTTTAATTAAATCAAAGAAAAAAATAAAAAAAACTAGAGTTTATTTGTTTATATTCCGTTTGTCACAAATTCCTTATCAGAAAAATGTCTTGGCGATGACGTCACAGTAAAGAACAAATGAACTAAAGGACCCCGCAATATCCTTATGAGAAACTGACTTCATTTAAATTAATTGAATTTTTGATATGTTGCGTATTTTGTCTCTCTGATCAAATGTCTCAATGGGCAGGAATTCCCAAAGTTTCAGGATTTTGAGATACAGTTGGCTGAAGTCTAGTAAGAATTATCGTGCATTTTAGATGCATTCATTTGGGTTAAAGCTACCTCTTTTTTAATGTTGCGTAAAATACGCAACATATTAAAAATTCAATCAATTTAAATTAAGTCAGTTTCTCATAAAGATATTGCGGGGTCTTTTATTATAATTTGATAATTTTCGTAATATATCTGCAATTTTTAAAATGTTTAATGTGGCCCTGCTCATAAAAAGTTGTATGACCCCTGGTGTATATCAAAATAATATTGAAAAATTAGTGTATTGATGCAAGCATATGAAAACACAATATAATGGGGTCTGTTATATTTAAACATAAACATAACAAAAATACAAATAGTAAACCAAAAACAATTACGAAAATTTGATAGATACGTATCAAACAATTGTCCACAAATATTATAATTAGCATAGTAACACTTAATTCCTATATTTATGGTATATATGCTTCCAATTTGTGCGCCCCATAGTGTAAATATGAACTGTAAACAAACAATAATTACAAACTATAATATTGATGATGAAAATGAATTAACATTCCTAAAATTAATGACATTTCAAACAAAAATTCGCTCATGTTAATGATATTTGGTTTTCTGGTTGAATTTAACACGTGTTATATGAAATTATAGTTCGGTTCTATTTAAAAAAGACGTTAATCGAATTGATAGTTTTCAATACATTGGTTCAAAATTATGACCTTAATCTTAATATATATATTAAAAAATATATTATAAATTTTTTTTTAAACAAAAGCTGCTTGTTGTTTTTACAAACAATAAGATACCGTAATAAAAAATATAGATTTCCATTTGAAAAAAAAAATGTTAACCCTATTTGACCATGAAGATGTCCAAAAAATAAAAAATTAATAACACCATTTTGGGTCCCCCTCAAAACCAAACAATTTTTATTTGGAACATTTTTTGATTTAATTGATAGATAAAAAAAATAGGGGGGTGATAGATTAAAATGGGACATCCTGTATAGTGCAATTAAATATAACCCTTTTTTAAATAAACTGTCGATTTTCTTTTTCATTTTACGTAAAATGAATTACAATTTTTACAACAATAAAAAATAAAATGTACAAGGCAACCACAAAACGATAGAAAGTGAATACATATAATGCTCACTTTCATACCAAGGGTAGTTCTTCCAGATCTAACTTCAGGCCCAAATAGGTTGTTTGTTGCGGTTCTCTTGTAAAGAAGCTGTCGAGAGTTAATTGAATAGTAATGTGAGTAAATTTTCCTCGTCTGTATCCCTGAACTTTTCCATATAATGAAACAATTCATACCTAATACAAGTCGAAAATTTTATTCGATACTTAAAAAGGCTGAATATTAAATGCGTATTATAAATGAATTTCATTTTCGTATCTGGGCTTCTAGTTTTAATCCAACAATACAAATCGAAAATAACCGTACCAACATAGTTTACTGAGGCGATTGCGTCGCAAGAGGAGGGGGAGGTTAATTTAACTTTTTTTTTTATTAATTTGTCTGTATATATTTTTTCTATGCCTGCTTGGGCATAACTCCGACAAATATGTCGACTAATTTAAAAAGTATATTTCAGAGGTGGTCTCATAAATTTCATCAGAATTTGGCCATGGAATTTTTAGATACGCCACTCAAAAGGAGAAAATAAAATCTACTTAAAAAAAAAACAATAAAAAGTATGCAATAATTAAATTTAACAGTTTTTGAAGTCGATGCCAAACTACACTCATCGCTTGATTTCACAACGTGGTTGGTAATTGAACCGCTTGAATTGACAACGTCGAGAGGGGTCCCCACCACCGTGCCGACCTTAACGTTGATTGGTGAATTTAAATTACGCGCAGAGATAGCAATCACGGTAGTATTATGGAGGGGATTGGAGAAGGTTGGCAAATCGCGCGTTTGGCCCGTTACGAAATCAAGCGGTTACGAAATCGAGAGATGAGTTTAATGAAAACTTTTTTAAGGAGAAAAAAAAAGAAAACCGACTTCAAAAATTGTTAAATTTAATTATTTTATACTTTTTAGTGTTTTTAGTTGTTTTAGTCGGTTTCATTTATTTTTTTAAGTTTCTTATTATTTGAAGTAAACACTAACACTCGTTAATTTCGCCACGGATGTTCCCACTCTCCTCTTAACGACGCCATTGTACTGAGGACTTATTATATTAAAATAAAAAAAAATGTAAATAAATGTTCTTAATTAAAATACGAATTGATGCATATGCATATCGTATGTACTGAACTAACATTGCTGAATAGTTTCGATATAAAGTTAAATTACATAAAATAAAAGACAATTAAAGTTTGAAATGTACAATTACTGTATCTATATACATACGTGAATGAAATGTATGTATGTATGTGTATATAATAACTGTTACATACAGATGGATAGCTGTAGGTGAAATATTGATTAGATACAAACTATTTTAATATGCTATAACTTTGCCCATTAAAAGTGTACTTGTGATCCCAACAGTGTAATTGTACAGGTAACTGTCTGGGACCTAAGAGAAGCTGGATTTAAATCATTTTTGAATTTAAAAGCTTTTTATAACTTATAACATATAATTATAAATACTCCTTAAAAATTCTCATTTTTTTAAGATGATGTAATTGAACTAATTACTAATTAAGTAATTAGGTCAGGCACGTATTAAATTTTTTTTAAAGTTAGTAGAAATAAGGCTTGTATTTAAATGCACTTTTTTTTAATAATAAACACTTTTTATTTAATTGTTTTCATTTATAACAAATATACTACACGAAAAATTAATTATTAAATATTAAACAAATATATTGAATTTAAAACAAATTATATCACTTTAAATAAGTTGTTTCCCCAAAAAATAAATATTTTGCACTTGCTCTAAATTTGGACCTGCTGGATTTAAAAATTACATATTTTTGATGTATTATTGATTGTGATTTTCAATATTTTTACCTAATTTACATACACAGAAAAGAAACTGTATTGGACCAAGAAAACCTTGTTTTATATATAACGAAAACAATATTTTCTTAATATAAGAAACATTCTCTTAATTCAACTACGTCATTCCTTCGTTCAAGAATACTATATTTTGTTTAAAAGATTATTGCTTATCTTACGAAAATATTATTTTCGTTATATACAAAACAAGGTTTACTTGGTTTGAGAAACCATTTCTACCAGTGTACTGACCTCCTTCCTTTGGTCTAAATAAAATAATATATTTTATGTGATTTTTGTGATTTTCTATATTTTAAAACGATTAAATATTCATCTTATGCATTAAAAAAATAAAATAAAAAAGTATTTAATTTATGTTCATGTGTATAAAGTGGATACTATAAAATTTAAATTTTAAGCATTGAAATTTATGCTCAATGTATAAAGTGAATACTGTCTCATACAGGCCCGGATTTACCATGCAAGCAATGTAGGCAACTGCCTATATAATTAATAATAAATTAAATAATTTTGGTATGGAAAAAAAAATAGACACAAATTCTAACTGGCTAAAAAAAAGGTCTTCAGAATTATTAAGACCATTTTTTTAACTAAAAAAGTCCAGATTTTAATTGATAAAATTCATAAAAAAAAATCACTTTTTAATCGAAAAGGGCGGCAAATTTTCGCAACTGCCTATGGGCGGCAAATTTTTAAATCCGGACCTGGTCTCATATAAAGTGCAATTAAATATAACCCCTATTAAAAAAGCTAGTGAGTATTCACAGATTTTAAAATACATTCAAGTGAAGCCGCGGGGATTTCTAGTAAAAAATTTCAAAAATTTCCTCATGATTTAATTATTTTTTATTCTCAATAAAAATAGAATATATAATCATATGTAATGTTAACGTTTAAATAAGTTGAAATTTCTTATAGAACGTGGGTGGAGAATTATTCCTGACGAAATACTGAATTAAATATTAAATAACTTGTTCACGAGTTAGGTTACTTTACATTAAATGTTCGAGTGTTGATATTTGGCAATCTTCAGTTGAACTTTCGATCCCATGAGGGTTAAAAGTACAAAATTAAGTACCAGTTTATAAAATTTCGGATAAAAATCGCAACCTCGGGAGCACGAATGCAACGAAAATATTTTTTTGAAATAACGATAAAATGAGTTTTAACTTTCTATCTCTTAACCCTTAAGGAGCCATACCAGTGTGAAATTTTCAAAAAATCAATTTTTTTTTGCCTTTTTGGAGAGTTTATAGTTTGAAGAATATTCTGTGAAAATTTCAAGGCCGTATATCTAAAGAACCTTCTAAAGAGCGACCACTCGTAGATATGAAATGCCCAGGAGCTGACGTTAAATGCGTTTTTCTCGAAATGAGATTTTTCAAATTTGCTGACATTGTAACTCAAAGAGCAATTATCCGATTTACTTGAAATTTGAACTGAGTACTCTTGAATATATTTACTTGACGATTTGGCATTAAAAATACGACCATTTTATAGGCAATAAAACAAACTTTTTTTCATAACTACGCCATTTTGATAGATTTTGATATTTTTCGAAAATCTTAGTTCATCGTACAGGAAATACCTTCCAGTTTATCGACATTATTTCATTTTTCAATTTCAACTACTCCATCGTCCGGAATCATGGCCGCAGTGGAGGAGATTTTTTTTTTGGCGCCTCCGAAGAGTCGCTTAGATATCGATATTTTTACGTGAAAAAATTATGGAATACACCTCTTATATAGCTAAATATATTCTCAATTTTCCAAAATATTTCATTGAGTATTTTTCTTCCAAAAAATTTTCGAAAATCACCCAAATTTCCAGCGTTCACACTGGTATAGCCCCTTAAATTCAGTAGCATAACAAAGTTTAACTTATGTTGTATATGTAAACGACTTAATTAATAATTAATATTACATATTTTATATAATAAAAAAAGTATTAATTGACTACATTATTAGTTGAGACACAGTTGGTATTTATTAATGTATATAATCCTAAAATTCGCAACATAATATTAACTGAACTCTGATACTTGTATATATATGTATAAACGAGGAGTATACTATTCATGTTTATTAAGAACAGTGGTGAGAGTTTGAAATGCCAGAGAGTAGAAAATATTCACTTCTGACACTAGTAAATATTTAGAATAATATTCGCTCTTGCGTTTGAATCTGAATTTTAGATTCCACTTTAAGAATATGTATGTACGAAATATATACAGAAAGTAATATAATAAATACGGGATTTCTGAAACTTTTGATTTGAAAAAACGTCATGGAAAAAGATTTTTGTGTAAATATATCTGAATTATTTTAAATAAATTTATACATTCGTACTTTCTCTAAACTTATCTATGAAATACCATTCGAGTTTCTCCTAACATTTTGTTTCTTTAAATATTTAAATTTTGATACCCCCCCCTCCCCCTCCCCATTTTTTCTATTTTCTAGTTAAATGTTTAATTAACCTTCTTATAACACATATACCCGCGCACGGTCTCTGGGACCAAAAGCTCTAGAGCCTGTTTTTTATCTTTTTTTTATGACAGCCTAGTAAAATTAATTTTTATTAGTAGTAAAGGATGTGTTGAAATAAATAAACGAAAGATATAGACGTAATTTTGATTTAATTAGTGACTAACATTATTTTATCACAGCCTCTAAAAAAAGTTAATTTTTTAACGAGCTACGAAAACTTTTTTTCTTAAAACAAACTAAAAATAACTCTAAAAACTTTAAAATAACAACATGATTATAAGTATTATAAACTATTATCAACCAATTTTTTCACAATAGCATTCGGAGCATACTCAAAAGTGTAACACCTACACAGAAAAAAAAATGTATTGGACCAAGAAAACCTTGTTTTGTACCTAAAATAAAAACAATATTTTCTTAATATAAGAAACATACTCTTAATCCAACTACGTTATTCCTTCGTTCAGAATACTATAGTTGGTTTAAGAGATTATTGCTTATCTTAAGAAAATATTGTTTTCGTTATATACAAAACAATGTTTACTTGGTTTGAGAAATCCTTTCTACCAGTGTATACCCGCGTCGGTCTTACAGACCAATTGATGTCGTAAATTGAAGATCGCGACAAATCAATAAGCTACCAGTAAGCCCATTGTCTTATTATTATCCGTTATTGAAAAAAATATAAAAATGATATCTGTCGGTCTGACAGACCAATGCGCGGGTATATGAAGGTTAAAAACAGTTTTGAATAATGTTTAAGATAAAAACTATAAGGTTTTAATCGGGAAAGAAAAAATAACAACTCCAATTTGTGTACAAACAAAAATTAAAATTCGTAAATTCAGTAACAAGATTTTTTTTATTTTATAAAGTTGGTAGTCGCAAGAAATTCACGGTCAAATCGACAGCGTGAACATTTTCTCCCCCTCGAAAGCCTAGAACTTCAATATTAGAAAGTAAATATTTGCAGAGCTATTTAGCTGTATCAATCAAAATGGGACACCCTGTATATTTATGTAAAGTTCGTAAAGTAGTAATCGATTTTACTCTAAACAAACAAAGTTAAGGTATTTAGGTTAAATGAAACGCAATAAAAATAAACAAAGGAAGAAAACGATTTTTCTCATTACATAAAACTATTCTACATCTCTATGCTGATGCTCATTGTAATATATTACGAAACATTAGTAAAAACGGCAGAAACACTTGGCGCAAATCCAAAATCACAATTTCATCCCAAGATAAACCATTCGCAAGTCAAAACGACTAAATGAACTATTTCTTAATTTTAAAATTATTATTAATTTTTAATTTTTAACCCTCTGGCTCCATTTATAGCATACCATATGCCCTTCTTCCTTATTTAACTTAAAATTATCCCCAATATCTTGTCACAGGCGTGTATATAAGGGGGGTCAAAGGGTCATAAAGAGGGATACTAGATATTATGAAGAAATCTGAAAGTTATTTAAAGTAGTCAGATGAACGAACACTGGCTAAGTTTAAATCATTATCTATTAATACATTTTCAACTATAAAATCATCTGAATAAAATTTTTATATTATGATAATTAGTTACTTAACACACAGAAATGAAAATTGGCATACTATTTTTAATATAATTTGCTAAAATGATTATTTTATATGAGTTAAGGGTTTTGATTTGACTTCATTTCTAGTTGCAATATTGTGCATCTCTCTCTACTACATTTTTATTGCAAAATTCGAATGTTTTAGTTAATTAAAATTTAAATTAAAGAATTTGCAGCCAAGAAAATTTTACTAATATTTCGCAAACCAGCTCCAAATAAATTTTGATTTGCAGATTAATCAGCGAATTTTTCTGAATAGAAATCCTATTTTTTTGCAAAACTAAACGATAAATTATTTTATTTCAAATATTTAAGTTTATGCTGCTAGATATATTTATAATTTATTTTTTGTATGACCCTCCGAAAAATTAGGCTTTATACGCTCTTGTCTTGCTATATGTTATACATATAAATTATTTAACTTATTACAGGTACAAAAAGTTTGTAAAGCGCTGAACGAATTATTGTAACAAATCCTACAACAGCAATACGGTCATCAATTTGATTGTACCATACGTGCTACCAGAGTACTGAAAACTTTGTATAGTGGCGATTGCGGCTTTAACGTTGGTTTGTTTGCTATTCCTCCCCTTTATCCCCTCCACAAACTCCTACCACCCCCCACCCTACAATTGGTTACACCTATACTCGTTTATCAGTGGCGTTAATACACTTTATTAAGAAGATCATTTTTTATGTCCTTTACAACATTTAAGGGAGTAATATCGATTGAAAATTTTTCAAAAAAAAAATTCAATATTTCAATTTACAGCCCTTGAAAAGCTTACTATAGTAGTTTTAAAGTGTACGTAACTCGGGGTATATCTGTATTATTTTCTACATTTTTTTAATATTAAGGACAAATAGAAAACCTGTTATTTTAGAGGTGAGGTTGATAACCAAAAATAATTATTTTGTCAAAATAGTATTTATATATTTAGAATCCATAGGTGGGCACAGTTAATCGAAAAGTTAACTTCGTTAATCGTTAATTCGTTAATAAAAAAGTTAACTTCGTTAATCGTTAAAGCGTTAAAATTCCGAAAATTTAACGAAAGTTAAAGTTAAATGAATTTTTTAATTTTTAACGGTTAAAGTTAACCGTAAAAGTTAACCATCCAAAATGTTTGAAGACCTTTTTTTGCTCTTTCGACAACTTTCTTATGTACTTGTCATCAAACAACCAATGTAACGGACTAAAGTTAACGGAAGTTAACAAAAGCGTTAACATTTTTTGAGTTAACTTAAAAGTTAATCCGTTAATCATTTTCTTAACTTCGTTAATTAACGATTAACGGATTAACAAGTTAATGCCCACCTATGATAGAATCTTTTTGTCTTTATATTATCTCCCATTTACTCCACGGTAGTTACGCCTTTGTTCCACTGTGTCCATCGCAGGAGGGTATCTTTCACTGTAAATGAATTACACCAATGTGTAGTAGACAAGTAAAAGAAACAAAAAAAGAACAAACTTAGGTTTTTGTATGCTCTCGCTTTATTTAGCTTATCTAAGTATGAGGGTTAGTTAGAGATACGGTTGCCGGTAAGGTAGATGGTTAATTTTTGCTGAGATCTGTTTTATCTAATGTGTATAAGATTTAATTAACCTACCTGCTTTGTATTTTGTGAAATTAAGATCGTTGTGCGTGACGTTACAAAAACAGAGCAACTGTTGTGGTATGTTGAATGAGGTAGATTATATGTAATGAAGACATCTAATTTTTAATTAGTTTATTGCTGTAGAAGTTTCGTATGATGTCAAGAACTACAGTTTCAGATTTAAAGCTCAATAGTTTTAGGTTTAAAATATTAATAAGGTTGAGTTTTCAATGCTACGTCCCCGAAATTTTAACGTTAGATTCGATAATTTTTCAATTTGGACAAATTGTTCAACAAATTATTTTTGTACACTTTTAAAAGCTAATGCAAAATTTTAAAATTAATAAACAATTTTAGTTAATATGATGGGTAATGGTCCCGCAAAAATTCACAAAAAATGATATTTAACGAGCTTTCAAAACTAAACCGGATAATTTTTCTCTTTTAACTCATTTCTTCCCAGTATCCTATTTATAAAACATTATATTTTCTAATTATTTTCTCTGACATAAAAACGTTGTTAATTTGATTTACATTACTAATATATTTTTTTAAGTCTGTCTACTAAAATAATTTTAAAAATAATTTTTAAAAATAAACTCTAAAATTCATTCAATGACAAATTATAACACTTTAAAAGTAACCGTGTAATTATTTTAGCTAATATTTTTTCACCTATAGTAAAGCATAACCATATCAAAATTTTCAAAAATAAATCCGTCGTTAAAAAAGTGCTGTCCTTTAAATATGACATTGGGTTCTCATGATAATAATGTAGTCTGCAACTGATAATTATCATGTCTTGTATTGAATTTATCTTTTTGGTCATATTTTCAACAAAAATTGAGAACTTGAACAAAAAAATTCGAAGAAATAAAAAGTCGAGAAGTAATGGGAACTATGACAAATTTTTCAATCAATACTAATATTATAATTGCGAAGTCTTTCTGTTTTGTTATCTTTTAACGACTTAACCGCTGAACTGATCTTGATGAAATTTGGCAGGGAGACAGCATGCATTCTAAGGAAGGGCATATGGTACTTTGTATCCCGAAACGTTGATAAGATTAAAAAAAATACAATTTCAACGCGAACAAAGTCGCCGGTATCAGCTAATATTATTATTATTATTATTACTGTGCCTGTACAAATTTATATAGACACGATAATTATCGGTATCTAGAGGAATCAATAAATCTGATACAAGATTCGATATTGGCAGAGAATCTTATGTGATAATCTGAATCAGTAAATGATTTAATTTAAGGGAGGCAGGAGGCTGTACTATTCATATCAATTGAGGGCTGTACGTCGTAAGATTAACAATGTAAGAGTTCTATTTGTTGTGTAGGGGTTTGGGGTAGGTGGGGTTAGTTCTCAGGAAATTGGTTTCACGTCTCTGTGTCGGGAGTGCCAAAGAAGAGTTAATACGTAGCAATGCGTTAAATCTACGTCTGATTTGTACGATTTTCCAAGTTAGTTCAGGCATGTCATTGGATTAGTTGGAATAATTGTGTTTTTTAAAGCTCTGTGTAAAATTCTACGCCCTGGGATATAGTTTTTTTTTGTTTGTATAGATACCGTAACTATGATTTTTTTCGATTCTAACCTTAGACAAGGAAAGATAATGGACTAATAACACAATACCTAGCGTTGTTACTATTTCACACCACAAAAAATCGCTCCATGAATCAGACAGACAAAGTTACTTTTGCATTTGTTATATTAGTATGATAGTATGAAATGTTTTTTTTCATCAACAGAAAAAAATACAACTGAAAAAACTATTTAAACTAATATAAACAAAAATGCATACAACTTTGTTATTTTAAATGAAACCACCCACTATCCAATAAACAAATCTAAAAATAAGTAAGGCTGCTATTACAATATCAAAGAAATATGATCAAAATCTTTGATCAAAGAAATATGACAGTGTAATTAGTCAACTTTGAAATATTTTTGTTTATATTGTTTCTATGATCATAGTCTCCTAGTTTTTTGACAGATCTTTGACATATTTCATTCATAGTGTAATCGGCCTTAGATAGAGACAAATCGAAAAAAACGACTGATTCGTATTTGAAATATTTTCTGACAAAAAATTATAACATATTGTCAATTCTTAAATTAAAATTTTGACTTATAAATCAATATAAGTCACTGGCAGCAATTTTGAATGCGTTAAGCGCAAATCATGTTGTTTTTTTAATTGGCGAGCTACTTTTTGTCATTTTTTTGTAACATACATATATTACTAATAAAATAACTAATTAACTTAATTACCAAAATACGCAAATATACTTTTTTTTAATTATAGCCTTTTCTTGTGTAGATATTTTTTCTCCAGTAATGAACAAAGTAAAACCAGTGATGAACACCCACTTGCTAATGATTATAAAATGATTAGTACTCCTACATAAACATTATAAAATAAAGAGTCGTAAATTTTAAAATAATGTAGGTAAAGCATTTATATATGAAAATACACTTTTCTTGATAGTGTACCGAACCACAATAATTTTGATCAATTATTTTAAAATCTCGCTATGAGGCAGTTAAATGTACATATATAGATTAATAACCAGTAATAACAGTAATAAAAAATCAAATATATTTATAATTCAATATGTTCAACACTAGGGTATTGTCCAAGACTGGTGCTAGTACCTTAAAATACTTTGAATTGAGTTGTAGTGTAGATACTGTATCACTTTTAATAAACGAGATAATTTAAATATTTCATCATTCCTCTTACTCGACAGTATTCATATAAAATAAAGTTTACATATTCTGCCGTGAAAATTATATTGTCCCACGTAAAATGGTCATTCGTATGTAAATTACAATGAGTGAAATACTGGCAAGGAAGAAAGACAATTTCCCTACATGAAAACTGAACTAACATTTGCTATAAATTACATCAAGTATACGGGAACTATGATGAGAAATTTACAAACTTGTATTTTATTTGATTAACAATATATTAACAACGAAATTATCAACCCCTCAACCCTTATTATATTTAATTTTTTTTAGAATACCCAAATTAAAGACGTGATCGATATAAATTTTATCTATTGAAAATTGATAAAAACATAGAAAATTCATAGGCAACAGTTTTTTTTCTTGGAAACCCAAAATGACAAATGTAAGACGCCATTTTGTTTTAAATAAAAAAAATCATCAAACTCGTTGTGGTTGCTATCTAATTAAAGGGCTTCAAAAGAAGATTTCAAAAATTATTTATTATTTCATATAAAATTGGGTTTCTTTTTACGTCGTAGATACGTTCCAAAGAAAACCGTATTTAAGGAATCGCATAAAAAAATATCGCTTATATAATTACTAATTTTCTATAACCGCGTTAAACCAAATCAATCAATTAAAATAGGTCGAAAAGTACGTAAAAAAAGTTTTTGAAAATTCACAAAAATAAGATTGTCTAATTCCCGGTACACGGGTAGAAAGGTTTACTTGAGCCAAGTAAACCTTGTTTTGTATATAACTAAAACAATATTTTCTTAAGATAAGAAATATATTCTTAAACCAACTATAGTATTCTTGGACGAAGAAATAATGTAGTTGGATTAAGAGCACTTTTCTTATATTACCTAAGAAAATATTGTGTTCGTTATATACAAAACAAGATTTTCTTGGTCCAATACAGTTTTTTGTGTGTATCATAAAGGAACTAGCAAATTTGCTAACTGGCAAGCACTCTCAAATGAGATATCAAAACTATATGACAGTTCTCTTGGAGTTTCATGGAGACTTTAACAATTTTTGCGTACGCGTTGTATGTAAACACTAATGGTATTAAAACAGTGGTAATATTATGAAAATTATTTTGTACCTACGGTCAGAGTCGCTACAATAAATTGAAGTATCACTGCTTTAAATTCCATAGCAAATCTATAGATACTACCTCATTTGAGAGTGCTTGTTAGCTAGCAAATTTTGTTAGCCCTTTTATACCTTACATAAATATTATTTATTTTATTTAACTAAAAAGTAACATTTTTTTAAATATTTTTCATCAGAATTATCGTCACTATCTGAAAATAAAACTCACCGTTTTTAATTGATGTTAATAATAACAAAAAAGTTTACAAGTTTAAATTCCTTGAATTGTCAGCTTTTATAAGATATCCCACTCGCCAAAATGGGGAATTCCTTTTTCATGAAAATCACACCACGTAAAAAGAAACCCTACTATATTTGATTGCCTGTTCGTATTACAACAAACTCATGAATATACATATTTAAGTGGGTAGCTTATTAGAATATATTTAATTTATTTAATATCAAAGTGAAAAATATTCCTATCATTATCTCTACAGATGCAAAAAGACAAAATAAAAACACGTTGACTTTTAAATTTACACAGCGTTTTATCATTTTACATAATAAATATAAGAACTGGTAGAATAAAATACATGAAAAATTTAGATTTAAGTGCTAAGTCTATACATTTCTACGTGATATGAATTCATCAATTTTCTCTGCACTGTCGGCGAAATTTTCCACAGTACAGCTTACATAACATTGTCTGTATCTTACAAAAATAAATGTGATAGCTGAAATCCTGAGAAGTGATCCCTTATGTTAAAATTATATAACATAAATTTCAAATAAAAACAGTATAAAAAAATGTGTTACTTGAACATTTAAATTGAAATTCATAATAGGTTTGCCATACCAAAATTGTTTATTTTTTACATTTAATCTATATCTATAATAGAGTTTGTCCTTAACCACTCACTCACTCATTCACTTACTCATATATCAACGTACAGCCCAAACCTAGACCTAGAAACGAGAAATTTCGTAGGTGTCTTCCTTTTATAATGTAAGCACCCACTAAGAAAGGATTTTTCGAAATTCAACCCCTACAGGGTTAAAACAGGGCGTCAAAATTTATATATAAAAATATTTTTTTTGTTCGCATTTAATTGAAACTTATCGAACATACTCTACAATATAAATAATGAAACAATTACTTTAGCATTTCCCAAAATTTAACCCCGGGGGGTAATTTGTAAAATATTTTTTTTTGTATTCACCGAATGAAACATGGCACAAGTAGGTACTCTACAAGACAAATATCAGTTACGAAAATTCAACCCCTATGGGGATGGGGGGGAGGTAAACTTTGATATACTTATCTTCATAATTGTTCATGATATTAAAGTTAATTCGGACAAATTAATATTCAATTAAAAAATGAAAGTTCGATATTCAAGCCGTCATGGCATGAGACTGGAACGAGGATGGATTTAGAATATGTTTATCTGCATACCTGCTTTAGTTATAAAGGTAAATTCGGGCAAAATAGTCATCTATTAAAATAAAAATTTCGTCATTCAACCCCGAATGGCGGGGGTAGACAGTGTTTGTGATATGTATATCTGCTTAAGTTATAATGGTGAAGTTGAGCTTAGACAGGGGGTGGGTTTTTGCAATTTTTAATTAAGATCCGAGATATTTACGTTTTTTTATAGTTAATGAATAAAAATCAAAATAAAAAAATGTAATGTGTCATCCCCTATCACATATGGAGGGTTCTAATTAGTTTTGAAGTTAATGCGAGCGAAGCCGCGGGATTCCGCTAGTTTAGGATAAAATGTATGACATTTGATTAAGATGGCATCGGTATAAACAACAAATTATTTTCAGTGCGTGTTATTCTATGGGTAAAAAAGGCAATTGCCTGGAGCCTCCTCATTACTGTATAGGAAGAATTGTCTGCATAGACATAGATATTTTATTTTTATAACAAATACTGAATCCGGGGTAAAATTTTTCGAATTATCGTGACCCGATGCGAGTAAATGGATCGTGAGCGTGAGAGATTTGATATTCGTGCATTTGAATGTGTGTATTATGTTTAAATAAATGTGATTTAAATATATATTCTTAAATAATAAATAGTATCGTTTATATAGTAAGTTAAGATTTTAATTTTTATGTTTTTGAGTTAATATTTTTATGACTAATTGAAGTTTGATGGGTGGAATATGACCCAAAAATTTTGAATTTTAGATTTGGTTAAAATTATGTTTATTTTACAGAAAATGACGTGAGAAGTTGAAATTTTCAAGCCGCAGGTCTGTATCTATTAACGTTCTCGAGATATGGCCTTTCAAAGTTTTAGTTTTTTCAAAATTATGGAGAAAATTGGCTGTAACTTTTGAACGTGTGGTCGGATTTGATTTTTGTAAACGAATTTGGAATCAGCTAGTCAAAATCTATATAATGACATGTATAATACAGTAAAACTCGACAAAAAAAATTTTGTCGAAAATCAGCATTTTTTTAAGGTATATCCCTTGGAAAAATTTCAATTTTCAGCAAAAATTTTTTTTTTTAATTTTAAAGTATTATACATGTCATTATATAGATTTTGATACGCTGATTCCAAATTCGTCAACAAAAATCAAATCCGACCGCACGTTCAAAAGTTACAGCCAATTTTCTCAACTTTTCACGTCATTTTCTATAAAATAAACGTATTTTTAACCAAATCTAAAATTCAAAATTTTTGGGTCATATTTCACCATCAAACTTCAATTGGTCATAAAAATATTAACTCAAAAACAAGAAAATTAATATCCTTACTTACTAAACATAAACATACTTTTACGAAATCTAAAATTAAAAAATTTTGGGTCATATTTCATGCATTAAACTAAGAAAGAACATATAAATAACTTTCATTATTTATTATGTATCTAAATCTAAAATAACATAAATTTTACATATAAATTAAATATAACTTTTAATTTAAGTCATACATTCTTTTTTTTTAAATCAGTAGGTACCAACTAATTTTAATTATAGGTAATATTAATATTGCAGATATCGTAGGCGTTCAGTAAAAAAATATAGAGAAATATAATATAAAAAAATTTACTTTGAAAATACAAACAAATTCTATAGATCTCTGTTTCACATAGGTATAATATATTTATTTATTTTTAAGCGCAAATAAGAAGTTTTTTTATTTCAACATAAAATTTGGTTTAACGGCGATAAACACATATGATGTGTATACTCGTATGCATTTATACATAAGAAGAACCTAGTTCATAATGAAGGCTAAATTTTTAACTAAGTACCTGAAAATGAAGGAAGACAATATAATCCTGAATAAAATCTACAAGCTTAAATGAAAATTTGGGTAAAATAACATTTTTATAAACATAGGGTATGTTAAAGTTATTTTTGTGTGATATTTAAAAAAAGTAATTATCATTATAATGTATTCTATTAATAAATAAGTATTTGTTTTTTTTACTAAGGTTATTTGATCGTTAGAGCAATGTATAGATAAAAGTCTAAAATTTTAATATGCTATGTATGGAGTATAGATAGCTCATATAATTTTACTAATTTTTATTAAAAATATTGGACGTTTGATTTTTCAGTGCTCTATTTATTGAAATTTTACACAACTGGCTATATAGAGACGTGTTAAAAACTAATTATTCGAAACTTCAACCCTTTTAAATACTATAAAAATTATAAAACAAATATATTCACGTGTAATTTATTCAAAATAACGAAAAACTAGCTCTGCCATTATAGCAAATTAGTACATATTACTATTATATACCGTTCTGTCTATTTTAATTTTGAAATTAAATTATACTTTTTTAACTTTCAATAATTAACAAAGTAAAATATTCCATAGATATAACTTAAAAACAAAATTTTTCGAAACCAAATCTTCAAAAGTAAAATAATGATACCTAATAATAATAATACAACTATTTATTTCGGCGTAGAAACGAAATTTTTAGCACTTATAAATTAAACTCAGATAATTGAGCAATTTGTTGAACGGATTCGGTTTCAGTTAACTAAAAACCATCTTGGTCGGTCTATTCAGGTTTCGGCATGGCAGCAAAAATCATGTAGACCTGTGTAATTTGTTAATATATGTAATCTAAAAACCTAGGTACATTATCAAATGTTTTGTGTTAGTTTTTTTTTTACTTGTAAGGTCATGTGTAGTAACCTTGTTTTTTTTCTGTACAGTAAATAACAATGGTGGTTAAATAAATATATTTTTTGTTCGGTGATTTAAAATATTGCTCCTAAAGTTTTATAAAACAGTAAAATAGATGATGCACATTACTTTAAAATAGCTGCTTTGATAGTATAGTGAACAATGAGTTAGTGTATAGTGTTTCAATGAAATATGAGATTATTAAAATATATTGTAATTTTATTTCTATATACAGGATGATAAGAAAATCTTTTAAATCTTTTTAAAACTTTGTTTTATTAACTTCCCAATAGGGAGTTATTGTAATTGGTCCGAAAATCGAAATCAAAAATTTTAACATATTTTCATGTTTCAAGGGCATTAGAGTATATTGACACTATTTTTAGAAAAATGTCTGTGTGTGTGTGTGTGTGTGTGTGTATGTACGTACGTACGTACGTACGTGTCATTTTTTTCCGGGACGAAATCTCGCGAACAAAAAATGTTATTGACTTCGTTGGGGTGCTAATCGAAGCGTCTTGACGTGAATATGATCTGAAAGAAAGGATTTTTCTAAATTCAACCCCTACGGGGGTAAAAAGGGTGTTTTTTTCATTTTTATTTTTTTTCTTCGTCGAATTTAGTCGGAACTTAGAATAAATACTATACAATACAAATAATGAAACGTGTATTTCAGTATTTATTTTTTATATGGGTCCAAACAGTCATTAAAGGGATGAAAACCACCATCAAAATTTGAATTTTATACTAATAAATACATCTAATAATTCATGTTGCCTTGGAAACAACACAATTCAAAATTCAAACTGTCAGATTACTTTTTCTAAAAATGTGCATTATATTATTGACATTATTAGGATATTAGAAAACTAATATTCATAATTCAAAGGGTGAGTTTTATTTCTGATAAATTCCATTAAAATTTTTCATATACATATTAAAAAAAAATATATTTACAAACTATGACATAGTAATATTAATTATGGAAACAATAAGTAATCAGTATTCAAGTATTGTAAGTCATACCATGTTGGGAAGTTGATTGTGTGGACCTAAAGGATCGCACCCCACAGCATTATACGTTATATAGTTTAATTTTATATCCCCGGGTAAAATTGGATCCGACAGCTAGTTTTTTATTTACTTCCGGAAAAACTTGTAGATCTGCAGAGATCTACTCAGATTTCAATTTTGATACAGCATTATATTTTTCACTTTTCTTTAATCTGTGGAGACTTGCAATGATCTACAACAATCTACGAAGATCTAAAACGATCTACGAAGATCTACAAAGATCATTGTAACGTTGAAAATTAATAATTTTTCAACGTTGGAAATTCATCAATTAATCTCTATCACGGTCTACAACAATCTTTAGAGATCTTTGTAGATCCTTTTAGACCTTTGTAGATCATTGTAGATCTTTGCAAGTCTCCACAGATCAAAAATCAGTGAATATATAATGTCTCAAAATGCAGATCTGTCGAGATCTGAGTAGATCTCTGCAGATCTACAATTTTTCCCGGGTGGTAAATAGAAATTGAAAAGTATTTTAATTCATGTCAAACATGTTTCACGGACCCCCTAAATTTAGGAACGTTTTAATCTCTATCACGATCTACATCGATCTTTAGAGATCTTTGTAGATCCTTTTAGACCTTTGTAGATCTTTTCAAGTTTACAAATATCAAAAAGCAGTGAAAAATATAATGTCTCAAAATACAGATCTGTCGAGATCTGAGTAGATCTCTCAAGATCTAAAATTTTTCCCCGGGCTGTTAAAAGATTAAATACGTATTATACAAAATAAACACTTGTGATTAAATTTTTAATAAGACATGACTTATAACAATAAACCCATATTCAATCTTGCGTCACAATCTATCAACTCTAATTAAAATAGAATTCAAACTCCTTAAATCCTCTATAAATGAAAATCGCATATGTATGCTATGTATATAAATGTACCGAGTGGGTAAAAAAAAACGTCATGTTTACCCGCATCTTTTAATCACAAAACTTAAAAAAATTTATTAAAATAAACCCTATGTACACTACCGTGCAAAAGTAAAAATGGTTGATAAAAAATCTTAAATGTTGATAAGAGTACTTAATTACAACTTTTGTAATAACCTTAGCATATCTAAAGTACAGTATTTATAATTTTCCATGTTAAGGAACATTTTTGAATTATATGCCTGAAAGGTCAGGTTTACTCAAGTTGAAAGTATTGACGCACAGTGTCTTTCAAGCTAACGAGAAATTATTTTTTTTACTATTTTGACTGCGAGTAAACATATTCTTTTCGCTATTTTGGGGATTTTTATTGACTGAAATCTGTATATTTACATTCAAAATCACAGGTGTCCAAAGACTTTTGCACGGCAGTGTATGCTCGCTTTCACAAATGATAGGTATCAACAGTTAAAGATAAATTGTATATAGATTTAACCAATCTTAATTTTTTTATCTAATAAATTTTTCGGGATACAAAGAAGTCTATATCCTTCTTCAGGATGCAAGCTATCTCCTTGCTAAATATCATCAAAATCGGTTTAGCCGTTTAGTCAACAAATAGACAGCTAGACACACAGTTACTTTCGCATTCGTCTTTAAAATTTTTGAAACGTTAAAATTAAACTATTATAACTATTGTATATATATTTTTTAAATAATTAAAGGATAAAAATTCTTAAAGATGAGGGAGCTATTGAAAATACAGATTCAAAGTATGTTCAGGTTGGCCAACTTTGAAATATGTATAACGGTTCGTTTCCTTATTTATTGATTTTATTTTTTAGATGAAAAGGAACTTTAAAAATGTGATTAAAAATTCTGCAGCATTTTTACCTATTCACCCGGTATGTATAGAACCATGTATGTGTAAGTATCAATAAGTACATGATTAAGTATAACAAAACCCTTTAAACAAAGGCAGTTGTTTCAGCTGGTGGATGCTATGCTGGATCTATTTCCAGAGAGGATGTGAAGATGAAGTTTATAGCTTATGTAATTAAGACATTTGAGATTTGTGGTTCTAATTTTGTATTGTGATATCTTAATTGTTTTTTGTACCGAGTTTGTTGAAAATATATCATATATATCTAGTGTATACTCGTACTGTGGGAAACCTGCTGTAGTTAGTTATGTTATAATTAATGATAACAAATAATATATAGTCAAACTTCTGTTATTAATTATATATTGTGTTTTATCAGATTTTATTCGTAATTATTTATTTTCTCTCGCAAGAGGGGACTACAATTTTTGGGTCGAATATGACAATGAGTCATTCGTCCAAATTTCTAGATACACATACAAGAAAGTAAATTGGGCTAAGAAATATTATTTTTATATATAATTATATTTATATGGACTTTTCTTTAATAATAAACACTTTTTATTTATTCGTTTTCACTTAAGGTAGTTGGTCCATCATAATGTGATCACATTAGGCCATGAGTACATATTTTTAATTTAGAGAAATGATCATGGCAACGCCGTACATTATCTACTATTAACTACTTGTCAAATGATTATATTTTATCATCTAAACTACCTCAGAATATATTAATAATTAATGAAATCGATTATAATTCCCTTCAATCCACTTATCATATTTTGTAAAAAATTATTTCATTATTTCGTGTATTTTTTACTATAATCAAATGAATACGTTGTTGCCACATTGTCAACAATACTGTAATTTATGTGATGGTTTGGTAGTAAAATCTGGTTAAATCTTAATAACGGGATGGTCAATAATTCCATTTTTTTGTATACTGTTTTCTTTCATATAAATATACAACATGTCAGTTTTTTATGAAAATCTGACGCTACGTTTAAATTTTATCTAATAAAACGTTACGTTAGTGTACGGTTAGTCCATATAAGCTGTGTTAAAAATATAAACTTTGAGATCGTTTTTCATGACTTTGAGATGGTCAACTTTAATAAAAATGGGCTATTTTTCAGATATTAATATTCCTGTGCAATTTAAACAAAATCTGACGAAAACTACCTTAACTAACAAATATATTGATCTTAAAAAGTTTCCACTATTTTTACCTAACGTAAAAACTAATCAATCCTCTTTCGCCCCAATAGGTTTGATATTTTTAATGTAATTTTCTATATTTTAAAACGATTAAATATTCGCCGTATGCATTTAAAAAAATTTAAAAAGTACTAAAATGTTCACGTGTATAAAGTGGATACTATAAAATTATAAGTGCTAAGTATTGAAATTTATGTTCGATGTACAAAGTGAGTACTATTTAATTTATAGTACAATTAAATATAAATATAACTCTATATAAAATAAGGGATTTATTTGCCCAAGTACTTTTTTTATGTGCGCCACTAGATCAAATCACTTTAGTTTTCGAAAAAATAATTTTTAATTATTATCAAAAGTACACTGAAAAAAAGAATACTGAAGAATAACAGTTTTTCCTGTACATCCCAGATAGTAAGCGACAACTTTTCATTATACAATATTTTTACAGTAATGTCCGGTATTATAAACGACCTAGCAAATTTGCTAGCTAGCAAGCACTCTCAAATGAGATATCAAATTTATATGACAGTTCTCTGAGTTTTTAACAGATAGTTGCAGGCGCAGTAAGTTGGTTTTTACCGTTTTTTACGCAAGGTTAGTAAATACACTTTAGTAAATATACTTTTCATACCTTTTTTTTACTTCCTATGTATGAAACTATGTGTCTAAAACTTCAAGAGAACTGTCATATAAGTTTCATACCCCATTTGAGAGTGTTTGCAAGCTTGTAAATTTGCTAGGTCCTTTATAATACCGGACATAAAACTGTAATAATAATATATCATTACAGCCTAAAATTATATTATTACGTATAACAGATTCAGACTGTAAAAAATATTTTATAATAATAGATTGTCGCTTAATATCCGAGATGTATTTTTCAGGTTTCTTTTTTTCCGTGTAACCATAAAAACAAAGCATATTATATTAGATTTCTTCTTCAACATATTTTTTTAAAGAATAGTATGATATTTCTTGATTAAAATACTGTAATGAATATAGAAAACGAAAAACATTTTATTATTTCTAGATATTATAAAAATGTTTCGTAAAGTATGAGGTGACCTAAATGGCTTCAGATAATTTACTTTCAAGTGGTCGACAAAAGCTCATTGCTATCGGTGACCCAAAAGTTGTAGTCTCCCATTGTCTGGCATATAGAATGTCATAAATAGGGTTTCACACTGAATCTAGGCGATTATTTCAACATGAGTTCACTGAATTGAAATTTTGAAATATTATGAAAATTAAATAAATTGGCGTGTAAAAATGTTTACGGCTTGCGCCCAGAATTTAAAGCTTATGTTTGAAGGTAATAAAAATAATAACTAGCAATAATAGTTTTGAATCCGTGACTTTTGAACTTGTAGCTGGTTTAAGCAAAGTCCTTCTATAACTAAACTTGTAAAAGTGTTACATTTTATTATTGAACATGGTAGTTTTGGGTGAAAAGGTTGCCTTTATTGTTAAGGAGTTACTATGTTATTTATTGTACAGCTATAATATTGTCCATTCTGTAGACAAAGAGCTGTAATAAAAAACACCCTAAAGCTATAAAATCTTATTATTGATAATTAGACGTTTAGCAATGGTCCGATTGGATCTTTATTTATGTATTTGCTTTATTACTCAGCGTTATATGTAGATCTCTGATTATCCTTTTTCATACAGAGATTTGTCAAGTGCAAGTCTACCCTCACGTATTAGTGCTCCGTTCAATTTATTTGATTATATCAATTTAAATTAAATTTAGTAAAGTTTGTTCATATATTAGAAAACATATGCTGGTACCTTTATTGTAATCTCGGGGTTTTTCCGACTGTTTTGAAAATTTATTAAATGATACAGTGTTCATGTTATTTTGACGACAAATAATTTTTTGATATTTTCATATTCTTGCTGGTTTTTAGTGCAGGAGTATATTATTTCGGTTTTTGGTGATAATTATTGATGATCCATGTATTCTGGATTAACTGGTAGAAGAGATTCAATTTTGTGGAATTTATTTTCAGTTTATTGTGCGAAAATAACACTATTCAACAAAAAAATACTTTTGTAATATAACAGATATCTGAATAGAAAATTTAGGATGCTTTTGGCATGCCGAAACCGAATTTGTTGCCCAATTGGTTTCGTCACGTCAGGGTTTTGAGATATTCTAACCTTAAAGTCCCAAAAATAACTATATCGGCAATGTTAAAGAATTTATTATCAAGTAGGTAATTTTTTTCTAAAGTTTTCGGTCACAGTAACAAATAGTATTATCTTTCTTCTTTAAAATGAGTTTTAACTTTTTACTGTACGATTTTTTTAGCCGAGATGTACTAGTTTGAAAATATGATATTTTTGTTAATAGAGTGTAGTATAGTAGATACAATAAACTTTACTACATATATCTTCAATGTAGTATATTTCGGTAAAGAAAAATCGCATAGTAAAATGTAAAAAATCATTTTAAAGAGAAAAAATAGTACTATTCGAAATCATGAAAGAAAACTTCAGAAAAAAATTGCCTACTTAGTAATAAATTCCCCAACATTGCCAAAATCGTCATTTTTGGAATTTTTAGGTTCGGATATCTAAAAAAAACCTGACGTGATGGAATCATTTGGACAACGAATTCGGTTTCGGCATGACAAATACCTTCTAAATCACCAAAATTTTTTTGTTGCTTAGTGATAATTAGTGTATTTGATAGAGAAAGTTTTTAATTTTTTTTTATTAGTTTTAAATGTTTTTTGTATATAGGCTTAGAATTTTGTAATAATTTTCAGAAAATAATGTTTAAAAATATGAAATTGTTCAACCTTTAATTTGATATCAAATATTGCTATAGTTTTTATCCCCTTCTGCTTCAAAATAGGTAATGAAATTGGAGAAAAACAATTTTTGTTTAGGCGACACAATAAACTGGCCACCCACTATATTTATTATCACCATGTTTACCTATGTATATTAATTTTATCAGCTTGATAATTTTGCACCCCTATAATTATTCAAAACCTCTGTGACATAGAGACAATATAAAATATCAAAAAAGAATTAGAATGCATTTTTAAATGTAATTGAAAAGGGTATTAAAATAAAATATTGTCTAAATCATAAATTCGAAATTTTTAGATGAAAATTAAAAATATATTAATCAAATTAATAATCGAAATAACTGAAATATAAAACTGTCGTGGGAATAAAAAATATGTGCTCACATGTATTTTATTAAATTGGAATCGATTTTTTAGATTAAATAAACATATATGTATTTAACCTAACAAATTACTCACGAATGACGTTTTCACAAAAAACTATAGTTTCAAACGATTTCATTTTTAATTCGAAACTACAGACAATATTAATTAAAAATTGATGAATTGTTATTGTAAACAAAAATTAATACGAAATTGCTGCCAATAGATGATAAAAAAAGCAACAATATATATACATATGTAACTTCAGTGGCGTCCGATAAAAATTTTATCTAAAAAAAATTATATTAAATTAATAATTTAATTTCTCATAAATTATGTCCAAATCTAATGTTGAATAAATCAACTTTGTAACCATGATCCCTTGTTTACATAGGACGAGTACTCGGCCGAGGTACTCGTTATGCTACTCGGCCGAGCACCAATTTCTATTCAATCGCTCGTTCATTTCACTCGACCGAGTACTGTACTTTTGTGCTTACACACTGGTAGAAAGGATTTCTCAAACCAAGTAAACCTTGTTTTTTATATAACGAAAACAATATTTTCTTAAGATAAGCAATAATCTCTTAAACCAACTATAGTATTCTTGAACGAAGGAATAACGTAGTTGGATTAAGAATATGTTTCTTATATTAAGAAAATATTGTTTTCTTTATATACAAAACAAGGTTTTCTTGGTCCAATACAGTTTTTTTTCTGTGCATGGGACGAGCACTTGGCCGAGCTTACTGGCTCGGCCGAGTACTGATTCTAAAAATGTAATGACCAGATCCGATCTCCCTTAATCATTAAAGTCTTAAATATTACGTACCTGTTTTATTTTTCCAATTAACCGTTTCTAAATATACCAATTGGTCGGTTTTGGTTCTCCCCCTGTTGAAAACACAATCATCTATTATGACGCGCCCCTCTCCCCCCTTTAAACGTGTATAATCAGGTGCCACTGGAATCTAGATAATGTGTGGGATTTGAAATTCCCATTAGAATACAATGTTGAAGCGCGATGGTATAGTGAGAACCATTTCATGAAATGATTTCGCTCTGGATAGAATGATAATATATACCTGACAATTATTATTTTTCAACGTAGGTATAGAACATAACATGGTGTGCATCAAAAATTGACACCTTATCGGGTATGGTTTTTTCATTCACACTTTTTATCTTCGAAAATAAAGGATTGAAATTTATCATCATTTAATTGTGTTAAAATTTAGTAGCATTTATTAAGGGGGATGGCCACTGTGACGGAAAAAAATATTTTTTTTATTTGATTTTTTTAAAGTTTACATATTCATAAATATGTATACAAAAAATTGAGTTTAAATTTTGAAAATTGACGGAGTTACAGTCAATCTAGTGAGACGATGTAGCACGGCCGGTTATGACATAACAAAAACATTAAACACGTTTATCTCGGAATGACATTTTTCGACCTGGTCGACACGATTCCTCAAAGACTAATGAACCGATTTCAATATTTTTTTTTAATAATTTTCGTAATTGTAGTAGCTATCGTTGCACGTAGCCGTTTTTTGAAATGTTGATAATTACTATTTTTAAAACCGCTCTAATTAAAAAAAATAGGTCTTAAAAATGAAAAAAAATTTCAAACGATCGCCATTTTGTGAAAAAATAAAATAAAAAAAAAACGGCTACGTGCAACGATAGCTACATTCATATTGATAAAAATTTTATTTATTTTTTTCATATAACCCTTCTCGAAATTTCGAGTCGACCATAAAGAATTTTTTTTTTTTTTGGTTTTCACATCCAGGCTCATAACTTTGTAAATATTTAATATTTCTCAATAAAAATTGATATTAAATAAGTTGAATATATACTTAATAAAATGTCCTTTACCTGATTCAAAAATAATTAGTAATATCTGTGAAAAAAATTCCCAAACATTGACAATTTTTTGACCCGTCACAGTGGCCATCCCCCTTAAATTGATTCTCACTTATTCTATTTTAACTTTCTTATACGAGTTTGTTACCAGTCTAGAACTATACCCCAGTGGTAAACATTTTTAAATTAAATGTTATGATCAAATTATAATTGATCATTTTGTTTAAAAACAATCATTTTGTAGAAATGTTTTATATACTACGTATAAGAAAGTTACGTGACTTCGATGTTTGATATAAAGATATATTTTTCAAAATAAAAATGTATTCAGACGGAAAATCATAACCGTTCAGAAAAGTAAAACTAATTTTTCATATAATCAAGTTTTTGTTTATTTTTTCTTTTGGAAGATATACGACATAATGAGGTGAAAAGAGTGTATTTTGCACTTTCTTCTGGTTTTCCATCCGCTATACTTTCGACAGCGATTTATCTTATATGCTGTTACATTAAATGAGCCCTTCAAAAGGCCACGATATAACATCTAGCTAACACGAAATCTGGCAAATTATTATGAACTTGCATCACATCATTTTTACTCATTGATAAAAACGATTATTTTCAATAAAAAGTACTAAGATATTTTTAAATATATCATATGTGTAAGGAACAAATAAAATTAATTTAAATGATATACGACTTAAATTCAACTTGTTTATTTTTTGTATTCGATTGATTTTAACCGGATATCAAAATATTATTCAGTTTCCTGTTATAAAAACATCGATTTTCTCGATTGCTTGTTTTGTTGTTCTCAAAATAATGTAATTTAAAAATTCTTTTGGCCTTTCAAAAGGGACAGATGTATGTACATTTATTATTTTTTATTATACTCCTACTCAATTTATGTATTGAAAAAAAACTTATACATTTATCAATAAGTCATATTTTTCTATGAAAAAAAATTCAAAAAATAGAAGGATGTACTCTCTTTTTAAATTTTAAACTGTTACTTACTAGACATCATTGCTTCATCAGTATTTACAATCTAGTTCCAGTACATATCTTTTTACTTTGATCCTATATGTTTATTTGTTTTTGTTTTGTAGTTTACAGATATTAACTTCAGTGCCGTCTTATAGATTTTACTGGGGCAAAAGAGGTTTAAGGGCTTCGAGTGAAATCTATTTTGGCTCATGTTTTTTTTTTATCAATTTATCCAAGTAAAAAACATTGATGATCCACAATCTTTTATTAGGTATTTTCATAAATGTCTACACGGAGATTTTTTAATAAAAAATCCGATTAAAAAATTCCGATTTTATATCAAAAAATACTATCAGTTTCAACATGTACTGTCACACAGTTAGAAAGGTGTACTTGAACCAAGCAAATCTTGTTTTGTATATAACGAAAACAATATTTTCTTAAGATAAGAAATATATTCTTTTAACCAACTATAGTATTATTGGACGAAGAAATAATGTAGTTGGATTAAGAGTACTTTTCTTATATTAAGAAAATATTGTTTTCGTTATATACAAAACAAGATTTTCATGGTCCAATACAGTTTTTTTTGTGTGCAATTGAGTAACTTCTACAATCTCCATTGTAATTTTTATAATACACAATTTTTACTATGTATATTCGTAGATATCATTTACACGATTTATTCAACTAATTATTCTTAAATTGAATTATTTCTTAATAAAGTGCTATAAAAATTATTTCATTTAAATTAAAAACAATTTACGATTGTGTAAAATTAAATATATTAATAGTATATTATTTATTGGTATAACAAATTAAACTAAACCAATAATATAGATTTAGATCCTGCACGCAAAAATTACTAATTGATATTGTAGCTTTAGTAACAAACACGTGGCCTAATAAGAATTACAATAATTTGGACCGTAAGATTACTTCGTCAAATAGTAATATTTCTTTCAAAATTTTTCTCTGTGTAGCCGTACAAAAGTTTTGTTTCGATAAGGAAAGATACCTTATTAAAAGTTTTATCATTAAGAAACTAATAATAATTATTATTTGAAACAGGCACTGATTTATTTGTTAGCAATGCAAGAAATTGTTTTTATTCAAAACTTTTGCTTTTGTCAGATATTATTCTATAGCACAGGTAACAATAAAATTCCTTAAAGGAATTCCTCATCACAAACATACGCACAAAAGAAAAACTAGGGGCATAGTTGCAACATAACTGTTGCTCAACTAATAATGTAAAATTATGTATGTCTAGTTTGTCGCGACTCGCTATTTATTTATTATAGAAAATCATAAATACTTCAAATCCTTTGTGAAATACGGAGTAAATTATTCCCATAGTTCCCCAACACCCCTGTAGAATTTTTCCCTACGGGTTGAATTAGAATCCTTTACAGGGGGCGAAATATTGAAGATTTGGTATATATGTTACCGGCAATGTATGAAACGAATTTAATTATACAGGGTGTCCCATTTTAATCTATCACCCCCTATTTTTTTTTATCTATCAATTAAATAAAAAAATGCTTCAAATAAAAGTTGTTTGGTTTTGAGGAAGACCCAAAATGGCGTTATTAATTTTTTATTTTTTGGACGTCTTCATGGTCAAATAGGCCCAACTTTTTTTTTCAAATGGAAACCTATATTTTTTATTACAATATCTAATTGTTTGGAAAAAAACAAGTAGCTTTTGTTTCAAAAAAATTTTTGTATGACTTCATTTTTTTTTAATATTCAACAAAATAATTTTAGATTTTAGATTTTTACTAATTTTTTACTCGAAACCCATTAACTTTAGAGGAAAAGTGTAAGAAATAAAAAATGTTTATTTTAATATGGTATAACTAGGAAAATTATTTCAGAATTTTTTATTTTATTTTTTATTTGTTTTAATATTTTGAAGAACAAAAGTTAACAAAAAATCCTGATATAATTTCCCTAGTTATATCAGATTAAAATAAACATTTTTTGTATTTTACATTTTTCCTCTAAAGTTAATGGGTTTCGAGTAAAAAATTATTAAAAAACTAAAATCTAAAATTATTTTGTTTAATATTAAAAAAAAAATGAAGTCATACAAAAATTTTTTTGAAACAAAAGCAACTTGTTTTTTCCAAACAATAAGATATTGTAATAAAAAATATAGGTTTCCATTTGAAAAAAAAAGTTGGGCCTATTTGACCATGAAGACGTCCAAAAAATAAAAAATTAATAACGCCATTTTGGGTCCCCCTCAAAACCAAACAACTTTTATTTGAAGCATTTTTTGATTTAATTGATAGATAAAAAAAATTAGGGGGGTGATAGATTAAAATGGGACACCCTGTATACATTTCCTAGGCATTGTAAAGACTAGAAATATAAACATAAATAGGGTGAACTAACCAATTTTGGTTCAGGCACAGATATTGGCTGACTTTATGTAATAAAATACTAAAATACTGATTATTTATCTTAATTTATTTATCTCACTTAATATTGGCCTAATATATTATTAAATAATAGCTAATATTTTGTATGTTTTTGATTTTAACAATTTAAATCATATACTTAATATTTGTCTGAACTAATATTTTATTTTATTTATTATAACAATAAATAAAAATTATTTCATAATTTGCCTGAAATCGTATGGCATTGTATAAAATTCCTAGGAATTATATAGAATGCCTGTATTACATACTTTACCGGTAACATATACACAAAATCTACTAAATTTAAGGGTTAAGAGATGGAGGGTTAAAATTCTTTTAATATTTTGCTTTATAATAGAAATGTACAAAGTATGTCATACGTTTTATTTAATTTATTATTTTATTTCTTTAGATTCCCTAGATTCCTGTCGAATTTTTCCCTACGGAAGAATTGGTACATATAAATATACAAAATCTACTGAATTTAAGGGTTGAGGACAGTATTTTTGATTTTAGCTCTATAATTATTAGTTCCGGAAATAGAAATAGGCACAAAGTGTGTCATACTTTTTATTTATTTTATTATTTTATTCCCGTACATCGCCTAGATCCGTTTTTATTTTTTTTATTTCCCTAGATCCCCTAGATTCTTGTAGAATTTTAGAATCTTTTATAGGGGGCGAAAAATTGGAAGAATTGGTATATATAAATATAAAAGTCTACTGAATTTAAGGGTTGAGGGTTATGTGGTTAAAACAGCCTTTTTGATTTTTGTTCTATAATTATGCCGGAAATAGAAGTGTACAAAGTGTGTCAATTTTTTTTTTGTATTCATGCTTCCTAAGTACGTATTTCTGCGTCAAAAACATAGTTCTTTTTATAATTATAGGAGGGAGGAGTGATGAAAAAAAGCACTGATGAAATAAATGGAAAAGAGATATTATTTTTTCGAGTGGAAAACATGGAAATGTTTTCAATGATTTCACACATATTTTATTATAATATTTAGTGTAATAAATAATAGACGTCGTTAATTCTGAGTTTAAAAAAATTAATTTAACGTAGAATAATTTACATTTTCAAATATTCATATCTATAAATTATTTCCTTTTATTTCTAACTTATTCATAATACGCTAATGTTTTATATACTACGTTAAAAAGTTAGGCAATTAATTTGAGTTATGTAGTCAAAAAAATGAACAATAAATCTTGTCTAAGTTACTGAAGATAATATCATTTAGACTAATTGAACTGTATACTCTTTAGTATTTAGTGTTTCTTACTTTACCTGCATATTACATTTTTTGTTTAAGAATTTTTTTTACACATACAGTGGTAAACAATATTTTTATTTACAACACCAAAAATATCAAATTACTTATTTTTCGTTTCCTTTGAATTTTTAATATTTTAAGCAGGGCCAGATTATATATTATGTACAATATTAATTAAAAAACGAACTGTTACCCGTGACTTCGTTCGCGTGGAATTTAGGTTAATGAAAATAATAAAAAAATCGTTTTTTTAACTTCCCAATAGGAAGTTATTGTAATTGGTCCGAAAATCGAAATCAAAAATTTTAACATATTTTCATGTTTCAATGGCATTACGAGTATATTTACACTATTTTCAGAAAAATTTCTGTGTGTGTATGTACGTACGTACGTGTCATTTTTTTCCGGGACGAAATCTCGTGAACAAAAATGCTATTGACTTCATTGGGGTGCTAATCGAAGTGTTTTGACGTGAATATAATCTGAAAGAAAGGATTTTTCGAAATTCAACCCCTACGGGGGTAAAAAAGGGTGTTTTTTTCATTTTTATTTTTTTTCTTGATCGGATTTAGTCGAAACAGAATAAATATTATACAATACAAATAATGAAACATGGATTTCAGTATTTATTTTTTATATGGGTCCAAACAGCCATTAAAGGGATGAAAACCACCATCAAAATTTGAATTTCATACTAATAAATACGTCTAATAAAATTCATGTTGCCTTAGAAACAAACGCAATTCAAAATTCAAATTGTCAGATTAGTTATTCTAAAAATGTGCATTGTATTATTGACATTATTAGGATATTAGAAAACTAATATTCATAATACGAAGGTGAGTTTTATTTCTGACAAATTCCATTAAAATTTTTCATATACATATTAAAAAAAAATATTTACAAACTATAACATAGTAATATTAATTATGGAAACAATAAATAATCAGTATTCAAGTATTGATAGTCATACCATGTTGGGAAGTTGATTGTATGGACTTAAAGGATCGCACCCCACAGCATTATACGTTATATAGTTTAATTTTATATCCCCGGGTAAAATTGGATCCGACAGCTAGTTTTAGTTTCATATTAGCACGCTAGATGTCTACGCAAAAAAGTATAACCTACGTGCGAATAAATATCGCATACTCATTTTTTTATCTAATAAATTTTTGGGATACAAACTAGCCTATATCCTTTCTCAGGATTCAATCTCCCTGCCAAATTTCATCAAGATTGGTTTAGCAGTTCAGCCGTGAGACAGTAACAAACAGACATACAGACAGACACATAGTTTCTTTGACATTTAAAATGTTAGTATGGGTATTCATTTAAAAATAAGAACGATTTTCATTTTAATATAATATGAAAATTAAAGTTGTAATACATTGTGAAGGTTTTTCACTCCAGGAAATAATGTTAATATTGAAATTGTTTGCGGGTTATAACTGGTTTGATAGCCATAGGTTGAAGACCACTGTGCTATTAAGGTCTTTATTATATCGTTCTGGCATTATATCATGTTTAATTAGGAAGTAAAATGTTATATGTTAAAAGTTTTTTGCACTTTATAAATGTTATATTGTCGGTATATTATATACTTATAAATATACGTGATATAAAAATTATAATATATTATGTTAACGTAGTTTTTAAAAGTTAAATAAAATTTACAGCGAAATACGTAGGGTGTTCAAAAAGTTTCCGGAATTTATTTTAATTCTAAAATGTAAACAGATATCAATTTATAAATTATGCTAAAATAAACTTGTTTAAATCTGTAATAAACTGTATTTGTTTCAACTTGGTATCTTTTAAACTCTTAAAAATACATCAACTCTTTATTCAGAAAAATATGAACTTTATATTTTTAGTAAAACTTTTTGAGAGCTACAAAAATTATTGATAACCCCACTGTGTATGAATGGATTATCCAAGTTTCTAAATAGATAAATGAAGTAAAAAAATGTGTAATATGCAAGTCTTATGTCCGGTATTATAAAGGACCTAGCAAAGCAAGCTCGCTAACACTCACAGATGAGATACTAAACTTATATGACAGTTCTCTTCGAGTTTTTTGATAACTTTGACAGATTTCGCGCAAGAGTTGTATGTAAACACGAATGGTATTAAAACAGTTGTGCTATTATGAAAATTATTGTATACGGTCAGAGTCGCCAACTGTGTTACAGCCCGTTGAAGTGTCACTGCTCTAAATTCCATAACTAATCCATAGATACTATAACAAAATTAATAATCTCATTTATGAGTGCTAGCAAGTTTGCAAATTTGGTAGGTCCTTTATAAACCGGAATTTTTCTACAGAAAAAAAAAATATTTTTGACTCAAAGTTAAAAACCTTTTGAGCTAAACTGTTTTTCAATTGGGACATAAAATTGCAAATTTCGAGCACATTTCAGTACAATATATAAATATTTTCCGAAAAAAATTTTTTTTTCTCATCTTAATATACAGGGTGGTCCGGTTTGGGATACAGATATTTTAGGAACTGATTCCCTGACTCATTGTGAATAAGAAATTGTGCGGGAAGTGGGGGTCTATATTAAACACCCTCTGAATTACAGGATGTTTAAAAAATTTCCTTGTTCTTACAACAAAGATTATCTCATAACTTCTAAAGTAACGTATCTAAAGCAATCAAAATGAGTCAGTTTCATAGGTAATTAACTAACATATTTTTCAGTATTACGGTTATTGCTACCTGTATTTCTATTTCCGAGTTATAGCTCATCAAAGTCGAAAAATATCTTTTTTTGTTGAAATTTTTTATGAAAATGACATTTTTCTCCAAAAGTACCTCTAACATGTTGTATTTTTTATCATTATTTTGATATATCATAATGATACCTACAAATTCACTATACAAAGTTTGGACGGTGGTCTTATAGTTTTCCAGTTATTAATTAATCCCCAAAGTTACTATTTTGCTACCTGCCCTATTAAATGAATCAGTCAATTTTATTTATTTATAACTACATAATTTTATTATTTATTATTATTTACCATAAAAATAATTATTTACGAGAAAACTGTAAGACCCACGTCCAAACTTTGTGTAGTGAATTTGTAGGTAACATTATGATGTAACAAAATAATGATAAAAAATACAACATGTTAGAGGTACTTTTGGAGAAAAATGTTATTTTCATGAAAAATTTCAACAAAAAAAAAATATTTTTCGACTTTGATGAGCTATAACTCGGAAATAGAAATACAGATAGCAATAACCGTAATACTGAAAAATAGGTTAGTTAATTACCTATGAAACTGACTCATTTTGATTGCTCTAGATACGTTACTTTAGAAGTTATGAGATAATCTTTGTTGTAAGAACTACTCTGAAGGAAATTTTTTAAACATCCTGTAATTCAGAGGGTGTTAAAGATAGACCCCCACTTCCCGCACAATTTCTTACTCAAAATGAGTCAGGGAATCAGCTCCTAAAATATCTGTATCCCAAACCGGACCACCCTGTATAAAACTCTTGGTGCATATGTGACTTGATAAAATATGTTTTTAGTCTTTTGACGTTAAATAAGTTTTCATAAAATAATGAACAGGCAAATTATCTTTTACCGGGCAGCTAATAACTATAGAAATTTTGCACCAAATTGTTTTTCAATTACGAGATAAAGTAGTATAGTTTGAGATTTTACTAATATAAAAGCTTTAATTTTATTATAAATAATATATTATTGGTGTAATATAATTGAAATACATCCGTGTATTTTTATATTTATTTAAGAAGTGCGGTAATGAACACAAAAGTCAGATCAGGCAAAAGTCAACAATTATTTCATTAAGTTGCCGAAACCGAAAGTACATATAAAATTTATTGCGAATCAAAACGGCTCGCGATGAAGAGAGAACTAACAAAAGCAAAGATATAAGAAAACAATTTTCTCGTTTTCTTGGCTTGGGGAAATATTGGCATCCGATCCTCATAAGAAAATCGAAATTATAGGATCGAGTCTAGAATGAGTGATGTACTTCAAATATACATGTTCATAAAATACACACACACACACTCGCACGCACACGCACGCGCACGTACGCACGCACGCACGTACATACAAACCACACATTGGGATAAAAGGGTGTTCTATGCGGCCAAAAATATAATTTCCGTAAAAATAAAAATGAAAATGCACATATAACTTTTTATATGTATTATAACTAGGTTTTACCTAGGAATATAAGTTTAATCTTTAATAAACCTATTAAACATTATTTTACTATAACTATTACCTACGCGGCGATTGTTTTTTTTCCAAACATAAGTGAAAATCGGAATAAAATTCGTTCAGTAGCTACTGAGAAAATCGTGCACGGACAGACAGACAGACGCTAAGAGGGACTTTGTTTTATAATAAGTATACATATAATAGATGAAAATTATTAGCAGTAAATTAATTTATACACATATTTATCTTCAATTATAGTCTGTTTCATTTAAAAAGCTATACCAGTGTGAACGCTGGAAATTTGGGTGATTTTCGGAAATTTTTTGGAAGAAAAATATTCAATGAAATATTTTGGAAAATTGAGAATATATTTGGCTATATTAGACGTGTATTCTATAATTTTTTCACGTAAAAATATCGATATCTAAGCGACTTATGGAGGCGCAAAAAAAAAATCTCCTCTACTGCGGTCATGATTCTGGACAATGGAGTAGCTATTTCCTGTACGATTTTCGAAAAATATCAAAATTTAACAAAGTGGCGTAGTTATGAAAAAAAGTATGTTTTATTGTCTATAAAATGGTCGTATTTTTAATGTCAAATCGTCAATTTTCATCCAATCAAAAATATCCTACGTCATCGTAGAGTAAATACAGGATGATTCAGCACTGTCGTGCCAAACTTGAACACTAGATTGAAAAAAATATTTTAAGCAAAAAACTCCCAATAAACATGTGTCCGGAAATTATTCCTTAGGGAACTACAGGCTTCCAAAGATTTTACTAAAAATGAGTTTTAATTTAATATCTAGAGAACCCTTTGTGATAGAATTATGAAATTTAGTATTTGGTTTAGTAATAATATGTGTTATTGATTTCTAATATTAACCGATTATATTTTAGGCCAGAGCTGTATGGAGCCAGTGGGCCCACCGATTTTGAACTAGTAATTGTTTGTTCCTTAATTTTTTTCCTGAGTTGGTACTTTTATAAGATTATATGACACAAAATACACAAAAACATACTTTGCTTGTTTATCATAGGATAAACCGTTTTCAAGAAATATCGATGGAAAAGAAAGCATGCAGAACTAACCTTAATACGGATGCTTGATATTATAAAAAATAAATTTATATTCTTTTTCTATGATTAAAGGTAACAATAAAGTTTATATAAATAAACCTCCTAATATGAATCCTGTAAGATCTATAGCCAGTTCTATTACTGTTACATGCACTTTATTAACATGACTAAAAAACAAACTAAAAATGGCTATTTGTTGATATGGATGCATTTTCGGAAGTATATTTATATTTACTTTTTGTCTTATTTTTTATCATGAAATAAGAATATAAATTTATTTTTTATAATTTCAAGCATCCGTATTAAGTTAAATTCTGCATGCTTTCTTTTCCATCGATATTTCTTGAAAACGGTTTATCCTATGATAAACAAGCAAAGTATGTTTTTGTGTATTTTGTGTCATATAATCTTATAAAAGTACCAACTCAGGAAAAAAATTAAGGAACAAACAATTACTAGTTCAAAATCGGTGGGCCCACTGGCCCCATACAGCCCTGGCCTAAAATATAATTGGTTAATATTAGAAATCAATAACACATATTATTACTAAACCAAATACTAAATTTCATAATTCTATCACAAAGGGTTCTCTAGATATTAAATTAAAACTCATTTTTAGTAAAATCTTTGGAAGCCTGTAGTTCCCTAAGGAATAATTTCCGGACACATGTTTATTGGGAGTTTTTTGCTTAAAATATTTTTTTCAATCTAGTGTTCAAGTTTGGCACGACAGTGTTGAATCACCCTGTATATTCCTAACAGAGCACTAAACGAACATATGGTGTGAAGATGGCTTCGATACGTCCAGTGGTTTAGACTTGATGCGAAGACGATATTATAATAAATACATTTTATATGGCCCATTAAAAACTGTTTAAGCATTTTTAAAATTATTTCTTAGTTAAATAAAACTATAAATACTCTGAAAAATATATTTATTTTCCAGATATCAATCAATACAAAGCAAAAAACCATATTTTTGGCCGCCAAAAACATAATTTTCTCCCAATGTGCGTCGAACACACACATGAACCTGACGTCTAATATGTGCAATTATTAATATAGGGATGTACGCAGAATATCTTATATTAAATACATATTTCCTATTTATAACTACGTTAATTGTAGATCTGTTTTGTCGATATCTATTGTAGATTTATATTATTTAATATTGTATAACTACAGGCAAAACTCTCTGGGCGCTTTGCGCGACAAATATGAAATTTATCAAATACATAGTTCAATAATAATTTAAATTAATTTTCAATTAGTTTTCCATAAAATCCACGAGACTTTAGATCTAAATTTAATATTAAAGTCGTAACATACATTTTTTTATTAAAAAAAATCTTCAACAAGAATTATCTCATAAGGGAACCTTTTGAAATCGAAAATTCGTATCGAGTTTAAACATTGTATATATTTAGAGGAGGTCAAGGTAATTAAGAACAAAAATATCATAGCTGCGGTAAAAACGGTTTAAGGGGGTGAAACACCCCTATGAAAATGTGCAAAATAATCATATTTTTTCAAATAACTTTGAAACTAATGAAAATTTAAAAAAATCTACAATACAAAATTTTCATGATTTTTTATGCTCTTTCGAATGGCGATAATCAAAATTCGAAAGAATTAAACCGTTAATAACCACCTCCCACCCACATTTCATAAGTTTAATTATTCGAATTTTGACTATTGTCATTCGAAAGTGCATACAAATCAAGAAAATTTTGTATTGTAGATTTTTTTAAATTTTCATTAGTTTCAGAGTTATTTGAAAAAATATGATTATTTTGCACATTTTCATAGGGGTGTTTCACCCCCTTAAACCGTTTTACCGTAGATATAATAATTTTTTTTCTTACTTACCTTGACCTCCTCTAACTATATACAATGTTTAAACTCGATACGAATTTTCGACTCGAAAAGGTTCCCTTGTCAGTAACGGCATAAGTTACATAAAATTGATTTTCAGATTTAAGCCGCAGAGAATTTTTAATCTGCTTAAAATAGGGTTTATTCTTAAAATGTTTGAGATTTTACTGTTTGATGTCGAATAATATAAATAAATATCATTATGATAAGCAAATAGTTAAGGCTTGTATTTAAATGCAAGTTTTATTTAATCGTTTTCATTTATAACAAATATATTGTACGAAAAATAAATTATTCAACATAAAAAAAAATTTATAGAACTTAAAACAAATTATATGTATCAATTTCAATAAATAGTTTACACTAAAAATAAATACATTGCACTTGACCTAAATTTGGACCTGTCAGATTTAAAAATTTAGATTTTCACTAATTTTTTACTCGAAACTCATTAACTTTAGTGGAAAAGTGTAAAAAACAAAAATTGTTTATTTTAATCTGATAACAAGGAAAATGATTTCAGATTTAAAAAAAAAATTATTAATATTTTGAAGAACAAAACTTAAAAAAAATCCTGATATAATTTTCCTAGTTACATCAGATTAAAATAAACATTTTTTGTTTTTTACACTTTTGCCCTAAAGTTAATAGGTTTCGTGTAAAAAAATTAGTGAAAATCTAAATTCTAAAATTATTTTGTTAAATATTAAAAAAAAAGTCATGCAAAATTTTTTTTAAAACAAAAGCTGCTTGTTTTTTCCAAACAACTGTAATGAAAAATATAGGTTTCCATTTGAAAAAAATGTTGGCTCTATTTGACCATGAAAACGTAAAAAAATCAATAATTAATAACACCATTCTGGGTCCCCTTCAAAACCAAACAACTTTTATTTGAAACATTTTTTGATTTTATTGATAGATAAAAAAAATAAGGTGGGTGATAGATTAAAATGGGACATCCTGTATAGTGCAATTAAATATAACCCAATAGTTAATAAAGGCAAATGCATAATATACGAAATCTAAAGTTAATAAAATAATAGTTTGTCCATCCTTTGGACCCACTGAAACTCGCGAGATATCTGGAGCATCTGTAAGTTATCCCTATTGATTTCAAGTAGTATGGACAATGATTTTAACCTTCGCGATTCCGGCGTACAACGTTCCCTGCGGGGATAATACATCTCGGTAGCTTGCTGACAGATAACCTAAAAAATGTGATGGAAAAAAAGTATCTCAATAGAGAAAACCAACCCTAAATTTATGTTATCATATAAATTTCGTTATTACAGAAGAAATCTTTTAAAACTGATAAAAACTTTACTGAAAGTGCTGAAATTCTAATATTTATAAGTGATAGGCATTGCGGTATAACTAAAGTACCATCTAGGTACTAAATATTTTCTCTACGAATTATTTAATTTATTTTTATAATTAATTAATTTGTTATATTACCTTTTATGCTCTTATTATTATATATATGTATATTTGAAAAGCATTAAAAAAACTTTAAAAATTAGGTACCTATTTAACAAAACTATTTCTTCAACAATAAACTATAGATATTAATTACCTAGATAAGGGAGTCGCGGCCATATAGGGGGCCGTATCCTTCCCACAAGGGGGCCGCAAAGAACCACGAAGACAACAAATAAATTTACTATCGTTAAAAAAGTTTAAATGTTCAAATATGCTTTTGCTTAAATTATATAAATTTAAAAAAAATTGTAACCCATCTGGCTTTCAAAACAAATAGGGGCCCGTGAGTTATCAATATGAGCTGCAATGTCAAAAAGTTTAAGAAGCACTGACCTAGATAACTGGAATCTCAAGGGACCAATTATTTTATCCCACTTAAAGAGGTGTCCCATTTACCCAGATATAGAGGTACAAATGTAGAAGTTACGGGACCTCAGTATGAATTTTAGTTATAAAAGTTTCCAACTTATCCAAGTCCCACTTAATCAAGTTTCACTGTATAATGAATTTTCCAAATTAAATCAATTTAAAATTAGCAAATAGCAAAATCTGTTTTAAAAAAATCTTTAGTAACTACAATATACAGTCGAGTCTCGTTATGAACCCGCATACAGGGGTGTAGGGAAATATAATTCTAAGAATTCGTGTACCCCCACTCTTTCAGCACAGGCGACGGTCGTAAGTTGAACTTCCCCTACTTTTTAAGCGTGTGAGTGTGTACGTGATTTTTTCCAGTATCTCGTTATGAGTCCGTTTGACTAAAGTGGTTATTTATTAATGATATAGCCTAGTGTTTACAAAAAAAGTAACCTAAAAATTGTTGACTTCTCCTAATACGTAAATAAACATTTTTGATACATAAAAAATTAATCGGTAAGTACTTTTAGAATTAAAATTTTTAATTTATGTGGATGTACAAGTTTAACTATTAAGTTTATTTTACCTTATTTTATTTGTTACTTTAAAAAGTTATTGTTAGAAATTTATAAATTAAATTTTTTTCATCATCCAATTTTCACTGGATACAAGTAATTGAAATTAACTTTACTAATAATAAATAAAACATGATATAAAAATATATATTAATTATTTACTAACTGTCGATAGAATTGAATAAACAAATTAACACTTAATTTATTTTAATAGCGAGGCGGTCTCATATCGAGACTCTAAAATGAATTTTTTTTTTCACCTTATGGAGGGGGAAGATCTTCCGCGAAAGTCCTAGTAGACGGACTCATAACGAGCGGACTCATAACGCGACTCGACTGTATATCGATTAACAAATTTCAGAGCTTATTATCTGGATAATATTAAAATAAAATAGTTTAATGAATTTATTTTAGCACCTTTTAACGCAGGCTTGTCTAACCCGCGGCCCGCGGGCCGCATGCGGCCCCTGAGCACTCTTCGTGCGGTCCGCATAAGATTTAAAAAAAAAGTGAAATATGAAAATTCGATTTTTTATAAAGTAGAAATATTATATTTCTTTTTTAAAAAATATTAATTATAGGTACAGAGATATAAATAATTGTATAAATTAATTAAGTCAATAACGAAAAGAAAAAAAGGTCCTTAACAAAAATTTTTTTGCGCTCTGCGGCCCACAAAGCTCAAAAGGTTGGACACCTATGTTTTAACGCAATATCCCTATGAATTATTTTATAGTCATTTAACTGTTAAATAAAATTGCCATGCTTAAATATTTCGAAACCCCAATTTTTTGTATCTTAACTTTTTTATGCTACTGTATTTAAGGGTTGTAGGGAATGAAGAATTAAGTGGGACTATTTAGCGTTTTATTTAAAATGCTAATAATTTAATTGAATTTAATTTTAATTTAAATCTGTCCACGCTAAACAAAAGTTTGAGAAACACAGGTCTATAGTAAGATAACCCTGTTTACATTTCAATACTGATATCACTGAGCTAACCGGATGGAAGGATTTTTTTATGTTCAAATTAAAAAAAGCAGAAAAAACACCTGTGCTAAGCATATATACAATAAAACATATTTCAGCCAGGTGTTAAAATAACAATGCTGTTAGTAAATACGTACTATACATATATGTATGTATGCACTGCTGTAGGTACCTACTACACATATGTGTAATGTATATGTAAAGGTTAATCATGTATGTCCTACATTCTTTGTTTGTGAGTAAAATGCTTGTAGTTACGTTCTATAAAAAGCTCATTACTGTTTTAGTATTTTCAGTAATACCTATTATTGAACAATGGAAATTAATGATGGCAATGGACGTGTTAAAATCAATACAATATTTAAAATGTGTTTACTTTTTAAAATATACTCTATATTATAGAGTATAGTATGGACCAGTGTTTCCCAACGTGGGGCCCATGCTCCACAGGGGGTAATTCGATTGTTAAGAGGGGCAATTCGAAAATGGACTTAACCAGAGTTTAAGTTAACTGTATGGCGACTCTCAGGAACTTGGCATAAAATCTCTTTGCAGCAAGCATCAAGCGCAAGGATTTCACTAAATTCAAATAATAAATAATTACTAATAATTAAAATAATATAGAAAAATCTTTCATTAAAATTATGTTGTACTTTAATTTCAGTTTTCCATTATATGTTTTGGAAATTTTACTAAGTATGCTCAATAATTTCCTAGTAATTTCTTCCAAAAACCTATCACTCAAGTTTCTTTAGTGAACATTTAATTTTGGAATATTAAAATGGGGGGGGGGGTATAAGAATTTTAGAAAGGCTTAGGTGGGGCATATCACAAAAAAGGTTGGGAAACACTGGTATAGACAATACATTTCAATGATACAATTTTAATTGACGCAAGAGACAAAAATGTTAAAATTACTTTTTGGCGCAGTTTTATGTCCGGTACCATAAAAGGACTAGCAAATTTGCTAGCTTGCAAGCACTCTCAAATGAGGTATCAAACTTATATGGCAGTTCTCTTGGAGTTTTTGGTAACTAAACATCAACGGTATTAAAACAGTGGTGATATTATGTACTGTCAGTCGCCAACTGTGTTACAATACATACGTTGAACTATCACTGCTTTAAATTTCACATCAAACCCATAGATAATAACACAAAATTAATACCTCATTTGTGAGCAAAATTTGCTAGGCACTTTATGATACCGAACATTAGATAAACTTTTTTTACTATTGATTGGTAGATTTAAAATTCGTGTTTCATATCAAAATAAGAATGTTTTCAGATTGATATGGTACAGTAGCAAGGTAAGTAAATGACTAGGTATGCTTACTTGCCTGTGACGTCACCATGATGTTCTTTTCAACCTTCTAGATTTCAAATGGTCGCCAACGCTGTCAAACTGTCATAATATAAATATGATCGTGATTGATTTATTATTGTGGTCTGTGTTTGTGCTATTCATTTATTGCTATAGTGAAGCTTCACACATGATATTAATTATATCAATTATAATTATTTGTGATTTGTGTTTAATATTATGACAGTTAAAATCATAGATAAATAAAAAAATCAAGAAGGTAGAAAAGAACTTCATGGTGACAAGTAAGCGAACCTAGTTATTTATTAACCTTGGGACAGTAGTATCTAGTATCTACCAATAACGTGAAAAACGCCGGTATGTGAATCAAGGCATTTTTTGTGCCTCGTAAGTGCCTACAAGCAAAATTACGTACTGTGTACTAATATACATTAAGTATGCAATAACACTAACTATAAAACAATGATAGAAAGGAAAATTTGCAAAATGTTTACCTTTAAATATATATTTAATACGTACAGTATGTACATGATTTACAACTGAAAAAGACGGATATTTAAGAGCACCGTTATTCCGAAACGCCCAAGCCGTTAAGCGAGTAGCCTTTATTGCGAGGTTCTACTGTATTTTTTTTTCAAAATTGTTTTAAAATGTTTGTTAATCGTACTGTTTGTCCCTTACGCCAATTTAAATTCAAATTATCGATGTATGTATACTATTTTGATAGTTTTTTGAATGTTTATTTTAAACTACAGGGGTGTTTTTATATTTTTAATACAATATTAAAAGAAAAAAAAACATAGAATGAATTGTATACAAATCGTCACTAACAAAATCAATGGTTCAACAAAAAATGTCATAAAGAAAACAAATTTCCTTCCGAAAATAAAATACAAAACAGAATATAAAAATAAACAAACGGAATTTTCTTTTGAAATGAAAATAGTAGCATTATATAGCGGTATTTAATATTCAGAATACTTAATATACAAATAACTTAATTTAAAAAAAAATATCATCTAATATATGTTAAAATCTTTTTTGAAATACAAACAATTTTTTTATGTAAATAGTTAACTAAAAAGAGTTAAAAAAATCTGCCAAGTAAATGCACAGTGCTTCCTCGTGCTAAATTCATCAAAGATAGTTAATTATTGAACAATTTTAATAAAAACTGGTGAAGTATTTATGTCGTACATTTTTAATGTTTTGACTAATTCAATCTTAACCTAAATATCTCTGGTATACAAATGTCAAAATGACATTAATTTAATATGTCATTTTGACGTTTAGTAATAACAGTTAAAAAAACAAATGATGATTTTTTAAAGCAAATTAAGATAACTCTTTGTAAGGGAATATTTTACAACAAATGTAGGTGATCTATATTATAGGAAATGTAATGCTCTACAAAAAAGATTCTATAAAATTTTCACGTAAGGTATGTCTTTCCTGGGGTATCTTAAAAAAATAAATCTTTTGGGATGTCAATTTTAACAATTTTGAAATGGGATCGTCCTAAATCCAGACCAAACCAACCAACCAACCAAGTTTCATAAATATCGGTTCAGTGGTTCATAAATAATGCGTGTGACAAGGATTAGGGAACAGATACACAGACAGACAGACAGACACGGAACAAAAAGTGTTTGTCTTGGCCTGAAACGGATAAATCAAGTAAAATTTTTAAAATCGGAGAACAAATTTTTTTTCTCATTTTAAAACGATCACAAAGCTTCTCGTATCTTCGTTATTGCGAGGAAGCAAAAATTATAATTCGCACGAGTTTATCGAGACGAGACTGAGTAAACTCTGTCTCGTGAACATAAGCAAATGAAAGCTCTTCGATGAAATTCCAGTCTTAAAGAATTTATTAAGAGATTCCGAAATATTTTTACTTTATCAAAACTTTGTTCCAACTTTACCATAGATGAACGTTTCCTCATAAAAATCATTTTCGCCACATTACCCATGTGAAGAATAGCGAAACTTTTGTAAAAATCAAGCTGTAAATATAGAGGGATCAATCCAAACATATATATGTACACATATATATGTTCATTTTTTTATCGGAAGTTAAAAAAGCCAACATATACAAGTAGATTATGCGACAACTAAAATTTTATTAACTGTTTTCAAAACAAAGTTTTTTACATACAAGAAGACGAGACATAACAATATCAAAAGTGGTTTTATAGCTAGGTGCTTAGATTTTAATCAAAAACAAAATCGTGTTTATATATTTTATAGGGAGGAAATGGTTAATAAAAGAAAAAGTTCTACCCATTAAACGCGGTTTAATTTATAAAATATTCAGGGCAAACAAAACTCTAAATTTATAAACAACATACTGACTTATTGATTAAACTGAAATTTATCCACGTGATTTCAAAAACGGTGAAAGACAGCACGACTAGCTCCTCTAAAAATTTAGGCACTATCCCCACATTGATTAATTATCTTTCTCATTTTTATAATTTTGATTTTTTCTTTTAGGGTTATATTTAATTGCACTATACAGCGTGATTTACAATTAGTGTAAAAAAAATTAACAGTAGATCGAGGATGTAATTTTAAGCAAAAAACTTTATGTGGACATCTATCTGGAAATTCTTTGTGAGGGAGCTACAGTCTTCCAAAGATTTTGCTCAAGTTTTTAATAAGAATAATTAGGTACCTACATTTTTTTAAGGAAGTCATTCCAAAATATATTTAAAAAAGGTTATAATTAATTACACTATATATTAGATAGTATTCACTTTGTACAACGAACATAAATTTCAATTCTTTGCACTTAAAATTTTATAGTATCCTTTTTATACACGTTTACTTTTTCATATATTTTTTTTAATAAATAAGGCGAATACTTAATCGTGTTAAAATATAGAAAATCACAAAAATCACATTAAAAAGATCAAATCTATTTAGGTCAAAGGAAAGAAGTTAGTAGGTAGGTTAGGTAATAGAAAATCACAAAAGTCACAATAAATAAAATTTGAGCCAAGTGCAAAGTATTATTTTTTTTATAGTAAAAAGTATTTCTGTTTAGTGGAAACAATTTATTTAAAGCAATATGTTTTATGTTCAATATATTTCTTTAATGTTGAAAAATATAATTTTTCGTGCAGTATATTTGTTATAAGTAAAAACGATTAAATAAAAAGTGTTTATTATTTAAAAAAAAGTGTATTTGACTACAAGCTTTTTACTTATTGTAAAACTAGTTTCAAAATGAGCAATATCTGATTTTTATTGATTAAAAAAATATAATTTCAAGTCTAATGTATATGAACATGAAAGCAAATATTTGCATATGTCTGAAATAACATGAATTTTCCTATGTACCGTAGTTAAATCTACATCACGTATTAAGTAAACAGTTTTTTTCTGATTTTTCAAAAAAATTAAAATAACACAGCCCTTTTACGCGTGTAAGTGACATGATGAATATATAAACATGTATGCTTAGTGGAAATAATCCATATTTGGTAGCAAATATGGATTGTACATAAACAAATGCAACAAAAGACAAACACTGTAATTCATAGCCGAATCTAAACCATCGCTAAAGTTTACATTATGCAAATGTTACATCACGACGCCATTTATTCTACCAAAGAACGCACCCTATACGCGTGATAATATATGTATTTAACCCTTTACATAACAAATTTTGCGTATTAACCCTCGGAGGGTACACCGGGGCACATAAGCTCCACAATAATTTTTTATTTAACCCTTAATTACTCGCGCTGGTGTATTTTGTACACCAGTAAAGCATTTTCTGCGATTACTAAATGCATAAATTTTTGTGGGACTGTACACCCCCATCTAACTTTTGTTTAGTCATTCTAGAGTGTGATAGGAATTCGGCAGTCAAAATTTGAGAATTGTAGCAGTTTGTATTAATTTTTTACTCACTAAATGTAGGTGGTATCAACGCACAAATAGCAGCATCCTAAGCGAAGAACCGCGTTTTTGAAGACATTAGCGATGCTGCTGATGGAAGACATCTTGTCAAAAGAGCAAAATTAAAAAAATTACCAACAAAAATCAAATTTATGTTGTCCGATTTATTGCAAGATGAATATTGAACAGTTTTGTGTACTTTTTTAGATTTATTTTGGTTAGTTTTTCTTTCTAATCCTTAATTTTAGTTGGGTTAATTTTAAGAAAATTTTTCATAGTATGAATTGGGCAAAAAAATTAATATAATACCTTCAAAATTTTTTTATGTTGTGTATAAAATACAACGCGCGAGTAACTGTGTTACAGTATTTCACGCGAGTAATTAAGGGTTAATATTAAATTTTAACAGATGTGACAAACCACTGCGTAACCACTTTCGAGCGGTTACTTGTGGTCAGTAATTTTATATATTTTTTTTAAATAATATAACCTAATAATATACTTTAGTATAATAACAATAAATAACAGTTTCAGAGGAAACAAAAAATAAATAAATTGTCACCGCAGAAGCCTTTATATTCCTCACACAGAACTAATTAATTTCAGGCAGCTTTAAGTGATTTTACTGTTTAATTCAGTTTTATTCCATTTAGTAAAATTCCATGTTGAAATTCTCATTCCGTTAGAAAATATTTGTATACTTTCCGTAAAGTGTATGTTAAGCCCTTTATTTTACTTTTACATATTATGTTAAGTAGAGTAGATTTATTGAAACGGGCACAAAATCTTCAACGGTGTAATATGTCACATCTAAAATGCATTGGGAACAGTGCCGTCTTCAAAAAAACAAATACGAGGTAACTACATTTATTTTATTAACCGATATAAAAACATTTTGATCATATACAGCTGCTTTATATATTATTAACTATCGCCAATATTTAAAATAATTGATAAAAAATATATCAACTAGGGGACTTTCTTATACGTTTAACTATATGTATATCTATACATAAAAATATACATCGCTATACATAAGCGATGTATGTAAAAAAATTATGGAACAAATTATAGAAAGTAACGTTCTATATATTTTTTATTAGAAAAATTTTGAACTATTTCAAAAATAATTTTAAAAATCGATTATTTACTTTAAAAATGTTTGACACACATATAGGGGCATCATGGGGAACGAAATAAAATAGAATTTTGCTAAGGTAAATTTAGATATTTCTGTCAAAAAAATCGATTTCGAAAATTGTCAGCATTAAAAAGAGCATACTTGGTGAAGGTATTTTGAACTCTTTTAACCCCATACTGAAGACGCAACTACACATAACACATTGTTGTAATTTAATATGTAAACATTTTATTCTTAGACAGTAAGGATTTGTAATAAAACAATGGTTGTCGTACAAAGAAGAATAAGATCACATAAAGTTTAAAGAACAACGAAATATTACCTCGTTAATAGGTTTCCCTGCTCTGTCCCTTATCAAAGTCACGGGCTGGGACTCTTGACTTTATGAATAACACCTAGCATTTTTACTTTCTTATACATCACTTATATCTACACAAAAGTATAGTGATCATGAAAATTTTATAAATTGAAGATTTGGCAGAAATATCTATAATAAAGAAAAAAAACACATTTTTTTTGTGTTAAGGTTATTAGATCATTAGAGCAATGTATAGATAAAAGTCTAAAATTTTAATATGTTATTTATGAATAACTCATATATTTTACTAGTTTTTATTTAAAATATTGGACGTATGGTTTTTGAGTAATTGAGTTTTTAACACATGATAAATGAGAGAATTTGCCAAAAGTGCTCTATTTATTGAAATTCTACACAATTGGCTATATAAAGACGTTTTAAAAACTAATTATTCGAAACTTCAACCCTTTTAAATACTATAAAAATAATAAAACAAATATATTCACGTGTAATTTATTCAAAATAATAAAAAACTAGATCTGCTATTACAGCAAATTAGTACATGTTACTATTATATACCGTTCTGTCTATTTCAATTTTCAAATTAAATAAAACTTTTTTTACTTTTAATAATTAACAAAGTAAAATATCCCATCAAATGTAGGTACGTGTGTTCTGAATATAAATTAAAAACAACATTTTTTGAAAACAAATTACAGTGTGCCAAACCAGGGGTCGGCAGTCTTTTATGTTAGAAGAGCTAAGTTGTTAAAGAAACAGGATTGCAAAGGTATCAGAGAGCCATAGGTTTTAAAAACATTTAAAAAAAACGTAATAGCTCCAAGTTTATATTTAAAAAGTTGTATGATAAAATTATCAAAAAAATGTGTTCCGCGGTCTTACTACTTCGATTTTCTTTTTTATATGAAAAAGTATTAGTTACTGAATATATATAAAAAAAATATTCCAAGTTTGTAGTGATATGTGTTCGAACTAGCTGCTAAGTTTAATTAGTTTTAATCCACGGCGCGCATCTGTTTTTATGATAAAAGTGCCTCAAAAATGTGTTTCGCAGTCTTGCTACTTTATGATTTTATTTGTGAATAAAAAAGAATTTGGAATTGAATCAATAATTAAAGTTACTGAAGAGCGGCATGCGGCTCGCGAGCCGCGGTCTACCGACTGCTGTGCTAGACGTATAACCTTAAAGTTAAAATGGGTCATCCTGTAGATATAAAGTTGCTTATATAGAAACTTGTATTAAACATATTTAAAATGAAAATCATGACAGGTTTGTAATTATTGACCTAAGGGATTATTATTACTAATATTGTTATTATAGACTAAATATAGATAGTACTATTAATTATAATAACAATATAATAAAATACGTCGATTTTGACTATCAAAATTAACTGAAATCACTATGGCAGAAACAGCATAGAATGAACATTGTATATACAATATTAGATTATTATTATTGCAATACATATTTTGAATATAACAATTATATTACTATAATGTCGAATTAATTCTAACTATTATTTATATTACTTCAACTAAATTAATATGAAATTCATTGATAAACGTATGTATCTACATATGGTTGTATAAATAAACAATATGGCCATATTAACATTAATAATTGATTATGTTAATCTCTATATTGATTATGTAAAAAGATTAGTAGAAAGTTAATGCAGTTTATTATATTTTCAATCTATTTATTTGATATATTTTTACCATCAAATACGTTACGCCTTACGGTCATTTTTTTTATTAAAAAAATAACTTTGAAAGGCCATATCTCGAGATCGGTTTGAGATACACTGCCGTGCAAAAGTATTTGGACACTCATTTTTTTGCGCGTTATAAATACAAAACTGCAAAATGGTTAAAAAAAATCTTGAATGTTGATAAGAATACTTAATTACAACTTTTGTAATAATCATTTATAGCATTTACAATTTTCCATGTTAAGGGTAGTTTTTGAATTATTGCCTGAAAGGTCAGGTTTACTCAAGTTAAAAGTATTGACGCATAGTGTCTTTCAAACAAACGATAAATTGTTTTTTTTTTTATTATTTTGAATGCGAGTAAAAATATTCTTTTCGTTATTTTGGGAATTTTTATTGACTGAAATCTGTATATTTACCTTCAAAATCGTAGGTGTCCAATAACTTTTGTACGGCAGTGTACATAATTTAAACTTTTTACGTCATTTTCTATACAAAAATTATGTACAAGAAAATCTAATTATATTCATGACAGCTTTTTACATTTTACATTTTTTTCAATTCTAATATCTTTCAGGTGGATGATAAATAATTAATAAAGTAATAAATTTAAAAATATATTTGGTATAGCAACGGTTTAAATAAATAATTTCAAGTAGAATAATTGAGTTAATACTGGTTCAAAGTCCTCATCTTAATACGGCCCTGAAGGGACATATATATGTACATATATTTTTTTCTGAAGATGTCAAGTATTGAGAAAAGTAGAATATTGTTGATTTATACGTTCCGAAATTTCCAACAAGCGAAGAATATATCTACTTGTTTACCAATTGAAATACTCAGAGATGTATTCAATTATTTTGTTGGTTTATTTATATTATCATTATTTATATTAGGTACAAGATATATTTATGTTTTTAAAAATAATTTTGCAAATAACTTTTTGGATGAATAAAATCTTACTTTTTATATATTTTTTTAAATCCATTCTATGTAAAAATATTTTTATTTAATAGGCATGACGCCAGTAACAAAGTATCATTGAAATTATTATTTTAAATAATGAAACAGGTTAAAAAGATTTAAAAAAAATTATTTATTTTTATATTAAAAACGTGATTAATATATTTTTTGTTAAAATAAAAATGCAAAATGTTAAATTGAACACAAACCAGAGCGAATAACGTCACGCATCAGTAAATATCAAAAGTTATTGACTTTTATTTTAGACAAATATGAATTCCTCTTACAAGATTATTAGGTATACATACCTTATTTAAGAACTTATATACTTTGGAATACATTTTTAACACACAAAATAATTAAATTATTGTATAATTCTGAATATTTGATTATTGTTGACAATGAGTGTGACGTCACAAACCTCGTATGTCACCTGCGAGCGTTTTGGCGTCAAATTCAAAATTAGTTTAAAAGAGTCAATTATTTTCTGCTGAAATAAATATTTTTTTTGGAAATAGGAGACACGTAAGATCATTTGAACTTAAAATTTTATAGAATCCACATTATACATATGAATATAAATTTTAAATAATATTTAATCATTTTAAATATAGAAAATCACAAAAATTACATTAAAAATATCAAATCTATTTGGGTCAACCTAAGGAGTATTATTATTTTAATGTAAAGTTTTTATTTTTAGTAGAAACTATTTATTTAAAGTGATATAATTTGTTTTAAGTTCAATATATTTGTTTAATGTTGAATAATTAATTTTTCGTACAGTACATTTGCTATAAGTGAAAACGATTAAAAAAAAGTGCCCAAAATGTCTTTTATTTTATCAAATAATCGAAACGATCCATTTTTGTAATTTTCAATTTTTTTACCCAATTTGTGTAATTTCGGTTCGAATATTTTATATATTTAAATATATTATTTTATTTTATTATATATATTTAACACCTGAATTTTGAAAATATTAATCCGGGACTGTCTTCATCAACACAATATTGTTAAACAAAAAATATGCTTACATTGCCAACATATTTGTTTGTTTTAATATTAAATTATCAATATAATAAAGTTCAGACGCAAAAAAATCTGCACATAATGAAAAAGTTTGTGTTTCTGTTACTATTTCAAAATGGCGGCACATGCTATATTTTTAGACAGTTTGGTGACACAATTGTGCTATTGTTCCAAACTTTATTACAGAGCGTACAAGACTGAAGATTAATACAGAACAGCTCTTGTATAAATGAAGTCTACTTAGTTACCCCCCCCCCTTTCATCAATAAATCTTAATCCTTAAAAACTAACATGGCTGTTGGTATCAATCAATATAAATTAAATGCAGGATGAAATAAAATAATGAACCTATTATTTTTATATTTAAAAATTTTACAGAAATTGAATGAAATTTGAATTTGCAAAATCTAAATCATAATTTTAATTAGTGTAATTATGTTGCTTTTAAAGGGCTTGTATTTAAATGCACTTTTTTAAATAATAAACTATTTTTTTACTTGTTTTCACTTATTACAAATATACTGCACGAAAAATTAATTATTCAACATTAAACAAATATATTGAACTTATAACAAATAATATAATTTAAATAAATAGTATTTATTGTGATTTTATATATTTTAACCTTACGTAAAAACTAACCAACCTCCTTTCTCCTCAATAGATAAAATAAATTATATCACTTAAAATAAATAGTTTCCACTAAAAATAAATACTTTGCATTAAAAAAAGAATGATACTTTGTACCTGACCTTAATTTATGTTCAATGTACAAAGTGAATACTATCTAATATATAGTGCAATTTAATATAGCTCCTTTTAAAATAAATAATAACATTTGATCAAAATTTTATAACTATCACTAGTAAAAAAAGCGTTTAAAAATCGCGAAGAAATATACCATTATTTATATTTTGAATTTGTGGGAGGCCAACGAAATAGAGCGTAATAAATGATGTGTATCCTACACATATGACGAAAAACTCTACCCTCATATACATACATGCATGCATTGGCACGCGTTCACTTTTACTGGTACAGTGGAGGCCCGTTTTAAATTTATCCAGACAGGTAATTTAGTAAACAAAATAAAATAAACAAAACGACACTATGAAAACTAAAGGGGCATTTTTTTACTTTATCCAATTTATATGTGCCTGGCTAAATTATTATAAGAAATTTATTAATTTAATTTAATTTGATGAAAGTTACATTAAAATCGGTTCAGTAGTTTTCTTGTAAGTGAAAACAAACGGAAAATATTCTAAGCACGAATTAGTCGTTTAGACATATGAATCCTATAATCTTACCCTAGCAACTTCCAACTGAAACCTAAGACGGTGTATATTAAAAGTGATTCGAGCGCCAATGTAACACTTACAGTCACACACCCGCCATCCACATACATACACATAGAAATTCACACCGACCGCGATACACATCCACAATGACAAGACAAGCAAAGTTACGATTTCGTTAGCCGCAATTTTAGACGGATTTCACCAAGTTTGAAGCTGCAGGGATCAAGTATATAGGATAGATAGCGCGACGTAGTATATACCACATAAAACAGGCAGTTTTTCCCTCGGGAACTCCCTGCCCAACGACGTGAGCATTTTAAGGGATTTTCAATTGGCTCCGGAACGAATAGAAAATCCACGTTTGCCAAATATCAGTTAACCGTGTATTTCCACCCAAACAATTGTCCCAATTTCACCCAATTGGTAATCATTCAAAATGATAGTAGTAGCTAAAAGCCAGGCCACCATAACGATGTCTAAATTATGCCTAGGAGAATAAAAATTTGTCGTAAACGTTTATTGAACTACGTTTGGTTTTTTCTGTCACTTGGTTCGCATCCGGTTGATTTTTTTTACAGTTATACAATTGTTTTGTATGTATGTTTTAACCTTTATTCGTCGACCCTATGATTGCTCAATTGTTAACACTTCATTACTCGCGTTAAGGTGCTAAACAATACACTATTTTTTATTTATGTACATATATCTACTATAACTTCATTAAATAGAAATACAAGTTATTAATTTATATTATTTTATACAGCTACGTTAGAGAGTACCTACTAAAAATTTGAAAAAGTCTGAATAATTAAGTGTTAATAAAATTAAAATATTTTTTTTAATAAGCGCTGCGTGCCCCCACCCTACTCACGAGGGTTTCAATTGTAACATAATCAGTGATATTTACATATATGAATTAACATTAAGGGGGATAGCCACTGTGACGGGTCAAAAAATTGCCAATGTTTAGGAATTTTTTTCACAGATATAACTAATTATTTTTGTATCAGGTAAATGACGTTTTATTAAGTATATATTCAACTTATTTAATATCGATTTTTATTGAAAAATATTAAATATTTACGAAGTTATGAGCCTCGTTGTGACGACCAAAAAAATATTTTTCTCTATGCTTCACTCGAAATTTTGAGAAGGGTTACATGAAATTTTGTTTATCAATATCTATATGAATGTAACTATCGTTGCACGTAGCCGTTTTTTTTTTATTTAACACAAAATGGCGATGGTTTGAATTTTTTTTTTCATTTTTAAGACTTATTTTTTATTAGAGCAGTTTTAAAAATAGTAACTATCAAAATTTCAAAAATCGGCTATATGCAACGATAGCTACTACAATTACGAAAATTATTTAAAAAATATTAAATCGGTTCATTAGTCTTTGAGGAATCGTGTCAACCAGGTCGAAAATGTCATTTCGAGATAAACCTAACCGACCGCACTACCTCGTCTCACTAAATTGACTATAACTCAATTTTTTGTATACACATTTATGAATATGTATAAGTACTTAAAAAAATGTAACAAATTTTTTTTTCTGTCACAGTGGCTTTCCCCCTTAAATCAAATATTCTTTATGAAACTATGGTCTGAGTCTGAGTATAGAAATCTATAACATTTTTTCATTTTAGGTACGTATAAGAAAGTTTTTATGTTTTTATCCGGTAATCAAAACATAACATTTTTTTTATTATAACTACGTATAAGAAAGTTTTCAAGTTTTTATCCGATAATCAAAAGAGTTTTTAGGACAATGGTTCAGATTTTTTACTTTAAAGTAACTCACATAAAAACTAATACCCTATTATACACAGTTTAGCAAATAATTTAGATACAGAACATTATATTCCCTATATAATCAGTATAATGGAGGAAAATCGTCTGTAATTACCCTATTATCCTATTACTTATTAACTCAACATGCTTGTATAATACATACTAACGGTATATTTAATATGTACATATGTGAATTAGAATTTACTAGAAAACTTATATGAAAATAAATAAGTACCAAAATAATTAACAAAAGATAAATATTGACTAGGGTCTAGACAAGGGGTTCCTAACTTTTTTTCTACATCGACCCCTTTTAAAATAATGATTTTTTATAGACTCCCTTAAATTCTTAGATCATTTACTATTTTCCTTTCAAATTTCTTATCTTGAAATTGATATTTCTATGAAAAATTGAATTTTGATGCATGAAATATGACTAAAAAATTTTGTGTTTTAGATTTCGTTAAAAGTATGTTTATTTTATAGAAAATGACGTGAAAAGTTGAATTTTTTCAAGCCGCGGATCTGTATCTATCAACGTTCTCGAGATATGGCCTTTTAAAGTTTGTTTTTTCAAAATTAAAAAAAAAAAATGATCGTAACTTTTGAACGTGTAGTCGGATTTGATTTTTGTTGACAGATTTGAAATCAGCACGTTAAAATCTATCTGATGACATGTATAATACATTGAAATTAGACAAAAAAAAATTTGTCAAAAATCAACATTTTTTAAGGTATACCCCTTGGAAAAATTTCGATTTTCGGCAAAAAAAAAAATTCCAAATTTTACAGTATTGTACATGTCATTATATAGATTTTGACACGCTGATTCCAAATCTGCCAACAAAAATTAAATCTGACCACACGTTCAAAAGTTACGACCATTTTTATCCAAATTTTTGAAAAAATTAAAACTTTAAAAGGCCATATGTCGAGAACGTTGATATATACAGACCTGCGGTTTGAAAATTTTAATTTTTCACGTCATTTCTATAAAATAAACATAATTTAAACGAAATCTAAAATTGAAAATTTTATACTCATTTTCTTGCACTAAATTTCCATTTGTCATAGAAATATCGACTTTAAGATAAAAAATTACAAATATTATAGACCCCCTTACAGTTTTAGATTCTAGAAAATATAAATATACTTCAATCTTGTAGAAAAAGTACAAGCAATACATAGCAAATACAAGCAATTATTAAAAAAAGACATTGCAATTCAAAATTTTAAAACAGAAAAATTTATCATAGACACCTTGAATACTAGAGACTCTTTTTAAACTTCCATAGACCCACAGAGGGTTCACCTTACATTTCTATTTACCAGTGATTAATTAGTATCTAACGATCTTCTTTGTTTTTGTATCAAGGACAGGGTCCCTGAAAAAGAGAGACCCTATACCACATACGTTTCAGAACCGCTGTTGAAAATGTCTAGACTCTAGACCGAATAAAAAAAATGTTAATAAAACCGGATTTCAAAATAATAATGATTTATAAAAAGCAATAAGACCTTTCATGGAAATATATAACAAAAACCTTTTTGTATACCTATTTATTTTTATTATCTTATCGATAAAAACAATAAGATCTTATGTTTACTAAAAAAATCTCATGTATTGTCACCGTCAGGAAGTTAGCGCGGACTTGTGAAAAACAACAAAAATTTTTAGCAATTTGGGAGCAATTGTTTGACCATAAGAAATATTACGAAAAACGATTAGTTTTTGAAAAATGTCATATTATGATTTTTTGTTTTCTTGTATAGTTAATAACTTTTGTTTAAATTTTTTTAGAGTTGGAGCAATTTCAGATACATGAAGAGCAATTAAGGAACAATTTTTTGACCTATACAAAACATTGCCATATTGCCCATATTGCATACTTATTAATGAAGTTTTACAACAATTAAAGTGATAAATTTAAATTCAAATCTTCACTTAAAAATATTGATAATTTTGAAAAACTAAGTAGAGAACATTTTGGAGCGATTTGGGAGCAATTGTTTGACCATAAAAAATATTACGAAAAACGATTAGTTTTTGAAAAATGTCATATTAGGATTTTTTTTCTTGTATAGTTAATAACTTTTGTTCAAATTTTTTTAGAGTTGGAGCAATTTCAGATACATGCGGAGCAATTTTTTGAGCTAAAAATTTTTGTTGTTTTTCACAAGTCCGCGCTAACTTCCTAACGGTTGTATTGTCATATCAAAATACATACATAAAATTTATACGTATTCGAAAAATGTGTTGCTAGTGAATATTAATTCTCTAAATTAAATATAATTGTACGATAGATTTTTTCAATTTTCATTGTTATGATTATTCCTATATACATACATTGTCTATTATCCCCCCCCCCCTCTCACGAAAATGTCCACGTACTCTTTTGATCCAGTACTAATAGAAAATCTTGCTTCTATATATTATAAAGTATAATGCGAATATTTATAAACTAAATAAAAATTGACAAATTGCCTAAAATGTAAAATGGTATGGTGCATTTTTGTTATGCAAATTCACAAGGGTTTTATATTTTTTATGCATTAGCTCAACACTAAATTTGAACACAATTTCTGAACCCCTAGCTTCTTGTTATATTGGTTGATTTGACATAGGAAGATCTACATCCTTTTTCACAATATTCAAAGGACTTGTATATTAAATTCTTTCTCGATACAATCGACATCTCTCTACAATGAAGTAAATAATATATACTGTAAAGATATTGTGACTTTTATTATTTGTTTTTGATGATTTCAAAAACCACTGAACCGATTATAATGAATATCACTCAAATATTCCATGAGATTCCGGAAGTAACATCAAAAAATTGTTGATAAAGGTACCGCGCGCACGACTTTAATCAAACAATTTTTCTACACCTTCCTAAACGTGTGCCCCATTTTTTTAATATTAGATTTATGGCGCCCTTCCCCGATAACATATGAAAAGTTATTTAAAAAATTAATTTCGCCTCATGTCACAAAACCTGGACCTCCCAAATTAATGATTATATTTATTATCAAAATTGATCGTTAATTTTTATATCACGACTGAAATATAAAAAAAATAGGAATAAAATATTTCAAACGTCGTGTCATGTCACGTTTGTTCGGACCCCCTCCTTTTTGCGTATTTATTTTATAGATGATCTTTTACATCCGGTATCACAAAGGAGCTAGCAAATATGCTAACTAGCAAGCACTCTCATATGAGTTATCAAACTTATATGACAGTTCTCTTGGAGTTTCATGAAGACTGTAACAAGTTTTGTACACGTGTTTTATGTAAAATGTAAACACCAACGGTATTAAAGCAGTGGTGATATTATGAAAATTATTTTGTACGTTCAGAGTTGCCAACTGTGCTACAATACGTTGAAGTATCACTGCTCTAAATTCCACAGCAAATTCATAGATACTATCACAAAATGAATAACCTCATTTGGGAGTGCTGGCCAAGCTATATAAAGACAAGGTAGCCTCGTCAGCTCCTTGACCAATCAGCGTTAGCGCGGGAATTGACGTCACCACGAAGAGATATTCAAATGTCATAAATGTATAATTAAATATAAATTACAAAAAATTACTTTATTTATACTTCTTTCGTGTTTTTGATATTTTATCAACACATGCCATCAAAGAAGTATAAATTCGACATTTCAAAAGCATTAAAAGCTGTCAGAATCACAGAACGTATTGCCAACTTAAGAATAGTAAATATGACGTTTCCCGAGAAGACCAAATTGTCTAAAACAGCTTCATTATGGTTTTGCAATGTCGAATTTGTACTTCTTTAATGGTATGTGTTGAAAAATATCAAAAATACGAAAACCAGAATAAATAAAGTAATTTTTTGTAATTTATATTTAATTATACATTTATGACATTTGAATATCTCTTCGTGGTGACGATTCGATATTTTGTTCTCAATAAAGAAGTATATCAAGAAAAATGTAATTTCTTTTAGATCGCTTATAATAAATGTGATATACTAACAAAAGTTAGGTTATATGTCATTTAGAAATACACCAGCCCAGTTAATATTTAGATATGTATGTGTCATATGTCATTGTAACTGATATGTGGTAACATGACATGTATTAAATTAAATACCTATGTAAATTGTTGATAATTGAAATTATTCGTTAATTGCTCATGGAAATATAATTAATTCAGTGAATTTGATTTGGTTAGCAATAAGTTTAACATATTGAAATAAATCTGAAAAATACTTGTATTTATTTAAATTTAGAATGTCCTATGCTATTGGGTGCGTTCTGAATTTATTTTTTTAACCCTATGTAGCCCAATGTAACATTTCTGTAACAAACCTCAATAATCCCGCTAATATACGTACTAAATATATTTAGTTCATTCAAATATGTGTAACACTACTGTAACATACCACTGAATAACTTAGTATCAAGTAAAATTCACAGATGTCATAACCTATTGACTTACGTATTATTACGTAACTATTGACAGGACCAGATCGGCTACTGGCCGATTTGGGTAGAAATAAGAATACGTTGTAAGTTTCCCCAGTGTACTGGCGTTTCACAAACAATTTGCGAAAAATGCGGTGTAGCATTATGCTACAACAAACTAAACAATTGTTTCAAATCCTGCATTACGACATAAGTGTTTTTTATAATTAACTCACAGTAATGTCACTCCCAAAAAAGTCAAATAAATATTTTTAAATTTCTGAAAAATACGAGTTTTTCTATATGCCTAAACTTGTCTCTTTATCAACATAATTTAAATTTTTAAGGTCTTGAGCTACAAAGAGTTAAGGTTGGTACAAAGTTTTTGAATATGATACATAAAATATATGGATCATAAAAAATTAAACAATTTTTCACGTTTCTTTGCACACGTGTAAGAAAGTCATGTAGTGGACCCAGCATCTTACTTATTTGAATAATTAAAGCGACGATACATCGTGCACCCGTGTAGGTATGTAAGATAAAGAAAACAAGGTAATGTTTACGTGCGTACGAGCGAGTGCGTGTGTGTTTGTGTGTGTGTGTTTGTGTGTACATGCGTGCGTGCGTGCGTGCGTGCGCAAGTCCTAAGTTAATAGTTTAAATATCTGGTGGCACATTACTTGAGAACAGAGCGCACATGAAGAAATTCCGATCGAAGAAAGGACGGACGACGGATAAGCGCAGTAGTGGATTTGCAAATTTGGCGTCCCGTTTTTTACACAATAATAATTATAAATTTAAATCGAGAAAATACGCAAAAAATTCATCAACAACACGTTATTATAAATTAACTATCGAAACTAAATAGGAAACATTCAAATTGGGATAATAAAATAAACAAGGACTGCCCTATCATTTTTAATCTTCTATTTTAAATTAGTTAAAAGAAAATTGTACGAAGAAAATGGAGCAGATTTTCAAAAAAATTATAGTTACCGATCAAAAATTTCAATTTTGTATTTAAAAAATGCTATCAGTTTTAATATGTACTGTCAATTGAGTACCTTTTCCATCTCCATTGTAATTTTTATAATACACTTGTTTTACCATATACGTAAATATCATTTACATGGTTTATTCAACTAATTATTCTTAAGTTAAATTATATGTTAATAAAGTGCTATACAAACTATTTCATTTCAATTAAAAGACAATACAATAAAAACAAAGATTGTGTAAAATTAATTATATTAATAGTATAAAGGAGCCCGCAGAATCCTTATGGGAAAGGGGTTTCGGTCAAACTCTTTGAAACTTTGGATTATGATAGTCCTTGATGAGTAGATTAAAAGTGTCAATGGGCACTAAGTCCTAAAAACTCAAACTTTTATATAGCTTTATATAACTTAGATATAGCCCTCTGAAGTTGGGGATCATGATTGTCTTTAATTTACAATCTTTTTTTTGTAGAACCTTAAATTTCGCTCAACTTTTTGTATGTCTTCCCAAAGACATCTATAATCGATTGCCACCATAAAAAAGTCAACTTTTCAATTCATTGAGAAATGACAACACTTAAATCTTATTGTTACGTTTTTTTAATTATAAACAAATCCAATTGTTTTATAATAAAAATTGGTTTATAATAAAAATATAATAAGATAATAAAATTTAAGTACTGCCATTGGCTAAAGAATTTAAAAGTTTATTTTTTATGGTCAAATCGATTATATAAGTCTTTGGGAACACATACAAATAGTTGTGCGAAAATTAAGGTTCTACAAATTTTTTTATTGCAAATTAAAGGCGAGCATAATCCCCAACTTTAGAGGGCTATATCTTAAAAGTTTTAGTTTTTAGGTCACTTTTGATCTACTCATCAAGGACTATCAGAATCCAAAGTTTCAAAGAGTTTGGCCGAAACCCCTTCCCAATAAGGATTCTGCGGGGTCCTTTGTTTATTAGCATAACAAATTAAACTATACCAATAATATAGATTTTCTATTCATATTGTATCTTTAGTAACAAATACGTGGCCTAGCTAGAATTACAATATTTTGGACCGTTTCAAGATAACTACGTCAAATTGAGTGATTGTTATGAAATATTTTTGTCAAATGAATTTTTGTAAAGATAAACGTATAATTTTGGTTAGAAAAAAGTTAAAAAAAATGTGGCACCCTAAGGCCGGTCCTATTACGTGGTGACGTTAGCACATTGGGGTGGGAGTGGGAACGAGATAGCTAGGATTGATTTGTCTGTGATCCCTCTATATACCTGATGAATCCAACGCAGTACGAGTATAGACGATTCACCATTCGCCACTGATGAGGGTAAAGAACAGCAAATTTGCATTACCTGTAACAAGAGAGGAACTTATCAAACGTGTATTAAGTCGGCTTTTTATTCTTTGACAATGACTAAAGTCAGGCAATTATGCCCCTTGTTCAAAGTATTACTTGAATGTTTGTAGGTAGTAGGTAGGCATTATCTCAAATAAAATAATTATTTTACGATTTAATGACTCGATTTAATTTCGTTTTAATTGTTTGGAATTAGATTTTAAAGCTTTTAAATCTTTTCATAATTATCGGAAGCTATACTTAATATTTTTTTTATTATATTTATAATCTTTGGATTTTAAATTCAATCATTTAATTGAAAATGGTATAATGTTGTTATCTATAATATAATGTACTGATTTATCATATGAAAATCAAAGTGCATTGTAATATTTATTATCTATTAGTGCTCTATGTATATTATGTTATGCTTTTCAAAGCTATATACATAGGTAATAATTAAATTAAAATTGTGATTAAAGCAGATTTTCCAGAATATTTGTTCTCATTATGAGCATCCTGGGATGTAGATATTGTTTAAAATCAAAAATTAATCATCAAATTATTATACAGGGTGGCCCAACTAAAACGAAACAACCGCGCTTTTTTGGTCATTTAAAATAAGATTTTGAAAAAACGCTCGAACACTTTTTGCTTTTAAGGGGGACATATAATTTATATAAATTATAATATTTTTGGAAGAATTTTTTCAACCCTCAGCGCTATAAACACAACCCTTAAAATTTTATATAGCATGATAGGGCAAGTGATACCTCATTTGAAAGGTTTTTTAATTCTAAACAAGGTGCTTTTCGTTTTTTTCAAATCTGTTTAATTTTAATCGAGTTATTTACATTTTGAATTCCATAAATGCAATGATTTTCTGATCAAAAAACAAATATTTACAACTAAAATTCAAAACAAAGTAGGTTTATTTTCTTATCAAATAATTCAAAACATCTAATTTGAACATTTATTGAATTTATTAAAGTTTTGGATGTTGGTAAATTTTTTATCAACCATTTTTGCAGTTTTATATTTACAATACGCAAAAAAATTAGTGTCCAAAGACTTTTGCACTGCAGTGTAGTATGGATTAAAAAGTAAAGCTACCAATTTTATTTTGTTTTTATTTTATATACGCGTGTATAATGTATAATGAAAAAAAATACTAAATATGTTTATGTAATACAAGGGGTGTTCTTAAAATCCACCTAGTATATTATATACACATTCATTGTTCGACTTCTGAACTTCTCTTATATGAAACTATGTTTGATCGATTTTGTTGTGTCAAAGAAGTTGACCAGATTCTGCGAGAAAACTATTTTGTTGTTCGATACTTCTTGTGACTTTTAACATAGAATGAAAACTAAATATCCGGTGTATATTTTGAATAACTTCATCGACAAGTGACGAAGAAAAAGGTAGCTTATCCTAAAATAAATCTATATACTAATATAAAAATAAATATGCATACCCTGTCTGTAAAATACTTTAGAATTTTAAAGTCTATTTTTATAAACAACGCTTTTGTTTTGAACATACGCGGGCGAAGCCGCAGAAAATTTCTAGTACTATAAAAATTATTTTAAATTTACTCGAATTTTGCTTCCTCGCAATATCGAAGATACGAGAAGCTTTGTGATCGTTTTAAAACGAGAAAAAAAATGTGTTCTCCGATTTTAAAAATTTTACCGGATCTATCCGTTTCAGGTCAAGACAAACACTTTTTGTTCCGTGTCTGTCTGTCCCCCAATCCTTGTCACGCGCATAACTCATGAACCACTGAACCGATATTAATGAAACTTGGTTAGTTGGTTGGGTCTGGTTTGAGGACGGTCCTATTTCAAAAGTATTAAAATCGTGTGTAAGGGAGTGGGGTGACATCCCAAAATATTCATTTTTTGATTTGAAGATATCTCAAGAAAGATACATGTTACGTGAAAATTTTATAGAACCTTTTTTGTAGAGCATTCAATTTTCTATAAAATAGGTTTGTTGTAAAATATTCCCTTACAAAGATTTATCTCAATTTGCTTTAAGAAAATCGTCATTTGTTGTTTAAAATTGCTACTTACTTTGACATATTAAATGTCATTTTGACGTTTTAAATGTCATTTTGACATTAGTATAGCAGAAAAATAATGATTTTGATTGAAATTGTCAAAAAATTCAAAATATACGACATAATAACGAGGTGCGTATAAAGAAAAATGTCGAATTAATATTTTTTATTAAAATTGTATGAAAATTAAATGGTTAACCAATGACAGGCAGTTCATCTGAATACATTATCGGTTTTTATTTAAATTGTTCAATAATTAACTACCTTTGGTGAATTTAGCACGAGGAAGCACTGTGCATTTACTTGGCAGACGTTTTTTAACTAAAAATAATAACGCTCATGTTTACTTTAAATATAAATTAATATATATAACTTAAACATTGTTATGCACTAATGTTTAAATTTTTTGCAGGAAAAAAAATTAATAATTTTGAATGAAACTGCAATGATATGTTTGTGAGTTGATACATAAGTGCATAACAGTGTCCATTAATGAATGGTTAAGTTCGTTATAATTGAATTAGTATAACATAAGGAAAAAAGACAACGAAATGTTAATATATAAACAATCGTGTACTGTAGCGCAACATCTTAATAAAAAACCATTGAAAAATCGCGCCAGTTTGTGTGACATGAATAGAAGGACGATAAGAAATTGATGTTACATAAATCGGGCCGAATTGTCCATTGCCCCTTGCGATAGCCCACTTTGGAACATTGTTACTCCAAACAAATTGTAAGAAACTTCTATGTGTCCCCTAAAGGGTACCTCAACATCTCCTCTATTCACAGCGGTGGCTTTAGGGTATGTAAGATAACTTTATGTGAGTCTATATGGAAAATTTGAATGTCTTTTTTATGTATAGTACGACTTAGTCACATCGATTAGTCATAAATGAATGTATCTTTGTATATCATTAAATTAAATGGAATTTTCAATGTATCAACGAACGTTTTATGTACAGTATAGCTTAGTTATGTCGAGTATTTGTAAATTAAAACAAATAAGGCTTACCTTAATTAAAAATGCTATATTTTTGGTAATAAGTAATTTATATTAAAAAGGCCATGTTGATGATTAACTTCGAATTATTATTAATCTAAAGAAGAACAAAAATCAACATTTCTTAAATGCTTTTTCCATTTTTAAGACATTTTAAATAAATTAAATATTTTCAGCTAATTATAATTTTATTTTGCATAAGAACTATATTTTAATCAACAATTGGCGTAATTTTTGCTGGCTTAGAGCTAATAATAATCTTAATTTAATATTTATTTTTGATCCATAAGTGGGCTCTCACACCGGAGCAATATAGCAATATAGCAAGTAGCAACTTATAATTAGCGATATTATTGCTATTTGTCAATATACATTGAATCGGACATATTGTCTCACAACAAAGCAATATAATATCGCTATATTGCTAGTTGCTAATTGGTAGTTGGTTATTGTTGTGTTGCTATATTGCTATATTGCTCCGGTGTGAGAGCCCACTAACGTGCCGATGTTGCATCCATCGCATTATTTTTTCGTTGTAGATGTTTTTTTTTTTATAAAACTATAAGTAAATAAAAACAAAATGCCAGTCTAGAAAAAAATATACGATCGTAAATTGTAATAATTATTAAAAAGCCTGGCGGGCCTTATTATCCCTAAGGTACTACACTAAAAAATTACTTTATCAAACAAAATTTTATAAAACAATAGAAATCAAGTTGCACCATAAACTTTAAGGATCAAACTATTACCTGAACAAATAAGAAACAGAAAATATGTAATGTTTTTAGATAAAAAAAATTTGTTGGTTGTTTTTATAAAATTGAGCTTTTGCACAATTTCTCACAACAAATGTAGAGGTACCGAAAAGTTAGCGCGGCGAGAAACTAGTCGGTATGAAATTAGTTTTTTTATAAGTATCTTCTATATCAGTGCTTCTTAATCTTTTTGACGCCACGAGGCCCCCTTGCAGCTCATATTGATAACTCCCCCCCCCCCTATTTTTTAAACCCAGTTAGGTTAAAAACATTTTTTTTTATTTATACAATTTAGCAAGTGCATATTTGAACATTTAAACATATTTAACGATAGTAAATTTATTTGTTATATTCGTGGTTCTTCGCGGCCTTCTTGTGGGAAGGCCACGGTCCCCTAGGATGTCGCGGTCCACCACTTAAAGAAGCCTTGTTATATGTGTACATAAAAATCCAGACCAATCCAACTATTGTAAATGTGTGTTTTTTTACATAGGCCTTATTTACCGCAGTGTCGATGTTAGTTCTAGTGAATATGTTATCAAATAAAAACATTCAATCGTTTGTTAATTTACATACATAAATAATAAATAAAATAAGTGAAAATAATACTCTGATAGCGTTGCTCTACTTTTCAAAAACCGTCTATTTTTCTATTTTACCTAGAATTTCATAATTATAATCAGTAGGAAAACTTTATTTATAATTTAAAAGGCTTTACAACATTACTAGTTTTAATTAGTTTATTCTTCCAGAAAAGTCTTGTTGTAAATTGATAGAATAAAACGAAGTTATACTATATTTGAATGATATTTTATAAAATTACCTGTCCCTTCGGTAAAGGAAACTTCAAGAGCCTTAATAATGTTCAATATCATTACATTGAAGCTATAAAAGTGGGTGAAAACAATTGACTAATTTAACAAATAAAGTACTTCAGGTTTATAGATTACATCCCTATTCACATAACCCAAACTCAATCTCTATATTTTAACATAAGTTATAAGTTAGAATGGTTTTGAAAGGATTCATAATATATTAATTTTATTTACTTTATATGTCAAGTCGCTAAAAATGCAATAAGTTATAAAAAAAATTCCTGATCGAATCAAATATATTTGACAACCTAAATATAACAGTGTCAATTAATTCCATAGATTACAAATATTTAACTTACAAAAGAAAAATAATAATTGTTTCGGAAAGAACATTAAAAATACGTTTCAATAAAAAATATATATACTATACTATTCATTACAATTGAACTCAAGCTTCTCTCCCCCCCCCCCCCCCCCCTTTTCCATGGATACGTGCCTGAATACTTTTATATTTTAAATTAAACGATCAAAAACATTCTTGTGGAACATGTGACGAAATACTATATACAAAACGACCTAGTAGCTTAATTCATCTTCATGAAAAATGGATTTAATTAAAAAATATACAATTTAAATACAAAAAAGTCTGATATATTTGCAGAATGAAATGGCCTTTCCTAACTTTAATACTGGCCATAGAATTTGTATATTTGAATAACGTGTTAAATTTGTCCAAATTAATATTTACTTTGCTTTTTCTTAAACTAACTTACATATATGTAAATAATTTAAATTAAAATTGATTTACTTATAAAAATAAATATTTTATATTAACTGCGTTAAGCACTAATGCAGGGATGGACAAACCTTTGGATTAAAGAGAAACATAATTAAAATATTAAGGCAAAGAATAGTTTTTTAATACATACAGTCAAAACCGGTTATAACGACATCAAGGGAACAGTCATATTAGGTCGTAAAAACCGATAAAAATGGGATTCAGGGTTCAGACTTCTTTTTAATCGTTAAAATCGATATTAAGGGGTTACATACAGTCAGAAGGCCAAAAAAAAGTTTTTTTAAGAGAAGACTTTTATAATTTATTAATTTAAAAATTTGTACACATATTATGGTAACTTTTATTTGTATTTTAACATTTTTTATTTGTAAAAATAATAATTTCGAAAGCTGCTACAGCTGTTCTCCAGGAGGTCCTCTCAAAAAAGGCGCCTTGCGGTGACCACGATATCTCTGGACTGGATCATTTAAAATAAAAAACCCAAACGGATTTCATTAAAGTAATGTATAATCTTGTACTTAATCGAAGGAATAAGCAAAATAAAATGTTTCGAGAAAATGGCGGCTTCTAAAAAAAAGAATCGATTTTTGACAAAAATTTTGAATTTAAATTGTTTATAAAAAACTAAATATTTATCGGTGAGAAAAAACCTTCGATTAATTATTAAAAAATATACATTTTCATGATCAGGGACAAAGTTCTTGAATCTTTTGCGGACCATGCTGCTAAACTACAGACCACCGGTTGGGAACCACTGATCTAAATGGATTTGTTTTGCTGCATAAAAGGGCCGCATACGGCCCGCGAGTCGTTTTTTACCCACGTCTTTTTTGAGTTATTATTGCAGTTTCATTCAAAATAAAGTTTACAAAAAAATGTTTTTCTACATGTAGAAAAAATGTACTTAAGTACATACATACTTAATTTATCTAATGATTAAAATATGAAAAATTAAGGTTTTAACTTAAAATGATATAGAAATTAAATTTATAAAATATATATAACGCAAAAGCGACAATTATTAATTTTTCAGAACGAATCTACATTACTAAACGAAGTATGATTTATTTCAACCGATACTAATGTTGATTTTTGCAATTTTATGGTATTTGTAAATTATAAATTTTCGGATATAATGCTCTTTATAAAATTAATGGTCCAATAAAAATAAATTGTATACAACATTTTTCAATGAATAAATATTATTTAAATTATTAATCGATACGAATTTTCCGCAACCACTTATTGTGAATGATTCTTATGATATATCGTTGGTTTGAAATAAATTTGAAATAATCTGTGAAAATCGTACATATTATACGTACGTCAAAATATCCAGAGTGGATTAAAATTTCACAGAATATTACATTGTTTTCAATTTTAAAAATTCATACACTTGACGTTTACATTTCAATGTCAGTTTGATCATTTTTTTAATAAAACCACTATTATTTTATTGACAGTTTTGCGAACATTGGTTTTTATTTAGGTTCAGATATATGTGTTACGTCTGTAACACATATATCTGAAAATATTTGTATAAAGTAAATAATATTTACTATTTGTCAAAATTTCAATGGGAAACTATTATTTAAAAAGTAAATTAAATATATGATATTTAACGTTATATAAAGCAACCCCTTTCCTAGGCCATTAAAATTTGTAAAAAAATCATTTAAAAACATTAAAATGCAATTTTTTTTTCTATCACATGAGACAGATTAACAAAATTAAAAAAAATGTATATTATTTTCCGGTTTCCATTAATTTCTATCCAGCTTTTCGAAAAATTGGGGGGGGGGGGTAAGGATTTCTTTGCGGCACTCAAAAGAAAAAAAATCTAGTTTGAATATTTCCTATTCCAAAATTCTTGGCGTTTGGTCTAAAATGCAGTTTAGAAAACAAAATATTTCAAATTCATCGACAAAAATTAAATCCGACTACACCTTCAAAAGTTATGAGCATTTTTCACCAAAATTTTTAAAAAACGAAAACTCTAAAAGGCTATATCGAACGTCGATAGATACAGACCTGCGGTTTGTAAATTTCGACTTTTCACATCATTTTCTATAAAATAAACTCACTTTTAACGAAATCTAAAATTCGAAATTTTTTAGTAATACAATTTTGAAATAAAAGTTAGTATTTCATTGATTTTTTTAATTTTCGCTCCTTCCTACACCCTAATCGATTGGAAGGGGGGGTAAGGATTTCTTTGCAGCATTCAAAAGGAAAAACTAGTTTGAATATTTTCTACTCCAAAATACTTGGCGCCTGGCCTAAAATGCAGTTTAGTAAACAAAATATTACTAACGATATTTAAAATATGGATAAATCTGGTAAAGTTTTGATTTTGACAAGCAAGCCTGGCAATTTATCATCCAAACTTAAAACCAAAAGATAAGTAAAATATTATCTATAATAACAGAGAATATATCGATCTTATACCGAACGAAATCTACTTTCACAAAAACCATACAATGCTGTTCTTTTTCACTCAGATTCCACAGGCAAGGGTCATTTCACTTCTTTATGGTTAATAAATCTTAAAGGTCCAGACATTTTTCTAAAATTTATTTACTATTTATTAAAACTTTTACAAACTAATATACGATATATATCATACTGAATTTACGCATCCGCAACGAATCCTGCAACTAATCAAGTCTCTTCTTTTATTAAATAGCTTACCAAACTGAGCAGGCCTGGATTTAAATAATAAAGGCCCTTTGCAACCTAATTCAGCTTTAATATAATTTTTTATTCTTATATTACAATGACTATTTTTTATTGTTTTAAACCTTCTATAAACACCCCAAAAGAAAATTAAAATATCTTAATATTCCAGTAAATATTATTTCGAGTTTTAAAACTTTCTTTTACTTATGTATATGAAATATACATATAGTATAACTAGTTATTTGTAGTTAATATTATTATCTATAATTTTTGTTCTATTCATTTTTTCGAAAAAAAAATTTTTTTGAAAAAAATATCCGTTTAATTACAATTCAAATGGTTCAAAACAGAGAAGAAAAATATCTACCATGAGTAAGTATCATGGGACTTTCTTATACGTATTAAAGAGATTGAACAGCCAAATTACTTATAACGGAATAAAAATAATAAAGAAATATTTTTGATTTAAAATAATGAATAATTTTGAAAAACTAAGTAGAGAGCATTTTGGAGGAATTAAGGAGCAATTGATTGACCATAAGAAATATTACGGAAAACGATTAGTTTTTGTAAAATACCATGTAACGATTTTTTTGTTATTGTTTAGTTATTTTTTGTTAGTTAATAACTTTTGTTTAAATTTTTTTAGAGTTGGAGCAATTTCAGATACATTAAGAGAAATTAAGGAGCAATTTTTTGACCTATACAAAACATTGCCATATTGCATATTTATTAATGCAGTTTTGGAACTATTAAAGTGAGAAATTTAAATTTAAATTTTGACTTAAAAATATTGATAATTTTGAAAAACTAAGTAGAGAGCAATTTGGAGCAATTAAGGAGCAACTGATTGACCATAAGAAATATTACGAAAAACGATTAGTTTTTCAAAAATACCATATATCAATTATTTTTTTTTTGTTTAGTTAATAACTTTTAGTTAAATTTTTTTAGATACATGCGGAGCAATTAAAGAGCAATTTTTTGAGCTAAAAATATTTGTTGTTTTTCACAAGTCCGCGCTAATTTCCTGACGGTCTTTCTTATACATAATACTGAGAGTAAACAGTGTGAGTTATCCTAATTAATTATTTTTAAAAATTCTTTCTGGTTAAATCATTAATGTTGGAAAAAAATGTATGGGAAATAAATTATAGATAGTAACATACTCGGCATATTTTATCCAAAAAGTTTTGTTTTAAAAAAAATTACAAGAGTAAACATCCGTTTCCGGTATAGTAATTACGTTAAACAAAATTCATTTAACACATAATGTCCTATTCATTTTATTATATCTTTTATTAGTTTGTCAGAAATATGTTTCAATAAAATAAAAATCACGTACACCGTTAACTGTCGGTAATACGTATAAAAAAGACTTTTTTTTTAGTCATTACCAATTTTGAAGATCTTTTTTTTAGTCATTACCAATTTTGAAGACCTTTTTTAGTCATTACCAATTACTTTTTACTGTAATGAGCCATTCGCAACACAGTCTCAATCTCATGGGGGGGGGGGGGGGCAGTATTGAATCTCTATATTTCATTATAAATATCATAACAATTGGACTCATGGGGGGAGATTGATCCCCTAATCCCCCCCCCTATCTACGTCACTGTCAATATTTGATTGTTATATTAAACTATCAATTTTCTTTAATATCTTAGATATTCTCAATTAATTCCACGGTCTTAAACATCCTTATAGTGAAAGTCCCATCAAAATCGGTTCAACAGTTTTCACGTCAAGTTAGAATAATTGAAATTGATTACAAACATATTTCTTTTTTTTTTCGTAATTAATTTTTGTAACCAATATCCCCAAAATACGTTTTAGGATCATTCAGCTTATGGTTTGATTCTATGTATTTATTCTTGGTTAATAGATCGAAATGATATAACTAAGCTAACGGAATTTATTTTTTAGTTTTTTTTTTATATCGATTATCAGCCAAAAAAATATAAACTCAAATGAGAAAAAAATCGTAGCATTGCTTAAATACATACAAAAGAACCAATAAAATGGGTTTAAGAAATTCTTCGTTGCATGAGAAAAGTTATTATCGGATCATTTACTTTGAGTGATTGGGAAAATATAAAGAAAAGCTAGATGTCCGGAAAGAAAAGACGTACACGCAACTCTTAAATTGTCTGTCGATTTAGAGAACATTTATATATACATATATTGTACATACATACATATGGTACGTACTAAATGCGTGCGTATAGTTTTGGTATAAAATATATAAAAGCTATTTCTAGTCCAATATCTTCCTTCAACTAATTTATAGCCTTAGATAATTTGAAAAAAGAAAATATCTGGTTTTCTAGATTTCTGAGTAAAATTCACATCTTTTTACATACTTCCGGCTGAAGTTTATTCACTAAATTAGATAAATTTGAAAACAAAAAATAACTAGTGAGCATAAACGATTTTTGAATCTGAACTGGCCTACCTGAAAACCACATAGAAACTAAATGTGATTTAAATGAAAAGTAATGAAAATTATTTCTTATATAGCAAGTAGTTATGATTTTCCTACTTATTTTCTTATCTTTAAGTTGATTTTCTATGACAAATTTAAGTTTGGTGTGTGAAATATGACCAAAAAAATTTTAATTTTAGATTTAGTGGAAACTTTGTTTTTTAGATAGAAAATGACGTGAAAAGTTTAAATTTTCAAACCGCAGGTCTGTATCTATCAACGTTCTCGAGATATGGCCTTTTAAAGTTTGTGTTTGTTCAAAATTTTGGAGAAAAATGGTCGTAACTTTTGAACGTGTGGTCGAATTTCATTTTTGTTGACAAATTTGGAATCAGCATGTCAAAATCTATATAATAACATTTATAATACTTTAAAATTCGAAAAAAAAATTTTTGTTGAAAATCGACATTTTTTTGAATTTTTTCGATTTTTCGCGAAATTTTTTTTGTCGAATTTTAAAGTGTTATACATGTCACTGTATAGATTTTGACACGCTGATTTCAAATTCGTCGACAAAAATCAAATCCGACCACACGTTCAAAAGTTATGGCCATCTTTCTCCAAAATTTTGAAAAAACACAAACTTTAAAAGGCCATATCTCGAAAACGTTGATAGATACAGACCTGCGGTTTGAAAATTTCGACTTTTCACATCATTTTCTATAAAATAAACATACTTTTAACGAAATCTAAAATTCGAAATTTTTTAGTAATATTTCATGTATCAAACTAAGAAGGAACACACAAATAACTACAGAAACAATAATTTTCATTGTTTATTATATTTCTTTTCACTTAAAAAGCACAAATTTTACATATATTCACATTAAATTTAATTTATAAATATCGCAACTCGCCCCCATATGTATAAAATTAAAATACACGCTGGTATTGCGATTTTTCAAAATTCAACTCTAAAAAGAGAGCAAAAATTGTTCTAGATTAAGAATAAAAATGATATTAGAAGTTATAAATTATATAAATGGGCAGCGTGTTACTTATATTCTAGACCAGCGGTTCTCAAACTGTACTCCGAGAAATTGACGAAATAAGATTACTTTCATCCAAAATCCTTAAATAAAAGAGAACACATCCGATTGTACATTAAAATCAATATTTTTTCAAGTTGGCATTTTGAAATTTTAGTTTTAAATTTTAAATGAATATCCTGAGATAGCTAAACAAGTAAAGCTATAAAACACTTGATGCCGTTTGTAACAGCTTATATCTGTGAGAGATCTTTCTCTCTGTATTCTGCAACAAAAACAGAATACAGAAACAGATTAGATGTAGAAGATGGCATACGTTTGCAAATCACAATAATTACCCTGGATCTGTATATGCGTTGCAATTAAAAACAGTGTCAGTACATAATAATTATTCTCTTTTTTCTCCCACGAATTGTATTTTTTTATTTAATCAATTTTTTAAGTCCCCTCTCAGGATGCAAGTAATCTCCCTGCCAAATTTTAATATGTTCAGTTCAGCGGTTTAAAAACATTATCTCTTATTTAACAGCACTGTGTAAACGTTCTCTATTAAGGTGGCTACACACGTAACTACAAGCTTGACAAGCATGCATGATCAATCTGTTTGTACAAGCACGCACAATTTCCCTGCACCACCGCCGGCACAAGCATGCTTGAACAAGCGGCAATTTGCGCTTGGACTATGTTAAGCTCAGACGACGATGCGCTCGCTTTGGCTGCTTTTTGCTTTGTCCACAAGAGGAAAACGCAAGAGAAGAAACGTGATATGTGGTTAACAGTGATATGTGATTAACAGCAACATTGCGAGTTCTCGCGACCGGAAGGAGTTATGAAGGATTTAATACACCAAAGATACGGTATACTCTATAAAGACTTTGGTATACTCTAATAAAATCCTCCTGCAATTCACGGTTAACCTTTTTCAGATCGCTAGACATATTATCACTTGTAAAGCTGATATACTACTAACGTTTGCTTGTAGAAACCTGCACGTTCTTGGTACACACGTTCAGTTTCGCTTGTGCAAGCGCGGATTGTACAAGCTTGCATGATTAAAATTCAATCAATCTTCAAGCGGATTGTACAATCAAAATGCTTGCGCAAAATTATCATACACACGCTACAGTATGCTTTTACAAACAGATTGATTATGCATGCTTGTCAATAGTGCAGTTGCGTGTGTAGCTAGCTACCTTTATACACGATACTGTGGTTCGGACTTGGCTGACTGAGTGACTGCTTTGCTATACAGCTGGTTTTTCCCACTCTTACATCTCAGCTGGATGTGCGAAGGACGTATCTACGTACTCTGCGCATCTTGCTTATACCACGCCCATTTGTATCAGTATGCTGCGAACCTCGGTTGAGAATGTTCTTTCTCTTGACTTTCGGAACGATTTGATCGCCGGGAGAAACTTCTCGACATGCCGGGAAATTTCGCAAAGCGGAACGTTTCCATAAAGTAATGAGGTACTGACACCAGTCCTGAACGCGTTAAGCGCAAATCATGTTGTTTTTTTGAATTTGTGTGCTACTTTTTTATATTTCTCATGAACAAACGTTATAAAACATAAAACAATATGAAAATACACTTTTCTTGATAGTGTGCCGAACCACGATAATTATATGTCCACTGTTTTTATACGAAATGATCAATTATCATAAAATCATACTGTAAGACAGTTAAATGTATATAGATTAATATCCAGTAATGGCAGTAATAAAATATTAACACATATTTCTAATTCAGTACATTTCACTGAGGTAGTGCCCAAGGCTGGTGCCAGTATCTTATATACATATATAATTGTAGATTATACCCGGCCATTTATGTATATGCAAAGATATTAAAAAATAATATACTTTTAATAGGATATATGCAAAATGAAAATGATATCAAAATACCAGTGTTGTTTTACATATTAAAAAGAAGAAGTTATTTAAATATTCATTCACTAACTAAATACCTACTTTAAATAAAATTCATTCTTTAGAAGAACATATATAAAATGTAATTATACCAGTTCCATATCCCGTTACAAATTCTATTATTTCTTATTTTCATAACAAAAATTCAATGTATTCTTTTAAACAGTACTCGTATAACGTCATTAATTTGTGTCAGGTAAACTTATGTAAAAATCTACTACACTGAAATTCATAGTTTTCGATCCTTGTGAAATATTTTAACCTTTATTAGATAATATACACTAATTTTTTGTAGGTGTATGTTTATATTTAATCAATTTTTCAAAAACTGCCAAGATAAGAAAAAAACTACGTTTTTTAATGCAGTATGAAAATGCGTAATAATTTTTGTTCTACGATTTTTTGCCAATTTAGCTGCGCGTTTGTCGACAGATTGTTAAATTTATAACTACTCAAATCGATATAAAAAGTGTCAAAGAAACAGTCACATTTTACGAACTGTTATTAAAAAAAAGTAACCATTTAGGATGAATGAAACGTAAAGAAAATATGTTATTTTCTTTTTTATTTATATCCTTTGACAAACAATAGCTAAATTCATAATTATTATACATGGTGGCCAAAATAAAACGAATCGGGCGCGCTTTTGGTCATTTAAAATAAGATTTTGAAAAACACATCGATTTTTCATTCAAGGGGGACATCTTTTGCTATAAAATTTTTGCAAGAATCTTTTCAACCCTCAGCGCTATGAGCACAACCCTTAAAATGTATGTTTTTTGAACAGACAATCATTGCATTTATGAAATTTAAAATGTAAATAACTTGACTAAAACTAAACAGATTTGAAAAATCCAAACAGCACCGTATTAAGAATGAAAAAACCTTTCAAATGAGGTATCATTTGCCTTACCATGCTATTTAAAATTTTAAGGGTTGTGCTCATAGCGCTGAGGGTTGAAAAGATGCCCCCCTTGAAAGCAAAATCGACGTGTTCGAGCTTTTTTTCAAAATCTTATTTTAAATGACCAAAAGCGCGCCTGTTTCGTTTTACTTGGGCCACCCTGTATATAGATATTACAATATATGTAAGTATGTACATACATATGTGTATGTAATTGAATAAAGTATATGACTACGGTGATATTTTTTTACATATGGCAAACTCAATCTTTATCACTCATGTTTAACCGATTACCCAACGCATGCTCTATCTCTTTCTTTTGTCTATGGTTGTACTGTGCTATTATCAGTCCTGATTGTTTTTATTCAATGATATATACGTTATTTCCAATACGTCGGTAAGGGGATGAAAAACAAAAAAATATTTAATAAAAATGCGGCGAGTGGTTGTTGTTATTTCTAACATCATTTGTCAGATAAATAAATCAGATAAAAAATGAGGCGTTGTCAGGCATGGCGAAGCTGCGTTTTCTTGTTATTTACTGTCCTGCTGGTGTTGGTTTTTTTTCTCCGACACTGGCACGTTTTTTTGTACCATCAATCTGCGTCATTTTTCCCGACGACATGGTCGTTCTGCATAACTTTCGGACTACTTTTAAAGCTGCATTATACAACTGTCATTTTATACATGAATGAAAGCTTTTCGTCTAGCTTCTTATATAGTTGTAATACTTTTTATATGCTTATATGTACAATCTACTTGTTTTGCTCTTCAAGATATGTTACAAACCAATCCTTTAGAAACCATTTGGCAGGGAGATAGCTTGCATCCTAAGGAAGAACATATCCCAACGTATCCCAAAAAATGATTATAACTATATATACAGCGTCTCCAAGATAAGTGTGAAATACATGAGGATATCCTAAACGGTAAGAGATACAGATGTGGTTAAATGAGACGAATTATTTGTAAGAAAGGGGTGAGTATCAAAAAATATTCATAATTTGATGTAGTTTAAGCGGAATAACTTTTTTGTCAAACTAGATAGGTACTTTTTGTTACCGCCTAAGTTACATAAAATTATTAATATTTTTTGATGTAGTAATACTCACCTCTTTCTTACAAATAATTCATCTCATTTAACCACATCTGTATCTCTTACCGTTTAGGATATCTCCATGCATTTCACGCTTATCTTGGACACCCTATTCGATTAATATCGCGCAATAGAAGTAAAGCGTAATTTTTTTTCTCTCAAAAGAACAAATAGCTAATAAACTACACACACAAACATTACTAGGGGCCCTGTCCTTGGGCGCAATAGCGCCCCAACCTCGAATTTACTCGGGTCTCATGCACATATAACTTTTGAGTTAAAATAATCAAAAAGTTTCAGCTTAAAAACGATTTTTTACAGAAAAATTAGCATCAATTTATATTTCAGAACAAAGTGTTTCTTTAAAAATAATATAAATAAAAAACTATATTTAAACCTGAATTGTATGTACCGATATAAAATGCAGCCTGTATATCGAATAACGTCATTAATAATTTTAATTAAAATGCATAACAAAATACTGATAAGTTAACACAAAGACTCTAGAATTAATTAACTTTAAAAAACAACTGCAAAAATTATAAGTGGAAAAATATACATATCTCTAACGTATGGGAATTTATAAATTAGTTTGAAAAAGATTTAGTAATTGTTTTTTGGTTTATTTCTTTTAGCAATATTATGTAATATTACATCGTAATGTAATTTTTTTGGATATTTTAAAACAAATTCATTTATCAAGTCAAAATAAGAAAATCTACAAATCGCACCCCCGCAAAAAGTGCCACAACTAAAAAAATGTCATATTTGAGATAAATATGATTCCAAGTTACTATATATTTCTACTAAAAGTTGTCATTAATGTACTTACCGTCAAAACTATCATATTCTTAAAAAAATGTCACATTTTTTTTAATACTTAATCACTAACGTTTTAATAGTGTTACTATTTTTCAAACATCACAGGAATACTTAATTATTTAAATTAAATACTGTGTAGCAGTCCTTTTCCTATACTATCATTACTAAATTGTTATAATTTCATCTATTCCTATTTCCTCAAAATGAGTTATGACACTTTTTTTGCGGGAGTGCGATATGCTATTTGCCTATTTGAACATTTAGTTGAAACAATACAAAAAAAAATCAATGCAGACTTCGACAGGTATGCAGTTAAAACAGTTGAATAAAAATATTGTTTGTACATATATTGATTTCAAGTTATAGTTTTTGATCATATTTTCATTTATTTGTGAACAAAATAACATGGTAAATCAAGCCATATCTGGCAGGTTTTTCAACAAAAGGTTTTCCAAGGTTTTTCTAGTACCCGTATACATCAATCATTGAAGCTAAGGAAAAAGATAGCTGACCGACAGCAGGTTTTGTAATAAATATACCATAGCAGGTTATGTATGTCTGAAATAATGAAATTTTTTGCACACATAATAAAATATATTGGAAATATATTTCATAAAAAAATATGTCAAAAAATTTAACCCATTTGTATCTAGTTTCGACCAAAAACAGACTCCAAGTAACTAATTGATAAGCGATGTATATTTGAATTTTTCAAAAGTTTTCAAAATATATGTACGTCCAAACACAGGATGTCCAAGAGAAGCGTGAAATGCATGGGGATATCAGAGAGATACAGGTATCGTTAAATGAGATGAATTATTTGTAAGAAAGGGTTGAGTATTACTCCATCAAAAAATATTACCTAATAATTCTATGTGGTTTAGGCGGTATACACAAAAATCTGAAATTTCGAAATTTCATTTAATGGCTATATCTTTTCTGTCAAAGAAAAAAATTAATATTTTTTAATGTAGTAATACTCACCCGTTCCTTACAAATAATTAATCATTTTTAACCGAATCTGTATCTCTTACCATCTAGGATATCTCCATGCAACTTATATGACAGTTCTCTTGGAGTTTTGTGATGACTTTGACAACTTTCGCGCAAGTGTTGTATGTAAACACAACGGTATTAAAACAGTGGTGCTATTATGAAAATTATTTTTTACGGTCAGAGTCAACTGTGTTACAATACGTTGAAGTATCACTGCTCTAAATTCCATAGCTAATCCATAGATACTATAACAAAATTAATAACCTCATATATGAGTGTTAGCAAGCTTGCAAATTTGCTAGGACCTTTATAATACCGGACATTAGTGTAGCAAAAAAGTATGAATTTCGCACGGACAAATTTTTTTATCTAATAAATTTTCGGGATACAAAGAAGCATATGTCCTTTCTCAGGATGTACAATATCTCCCTGCCAAATTTCATCAAGATCGGTTCAGCAGTTTAGTCGTGAAAAGATAACACACAGCCAGATAGATACATACACTTTCACATTTATAATATTGCTGTACTTCCAACATGAGTATAAGAAAGTAAAAAAAGGATAGGTAGTTTTAATTTTAAAACAGCTCAAATTATCGAAGTTCTACTGCACATATTATATTATATGGTTTTCTTGTTATCAAAGAACCTCTTGTTCGAAAAAAATCAGTTTGATTATTTCAATAGAGGATTTTGTCGTAGCGTGGTTACTTTTACCCCAACTCCCTAAGGTTTTCACTAAAATATATGTCCTCCCAAACCAATTTCAAAGTTGGCAACCCTATGAGTGATATGTCTGTTAACTCTCTTCCCTTGCTTGGGTTTATATGTTACATCATATATGTACACGGGCGGCCGCAGTATGAGGTAAATTAATTTATTAAATTAAATACATTTACGACGTTTTGGTACCAGGTCTCGTTAAAATTTAATTGCCAAAACAGTTTATTTAACTTTTATATTATTCATTATATTTATAAAAATTAATTAAACATTTATTTTAAAATAAAAATCTTTAATGCCATTGTTAAAATATGTTTCTTTACAATATAATTAAATTCAATAATTCGATTAGTCACTTTGTACTTTTAAGTTCACCAAAACAAATATTGGTTAAGTAATTGCTTAATCTATAGAAGTAATTGATTGGGGCTTCAAAGAAAATAATATCCTTACAATGTTTACTTGAAAATCATTACGGAAGATTCAAAACTTACAACTTGTAAAATATATTCGAATTCTTATTAATTATGAAAATTTTGACTTACAAGGGAACGTTTTCAAGTCGAAAATTCGTATCGAGTTTAAACTTTGTATATAGTTAGAGGAGGTCAAAGTAAGTAAGAAAAAAATCTTATCACAGCTGCGGTAAAACGGTTTAAGGGGGTGAAACACCCCTATGAAAATGTGCAAAATAATCATATTTTTTCAAATAACTAATGAAAATTTTGAAAAATCTATAATACAAAATTTTCATGGTTTTTTATGTTCTTTCGAATGGCGACAGTTAAAATTCGAAAAAATGAAATCGTTAACCCCTACCTCCCACCCACATTTCATAGGTTTAATTTTTTTGAATTTTTACTATCGCCATTTGAAAGAGCATAAATAATCATGAAAATTTTGTATTATAGATTTTTTCTTTAATTTTCATTAGTTTCAGAGTTATTTTAAAAAATATTATTATTTTGCATATTTTCATAGGGGTGTTTCACCCCCTTAAAACGTTTTACCGCAGCTATGATAATTTTTTTCTTACTTCCCTTGACCTCTTCTAACTATATACAAAGTTTAAACTCGATACGAATTTTCGACTTGAAAACGTTCCCTTTTTAGATCTACGCCTTCTTCGACACTATTATTTTCACTAGCTGTTACCCGCGACTTCGCCCGCGTGGAATCTTTTATATAATCAATTTTCGGGTTACAAAGTAGTCTATGCCCTTCTTCAGGATGCAAGCTATCTCCCTGCCAAATTTCATCAAAATCGGTTAATTGGTTCAACCGCGAAAAAGTAACAAACAAACAGATTGACATAGTTACTTTCGCATATTTATAATATTAGTATGGATTAATAAATTTTTTATTATGCGCCACTGAACATTAACCCCATGATACAATATACAAATACATTGTTAATACATACGTGTAAAATCAATGTATATAAGTTAATTAATGCATAAATCTATTCAATGAAAATTGTTAATCCTGTGTTTGCTTTAGAAATGACATGAAGAGTAAATTGAAAACCACATACAAATTTTAAATTAAATGTATTAAATTTAACAGTAAACGTGTACGTCATTGATTAATTAAAAAAATGTGTAAAACGTTTTCCATTTTACATATAGTAGACATTCGTAGTAAAGAACTACAGTAGAAACAAAAAAGCATACTAATGCTAGATATTATAAAAAAAACTTAACCGAATTAGCATACATTTATAAAGGCTTGTATTTTTAAATGCACTTTGCACTTGACCTAAATTTGGACCTGTCTTTAAAAATTATATATTTATTGTGATTTTCTATATTTTAACCTAACGTAAAAACTAATTTAATATTTTTAATATGCTTTTTGTGATTACCTATATTTTAAAACGATTAAATATTCGCCTTATGCATTAAAAAAGTTTTATGTTCGATGTACAAAGTATATACTATTTAGTATATACTAGTGCAATTAAATATAACCCATTTATAAATAACTAGCGTAATCCCGCGGCTTCGCTCGCGTAAATTTCGAAACTAATTACAACCCTCCATACGTGATAGAGGATGACATATTAATTTTTTTTAAATTGTAAATATCTCGGATCTTAGTTAAACATATCAAAAACACACACCCTGTCTACCCCCACCATTATGGGTGGAATGTCGAAATTTTTATTTTAATAAATGACTATTTTGCACGAATTTACCTTTATAATTAAGGCAGGTATACAGATAAACATATCTAAAACCATCCTCATCCCCGTCCAATGCTATTAGGGGTTGAATGTCGAGCTTTCATTTATAATTGAATATTAATTTGTACGAATTTACCTAAATCATAAACAGTTATGAATATATAAATTTATCAAAATTTTACCGCCCCCCCATTCCCATAGGGGTTGAATTTACGTAAATGCTATTTGTCTTGTAGAGTACCAACTTATGCCATGTTTCATTCGGTGAATACACAAAAAATTATCATACAATTTTTTCCACCCTCCTAACACCTTAAGGGTTAAATTTTGGGAAGTGCTGAAACAACTGTTTCATTATTTGTATTGTAGAGTATTTATGATGTTTCAATTAAATACGAACAAAAAAATATTTTTTTATACAAACTTTGACACCCCGTTTTAACCTCGTAGGGGTTGAATTTCAAAAAATCCTTTCTTAGTGGGTGCTTACATCATAAAAGGAAGGCATTTATGAAATTTCACGTTTCTAGATCCAGGGGTTTGGGCTGTACGTTGATATATGAGTGAGTGAGTGGTTAAGGACAAACTCTTTTATAGATATAGATATAAAGTTACTATACTTTTTATCGTGTAAACCAATTACCACTGCTTTTCAAGCATAATTGAGTTAAATCATTATTAAATGTTATACAACTGTCATTTAAATTTGACACTTTGCAGGAATCGTTTGGTTAGGTTTTAATATAGCTAGATCAAAAAAAATTTAAGTTATAACAAATAAAGTTTTAACGTAATTTAATAGCAAAAAAATTTCATAATTAAAATAAACAAAAATTGAAATTTTAGTCATTCATATTGGCATTTAAAATAATAATTTAATCAATTAATCAAAAAAAAATATCGCAATAGACATTTGTTTCAAGCTCAACCATTTAAGGATTTAAAATTGCAGAGTATAAACTTCCCAAGTAAGGTTACTAGCCCGCAATATTTAATTCAGCCCCTCGTAAAAAAAATATTAGTCCACCCCTATCCTAGTACTTGTACATCAGTAATTCACAAAGGGAATGGAAATTAACAAATACACTACAAATAATTGACATTTTCAAATCAATTTTGTAATAATAGTTTATGTAATTGTCATGTCTAGACTCTAATTATTTTTGAACTAAACGACAATAACATAAATATAAAATGATTACAGAAATAGAAAAACCACTTTCAATATAAAAAAAATTATAATAAACGAATGAAACGGAAAAAAATTTCATGTATACTGAAAAAAATGGGAATAAAATAAATCAAAGAACGTTAACTTAACATAGTTTCATTTTTATTATCTACGAAATATTCTTTTGATAGTATCGCTACTTTAAAATTTTTTGTCGCGTTGAAAAAAATCTCTACGCTTTCTTACTTTTGGCATACTTTGTAAAATTCGTTGCATTCTAGATAAAAAATATCCTTTACGACGAATGTTGATTAAATTTCTATTGATCGATTTGCCCTTAGGATTTCAGATCAGTGGAAAAAGTTATCAATATGCCACCAAAAAGGACGTCTAATGTTTTTTTCTTTCTCTTCTTCTTTTTATCTAATACAAAGACTCGGCATTTAACAAAATTAAAATTAATCAATTATATTTTATCACAAAAATATATGTATATACATATTTATCCTTTGAATGAATAAATACATAAAAAGAAACTTTAAATAAAATTACTTTCTTCCCTTGTAATGTAATATACTTTTTATATTCTTAATAATATTTAAGTTAAAAACAATACAAATGGTGTTTTCACTACGATATCAAATTAATTCCATATTTTATTGATGAATAAAAAAAGGACAAAATATAAGTTATGACCTCAATTTGAAAAGGATCGCGCAGAAAGGCAAAATAAAATTTTCGAAATATAATTTATACGTGATATTAATCCTGCAGAAGATTTTTCTCATAATTTAGTGGTGGAGGGTGCTAGACAGGTCCGGATACGACCGGCGGGTAATTGGACAAATGCCCGGTAGGCTACCAATATATAAAATACCAGTACATTTTTAAAACATTACAAATTATAGACTAACATATTAGGTTCTTAAAAAAACTTACAAGTCGAAAATTTGTATCGAATTTAAACTTTGTATATAGTTAGAAGAGGTCAAGATAAGTAAGAAAAAAAATTATCTTAGCTGCGGTAAAATGGTTTAAGGGGGTGAAACACCCCTATGAAAATGTGCAAAATAATCATAATTTTTCAAATAACTCTGAAACTAATGAAAATTAAAAAAAAAACATTACAATACAAAATTTTCATGATTTTTATGCTCTTTTGAATGGCGATAGTAAAAATTCGAAAAAATTATACCGTTAAGCATATACAATAGGGGTGATATTTTCATAATCAGTGGGTTTTGCTTCCTCACAATATCGAAGATACAAAAAGCTTTGTGATCGTTTTAAAATGAGAACAAAAAATTGTTATCCGATTTCAAAATTGTATTTTGATCTTTCCGTTTCAGGTGAAGACAAACACTTTTCATTCCGTGTCTGTCTGTCTGTCTGTCTGTATGTGTGTGTGTGTGTGTCTGTCTGTCTGTCTGTCTGTCCCCTGAATCCTTGTCACACACATAACTCATGAACCACTGAACCGATATTGATTAACCTTTAGGGTCAAAATTAGTGTTTAAGGGGGAGGGGTGACATCCCAAAATTTTAATTTTTTTCAAAATATTTCAATAACGACAAATGTTACGTGAAAATTTTATTGAATCTTTTTTTAGAGCATTAAATTTCCTATAACATAGGTCACCAACAACGTTAGTTGTAAAATATTCCCTTACAAAGATTTATCTCAATTTGTTTTAAAAAATCGTCATTTGTTTTTCAAAATTGCTATTTACTTTAAGATATTAAATGTCATTTTAATTTGAAATTGTCAAAAAATTAAAAATATACGAAAAAATAATCAAAAACTACTGTTTTTTTAAAATCTATTAAACCATTCTGTTTACGTAAATGTAATAAAAACAAAAAAATGAAATTAAAAATTATTGTTTCTGTAATTTTATAAAAAATCCTTGGAACTCATTACCAATGTAAATCGAGAACATTAAAAGCATGTGCTGGTAACTTAACGAAAAAACTTTATGTATTTAAAGTTAAGTTTATTCAAATTGTCCTTAAAAAATAAATCGACTTAATATATTTGTTCTTTTTATGTATCTAGGTATGTATACCTATACACATGAAAAAGTAATGTTTAGTAATAATTTCATATGTTATAAAAAATATTACGTTATAAAAAATACGACTGAAATAAAGAAGTGATCTTTTATTCTTGGATGATATTTTTATTGTGGCAGGCTAGTCACGTATTCGTCAGTTTTGTTCCCAGACTTACCTCTACTGGAAAAAAATCTCCTAATATACGGAAAAGGCGGAAATATTTAACCATGTGAGAACATTTTTTTACTAGCTTATTAAAGTATTTTGCTATTTTTTTACTACTGAAATATATTATTTACTTTATTATTATTAATATTATCATAGCACTGTATAAGCCACACAATTTTCATATTGGTCTTAAAATTTTAGTTGCTGAAAACTTTAAAATTGCAACAATTATTTTAATATTTGTATTGAACTAAAATTGATTCCAATCGAGTAGATGAAGGGGGTTAGCAAGTCTAGCGCCTCTGAAAATACTCAATATTTGGGAATTTACTAAGGTCAAATGAAACAACGAATTAAAGCAAAATTAACACAGCTGTTTAATCACTATTTAAAGTACATTTTAAATTATTTTTCAGATTTTTATGAATGAAAATTATTAATCTCTGGCCGATGTTAGGTTTTCATCAAAATTTGGAGTTGACACCTTCTGTACTTGCTTTTAACCATGAGGTCAGATCTGGAACAATTTTACAAAGTGACTTTTACAAAGTTTTTGAAACTATCCTCTATGGAATGAACCACTTTGGTTGGAAACAAAAAATCCTGTAGATTTTTATGACCAATGAAAATTATAGTTCAAATAAAGCTTAAAATTTATTATTGAAATATATAACTCTGAGGTGTAAAAGTGGTTCATTCCATAGAGGATAGTTTCAAAAACTAAAGTCACTTTGTAAAATTGTTCCAGATCTGACCATTTGGCTAAAAGCATGTACGGAAGGTGTCAACTCCAAATATTGATGAAAACCTACAATCGGCCAGAGATTAATAATTTTCATTTATAAAAATAAATTAAAATGTACTTTAAATAATGATTAACCAGCTGTGTTAATTTAGCTTTAATTCGTTGTTTCATTTGACCACAGTAAATCCCCAAATATTGAATATTTTCAGGGGCGCTAGACTTGCTAACACCCTTAAACTTAAAATGATCGGGAATACTCTCTTTTTAGCTTTAATTTACTAATAATAAGTAAATAAATAAATACAAATTATTTTAACATTTTCTAAACTCATTGTAAAGTAAAAACTATAACTTACAAAAAAGCCAATATATTCTTTATTATGGTAATATAACTGCCCGGAGAAATTTTCACATTGTCGTAAAAATGTTTTCCCGTATCGACCCAACATATATAACTACTTGAAATTTTATAATTTAAAATTATTGGTTTAATGTATCGAACATTTATGCTAATTTTATATTGAACACTTTAGTCTATATGAAAGATTTACTTTTACGGAAAAGTATATAATATAATATACCTCCATCTACTTTACGTTTAGCAATTTTCATTTTAGAGGATATGAATTAAAATTTAACCCTTAGCTGCCACTGTGGGGTACCAGGCGCCCCACATTTTTTCAACTTCAATGTAAGCTGTTTCAATTTTACATAAGACTTTAATTTTTTAAATATATTAAATATTATATATTCTTTTCAATAACTGATTGGAGTGCATTCCGCATCGTTCGAAGATGATAGATAAATTTTATTGAATTAAAATATTCAATAGCTTACGAGTAGATAACATTTTAGTGTCTGGGGTACGAGGTGACCCCAGTGTGGCAGGTATGTTATTGTGGAGAAGTGGAGCATCTAAGGGTTAATTTTATACAGGCCACTCGGCGCGTCTGTCTGTCTGTCCATGCACGATTTTTTTAGTAACTGCTGAACGGATTTTATTCTGGTTTTCACTAAAAGTTATTTATTATTATATTGTTGATATTTTGTATAAATTTCATGAAACCGGAATAAATATCGGTACGGAGAACCATACATGACTTCCATGTTCTATAATATCTTTTACAATAATTTTTAATATAAAACTCACCTTTGTATTTATAAATATCAGTTGTATAATACACATTTTTATAAAATAATTATTATCTGACATTTGAAATTTACTGCGTTTGTTTCCATGGCAACATGAATTTATTAGTATTTAAATTTAAAATTTTGAGGGTGATTTTCACCCCTTCAGTAGCTATTTTGGTACATTTATGAATTAAGTGCCCTTTAGATTGGATTGAACTACAAATGTACCAAGTCTTATCAAAATTGGTGAGATACTAATCACTTTTCAGACGATAATTGGTACAAAATTTCGAATATTTCGGAAACCCCTAATCCGATTAGCACCAAAATCAATAGGTCTGGAGTACTCACTGAGGCAAACATTTTCCCCAAAAATAATTCAAATCGGTGCATATCTACAGTAGTTATCGTACACGGAAGAAAATTCTACATCCAGACACACAGACACACAGACACACGCACAGCCGCCATGCGGAAATTAACTTTTCTTTACGTTTTGATGTTAGTACAATCAGAATCTGCTATTTTTTCGGACATGATTTTTTGACGGTATTACAATACTTCCATTTCTTCGAACATGGAAGTAAAAACAACCCTCGGAAAGGTATCTTATAGTTTGATTTCAAATTAAATTTATATCCCCGGGTAACACCAGGTCCAATTTGCTAATTATATGTATACAAATAAATAAAAAAACACCCTGGATGCAGAATTTGAACGTCAATGGCCGAAATGTTGTAAAATTTTAATTTGATAAACTAAATTAATATTTTTAATGGATGAAATCCAAAACCACTGATGTAATAGTGGAAATTAATTTAAAAATAACCAAAACCGGTATTTTTTTACCATATATACACGTATTCTCTACAACTTATGCAAATAAAAAATATTAAAAAATGTAACGACTATATAACATGAAAAATAAAAGATATTTATTAAATATAATCCAGATCCCAATGTTATTTTCCAAAGCAGACAATTTTCCGAGAACCTAATCTTGTATAAAGTGAAAATCTATGCTACTGATAAATATTCATAACCAAATAAACCGACGCAACACATAAAAAAGAAATATAACCTGAAAAAAAGTTAAAAATAGATGTTAACGTACGACCATGTCATATATCCTTGGGAAATTAATTATGATAAATAAAGTATGTTTAAGAACAGCTGTTATTAAAGTAACTACAATATAATAACACCATTCAATGAAAACTATGTACATATGTACTTAAATATACATATGTATGTACATATATGTAACAATTCGTACATTTGTACAGTTAGGTAGAAAAAAAATTACAGAATAAAACATACCATAAGCACTATGATGGAGAACTGAGTGCATGAGTGATTTTCACTCCTGAATGCTCACGAATTAAATTATTTTATTCACGCCCGTGACACGATTTTAAAATCATTTATATTTGTTTATAGGTCCTATAAAGGGGATTATCGTTATATTAATGTATATAATATAGCATATTGGACCCAATGTTACCTGGGGATATAAATTTAATTTGTAAAAAACGTATTAAACATTGTTTTCACTTATTGCTAATAATTCTAACTTTTACAGATAATATCCATTAGTGCAAACCGGAATAAAATACGTTCAGTAGTTACTGAGAAAATCGTACACAGACAGACAGACAGACGCATTGAGGGACTTTGTTTGATACTACACTGGTAGAAAGGATTTCTCAAACCAAGTAAACCTTGTTTTGTATATAACGAAAATAATATTTTCTTAAGATAAGCAATAATCTCAAACCAACTATAGTATTCTTGAACGAAGGAATAACGTAGTTGGATTAAGAGTATGTTTCTTATATTAAGAAAATATTGTATTCGTTATATACAAAACAAGGTTTTCTTGGTCCAATACAGTTTTTTTTCTGTGTATGTATAGATATTATGCAAGTTTAAAATGTTCAAAATATTGGCCCAATTTTTACACTAGACTGTACATTGAACTTACATGATTAATAATTCGCATTCAACCAATTTAGCCACTTATTCTTAAAGTCAATGAATGGTCAGTGCCGTAGCTAAATTAATTCCTCGGGGGTTTTCTGTCAATCGTAGTCACGGTTTTAAAAAAAATCATAATTGTAACTTAAAGTGTACTATTTGATATTAATATTATCTAAAAATTCTTATTTATTTTGACTTTTGGAGGAATCATAAAATGTCATAACTAATAATAACGATTCAATTTTTTATGGCCAAAATAAAATTCAGATTTTTTAAACTATTCTGTTACATATAACCGAATATTTATGACCAAATTTGTCACCATCAATTTTATAAAATTATAAAAGTTCAAAGTAAAAAAGTTCACATTTGTGAATTATTGTCATTTATGAAAAAAATATAATATCAAAAATATATTAGGTATGAAATACATTTATTTCTTGGTTTAAATTTGACTAAATCATTTTTTTATTATTAACTCCCAGCATTTTCTAATATTAAAGGGTTATGTATTCAACTTGTTTGTTAATTTGTTTATCAAAAAATAGTGTCATAAAATTTGAGTAGAGAGACATATTCAATCACAGAGCAGAAATCTATAAAACCGTAAGGGCGTAAGGTATTTAAATATTTTATAGAAACAAACATAAACGAGAAAAATTTTCTACCGTTAAAGGGAACAAAGAAAAGTAAAGAATATAATGCCAGGTTTAACGTTTTGTGTACAAAAAGAATATTTTTAAAATGATAGCAGATATTATTTCCATCATCATTAAGAAATATTCAAAAAATTCTGTTGATAATAATTCATTGTAACAAAACCAAATTTTCATCCTTCGTTTTCAACTTAATGGAACAAAACATACTTATTTCATCCATTATTTGTAAAGACGATAATAATCGTTATATTTTAACCCTTTATGATACCATTTTTTATTTCAGCAAACATCGTCGATATAATTGTTTATTTTTTTATAATGGTCCCTCATTATTCTTTTCACTTGTCAAATTCAGGCTATAAATTTTCTTTTAATTTCATACGAAAATTAGGATGTGATCATTAGTAGGTACTCTGATTGGTGCTGAAAACAAAACCTAAAAAGGGGCGGGATTCAACATCTAGAGCAATCGTTCTTAATCATTAGAGGTTGACAACCGACACCAAAATATATAATTAAATCGATCTCAAATTTGTTTTATTATTATTAATAATAATAACGCGAATGTATAATAGACACACACAAAAAAATAATTTTTCTACAACCGTGTTAAAAAGTAGGCTTTTTCATTGTCATTTCAGTGTGTAAATTAGTACTTTTGCGCTCGCTGTGCGACAAAGTTACTTTTACGCACGGCGAGCGTAAAAGTAACAGTAACACATACATTTTCATATATTAATTTGGATTTTGTCGGTAATAGATTTGAAATTACCGATTTTGCAGCTTCCGATATTTCTGGCGGCGCGGGCGTACAATTTTCATTATCACTTGGCGTGCAATTTTCATTATCACTTTCCATATTATCCATATTATTATAAAACTACAATAATAAAATCACAGAATAAAATACGTGAGTGAAAATAATCTGTATATAAATGTCAAACAATAACAAGATTCTTTTTTTTTTTTAAATTTAAGTACTTGATTTAAATTTCAATATTAATAATTAATATGACAAGTTATTATTATTTAATTAAAAAAATCATATTACATTATTATTAATATTATAATAAGGTTTTAGAAAAAATGTTGTGTGCACCTCGGGTGTGAAGTGCGTTTTTCGCACTCATGTGATTGTTAATATCGGCTAGCGCCTCGATTAACAAACATTCCCACTCGTGCGAAAAACAGCTACTTCACACCCTAAATACACAAATAACTATTGTCTATGTGTTAAAAAATGTAATCAATGTAAAAAATCCGTGATCGATTTTACTCCGATAGAAGTTATTTTGTTAATATGATAATTTTTTACCAATATGGAAATATTCACGTTTATCTTATTGATAAATGTATATTATTACTAAAAATGTTCTTATCACAGTAAACATTTTATTTCGTATTGAAAACATATATTTTAAATACAAAAAAAAAATTATAAATGATATCACTGAATTTACCACATCGAAAATTGCACTTTCACTAGTTGGGTGGTGTAAAAAATATTCACACTAATAAATATTTATTAATACAACCATTATGTTTAATCTATTTGAGAGTTTCGTTATTTTGTGTAATAAATTATTTATTAATTTGACAAATGAAAAAACATGAAGAATATATTTTTCAAATGAATAAAATATTCTCAATAAGATTTTTCCATCTCAAATTTTCAATAAGATCGAGTATTTTTTCTGTACAAATTGTCTCTGCGGACCCCATTTCAAATAATAATTATTTAAATGTATTTCTACACGCCACTGTTTCGTAGATTATATTTTCTAGCTTCAATTCGTGAATTTCTTGACTTCTTTCTACAAATTGAAAGTGCCCGGAAACTTTTGACCTGTAATACGTACTTATGCCCGTATGCGTGTTTATATACATATGTATGTGTATATATGTATCTATGTATATGTATAGCAAATAAACAGGGGGAGTTTTGCGGCCGCGTGTAATTTAGGGTGTGTAAGGGTAAGCTGTACACGCTAAGCCACACCTAGATGATTCTTGGACAGTACAATAATAACATCAGTGGCGTATCGTTAATAAATTACACCTCCTGAATAGATAGTATCGCTTTTATGATGGTGTAACTAGATAAAACTTCCTATAACGTATGTTTAACGACACAAGCGCATGGAATATGTTTGTTATTTTACAATGTTTTTATCAGTACCTTATTCATTAATTCTAATCTCAATATGTTAATTTGTACGTATTACAACAGATATTTTAAGTTTTGATTTTTAATATCGTATTTAGTTGTAAAACAAAGTGGTTAAGCTATTTTATTCTAGGTTATATTTCATTGCACTATTTATCGAATAGTATTCTTTTTGTACATCGAAAAGAAATGTCAATACTTTGCACATTATACACGTGAACAAAAATTTCAATACTTTTTAATTTTTTTCAATGCATAGGTTAGGTAAAAATATAAAAAAATCACAATAAATACATAAAAAATATGTCACTTTTAAATCTGACAGGCGCTTGGCAAAATTTGGCCAAGCGCAAAGTATTTTTTTTGGTGCAAAGTATTTATTTGTGATGAAAAGTATTTATTTAAAGTGATATATTTGTTTAATGTTGAATTATTAATTTTTGGTGCAGAATATTTGTTATAAGTGAAAATGATTAAATGAAAAGTGTTTATTATTAATAAAAAAATGCATTTTAATACAAGCCATTTTTATGGAAAAAATTAAAAAGTTAAATATAATAAAATATTTAAATCTTTTTTCTTTCTAACATAATATATTAAATAGGTAAAATTCTACGGCCAAATCATATTTTTTATTAAATAATTTTTATCGATTACCAGAAAAGGTAGAATGATGAAAATCGGTGTATGCATTGTTATGATTAGTATCAAAGAGACACACGATATGTAAAATCTTTATTAAATTTTTTATCAAATTAAAAATAATGTTTAAAAGGTCACAGGTGAAATTTTCACGTGTACGCACTTTTTTTTAAATTAATGAGTTATCAAAACATTTGTACCGTTATTAATTTCCTTCTGAATTTCTTATAAAAAATAATAATGATTTAAATTATATCTATATATTCTTCGCAATTTAGTATCACCCAATTCAAATTTTGTATTCAGTTTAAAAAAATTATATAGGTAAAAATCATTATATTTTAAAATTAATTTTTGCATTTGTGACGCTACTGGTTAATAAAATTGCAGCCTACCCTTTTACATATCTATGCTAGACAGACAGAACTTCATATATCTATTTGTTCGTGATAACATTCTATTATACAAATATCGTAATTAAAGGTGAGCGATTTCAAATGTCTAACAACAATGTTAACGAGAGCCGAGTGTATTATGTATATTCAGCACTGTGATTCTAACCCTTACTTGCTGAAAATTATCACATATTTAGGGGAATTTGTATTGACACAATAAACTATTATATATTATACTTTATAATTAATTTAGTATTTTAATAGGATTTACAGTTAATTGAGTAAAAAGTTATATCAAATACGATCTATGTTACTTTGTTGTTATTTAATTATATATCATAAACCAATTTAGTATTTTTATGTTTTGATAATTTGCATGTTTTATTGAGCCATTAATACAGCTCTAGTTAGCATCATTAGTAATTTCGTAATGGAATAGTTTATCATAAGTCCAAATTAAAAATATTATAAAAAAATAAGAATATAGAGTATATATTAATGTATGTACAATATGTACATATATAAATGTAATATACATATATACTTATCTAAAAGTTGTTTTAAAATAAAATTATATATATACTAAAAAGTAACGATGGGGCAAAAGGTTTTTTCAGTGTTATAAATATGTAATTTTTATAGGTACTTTAATATATTATGTATGTATATGAGATAGGGAGTTTCAGCACAATATGTTCTTTCTTTACAAAGCTGAAAAACATGCCTTCTTGAAATATTAAATCTGGAATTATGTATTTTTTTTGATTTCACAGAATTGTTTTTCAACAATTTTGTATTTCACCTTTTATTACATTTATTACACGTACTTTATTTATTTTCTAAATATCTGTATATTATTTGAAGGTAAGCTAAAAGCTTCTGAAAATGTATTATTTAATATACCGGGTGAATAAATAAAATGGGTGACAAAAACATTGGAAAGATTTTCATTTAAATACAAGTTTTAAAAACTGACTATCTGAAGAGTAAATAGGCTGGCTTTCGATTGATTCAAAATCTGTTTTTTGGAAAACTTTGTAGATACTATATAAGAAATACCAATAAGCATTAGAATAACAAATTAAACTGAGGCAACAGGTTATTCATAGAAATAATTATTGATAATTCATGAATTACAATTTCAACAAATGGTATCAAAATTGTAATTGTAAAATGAAATATTAATTGATTACACTGGTGTTTATGATGAAAAGGGCTGAAACTACAAAATGATTAATTGAATTGATTTGAAATTTGAATAATTCATACTAGACAGAGCATTATGGATGTGCAAAACTATTTTTATTTTCTATTTATTCGCATGTATGTATGTATATTCTGAATTAACTAAAAAATAGCAGAAATTTTTTTTATAATAATTCAATTATTAATGTTAATAATAAAAGTATGAATTTAATATTAATTACCTTATAGGCACCGACTCTGATGGTATTTTAATTATTAACCTCACTAAAATATCTGGATCACATATATCATACATGGTCATTGTTGCACACATAATCATTAAAAAATCTTTAACTATATACCACAGTACTAAATACTTATGTATATTATCAATTTCTTATTTTAAATCACATAAAATACTTACAAAACATCTACAATCTACACACACAATATAATATGATATATGTACTAATTCAAAGTTGACAGATTATAATAGGTGTGAAGTTATTTGCGGCTAACTTCTCTTATGTTGCTATTCCCAGTGATCTCAATCTACATATGGATTAATAGTCATTGTTGTACACATAATCATAAAAAAATCTTTAACTATATACCTCACTACTAAATACTTGTGTATATTATTAATTTATTATTTTAAATCACATAAAATACTTACAAACCATCTACAATCTACACGCACAATATATATTGATAAATTGATATATGTACTAATTCAAAATTGACAGATCATAATAGGTGCGAAGTTATTTGCGGCTAACTTCTATTATGTTGTTACTCCCAGTGATCTCAATCTACATATGGATTAATAGTCATTGTTGCACACATAATCATTAAAAAATCTTTAACTATATACCACAGTACTAAATACTTATGTATATTATCAATTTATTATTTTAAATCACATAAAATACTTACAAAACATCTACTTACAATCTACACAAACAATATATATCAATATATGAACTAATTCAAAGTTGACAGATCATAATAGGTGTGAAGTTATTTGCGGCTAACTTCTCTTATGTTGTTACTCCCAGTGATCTCCATCTACATATGGATTATAGTGAACGTGCAGACAAAAACATCGATTTATTTTCATTTAAAAAACAAATAAATAATGTAATAAATGATCTTTCATCAGCCATATCGATATCATTCCAGAATTTACATTTTCAATCCATTTAAAATGCGTAAGAATATAAATGTCAATAGATAAAAAATAACATCCTACATTATTTTCAATTTGGTTCTTTTTATCATCGCATTGTCCATTTAAGGTGTAAATATTAAATGATTTTTGACGTATAAACGGAAATGAGAATGCATAAAGTCAGTGCGGTACGTTGTTTCGAATACAAATATGTGTATTATGGATCATTAAAAGTCCAATATTGTTTCAATGTAAGGTAAGATTAAACTTTACAAAAATATAAATTACAGGTTATACCGGGTGTCCCAGATAACTTTTCCAGCATGGGGATCTCAGTATCTATAAGAGATACAGATTTGGTTAAATGAGATGAATTATTTGTAAGAAAGGGGTGAGTATTACTACACCAAAAAATATTAATTATTTTATGTGGTTTAGGTGGTATACCCAAAAAACTGAAAATTCGAAATTTCTTTAAATGGCAATAACTTTTTTGCCAAAGTAGATATGTATTTTTTGTAGACGGTTTCTCAAAGCACTTTTTTGTGTAGAATCGATTGGTGTATTTAGATTTTTTTATATCAGTTTTAGTTTCCGAGTTATGAGCCCTAACTTTAGTTTTTCTTATGGGCCACTAAGTTGGCTATGGCATATTTGAACGTGTTTTTTACTCTACTTTACAACGATATGTCACTTGCCATACTTATTGTCGAAAAAAAATTATAATGTATTTTTCTTGTATTTTTTTAAATAGTTAATTGTTTTCAAATAGTCATTTGTTATTGTGATTTTTGTTTACAATTTTTGTTTTTCATAGCTCACTTAAATGTTTGTAATAAAATACTTAATAAATATCACTGGCATTTAGTGACAAGTGACATCTCGTTGTAAAGTAGAGTAAAAAAACACGTTCAAATATGCCATAGCCAACTTAGTGACCAATAAGAAAAACTTAAGTTAGGGCTCATAACTCGGAAACTAATAGTGATATAAAAAAATCTAAATACTCCAATCGATTCTACACAAAAAAGTGCTTTGAGAAACCGTCTACAAAAAATACCTATCTACTTTGGCAAAAAAGTTATAGCCATTTAAAGAAATTCCGAATTTTCAGTTTTTTTAGTATACCGCCTAAACCAGGCTTGTCCAACCTGCGGCCCGCATAAGATTTAATATAAAATATAAAGATAAAAAAAAATAAAATATGAAAATAATTAACGATATCAGGTAAAAAAAGGTCTTAAGGTTTTTTGTGTTATAAAGTATAGATAGTGTAGGTACATACAGAGATATAAAATCAAATCAATTTTTTTTTGCGGCCCTTAACAAATTTTTTCGCTATTTTTTTTGCGCTCTGCGGCCCACGAGGGTCGAAAGGTTGGACACCTATGGCCTAAACCACATAGAATTATGAATATTTTTTTGTATAATAATACTCGCCCCTTTCTTACAAATAATTGATCTCATTTAACCAAACCTGTATCTCTTATAGATACTGAGATCCCCATGCTGGAAAAGTTGTCTGGGACACCCGGTATATGTATAACATATAGGTTTATATTTCTATAGATATAAAAACTTTTATATTAATTAATATCACAATTCGTAGTATTTAATATCACATTTCGTAGTATTTAGCATTTATAATTATTTTTAGATGCCATCACACTACCCATTTAGGAGCTGAGCAGTAAACTAAATGGATGATATGAAAAATCGATTGTTCAGATTTCGAAATACATGTGAAAAGTTCGTAAGGATTTTAAAGGTAAGTTAAAACACGATATTTTAATATTTATATCTACCTTTATTCGACATCTTTCTACCATCTTTTAAGTAACCTCTGCTCAAAATTCCCATTATTTTTTTCGTTTAAAAACTTTTCAATGTGGTTTTTGCAATGTTCCAAAGAGTTAAGAGAATTCTATAGGGAGTTGAAATAAGTGATGATCTGAGAATGCAAGGTCAGGTGAATTGGGTAAAAAGGGGGTTAGATATACCAGCCAAGTTGCAACATTTGCTTTAAATCTGCGCAATCTATCTGTTGAGAATTTTCGAACATATATTTTAATAATTAAACCTCAAATGTAATCACATATGACAGTCCCAAACAATAAATTTCAACTCTTGCACCACTACTGTAATTCAGCATGAATTGCATGCATCCTCCCCCTCCCTTTTACAAAATGAATCAACAAAGTGCATCCGAATGAAGGCGTGAACAATCAGGAAATTTTATTTGAGTTCTAATACGAAATGACGTTCGTTTCTAAATTGATTCAATTGATAAAATAGTATTTGGAAATGGAATTCTTTTATATAGATATTCAAAACAAAAATATATCAGGTATCTCGAGATCTTCTCTATAGCATTTACGTATTTTTCATTTTAATCTTAATTAGTTTATTTTGAACAATTTTCAACATTTCTATTTCAACCTACAAACTATTATACAAACATATTATTTTATATATTTGTAGTAGGTACTTGTGTGTGTAAAATGAATGTTTGGGACAAAATTACGCACTTCTACTTATGTTAAATATATTTAACAAGTGGTTCACATACAGTTTCACCCACGTTGTATTCGTTTTTAATATAATTTACCTATATATTTTAGTTGAAATTCACTTTTAAAATATAAAGTAAATGTACGTATTAAAATAGATAAAAGTTTTACACCCTTACCCTTATTTACGTCATAAAGAACACATAAAATTTCACATTTCTAGATCTAGGGGTTTGGGCTGGGTGTTGGTGAATCAGACACACAGGACTTCTCTCTTTATATGCAGATATACATAGATGATTAGTAATTTTACTTACAAAAAAATTCCGAACCTAATCTTTAGGATGTAGGTATTTATTAATTACTTAAATTTTTATCAATTTGTGTTATTTATGTACAATTAAAAAGTTCGATATAACGGACCCTAATGAAATAAATTTTGGAAATACATAGAAAATGTGATCAATGTAAAAAACCGTGATCGATTTTTCTCCGATAGAAGTTGTTTTGTTAATATGATAATTTTTAACAAATATGGAAATATCCACGTTTATCTTATTGATAAATGTATATTGTTACTAACAATGTTCTTATCACGATGAAAATTTTGTTTCGTATTGAAAACATATATTTTAAAAACAAAAAAAATATTTTATAAATGAATATAAAAAATATTCACACTAATAAATATTTATTAATACAACTATTATGTTTAATTTATTTGAGAGTTTCGTTAGTTGGTGTAATAAATTATTTATTAATTTGACAAATGAAGAGATTTTTATGTAAACATGATATTAATGGTTTTAACGACTCAAAATAAAAGTCCTGACTGAATCCCATATACAGTGCAACCTCGATATAACAAAACTGAAGGGAAGTAGAAAATATTCGTTATACCAAGTAATTTGTTACAGTGAGGTTTGTTATATAAAGATTAGGTTGATCTACAATTCGTTATAACAAGGTAAGAAAACTTGTTTATTAACATCAACATTACGTTTAGGTTCTCATCTGTATACCTTGTTATAGCGAACGATTTCCACTAATAAATAAAATACATTATAAGAAAAAATTGTATTTTTTATTAAAAAACAGTTTACAGTTTTCTGTCACAAAATAATCAAAATGAAATGCAATGAAATCCGTAAAAAATAAGTAGGTAGGTAGTATAATTTTAATGGATAATAAGATTAAAAATTCGTTATAAAGAGGTTGTTCTTGCAGTTCTAGGGGATTTCGAAAAAAAATTTAAATCGAGGAAATCGTTATATTGAGGCTCGTTATATTAAGGTTACACTGATATTGCCTTTTTACCGATTATAACGACTATCCGCTTTTTAAGACCTAATATGACTGGTTCCCTCGATGTCGTTATAACTGATTTCGACTGTACGAGTATAATGAAAAAAATCGAAAAGTTTAAATAAATTTCGGATTTATCGGAAATCCCTTCGCCCAAATTAATTGTATCGAAGTTCTACTATATAATGCTAATGTTAGTTTAATTATATAGTACAATCTCCCCCATGCAACAAATGCTCATATTACTAGTGTTAATATAAACTATTTACTAATAGGCTGAATAGGCTATAGCCTATAGCGATAGATTACACAGAGGCAGCAAAATTATCGCTATGATATATTAAATATACATATGTACATATGTTTCTCGACGTGTAGACAATGTACCTCAAAAACGATATGGTTGAATTTTATATTTAGGTTTCATATTTTTTAAAACGATCTTGCTACCAGATATGGTACTCTTGTAATTTTTTGAATTAAATTAGACAAAAATTGTTTGTTTATTTTATCAATTATGTTAGTCAGAAATATTGATTTTATTATATGTAGATTAGCGATGTAACGAATATTCGCATTCGCATTCGCATTCGCGAATATTCGCACATTTTTAAACATTCGCATTCGCATTCGCATTCGCAAAAAAAGTGCGAATATTTTTGCGAATATTCCTTTAAAAAAAAATTTATCTATTAAATATAATTATTTTTAAGAACTTAGGAACAGACAATATTTATTTTTACTTCCATGTTCTGAAATAAAAGGATGTTTGTCTTAGTGAGTACTCCAAACCTATTGATTTTGGGGCTAATCGAATTAAGGGTTTTGGAAATATTCACCCTCCCCCCACCTCTATGAAACATGGAAGTCATGTATGGTTCACTATATCGTTAATTTCTTCTAGAATAGTACTTTTTTGTATTTAATAGACACTAGCTGGCAGTTTCTTAATGAATATAAATTTCAGTACCAATAAATAAATAATGTGGTATCTATAGTGTTTTGTAATTTGTTTTTATTTAATGATTGGAATTTTCAAAACTTAACATTAATTAACAATTCAATTTTTATTAAATTCGACATGGATCTTGGCTTCTGGGTTTAAGCCGCATTGGTTTGGTCGTGTTATCGGCCATAGTTTCGTCACATATTGCAGTGAACATTTTCAGGGCTCTTCTAAAAGTATTAAACTCGATCGACAGTTTTTATAATATTCTATTTTAAAAAGCCAAAAACAAAGATTCTGTCTTTCTTAAACAAATTTTCAAAGAACTTAAACACACCAACAATTTGATATGTTATTTATTTCATTTTATTAATTAGGAATATTTTGAACTCAACAAACAATAATTAATAGTTTTTTAAATTATCCATTATAACAAAAAAAAACAAAAATTAATGATTGGGAATTTTAAAACAAAAAATAGAAACACTAATCAACATTTATTAAATTACACATGACATAAAATTACAAAATAATAGTTTTTATATTGATAAATGTAAACATTTTTTAAATATCTATTTTATTATGAAAAAATAGAATATGTCTAGTGACTTCCATATACATTTTAAACAAATTTAATAAATTTAAATGTTTATAATTTAATTATCAATAATAATAAAAATTAAATTATTGGATAAAAATACGTGTATGTCGTATAGTAATAAAAATTATAAATTATATAATATTTAATTTGTTTAAATATCCCTAAAAAGATTTTTTTTCCATAAAAGTAATTATTCCAAGCTAGCTGAATATGTAAAATATGAATACTACAACATTAATTTAAAAAAAAATACAATAATTAAAAAAAAAGTCAATATTCGCATTCGCATTCGCATTCGCGAATGTCGGCCGTTAATATTCGCATTCGCATTCGCATTCGCGAATGTTTAAAATCATACATTCGTTACATCTCTAATGTAGATATAATGCACGTTTACTGTTTATTTTCAGTATTAAGTATAAAAAGGTTTCATGGCATCCATGGCAGCGTTTTTCTTGAATTCAAAAAAAATCTTTTATGACAATAAGAGACAATGAATTGAAAAAAATGGAAATACGTTTTGCAAATCGTTATGCAAATAAAAATTCATTCAACCAGTAGTTTTTTTTTTTATTTTGTTTTTTTTTCGATCGTCGATTCGAATAAAAAGACGTACATTTAAATATCAAACTGGGAAATTATACAAAACATTTTAAAAACATTGTCTAAAAATACTCAGCTAAGTTTTAAATATTCATAAAACAGTAAATTAAAAAGCATGAAAATATTGTACTTTTTTTTCAAATGATTTGCGTAATCGGGTTATGATGAAAGAGACTTTTTGAATAGTTCAAACACAGTGGCGTCGCTTTGAAATAACAAAACAAAAACAAAACAGAACAATTAAATACACTCCCTGTCATGAAATATTCAGATTGTTTTTTTCACACTTGTCAATTATTCGAGTTAACAAATTTAATTAATTTAATCCTTTTTGTGCCCCTTTGTTGCAACACCTCTGTTCTGCTCATTTTTATTTTATGGACAAATTGCAAAAAAAATTAGAATTTATGATAATGGAATAATTTTTTACACAACCTACTTTCAAAATACGTTAAACGGTGTTTTAGAAAGAACCAATTTTCATTTCATCTTTTATAATCAATGTTTTAAATGTCAAAAAATAGATGCATAAAATTCTATTACTTCATTTTGTTTTTCTACGCCTCCATTATATCTACTTGTATTTCAAAGCACGGAGAGTTGTTAAAGTAGTAGTTAGCCGATATCGTTATTTTAACATAAACGGTTTAACCCTGCACTGCTCGTCTTTTTTTATCAAACTAACATATATAATCAATATTAATAATGTAGACTACATCGATAGAATATGTATATACGACATTTTACAATATTTTTTTTAAATTGTGTCAGACTATTTGTTCCGATTAGATACGAAAACTACTGAACTGATTTTGATGGGACTTTCACTGTTCGAAAGCCTAAAAATTAGGTTAGGCTCGTATTAGACAAATACATATATTTTCTAATAAAAATAAAGGCTTTTGTTGAAGAATTGCTATATAGGTATATGAAATACGATCTAATATATACTAATTTTATAAAGGGTTAAAATTAATTGCACTATATATTAGATATAGTAGGTATTCACTTTGTACATCGAACATAAATTTTAATACTTTTTTAAATATTTTTAATGCATAAAAATATAAAATCTATTGGGGCGAAAGTAGAGAGATTAGTTAAAAATATAGAAAATCACAAAAGTCACAATAAATAGGTACATCAAAAATATGTAATTTTTAAATCTGACACATCCAAATTTAGGTCAAGTATAAAGTATTATTTTTTTTGTACTAAGTATTTATTTTTAGTGGAAACTTATTTTTTTTCTTTTTGTATGACCCAAATTAAGTTTTTTATGGTCATTTAAAACATTTTGGTACTTTTTTCATTCAAACTCAAATATCGCAACACCAAAAAAAAAAATTTTTTTTTGATAACAGCGTTTTAAAATTGAGAAAATTTCCTAAAAAATATCTATCTTAAAAGTTGAAAAAAAAAATTTAAACATCCCCGTGTGCAACTTTCAAAATTGCAAAAAAAATGAATTTTTTTATTTTTTATTCAACCGCGGTTTGGTGATAAAAAAAACGTTTAATAACACATAATACTCCTTAATTCGAAAAGAATATGAAATTTCCTTCCATTTCCACACCCTATATGTAAAAAAATAATCATATTTGACCTATTGGCACTACTCTGAAAATGAGCAATTTTTTCGATAAAATCAAGTCCTTTAATTGTTTCCGTGAGTGTATTTTTTTATTTATTTTTTTTCACAGTTAAACCGCTTAACCGATCTTAATGAAATTTGGCAGGGAGATAGCTTGCATTCTGAGAAAGGACATAGAATTTTTTGTATTCCGATAAAAATACAAATTCCATGCAGATGAAGTCATAGATATCAACTAATTTTTTATATAAAATTATTTTGTTTATTATAATATTGCAAGATATGAGTAGATAAGTATTATACATTACGATATTAATGAATACCAACATAAAATTCTAAATCTTCAAAGCTGTCATTATGCGTGCGTGTACTGTACTCGAAAAGGGGATATTTTTTTGACAGTTGGTTAAATGGTACGTAGATATGGAAAAAGGGAAAAAAACTTTTAAAAGTTTTTTTTTGTTTCGAGTTCATTCCATTTATATTTTTTTAAATATCAATTCTTTGTTGACAGTACTTTTGTCACTTAATTTTGTTTTCAGAAAGTAAAAGTGTGAGTATGATTTGTACAGGGACGGCGAAATATTTTTAACAGAGGGTCAGATTAAATAAACTACTGAACCAATTTTGAAAACACTTACCTCGGGTTGCACAAAGAAAATTAATTCACGATTAGTTAATCGATTGTTTTCAATCCATGACTAATGTTTATTTTAAACTTATTCTCAATTTGTAAATGAACAATTCATTTAATATGACAATTTTTACCACGTGATTGTTTTTTTAGAATTGACGTAATAATGCTTTGAAAACAACTGATTACTAATCGTGAATTATTTTGCTTTGTGCAACCCGAGGTAAGACTCTAGATTCAGTTTTGGCTATGTGCTTATTGAAAGCTGTATTAAAAAAATTATAACTAGTGTCAAGGTATATAAAGACAAGGTAGCCTGGTTAGCGCCTTGACCAATCAACGATGGCGCGGGAATTGACGTCACCACGAAGAGATATTCAAATGTCATAAATGTATATAATTGAATATAAATTACAAAAAATGACTTTATTTATTCTTGTTTTCGTATTTTTGATATTTTATCAACACATACCATCAAAGAAGTACAAATTCGACATTACAAAATCATAAAGAAGCTGTTTCAGACAATTTGGTCTTCTCGGGAAACGTCATATTTACTATTCTTAAGTTGGCAATACGTTCTTTGATTCTGACAGCTTTTAATGTTTTTGCAATGTCGAATTTATACTTCTTTGATGGTATGTGTTGATAAAATATCAAAAATACGAAAACAAGAATAAATAAAGTAATTTTTTGTAATTTATATTCAATTATGCATTTATGACATTTGAATATCTCTTCGTGGTGACGTCAATTCCCGCGCCATCGCTGATTGGTCAAGGCGCTAACCAGGCTACCTTGTCTTTATATACCTTGAGCTGGTGTATAATTTGTTCAATTGATTTATCTTTTTAAATCTAAGCCCGGATCTGTATGTCATGACTATATATTTAAGTATCAAAGGAAAAAATGTAATACTATATACCTATATATCTATATATATATATTTGACGGAACAATTTCAGCAATAATTATCGAAATGGAAAAAGCAATTTCGATCGTTTAATTTAGATTAAATACGAATAATATATAAATCCAATTTTTACGTAAGAGGAGGTACTTACAATAAATGTTATTCTCGTCCAATTTAACACGACGCAAGACTTTTCTTTTCACATTAAAACTTTGGCTACATATTTAATTGTATAATTACAAATGTGTTGTTTTCTCTATTCCCTTTTCATATCTTAGAACCACATATATATATGTATATATGTATGTATGTTTCTACGTTGGTACACGGCTATAAATTTTATGTACGATCTTCATTGCTATACTGAGTTAAGCTAGCTTACCATTAGTGTTTAGGGTGTACTAATTCTCAAAATAAATTATCACACTCCAAACTCGTTATCTTTACCTACTACTCCAGTGACAATATTAAGGAGGTATAGTACACCTTATAGCACATACTAAAGGAGTATTCATGTTCACGTATTTGTCCTATTTAAATTTTAGTATCTGATTATGTGCGAATTTTTGAAACTTCATTTCATCATAATTAAGCTGCCTTAATTACACATTACTTTCGCTTTTAACCTTCAAATTAAACACCCTTATTTCATTACAAGTCATCAGAATTCAAAAAAGTATAGTTTTTTAAGTCGGTTGTATTTTTATTTTTATTTTTCTAAAAAGTTTATTTTTCTTTTGAGTGACGTATCTTTGAAATCTATTGTCAGATTCTAATAAAATATATACATGACCACCTCGGGAGTATACTCTTTCAAACAAACAAACAAAAAATCATCCAGATCGATGCATATTAGTCGAAGTTATTCCAAATATATAAAAAATATACCAGCTGTTAAAAAAAGAGTGTAAAATATTTAAAGAGGTAATAGTATGGACCAAAATAAGCAAAAAACTTCTAATAAACATGTGTCCGGAAATTTTTCGTGAGGGAACTACAACCCTTCAAAGATTTGGCTCAAAATGAGTTTTTATTTAATATCTAGAGAACCCTTTCTGATAAAATTATTAAATTTGGTATTCGATTTAGTATAATAATAAGTGTTATCTCGTATTAACCAATTATAATTTAGACTAGGGATGTATGGAGTCAAAGGGCCCATTGATTTTTATTTGGTTATCTTATATAAGTCCCTTATTCAAGAAAAAATTAAAAAATAAAAAAATACTAGATAAAAATCGATGAACCCACTGACCCCATTCATCCCTGGTTTAAATTATAATTAGTTAATACGAGAAATCCCAAATTTCATAATTTTATCAGAAAGGGTTCTCTAGATATTAAATAAAATCTCATTTTGAGCCAAACCTTTGGGAGCTGTAGTTCCGTCACGAAAAATTTCCGGTCACATGTTTATTAGAAGTTTCTTGCTTATTTTGGTCCATACTATTACCTCTTTAAATATTTTACACTATTTTTTCAACACCCGGTATATCGTTGAATTGACGGTTAAAAATTATACACTGCGATTTAAATTTATTTATTTAAAATAATAAAATTTACAATATACGTTAAATTTTTAGGTAGGTATTCATTTGTGAAACCGGGCATAAGATCAATTTTTGGGGTAGAAACAATCTAAACTTGAATAAAATATGCATAGTCGTTTTTTTCCTGTTTGAATAATTTCACAGAACGTTAGTGACAAATCCGCGACAGAAAATAAATAAATATTAAATTTTCGTTATATTTTTGATCGACAAGCCACTGTTTTGACTGAATATAAGGGTGCCAGAGTTGCTTGGACAATGCATTTTCACCAGAACCAAGCGGGCAATGAATAATATTTGATTGAACATACGAACTGAAGCTGATGCTAATCCAGAATTAATCTGAATTTAAAATTTGTCCTAACAAGTTTAAATTGTTTTAAAATAAGTTTTAAATTAGATTTGCCACTCGGCGTTCTTTAATTTATGATTTCCAATAAAAGATCAGCGTGAATTTTTGATAAGACTAGCAAGTGCAATTATTTTTCGTAGAACAGATTAAAGCAGATAGAATTTAAATTTACTCGATAATTTATTTGTGTTTTGTACTGAAAATACAACAAATGCTTCCTTCTTTTTTCTGTGCCTATTTCTAAAGCCAAAATGACTAACAGAAATAACCCACTATTATCCTGACGCTGTAACACAATAACGTTATAAACGAAGTGAGTTGAAACAATCAATTACTAATATATAAAACTTTTAAAAAATTTGTAAGTTTGTTTTGGACTTGACATAAAAACTAATTAATTGAGCAAAAAAGTAAGTAGTTTGATATTTTCAGGCAGAAAAATGAAAATTTCAATTTTGTATCAAAAAATTTATCAATACCCATACGTGGGTGTTGACGCGCAACCCACTTGGACTCAACTAAAAAAATACCCTTCCCAATCGATTCGTGAATCAATTCCGAATCCAACGAGGTATATGAAGCCAGATATGAAAATTTTTGAGGAGGATAGGTAATGTTCGGAAAAATTCTTAAAATGGGCTAAACTTAGACCATAGGCCTACCATTTAGCGAAAACCCACGGTCTCTAGGTGGTCAGGGGGCCGAGATCTCGCGGTGAAAGACAGACGGACGGACGGAAAATTGAGCATATAAGCGCTACCACTTCGTGACTTGCGCTAAAAATACTATAAGTAACTTCTATAATCTCTTTTGTATTTTTTATAATACGCATTTTTTACTATATTCGTAAATATCATTTACATGATTTATTTAACTAATTATTCTTAATATGGATCTTGGCTTCTGGGTGTAAGCCGCGTCGATTTGGTCGTTTTACTGGCCAACGTTTCGTCGCATATTGCAGTGGACATCTTCAGGGCTCTTCTAACAGTGCCTGAAGACTTGTATAATTATTCTTAAGTTGAATTATTTTTTAATAAAGTACTATACAAATTATTTCATTTAATTTAAAAGACAATACAATAAATACTATACGATTGTGTAAAATTAATACTCTAACAGTATATTTTTATTGGTATAACAAATTAAACTATAACAATAATATATAATTCGATCCTGCACGCAAAAATTACATCATCGGCTTAAAGTAAAAGTGTATGTCCAAAATGACAAATTTTACAGGAGAGCGAAAAAACCGTGCTAAATCGTTGATATTCACGTTTAAAGAAAACTGAAAATCCCGTTGGATTGTTTTCACATAAAATATGATTTCATATCCTAAAATAATAATTATGTTTCGTAGATTTGCGTATGAGTTTTCAGTAAGCAATTTTCAAAAGTAATGTTGGAATAAGCTCGTATTCCTACAGAATTTTTGTATTTAACATAGGTAAATGAAAATTATTTTCAATTTTCTTTTTACTCTTAATAATTTTAATTTTCTTATTTATTTTTTTCCATTCATACATCATACTCTAATTCCTCCTGTTAAAATACAGGCCGATTAAAACTGTTTTATGCATAATACAGGCGGGTGCTGCCGATTTTTAGTTCAAAATATTATTTACTAACTATTATTATAATCGCCGAGTTGACTGTCGGTGAGTTTGACCGTCTCCGAGTTGATCTGTCCCGACAAAATCAAGACTAATGCGCGAAATTTAACCCAAAAATTTTGAATTTTAGATTTCGTTAAAAGTGCATTTATTTTATAGAAAATGACGTGAAAAGTTGAAATTTTCAAACCGCAGGTCTGTATCTATCAACGTTCTCGAGATATGGCCTTTTAAAGTTAGCGTTTTTTCAAAATATTGGAGAAAAATGGTCGTAACTTTTGAACGTGTGGTCGGATTTAATTTTTGTTGATGAATTTGGAATCAGCATGTCAAAATCTATAAAATGACATGTATAACACTTTAAAATTCGAAAAAATTTTTTTTGCTGAAAATCGACATTTTTTTAAGGTATACCCCTTGGAAAAATCTCGATTTTCAGCAAAAAAATTTTTTTCGAATTTTTTAGTATAAAACATGTTATTATATAGATTTTGACACGCTGATTTCAAAACTGTCAACAAAAATCAAATCCGACCTCACGTTCAAAAGTTACAGCCATTTTTCTCCAAAATTTTGAAAAAACTAAAACTTTAAACGGTCATATCTCGAGAACGTTGATAGATACAGACCTGCGGTTTGAAAATTTCAACTTTTCACGTCATTTTCTATAAAATAAGCATAATTTTAACGGAACCTAAAATTCAAAATTTTTGGGTAAAATTTCACGCATCACACTAGATTTTGTCGGGATAGGTTGATTCGGCAACGGTCAAACTCAGCGACGGTCAACTCGGCGATAGTCATAATAATTAGTAAATATTATTTTTGAACTAGAAATCGGCTGCACTCGCATTGTGCATAAAATAGTTTTAATCGGCCTGTAAACCTACTTGTAATGGAATCTGAAAATCAAATTTTTTTAGTAATATTTTATGTATTGATCTTTAATTTGTCATAGAAATATCAACTTAAAGATAATAAAAAAAATTTGAAATATTTTTATTCGCGTTGTCTAGTTACAAATATAATTAACGAAAATAAAATGGCGAAAAGCCAGACCTGCCTAGTCTACTAAACAAGTCATTTTCACCACCATCTTTCCATCCCTTTTAGCCCACATACCACCCATTCCACGTTCTTAATTTCGCGCAAGAAGGGTGCGAAGTATCGTCAAAAATTCCTCCGCGTTTGGACCATCCAATGCAGGTTTGTAATTAGTAAGAGATTAAATTTGATTCTGGTGTTGTTTTATATAAAGGTTTTAATCCAGAATTACCAACTTCTCGGTCACGACTTTTGAACAAAATCTTCACGTTTTGTGATTGGGAAATTTTATGGTCGTATAACAAGTATTTAGAACTCGCTTTAACATGCGTTCAAATTTCACCCTTTTACTGTTACAAAATAATACTAATTTAATACAAAATATATTAACCTAAAATAAAAAAATATATACAATTATTTTAAGTATATTACATTAATTTTCGTAGAGGGTGTCAAAGGGGAAGATAAGTAATAGTAAAAAAAGAAACATTAAACGAATAATATCAAATAATCTAACTTAAGGCGGTAAACCACCCTAGAAACCGAAAAATTGATCAAATTTCGGGATAGGTTATTAAAAAAACTATACTAGATATTAAAATTCGGTAAAAAGTTCTTGTTTACACAACATTTGAACAATGTTTTTCAATATTTATATTGGCTGTAAAAAACAAAATGGCGGCTTGGCAGCATTTTCCCTGAGACGTCTTTTTTTAGTGCTTCGGGGGCGGTAGCATTTTACCTGCAATTTTAAAGATATGAACATGAAACATAAAAATTTCGAAAAAATATATGAATAGCTACAGAAAGACCTGAGCTTTTGTTTTTAAATCGATTTTTTACAAAATGGCGTCATTTTGAACAGAAAATATGAAAAAACTACTAAAAATTCACTAAAAAATTGTTAATAACTTTTGAAAAAATTAATATATTACAAAAACCCCAGGTGCTTCTCTAGAGAAAGCAGTCAGAAATATACAGTTAAAATTTGAAGTCGATCGGATGAAAATTGTGCGAGTAAACTTACCGCCCGACTTTGAAAATGTGAATTCGAGAAAAAGCGTTCTTATTACCAGTAGCACGCGGTGGGGCGTCTGAGCAGCACGCCCACGGATTATGAGGCCCGCGCTACATTCAAAATTCGGGCACTTAGAGACTGGACCCACGGTTGAAACTTTTCCAGGATATTTTTGAAATATTAAAGAACTCTTTAAGCCAAAAAAAATCGATTTTCAAAAAATTCTATGGTGGTTTACCGCCTTAAAGTATAGGTACTGTATAATAACTGTTAGCTAATTATAAGATATCTATTGTTTATGAAACCAGGCATAATACTATAAGAAAAATGATACAGCTATGTATTTTATAAGTACATAGTCTGTTTTCTAAAAACATTAGATATGCAGTGTATTTCATATGAAACATCAATGTTTTTAGTTTGAATAGTGAAAAGAACGTTTAAATTTATTACATACTAGCTGCTTTGAATTTGTATTTTTTATTTAATTAATTTTTCGAGATATAAAGGTAGCCTATATCCTACCTCAGGATACAAGCTATCTTCCTGCCAAATTTCATCAAGATCGGTTAAGCCGTGAAAAGATAACAATGATACAGAATAAGTTACTTTCGCAATTAGAATATTAGTATGTAGGGGTCATATTTAAAAGATGGACCGCAATGAAAGGGTTATATTTCCTGGGCTTAGGCATTTTTTTAGTAAAGTATTTTCTCAGTTTTCAAAGTTCAATTAGTAAAAGTTTCTTATGAATATAAAACCTGTTACATGTCAAACATTTTAAATATAAATTTAATATCTTTATGTACTAAAATTTTAAGTAATGGCATTGTTTTATAAAGAAACGCACGCTGAAAATTTGTCAAAAAGAGAAGGGGGAGGGGTGGATATTTCAGGAAAGTTTTTGTTTGATTTGAATTTTAACGTGTTATCAATTTTTAATTGTATTTGTAAAGGCCAACATATTTTGATTTTATGAATTTTTTTTTAGATCTAATAAATGATTTTTATTCAATATATTTGTTCAAACGTAATTTAAAAATATATTTTGTAAGCAATGTTTTCATTTGTCTTTTTATGTCTACTAAAATTCGTCTCTTTGGTATTTTTTTTTTAACTCTATTTAATGAAAATGCGTATTTTTCATCGTAAAGTTATTATGAATATTTTGTTAATAATTGTTTCAAGTCCTTTGTTTTATTTTTATTGTTTAACTAACTAACTATTCAAATAATCGGTGTTCTACTGTATCGCAAAAAATAAATACTACAGTCGAAACCGATTATAACGATATCAAGACATCATATGTCAATATAAATTTATTTTGTGTAATATTTAGCATCCGTATTAAGTTAAATTCTGCAAAACTATCTTTCACATCGTATTTTTCTTAAACGGTTGATCTTATGACAACTTAACAATGTATATTTATGTGTATTTTGTATCATATGACCTTATAAAAATACCATACATAGAAAAAAAGTGAAGAACAAAAAAATACTAGATAAAAATCAGAGGGCCCACAGGCCCCATACATCCCTGGTCTAAATAACCATTGTTTGATACTGGAAATCGATAACACGTATTATTACTAATCCAGGTATTAATTTTCATTGCTGTATCACAATGGGTTCTCCAGATATTAAATAAAAACCAATTTTAGTCAAAATCTTTGGAAGTCTGTAGCTCCCTCACGAAGAGTTTCCGGACACATGTTTATATGAACTTTTTTGCTTGAAATATTTTTCTCAATCAACGGTTGAAGTTTGTTCCACCTGATATGGCTCACCCTGTATTTTGAATATGTACTTAATTTCATTAAACAAAATGGGTTAAACTGAAAAATCCCTTTAAATAAATAACTGTCTCAAGAAATGTCAGCATCCATCGGTAGTGCAAGAAAGACAAATATACTTCATTTTTACAGTTCGACAGGACGCCAACGTATCACAGGTGATGCGCAGTCTATTTTTTTTCACAAATATTAATATTGAAAAAGGCAGGAGATACTAGTAGCGCCCGTGTAGTGTGATTTGTTATTCTAGGATGTTAAAAATGTATGTTCTAGTTTCATATTTTTGTTGGCTATTTGCGTTGGTATGCCTGTATCTGACCAAACGTAGATCTGGTGCCATTTATAATACATAGCATGAATATTCGTCTACATTTGACAAACGCCTCACTACGCAAACACATACATACACACACATAAATATGTATGTATGGATTCATATGTGATGTGTATGCAACAGTGGTGGGTAAAAATATTTTATATAGGGGATAATATACACCAATACCTCGCTTTGCGTCGTTTCGTTTTGCGTTTTTTTCGAAGTTGCGTCGCTGCTGAATTAGTACTAATTTTCACTGTGCGTCGTTAAATTTTCGAAGTTGCGTTGTTTTGGGTTCGAGTCTTTAAATTTTTTTTAATTAAAACGAGAGTAACTTAAATAATTCACTTTGCGCCGTTTCAATTTGCGTCGTGTTTTTTTGGAACGTAACCACGACGCAAAGTGAGGTAGGTATGGGTGTATGACATGAAATAAACATTCGTTATGAAATTGGCTTAAATAATGCGAAAGTGTGTCTGTCTCTCTGTCTGTATTACACAGGTAGAAAGGATAACTTGAGCCAAGTAAACCTTGTTTTGTATCTAACGAAAACAATATTTTCTTAAGATAAGAAATATATTCTTAAACCAACTATGGTATTCTTAGACGAAAAAATAATATAGTTGGATTCAGAATACTTTTCTTATATTAAGAAAATATTGTTTTCGTTATATACAAAACAAGATTTTCTTGGTCCAATACAGTTTTTTTTGTGTGTACATTTTCACCGTATTGATTACCCCTCCGTCCTATTTGACTAGGAAGATCATACATAAAATGTTGAGTATTTCATCTAAATTGGTTCAGTAGTTAACAAAAAATATTTCTTAAGTTTTAAAACAGGGAAATAATTAATTATTAGCTATAAAAATGTATAGTTAAGACCACAATAACAAAAAAGAAGATTCTTATTAAAAAAGTAATAGTATCTTATACTTATATTTAACTAGCTGACCCGGCCACGCGTTGCTGTGGTTAACCTATACTTTAGCAACATGTGGTGGTTATGTTATTAAATTGTAGGTTATATGAAACGTTTGGAAGTTTGACATAGCGCCATCTATTGAATACTTACTCAATCCAGTCAACAGATGTCACCATCTGTTAGAATCGTTTGGAGTTAACAGATAAAGACAAATAATTTGCAATAAAATAATATTGTGATCATAAATTGAGATGTAAGCTATCCTATCTTTCAAGTTGAATCAAACTGCACACGGTGTACAAATTTGATTAAAATCGGTTAAGTAGTTTAGGAGTCCATCGCGGACAAACATGTGACACGTAATTTATATATATTAAGATATTATTTGGAGCAATATTTACCAGTGTGAAGTTATCCCCCTTTTGTTGAAATTCAATTTTTTTAAATTTGTGCCAAATTGTACTTTACTTGTATTACATTGTTACAAAATATTTCCCCCCTTAGTTAAAAATAACACTAGAAAAACCTAAACAAATTTTTTTTTCAGTATCCTCATTATGTTTGAATTTCAAAGTTTTGAGTGTTGTGCTGAATTGTGCTAGTTGTTCTTAGCATTGTTACAAAATATGTAACCCCTAAAATAAAAACAATCGTATCCAAACTGTGTTTGTAAATATTGTAGACGACGTCGATTTGACGAAATTTAATTTCAGGGGCCGGAAGTTTATATTAGAGTATTGATGTTTTGTAACAATGTTAGAAACAACTAGCACATTCCAGCACAATATTAAAAATAATTGAATTTCAAAAAAGTGGGGGCCACTAAAAAAAAATCATTACTGGGGTTTTCTATTGTTGTTTTTAATTTGGGGGGGGGGGGGGGTGTTTTTTGAACAATACATATAACACAAGTTATATGTATTGTTCAAGTATAGCAGAATTAGCTAACTTCACACAGGTGGATTTTTTTTCTATTATAATATTCATTTTCACTTTATAAATTCAAATATGTATCTACACGCTTTGAAAATAACTTATGACATTATTTATATAGTAAAAACAATATTTCCTGACACGTATATATAAAAAACACGTCTGCATTTGACTTTCCATTAAAATTTTCGATAAAACACTTTATGTAAAAAAATTACTAACATTTGTATAGGCGTTATACATATATATTTATTATTATATATGGATTATATTTATATTAATGGATGTTGTTAGTTGTTATAAACTATAGAATGCTATTTTGTTTTCTTACAGTTTATGAATGGATTCTGTAAGTACAGTAGTTCATAGCAAAAATTTGATTTTAATTTCAAAATAATAATAAAGTACTAAATCTGCTATAACACATACGTATATAATTTTTCAGAAGAAAATAAAATTTTTATAATGTTACTTGACACGTTTTACTTGCAATTACCAGGTTTTGCCATAACACTGTTATTAGTCTTTGGGAAGCATTAGCTAAGGAGAGATTACTGTATTACAAATTGAGGGGTTTGCAGCAATAACGAGTTAACTCCAAAAACCGCGCCTTACAGAATACTTAAATACATTTTAAAAGTAATTTATACTTGTAATTACGTATATGTATACATTTTTGTGGAGTTTTATTTGAAAGAAACGCTGTATTACAAATATTTTCTAGCAAAAATTTTAAAAAACGTATTTATTACGGTCCTGCATGTGATTTAACGAAAAGGCGCGCTCAGCCCCTTGGAGCATCGAACTAAAATATTCAGGATGGAGTAGTCAATGCAATTAGATGGGAATTCATAGGTTTTCTGCGCTATACAGGTGAAGATTATGGTATCAAGAACTTGTTTTCGCGATACGTATATCAAAAATTCGATAACGTACAATGGGCCAAAATAAAAAAAAAGTCGATCAGAATTATAATTCATGTCAAAAAAGCATATAAACGAGAGGAGAGTCCACAAGTAATTTTGTTTTTTTAATTTTTGTACATTTATCTTTTACTAGCTGTGAAAATACAAAGTAATGTGTCCTTCTTGAGGATGCAAGCTATCTCCCTGCAAAATTTCATTAAGATCGGTTCAGCAGTTTAACCGTGAAAAGGTAATCAACAGACAGAGGTACTTTCTCATTTATAATATTAGTATGGAAAAAAGGATTGAAAATAACTGATTTTGTTATTAAATAAGTGACCCATTAGCGTCTTCACCCGCGTTCTTTTCATTTTTATAGCTTGTCAAATAAATACCTCATAACGTATAATTTTATATATTTTAATAGAGAATTATTTTTCTTGAAATTCATCTTTATTATGTATCAAAATAAAAAGTTTAATATTCTCCCCTTCGCCCCTCAGTTTGTAATTTAGAAATTGTAAATAACAAAATTACAAATTTTCTTGAAATTTTACACATGAATAAAAATAATAATAAGACGTACTAACTTATCATATTAAAAAAAATATAAGTTGCTAGTTAAAAAAATGTCAATAATATCGAATCTCTGATTTTAGATGTCACAAAAGAAAAAGTAAAAAGAGACAAATATGTCAAATAATTAGTCAAGAGACATTTGTTAGAAACAATTTTTGAATCTCGTTTTATATAAGGGAATTTTCCCTAATATCACACCCAATTTCAATGTTTGTACACTAAAACAATATAATGCTATTAAAATTATTAATTTTTTTGTATAATTTTGAAAGTGACAGCTAAATAAATTGAAATTATATAAAAAATTGAAAATAACCTGTCAAATACATTATTGTTGAATAAATACAGCAATTTTATATTTTTCTAAATCAATAAAACATTAATTAAGCTATTTTTTTAGTTTCTTATACATTAAAAGTAGATATGAATATGAAAATATCACCAGTGCCCAATCTAGGGGGGTGCAACCGAAGCAACTGCCGAGAGCGACAAATTTGAAGGGCGGCAAAATTGGTAGAAAGAAAAAATTCAAATCAATTAAAACCAACAATGCCATCTTTTCGATAATACTTAAAATGTTACTTTTATATTGGTTTTAAATTATAATTATTGTAATGTTTAAAGTGGTTTGTGTTAACTAGTGTCATTGTTAGGTAAATAAATCGAAACATTAAAAAAAATGGTTGTAGCATTTTTTGGTGCTGTGATATTTAAGCTTGAATAAAAAAAGTACACTAGTAAAAATAAACTTGATCCCAAAATATTTATAGATACAAACTATCTGAAAAAATATAAATATTCTTTTACAAAAAACAAACTTTTTTCTTGTAATTTAAACGTTGGTTGTTTTAAAAAAAAAGGTTTAATTTGAGAAAGCATTTTATAGCTGTGAAAATTTTCTTATAAGTGACCATCTAGAAATTTGTACAAAAAATTAGACATCCCCGTGCGCAACTTTAAAAATTACACAAAAAATATATATTTTATTTTATTTTTTATCCAACTACGGTACCATATAGTTATAAATAAACGTTTAATAACTCAAAAATACCCCTCAATTCGAAAAGAAGATAAAATTTCCTTTAATTTTTACCCCTTGTGAGTTAACAAATATTAATAATCGACCAATTGGTACTACTTTAATAAGTGTTTAAGGGGCGGCAAAAATCGTTTTTGCCCGGAGCGTCGGAAAAGCTAGATCGGGCCCTGCCAGTCACGCATGTGTCACGTTTCTATTAATATCGGCATAATTATGATAAATTGAAATATATCTCGATTTATTTTATAAATAATTTGTTTTCACGTATTTCTTTCTGAAATTCAAAAAAGTTTATATTTTTGAACGTAGACAAGATAATTTATTCGACCCTCTGTCAAAAATGTTTGCTTACCCCTGTTGTGTACACAATTTGTTTGTATCTTATTAAAGTGTTTCACGATTTATTTCTTTATCTTATTTCATAAAATTGAATGCTGTTTTTAGGGAACAACATTAAGAAATCAGCAAGTAAATCTGAAAATTCTTAGGTACAGGTTTTGTAATAAATAAACAATGAAATAAATTAAACTTGGTGGGCAGGAAATTGTATTTTATGTTCCAGTTCGCATGAGGTATAGTTTCTATAACGCTTTCAGCTAACTAGCGTACGTAATTTCTTAATACATATTTTATAATAACTCTTGGGATCCTTAACGCTAGATTTACCAGGATGTAATAATACAATTGCGCAAACGCTCTGGAAGGAAAAGGTGCTTATAATTATTAACCCTTACGTGAGATGCAATGTCACCTACAGGGACGGCTTTTACATTTATACATATTTTTACTTCCATTTAAGTATTGTATAAATAACGCCGAAAAATCGAGCCCAAGATAAGAACAGATTCTGATTGTACTACCTTCAAAACGTTTTTTCCGCATGGTGGCTGTGTGTCTGTCTGTCTGGATGTAGAATTTTCTTTCGTTCACGATAACTACTGTGAATATGCACTGATTTGAATTATTTTTGGGGAAAATGTTTTTCTCAGTGAACTATTGAATTTGGTGCTAATCGAATTAGGGATTTCGGACATATTTTGTACCTGGTATCGTCTCACCAATTTTTATAAGACTTGGTACACTTGTGGTGTAAAAACAGCCACTGAAGGGTGAAAACCACCTTCAAAATTTTAATTTTAAATATAGTCAAAATTGGTTAAGTGGAACTTGGATAAGTGGGAAACTTCTATAACTAGAATTCATACTGAGGTCCCGTCACATCTGGAAAACTGGATAAATGGGACACCTCTTTAAGTGGGATAAAATAACTGGTCCCTTGAGATTTCAGTTTTCCATGTTTCACTGTACTAAATTCGTCTAATAATTCTACTAATGCCTTGGAAATAAAAATTATTTTAAAAGATATTATGAAACATGGAATTCACTTATGGTTCTCCATATATACCTTTATTATATTTTTTACTTTTTTTTTGATAGTTAAATATAATTCAGACTTTGATGAAGGATACAAAAAATAAGTTAAACTGAAGCTATGTTTAATTTTAAAAATTAAAGGGGAATATTTTATAGTTTTAAGAATATGCTTTGTGGTAGTTTTTTATACGTTATTTTTCGTGTGGCTCTCCACAAAAAATCTATGTATTTTTTACTCCATAATTAATAAATGAATGACATGTTCACAACTTAGTTACTGAATTGATTTTATCAAATATAATTAACGTATTCAATACGTACTTAGTTTTGCCTTACTTTATTTCTTTATTTAATCTTTAAGAATTTCTTCAACTTTATTAATTAAATCTAACTTCCAACTACAAACAAATTGTATTGTCACAAAATTTATTCAAAAGGAATCACCTAACTTTATGGAAAAATAAACAAAGAAATTTGAATGTACAAGTTTTATTTTTAAGAAATTTTATTTATGGTCATCATTTTTAGATATTTTAAAACGAGGCCAACTTAAATTTATATGAGATAACTAGTTTTAATTTAGACGAAACAAGTGATTAAAATGGCGCCTCACTAATGCAAATTCAAAAATCATCTGATTTATCCATACTCGTTTCACAGCTAAACCGCTGAACCGATCTTGATGAAATTTGGCATAGTCAGTTTGTTTCCCGAAAAACTTATTAGAAAAAAAACTGTGTCGTTAGTATTATGACATCTAGCGTGCAAATGCGATACTAAAAACCTGTTTTACCGACAATCATAACAAAAATTTGCATTCCACGTTAGTCTGAGATAAAGTATTTAAGTGTTGATATGAAATTATAAATTTATTAACAATATTTATTTGTAAAAGCCGTGTTTTTGAAAGGTTCATACAGATTAGTTCGAAATGAATACAACAACTTGCTTTGTTTACATTCGTACCACTTTTGTCGGATGTTGTTTTGTCATAAAGTAATGTCAAAGAATGTCCTCAACTAAAATTATGTAACAAAACAGGGAAAATTAGAACAATGCATACGCATAATGTATATATTCATAAACCTTTCACGCTATCTTACTGTGGTTACAATTATCCAATGAAATACTGCAGGGCCGTATCAAAAAGGGGCTCAATACTATCCGATTTATATATATTTAAAACTAGCTGTATCCGCGGCTTCACTTGCGTGAACTACGGAATTGTTTAGGATTTTTCTTAAAATATATAGCTGAAAAAATATACTTCTTTTCAGGGCCAGATTTTGAAATTTGCCACCCCTAGGCAGTTGTGAAAATTGCCGCCCTTTTTGATTAAATAAAAATAAAAAAAGTAAAGGTTTTTCATATCAATGACCTTTTTTTAGGTTTTCATGTTAAAATTTTATCAATTATTAAAAAGAAAGTGTGAAAAGACCTTTTTTTCGCTAAAATTTGCCGCCCCTAAATTTTTGCCGCTCTAGGCACGTGCCTACACATGGTAAAACCGGGCCTGCTTCATTTTATTCTGTACAATTCTTAATTACATTATATTGTTCAATATTTAACGATTTTGGCAGCGTATTAACTTGATTTACTATTATCGCCACTGCTTATTTCTTATATTACCTAAAGTAACAAAATAAATACAAAAACCTGAGCAAAAAACATATCTATCAATTAAAAAAAAAACGAAAAAATCGGATAAGTGGTTCTCGAATGATAAACGTACTAACGGACAGACAGACATCTGAAACAATTATGCACATTATTTATTGTGACTTTTGTGATTTTCTATATTTTAAAACGAATAAATACTCGCCTTATGTATAATAAACAAAAAAAAAGGTATCAAATTTATGTTCACGTGTATAAAGTGGATACTATAAAATTTGACGTGCAAAGTATTGAAACCTATGTTCGATGTATAAAGTGAATATTATCTAATATATAGTGCAATTAAATATAACACCGTCAGGAAGTTAGCGCGGACTTGTGAAAAACAACAAATATTTTTAAATTTAAATTTAAATTTCTCTTTTAATTGTTGTAAAACTGCATTAATAAGTATGCAATATGGGAATGTTTTATATAGGTCAAAAAATTGCTCCGTAATTTCTCCTCATGTATCTGAAATTGCTCCAACTCTAAAAAAATTTAAACAAAAGTTATTAACTAAACAAAAAAAAAATAATTGTTATATGGTATTTTTGAAAAACTAATCATTTTTCGTAATATTTCTTATGGTCAATCAATTGCTCCCTAATTGCTCCAAATTGCTCTCTACTTAGTTTTTCAAAATTATCAATATTTTGAAGTCAAAATTTAAATTTAAATTTCTCACTTTAATTGTTGTAAAACTGCATTAATAAGTATGCAATATGGGAATGTTTTATATAGGTCAAAAAATTGCTCCGTAATTTCTCCTCATGTATCTGAAATTGCTCCAACTCTAAAAATATTTAAACAAAAGTTATTAACTATACAAAAAAACAAAAAATCTTAAAATGACATTTTTCAAAAACTAATAGTTTTTCGTAATATTTCTTATGTTCAAACAATTGCTCCCAAATTGCTCCAAAATGCTCTCTACTTAGTTTTTAAAAATTATCAATATTTTTAAGTAAAAATTTAAATTTAAATTTCTCACTTTAATTGTTGTGAAACTGCATTAATAAGTATGCAATATGGGAATGTTTTGTATAGGTCAAAAAATTGCTGTCTGTTTGTTCCAATATGACACAAAAACTACAAAACCGATTTAGATGGGGCTTTCATTGTTACAAAGTTTAAAACAGTAGAATATATTGATCAGTTGGGTATAAATTGAAAATGTTTTTAATTGGAAATTAACGCGGGCAAAGCCGCGTAGAATTTCTATTCGTAGTAAATAATACCTACATATCAATTCGACTGTAGAATTCTGCTACATATACTGAAGATCAATTAAATGCATTTGTATAATACGTATCGTATGCATTGTAATGTACACTAGCGTAATGATAGATAATTGTGTAATTGATAACAAAATCAATAGAGAAATAATTGAAATATTTGTACTAACAAAACCGTTACAGCGGAATAACAACTGTCATTTCGAAAATGTGTACTTTAAATTATCTTCTATAACTTTGTACATTATACATATATTCTACTTATTTCTGTTTTGATGAAAATTAAGTTCATTATTAATAAACTTATAAGTTATTAAATATAGTAATTATAACAGTAATAATAGAAGTAATGACAATACATTAATCCCTCCATTTACGCAGTTATTTGGTTCCACAAAAACAGTGCGTAAGAAAAATACGTTTTTAAAACTTTTTTAACCGCGTAATGGGGGGAATATTCTACCTATTTTTCTTAAGCTTCAGATTTGAGCATTTTTAATTGCTAATCAATATATGTCCATATTTATTCGATTCTATTTTTTTTAATTTGTCAAGCTTTTACTTTATAAGTAGTAATTATAAAAGCGTCTATTTGGTTAAATTTTAAAGCTTTTAAATGTTTGTTGATTACACTATGCAACAAAAAAGTACTTTTGTAATGTCCTAGAGATTTGAATAAGTTATTTAGAAGGTATCTTTCCTCTTTAAAATGAGTTTTAACTTTCTACTGTACGATTTTTTAGTCGAGATGTACTAGTTTGAAGATATGATCTTTTTGTTAATAGAGTGTAGTATAGTAGATACAATGAACTTTACTACATATATCTTCAAAGTAGTATATTTCTGTAAAGAAAAATCGCATAGTAAAATGTAAAAAATCATTTTAAAGAGAAAAGATAGTATTATTCGAAATCATGAAAGAAAACTTCAGAAAAAAACTACCTACTTATTAATAAACTCCCCAACATTGCCAAAATCGTAATTTTTAGGACTTTTAGGTTCGGATATCTAAAAAACCTGACGTGATGGAATCATTTGGGCAACGAATTCGGTTTCGGCATGACCAATACCTTCTAAATCACCTATTCAAATTTCTGTGAATTTTTTTGTTGCATAGTGTTATTTATTGATTATTTTTTGCAAAGTAATTCAAACCATATTTTTCTTTATGTGACAAAGAGAAAGCTCAAGCTTTCTTTCAAAATTATTATGAGTGAATAAATAAAAAATGCGATATATGAATATATCTTTGTGATTTATCAATTCTCTGTATATAAAATAAAAAATTTAATAGAAATTTCCTTTGACAGACACTAATGTCGTTTTTTTGTATTAAAAAATACCATAGTTCACAGTATATTTCGCTTTAAGCTTGAATAATTTTACTACGGAAAAAAATCGTAGAAGAAATAGACGAAAAGCATTTTCAAGCTTTAAAATGCATTGGACCAAACCCTTTTATAATTTTGAGAGCTTAACTAAGTTTTTTTAACCTATGAAGATTTTACAATGCTTTTCAAATGATTGGTATGGTGATTTGAATTTTATAGATAAATAATCGCTTTAATTTTTTTGATAATGTATGTAGAGCAGGGTTGGCAAAAACCCGGTTATTTTTGGGTTTTATTGATTTTTTTTAAGTAGACATGTATATAAATATCTATTTTTTACAAAGAAAAATAAAAAAAAAGGAAAATTGCCTTATGTTTTCATTATATAAAAAAGCTTGTAAAAAAGTTTAATCGAATTTCCAAATATACTTTTCTATATATGTCTTTTTTGAATTGCCTAGTAACTAAATAACAAATATTATTTTTAATATTTTAATTAACTGTTCGAAATGGTTTCCGGTTTTTCTCCAGACCTGTTTAGAAACTCGACAAATATAATTAAATGTTTATCTGCTGGTAATGCCCAGTATTTTTGAATAAAAGATTTTTTAGAAATACGTAAAAATATTGAAATAATTTAATTTTAATTTAATATTTAAAGTGAGTCTGGAAAACAAAAAATAATAAAAATTAACGTTATGGAGAATCTTATATGACTTTTTTATTCCATAATACTTTTCTTATATTTAGTTTAAAAAAAATGTACAATAAGAGTCTGAAAATTTGAATTATAATATTATATGTATTTGTTTCCAAACAACGTGAATTAGAAAACGTAATATTTTATTATTTAAAATTAAATTTTGAGAATGTTTTTCACTCTCATATTATCGAAACGACTGATATTTGATAGCTTTTTTAGGTCTAGACAAAAAGTTATTTGTTTTAAACTTTTCAAATCGCAGAACCTGTATGTATAGGTACTATGTATTACTACTGTTATTATAATTATAAATAAAATATATAGGTCTAGAATAATTGTAATAATTATTTCCATACAAAATTAAATATTTCATTTTAATATCATTAAATATATACTGGTAGAAAGGATTTCACAAACCAAGTAAACCTTGTTTTGTATAGGTATAACGAAAACAATATTTTCTTAAGATAAGCAATAATCTCTTAAACCAACTATAGTATTCTTGAACGAAGGAATAACGTAGTTGGATTAAGAGTATGTTTCTTATATTAAGAAAATATTGTTTTCGTTATATACAAAACAAGGTTTTCTTTGTCTAATACAGTTTTTTTTCTGTGTACCCTTAAATAATAACTTTAATAAAACCCACTTGTCATTTTGCCCAAAAAAAACAGGGTGGGTTTTTTGGCTTACCCAGTGGGGAGCCAACCCTGATGTAAACAGAGTATATAATAATTAAGAAATGTTTGGAATGCTATAAGTTAATTACCACTGGTTTAGTTCAGTTGTAAAGAGGTGACGTATACTAAAATCAGCATACGTTTGTGAAATAATAATTGTATTATTTACAAAGTATTTTTAAACCAAAGCAAACGCCCAAGTATCTAAAAATATTCGCTTGCTATTTGGCTACTCAATATTTTTTATAGAACAGTTTAAACACAACATCATGTTGTGTTTATTTATTTTAAACTTTATTATATACAGTCGAAAAGAGACATTACGAACCGTATTCGCAAACTGTCAAAATCAAAATATATTATATAAACGATAAATATCGTTTTTATAAAAAAAAGTTGTATATTTTACAATATTGTTTCAAGAAAGGAAACTATAAAAGGTTATTATATTTTGTATACAAGAACTATAGTTAGAAAATTACCCTATAAAATATTTTTCAATATACTTAAACAAATTTACTGTAATATTTGACATGGTTCTAAGCTCAACTTAAATCGAAAAGCTCTGCTATTCTGAGCACATCTCATTGAAGCTTTATAGAATAATCAATATATAAAATTTTATACCGTAGTCAATTTTTAAAGCCTATATTTTTATAGCATTCGGGAAAGAAAAAAAACTTTAATTTTATTTCCTCCGAACTTCTGAAATTGACGCTTTTATTATTATCGAAAATCAGTAAAATATTATAAAGTTCAGAAATGATACAATAAGTTACCAAGTTCAGTTTTTCTTATATACTTCTATAGTTTTTTTTCTCCACACACAAAAAAATACTTAATACAACAATTAAGTAGATTTATCTTATACATGTGTTTATTTCTAATCAAATGCCGGTGAAAATAACTTAACTGAATACATACATATTTTTATCTGACGCATGCGCTTTAATTAATTATACTTAATTAGTATAAAATAATGCCTTAACAATAGAATAAGTAATAATAACAAACCTTAATTTTAATCCATTAAAATAAACAGGATCATAACGTTTGACATATACCTGTCCCAAGTTGTCCACTTTCACACATTACAACAATACATATCACACAACATATCTGTTAAACAATCAAAACAATGTTTGTATTTAAACCGGCCCTAACTATAAACACAGTTTACTCGCAATTTGCATAAATGAATTTCTACGTTATCACTCGAAAACAATAACAGCGAAAAAAAATTAAATATACCGATAACTATCTATACATCTGCCAACAATGAAGCACTGAATCCACTATGTCCGCAACAATGTATATGGGATACAATACAATGTATATGTACGGTATATACGTGCTGTTCGGTGATCGGGAGTAAATATACACCGCGTGCGTCCTCTGAGAAATGGTGCAACGGACTGCCGATATATTTGTACCCCGAAAACAACGTGACCTTCCTCTGTCCCTCCCACAGCCGGGAGATGTATGTGCGCCTGTGTGAGCAGCGCTCCTCGGATGGGAGAGCTCGGATAAAAGGTCTGCGAATACTCCACACTGTCATTTGGCTTGTCCGACTCATCGAATATCATCCTGATTAACCGGACCGATTTGATATCAGTAAAAAAAGATTGGCCAAAAAAGTTATATTTATAAAAAAAAAAACGATCACAAAAATTAACTTTATATTTAAAAGAATTAAATAAAACAAAAAAAATAATGTTATAGAACCGGTAACAAAATTAAAAAAAAAATTGCGCCCTTCCTCAGGACGCAAGCTATCTCTCTGTCAAATTTCATCAAGATCGGTTCAGCGGTTTAAAAACATTATCTCTAATTTAACAGCGCTGTGAAAACATTCTCTATTTTTACTGATATTAACCGAACCGACATAAATTAGCAAAATTAGCAAAAAAGTTAAAAAAAAATTAGCAAAAAAGTTACATTATAAAAAAAACGATCGCAAAAATTATCTTTATATTTAAAAGATTTAAATAAAAGCAAAAAATATTATGGAACCGGTAACAAAATTTAAAAAATTATAACATAAAAAATATATAATATTATTATAATATGATTGTACGATGAACTGATCAACTGAAATTGATTAAGGACTAACGAGTCAGTGAATCATAGAAACTGTAGGAATCATTTTATTAAACTTTCTTCCAACAATATACCGAATTAGAATTATTAATTTCTTTCAAAACTAATACGAGATATTAAATATTTCGAAATTCTCCGACTAAAACTACAGATTCATAAACGAAAATTCTGAGATGGGAGGGGGGAGATCACCTTCCTTCACATATAAAAAAATAACTAGGGCCAATAAATTTTTGTTTTATGTATGTAAAACGAAAACAATATTTTCTTAATATGTATTAATAGAATATACTCTTAATCCAACTGTATTATTATTGTTTCCCTTTAAAGCAATATTGTCGGACGAAAACAATAATATAATTGGATTAAAAGTACTTATATTCTTCTTTGAGAAAATATTGTTTTCGTTATACGGTTTATTCTATAACAAATAAGCAAAGTTTGTTTTTGTGTATTTTGTGTCATATAACCTTAAATGAGTGCCCATAAAAAAATTAAAGAACAAAAAATACTAAATAAAAATCGATGGGCCCACTAGCCCTTTACATCCCTTGGTCTAAATTATAATTAGTTAATACGAGAAATCGAATACACTTATTTTTACTAAACAAAATACCAAATTTAATAATTTTATCACAAACGGTTCTCTAGATAATAAATAAAAACTCATTTTGAGTAAAATCTTTGGAGGGCTGTAGTTCCCTCACGAAAAATTTCCGTACCTACACATGTTCATTATAAGTTTTTTACTTAAAATATTTTTCTTAATCTACTGTTAAAGTTTGGCACGACAGTAATGCAACATCCTGTATACATAAAACAAGGATTTCTTGGTCGAAGTCAATGTTTCTACCCATATAGCCGTGATTCCACGAAGGCTTCACTTAAAAGGGAACCTTTTCATGTCGAAAATTCGTACCGAGTTTAAACTTTGTGTGTAGTTAGAGGAGGTCAAGTAAGAAAAAAATTATCAAAGCTGCGGTAAAACGGGTTAAGGGGGTGAAACACTTCTATGAAAATGTACAAAATAATCATATTTTTTTCAAATAACTCTGAAACTAATGAAAATTTAAAAAAATCTACAATACAAAATGTTCATAATTTGTTATACTCTTTCGAACTGCGATAGTCAAAATTCCTATGAAATGTAAGTGGAAGGTGGGGGTTAACGATTTAATTTTTTCGAATTTTAACTATCGCCATTCGAAAGAGCATAAAAAATCATGAAAATTTTATATTGTAGATTTTTTTTAATTTTCATTAGTTTCAGAGTTATTTGAAAAAATATGATTATTTTGCACATTTTCATAGGGGTGTTTCACCCCCTTAAACCATTTTACCGGAGCTATGATGATTTTTTTCTTACTTACCTTGACCTCCTCTAACTACATACAAAGTTTAAACTCGGTACGAATTTTCGACTTGAGAAGGTTTCCTTGTTAGATACCAGCCAGGTTTCAAGTCCATTTCTGAAAAAAACTGAAGTTAATGACAATAGATAAACTTTGATATGATACGCAAATTTATAAATTAAAATATCTTACAATAACAAAAAAATGGACTCGCCTCACTTTACTTTACTACATTTACGGTTTTGGAGAGAGGGGGGAATTTAGGAGAGAGTCAGTTTCGAAAAATTTACAGAAAGTAGTAGTTATACAAAATAAATCTTAATATAATCTAAATATAAGATGTTTAATTTTATTTATATTTTTAATTGAAAATGTAAACACGAAATTGGTTAATGCGACGTCACCCACGTTATCAATTTAAAATGTTCAGTACTTTTTTATATTACTAATTGAACCCTCCCCATACATGATTTTGATATATCTCTATAATTTAACCAGACATATTCGAGTAACGAGACCGATGTGCTTTAATTTTAACGAGACTAGATCGAGACGATATCACATTTATTTATAAGTTTCGGTTTTATGAGATTACTAGCGGAATCCCGCGGCTTCGCTCGCGTAAACTTCGAAACAAATTAAAACCCTCCATACGTGATAGGGGATGACATATTTTTTATTATAATTTTTATTCATTACCTACTAATAAAAAAACGTAAAGATCTCGGATTTAAGTTAAAAATTGTAAAAACTTACCCCCTGACTACCCTTGTCATTAGGAGTTGAATATCTATTTTTTGTTATTGCAGATTATTTTGTCCGACTCCACCGTTATAACGTAAGCAGTTATACATATAAACATAAAAAACACAGACCCTACCTACCCCTGCCATTAGGGGTTGAATATCGAAATTTTTATTTTAATAGATGACTATTTTGCCCGAATTTACCTTTATAAGTAAACCAGGTATACAGATTGTTTCAACTTTATTTATTAAAAGAATGTTAATGTATGAAATAAAAACTTGTATTTTTTTAATACGATAACTACTAAACTGATAGAACTTTCAGAATCTAGAATTCGTTTAATTGTAAGATATAATTTTTTTATTTTCTAAAAATGAGTTGTTGATATTGCTTAATAAAATGTATAAAAATGAATTTATTTTTAAGGTAGTAGACCGGTGTGACGGCCGAAATTTTGACTTTTTTTCATGACCTTATTTTAACAAGTAAATAATATACTATCGTTTTGTAACTTTTACATATTTATTTTAGTACTTTAAATGATACAAAAAAAATTTTTTTTATTTAATTTTCCATTTATTTATTTACAATATGTAATGTCAAAGTGGAGTCCTCTAAAGAATGATGAGCTGTTTCGGGGAAGCACACAGCCTTCCGTAGTCATTTGAAATGAAAAAATCAAAAATAGTATTATTGTGTAGACCTTATTTTAATGAACTAACCAATAATATACATAATAAAAAAAAAAAAATAGCGGACTTATGAAAAAAAAGTTCTCAAAATGTAATTTTTTTTGTTGATAAAATGTTTAAAAAAATTAATTTATTATTAAAAAATTAAATGTTTTAAAGGTTAGGTATTTAGATATGTGTATGTAGAATAACTAGTTAAATTTTGAGCCAAATCGGTTGAATAGTTTTGAGTCAGTACTTCCCCGAAATTTCAAAAACATGGTTTCGAGAAAAACGCTAAAACGTTTGTTTCCCATCTTATAGCCATGTGCACTCGTCGAACGATAAATGCCTGTAACTTTGGAAATATTCTAAATTTTGGTCTGAAAATTTAAGAGCATATTTTTAAAATGTGGTTCTTCCGAAAAATGTAAAAAAAATCGATTTTTTTGACCCATCACAGTGGTCTACTACCTTAAAATAAACGCGGCTGAAGCCGCGTGGAAAAAATAGTAAAGAATATAGTGGTATAACATATGTTTTATTGTAACTTTATGCTCCTTTAAAACTGCAGCACAACGAGGTTATAGAAATTAAATCTGACAATGCTTCTATTCTTGTTTTAAACCGATTATTTTAAAATCCTAGCTAGACTTTGTGCAATGTTTTAAAATAGTTTCCATTTGGTTGAGTTTTTTTCTCATAAAATATTCCTTTTTTTTTAATTTTTAATATCTGCTTTCTGCTCTGTCTGATGTTTTCCAAACTAGCACTGTCGAATGTAAAGAATATGTAATTATTTCACAAAAATTTAATTAAAAAATAGATTAAATTTTTGACAAACTTATTAAAATACTTACCAATTGGGTTTACAAAGTCGAAAAAAGAAAACATGTTTATAAATTAGTAATTATTTATTTCAACATAACTTTAACATGTTTTTTCTGAATAAAAATTCTTTTAGGAATGCATTATTACCTACAAAGAAATGGGTTATATTTAATTACACTATAGTATTCACTTTGTACATCGAATATAAATTTCAATAATTTTTTATTTATTTTTTTAATGCATAAAGCGAATTTATTTAATCGTTTTTAAAATCGAGTAAATCACAAAAATAACATTAAAAATATCAAATCTATTTGAGCCAAAGGAAGGGGGTTAGTAGGGTAGGTTAGAAAAAAATATACAAAAATTACAATAAATACATCAAAAATATGAAATTTTTACATAAATCTGATATGTCAAAATTTAGGTCAAGTGCAAAGTATTATTTTTTTAGTGCAAAGTATTAATAAAAATTGATAAATATAATTTGTTTTCAGTTCAATATATTTGTTTAATATTGAATAATTAATTTTTCTAGCAGTATATTTGTTATAAGTGAAAACTATTAAAATAAAAAGTGTTTATTATTTGAAAAAGTGCATTTAAATACAAGCCCAAATAAATATGGCTTTAAATAAGATGGCTTTTCTTATTGTTATTAAAGCTAGTTTTGTTCATTTGAAACAAAATACCAAGTCAAATATTTTTTGGTGTGGTACTGTACAATTAGGTGCATATAACAAAAAAAATCTATCAATTTCAGTTTTTTCTTGTCCTAGAAATTTATATAAATGACAAATACTGATTTACGATGTATCATTTATTTCTATTACTACAAAATATGGCATTTATAAAATTATCAATTGATATAATTTTAATTATAAATATTATTATTTTCTCAATAGATACATAATACATGTAGTTTACATTTTTATAAACTAGTGATCTTTATAACTATTTTGTTATGTTTAAATATTTATATGTATATACCTAACCAAAATTTTATTTGAAGTTATTTGAAAAGCTGATATATATTGTTTGCTATTGGCAGTAACTTGAAGTTGGATCGGACTTGAAAAATTATTGACTATAAACCTTCCGAAGATGATCACAAATAATTTGATGTGTCACAAATCTATATAATATAAGTTTTTACTGTTTTCAAATAAAAAGTGAACACACACGTGAAATTTCAGTTTTATTTCAAATTTGTACGTACATACACAGGTCCAGATAGAAGGGGGGTAGGAGGGCCATATAGCCCGAGCCTTCTGTATCTAAGGGGCCCCGGCGCCCTGAAAATTATTTATATTTTACATATTTATTTTATTCTTATTCTATTTTTAACAGAGGTTATTTTAGTAGTCAATTTGTGTAATTTAAAATAAAAGTGTAGCTTAGAGCAAAAAAAATGTCATTGCATTTGAAAACAAGTATAAGTAGAAGGTGTAAAAAAAAAAGAAAATGTGCAGTTATAAAATTTGACTTGATTTACTATTATCGTCACTGCTTATTCCTTATGTTACCTACCGCAACAAAGAATCAAAGAATATATTATTGTAAATATACACGTAAATAGGGTAAGTGATGACAGACAGACAGACAGAGAGACGTTGCATTTTAATATGCAAGGATTAATGTATGTACGTATTTAAGTAACTACCTACTTAATCATAAATATGTATTGTACTTTTATAGATATATACGAAAACGTATACAAAACTGTAATTTTGGTTGCATATATATTTTTATTTCAATGTATTATTTTAAGTTACCAAAACAGGTATGTACACTCGTCGCGTCCGTCGCTCCGAACAATCGGTAATTCAGAATCTCCTAACAACGTAGGCTAGAGGGGCACCCACCACCGTGCCGACTTTAACGTCAATTGGTAAATTTAAATTTCGCGCAGAAATATAGCAGTTACGGTAGTATTGTGGCAGGGATAGGGGAAGGTCGTTACATGGAGCGGTTGGACAATCGTTTCTCGGAACGTACGTTAATAGGATGATCGTTGTTTAGAGATTTGAGTATATCTCCATTTTTTTCTTTCATTGTTAGTTAATTACCGATAAAATTGACGTAAGGGTTGCTACGAAATTTTCGTGAATACAGCATTATTGTTTATAAAAATATATAAAAGTTTTTTTTTTTTTTATTTAAAAAATTACGCGAAAAACAGAATAGGTCTTCATCTCAGTTTTCAAGATATGTTGAAACTTTTTCAAAATTTCGAAAAAAAGGCCATGACTTTTGAATCCGTAGTCGGAATTCATTTTAGTTGACGAATTTGAAATCAACATGTCAAATTCTACATAATGACATGTATAATACAAATAATACTTCAAAATTCAATCGAACAAAAATTAACATTTTTTAAGGTATACCCCTTGGAATTTAATATGTCATTTTATTAAGTGGTGATATGAAATTATTTTGTACGAATCGCCAACTGCGTTATAATATATTGAAATATCCCTGATATAAATTCGATAGCAAATCCATAGATACAAAATTAATACCTCATTTGAGAGTATTAGCAAGCACTCTCAAATTAGGTATCAAACTTATATGACAGTTCTCTTGGAGTTTCAAGAAGACTTTAACAAGTTTCGCGCATGTGTTGTATGTAAACACCAGGTATTAACGCAGTAGTAATATTATGAAAATAAATTATTTTATACGGTCAGAGTCGCCAACTGTGTAACAATACGTTGAAGTATCACTGCTCTAAATTCCATAACTAATCCATAGATAATATCACAAAATTAAAACCCCATTTGAGAATTCTTACATGTTAGCAAATTTATGATACCGAACGTTAGAATTTTTATGATTAAACTAGCGGGATCCCGCGGCTTCACTCGCGTAAACTTCTAAACTAATTAGAACCCTCCGTACAGGATTGGGGATAACATATTACATTTTTTTATAATGATTTTTATTAATTACCTATAAAAAAACGTAAATATCTCGGATCTTAGTTCAAAATTGTAAAAACTGTCTACCCTCGCCATTAGGGATTGTATTTGAATGTCGAAATTTTATTTGCCCGAATTTACCTTTATAAGTAAAGCAGGTATGCAGATAAACATATCTAAATCCATCCTCGTCCCCGTCCCATGCTATTAGGGCTTGAATATCGAACATTAATTTTTAATTGAATATTAGTTTGTCCTAATTTCCTTTAATATTATGAAAAATTATGAAGATAAATATATAAATATTTTACCCCCCCCCCCTCCATTGCCATAGGAGTTGAATTTTCGTAACTGATATTTGTCTTGTAGAGTACCTACTTGTGCCATGTTTCATTCGGTGAATAAAAAAAAATATTTTACAAATTTTTCCACCCCCTTAACACTTTAGGGGTTAAATTTTGGGAAATGCTGAAATAATTGTTTCATTATTTATATTGTAGAGCACCTATGTTTGATAAGTTTCTATTTAATGCGAACACAAAAAAAATGATGTAAACTTTGACACCCTGTTTTAACCCCGTAAGGGTTGAATTTCGAAAAATCCTTTCTTAGTGGGTGCCTACATCATAAAAGGAAGGCACCTACGAAATTTTACGTATCTAGGTCCAGGGGTTTGGGCTGTACGTTGATATATGAGTGAGTGAGTGAGTGAGTGAATGAGTGAGTGGTTAAGGACAAACTCTTTTATATATATAGATTAAATTGGCTTCTTACACCGTAATTCTGATAAGTACCGTGTCAGTCAACGTGTTAAAGTAAAAAAAATTGTTAAGTAACGACTGAAATATTTGATACGACTATGCGATATTAATTACTGATATTTACCTATAAATGATTGTGATGTACATTTATATATAAATATAATAAATTATATGAAACAAGTACATGCTATATTATAGTTTAGTTATAGTTATTAAAAATACCATAGTATGTCATTACTGTACCTATAACAATTGAATCATATTAAACATATTATATTATTTCTATTTAAAATCGTTCATATGAAAAGTATTTAATATGTGTATTTATTTCAAATGTTATTTTAATCAAATTGCAACATTGTGTTTTTTGTTTTTTTAATTTTTGACCCATGATTATCTTATCATTTTTTGTAAAATTTATTTAATTATGTAGTTTTAAAATATGGCCGTACATTTAAATAGTAAAAGTTAAAATTATAAGGACTTACTAAGAATGTTTGTATTTTTTTATCGTCTATTTTTTTTCTTAGAAGTTGAACAGCCTAAATTAAATAGAATAGAAGTAAATACATTACTAAATTAAATAAATCCTAAAATAAACAATTGTGTTATCATTATTTAAAAAATGTAGTTGTTTTAAAGTAAAATAAAAAATAAATAAAGTTTTATTATATACATACATATAATCGGTATTCGGTGAATTACCATCTAAGTATTCATAATAGTTTATAATTTTCTATTGTATTCATATCCTTTGCAAAACATAATTATAAATCCTATATAATGAAATAATAAAATGTTTTCTTGTAACAGTATGTTGTTGAAAGTCAATCGATTTTGTGGTATTATTTAAATAATTTAAAAAAAAAGTGTTTTTAAATAAAATGTGGTACAAATAAAAAATAAAAAATAAACAATTAATTTTATCGCTGCATGTAATAAAATATTTATACAAAATATAAATAAATAATTAAAATCAAGATGAATGTAGATGAAATGCTACATCACGCTGGTGATTTTGGGCGTTACCAAATTGTTTTGATGCTTGTATTTTCGATTATAAACATTTTATCTGCTTTCAATTATTTCTCACAAACATTTATTAGTATAATACCGAACAATTTTTGGTGTAAGAGTCAATATCCTATAGAAATTTTAAATGAAAATTCAGTTGATGTAAAACTGTTATCGTCCTTCGATTTTAATTCATCACATGAATATGAATATGATAAAAATACATTACAATGTTATGAAAATATTTTTAATACGAATTTAACAAATACTACCTATTGTCAAAATGGATGGAATTATCAACTGGATTATGGATATAGCAGTATTGTTGATGAGGTAATAAAAATTATCCATTTTTTGACACATTTTAACAAATCCCAAAAGGGGGTGAAAATTAAATTACATACAAATAACATATTTTTAATAATAGATGCTATATTTATGAATAGAGATAATTGATTTGTATTTTTAAATATACCGCGTGTTAAAAAAAACGATTCGAATTTTTATTTCGAAAATTAAATTGTTTTTAGATAAACTTGTTAAGCAAAATATTTTTTAATTGATTTTTTAAATGAGAATCTATTTTTTAAGATCTGATTCTATGTAAGAAATAAATAAAAACATTTGTTGATGAGGTAATAAAAATTATCCATTTTTTGACATATTTTAACAAATCCCAAAAGGGGGTGAAAATTAAATTACATACAAATAACATATTTTTAATAATAGATGCTATATTTATGAATAGAAATAATTGATTTGTATTTTTAAATATACCGCGTGTTAAAAAAAAAACGATTCGAATTTTTATTTCGAAAATTAAATTGTTTTTAGATAAACTTGTTAAGCAAAATATTTTTTAATTGATTTTTTAAATGAGAATCTATTTTTTAAGATCTGATTCTATGTAAGAAATTAATAAAAACGTTGTATTAATTAATGTTTTGTATGCTGGTAATTTTTTTTTAATTTAATTTTTTTAATTAATTCAATAAATGTCCAAATTGGATGTTTTTGAATTATTTGATAAGAAAATAAGTCTACTTTGTTTTGACTTTTAGTTGTAAATATTTGTTTTTTGATCAGAAAATCATTGCATTTATGGAATTCAAAATGTAAATAACTTGACTAAAACTAAACAGATTTGAAAAAAAATCAAACAGCACCGTATTTAGAATGAAAAAACATTTCAAATGAGGTATTATTTGCCCTATCATGCTATTTAAAATTTTAAGAGTTGTGCTCATAGCGCTGAGGGTTGAAAAGATTCTTCCAAAAATTTTATAGTAAAAGATGTCCCCCTTGAAAGCAATATCGACGTGTTCGAGCATTTTTTCAAAATCTTATTTTAATTGACCAAAAGCGCATCCGTTTCGTTTTACTTGAGCCACCCTGTATGATAGATTAATATCCAATAATGGCAGTAATCAAATATCAACAAATATTTCTAATTCGGTACATTTCAGTTAAAAATGTTCAACACTGGAATGTTGTCCAAGACTGGTGCCAATACCTTATTTCGAAACATTTACAACTCTATACCACTGTGCACGAGCTGCCTTTATTATAAATTATAAAAGGTAAAGGTAGTTTACATAGGAAATTTAATTCTTTTCTCTTTCAAAAAAAGTTGTGCCCCCAATTTGGTAAAATTTCTTATACTTAATATGTGATGAAAAAAAATGTGTTTAAAATGTTGACAACTTACTTGTACTTGAATTGTTGATTCGAAATGTAACACAACAATTATATTCTGCAGTAAAAGCAAAAATAAATATGATTAAGTCGTAAAAAAACATCAAAGTAGGGCATAATGTAATAAAATAAAACGACAAACGTGGTTTTAGTATCATATTTATGAATTTATGCAGGTAATTTTTTTAAATTCATGTGTTTTTGTTTTTTATGACAATCTTTCTTTGAATAACATCACTATTTAGCTTATGTTACGAAGACCAGATATTTCTGGTGTAATATACTGCCAAGATTTTTTACCAAAAGATGATGGTCAAAGAATTTCGGTTGAAAAAGGACATAAATATATTCTACAAAAAATAATATGAAGAGAAAATTAACTTTTCTATTTTATTGCACATCTTAATCCCATAAGAGTTAGAGATATATCATCTGCTATATTTTCTTAGTCTATGGAGTGTTACAGAATTTTTCACAGTGATCAAAAATGTATATAAATAATTCAACAAGTTTTCGAACCTAACCCTCTTTTTTTTATTCCTAATTTATAAAATCTAATACCTTTAATCAGGAATATTTTTTAACCCTACAAGGGCTATTGAAAAATTGCGGTATACACGAGTATTTTATATTTTATTTCTAAAAATATTTCAGGAAATTCATGATTTTTTTATATCCTATATATTGTTCCTTATATACACTGGTAGAAAGGATTTCTCAAACCAAGTAAACTTTGTTTTGTATATAACGAAAACAATATTTTCTTAAGATAAGCAATAATCTCTTAAACCAACTATAGTATTCTTGAACGAAGGAATAACGTAGTTGGATTAAGAGTATGTTTCTTATATTAAGAAAATATTGTTTTCGTTATATACAAAACAAGGTTTTCTTGGTCCAATACAGTTTTTTTCTGTGTATTGTGTAGATTTGTATGTTTTTTTTCAAATCAAATAATTTTAGTAAAAACCTTTTTTTAGGTATAAATTCTGTTTAGTATTTTCTTGCAGAGTAAGATTAATTTATAATTATAAATATTAACTCATATATGTACATTAGGGTGGCCATTAGTTTTATTATTTTCGAATTTGTTTAAATATCTTAAAGGTAAGAAAAAAATAATGTATACAAAATTTTAAAATGATTAGATATTATTGACACGTGCCACCGAGCGTTCGAATATTAACACGTAAAATGCATTGGATTTTTTCAATTTTTCTTTAAACAGCTGTATTTTCGGAGACATGTTTAAATAAATATTTTGCTCAAAATAATTTTTTCAACCTACTGTATAAGTTTGACACGCCAATTTTGAATTATTTTAGGCTTCTTTCACTTTTTTGAAATCTCTCAAGGAGTAGTGGGAAGCGATAAAATAATCGAATCAATGGTTCAAAAACTAGAAAGTGTCAGCTTTAAGATGCGTTTTAGAACATCTAAATCCATTCAATTTTCACAAAGATACAACTATTTAAAGAAAAATTTTAAAAAATCAAATGCATTTTACGTGTTAATATTCGATCGCTCGGTGACACGTGTTAATAATATTTTAAGAAATGTGAGGGTGACCTAAAAATATTCGAAAATAAGAAAATTAATGACCAATTGGTCACCCTAATATACATAGGTTAAAAAAATAAAAAAATAAATGATATTTAATAATAATGGTTTTCTTTCAGTTAAATTGGGTCTGCAAAGATGACTGGAAGCCGGTAATAGGCCAGTCTATGTATTTCATCGGGTCTATGTTGGGAACATTGTGTTTGGGAATATTGGCCGACAGAATCGGTAGATTGCACGCCCTCGTTATAGCGAATATGTTTTCTTTAACCGGAAACATCATCACAATGTTGTTTTCCAACGTCGTTGCTTTTAGTGTCGGTAGATTTGTTGCCGGAATTGCTACAGACTGTAATTTTTTCATGATGTATATCATCGGTGAGTAAACGTATGATATAACATATGTACATTTGTACATACATATATACCGTACATATGTGTGTGTATAAAAAGGGGCGGGTTAAAGATTTTGGAACCCCTGATATTCTTACTACAAATACTTATTATTTTTTAAAAGCTTGTATCTAAATTAACTTTTTTATTTAATTGTTTTTTTTATATAACAAATGTTAATTAAAAATATATTATTCAACATTAAGGGGGTTAGCAAGTCTAGCGCCCCTGAAAGTACTCAATATTTGGGAATTTACTATGGTCAAATGAAACAACGAATTAAAGCAAAATTAACATAGGTGTTTAGTTACTATTTAAAGTACATTTTAAATTATTTTTCATATTTTCATGAATGAAAATAATTAATCTCTGGCCGATGGTAGGTTTTCATCAAAATTTGGAGTTGACACCTTCCGTACTTGCTTTTAGCCAAATGGTCAGATCTGGAACAATTTTACAAAGTGACTTTAGTTTTTGAAACTATCCTCTATGGAATGAACCACTTTTACACCTCAGAGTTATATATTTCAATAATAATAGGTACCTATGTTTGAACTGTAATTTTCATTGGCCATAAAAATCTACAGGATTTTTTGTTTCCAACCAAAGTAGTTCATTCCATAGAGGATAGTTTCAAAAACTAAAGTCACTTTGTAAAATTGTTCCAGATCTGACCATTTGACTAAAAGCAAGTACGGAAAGTGTCCAAATTTTGATGAAAACCTACCATCGGCCAGAGATTAATTATTTTCATTCATGAAAATATGAAAAATAATTTAAAATGTACTTTAAATAGTAATTAAACACCTGTGTTAATTGTGCTTTAATTCGTTGTTTAATTTGACCACAGTAAATTCCCAAATATTGATTATTTTCAGGGGCGCTAAACATGCTAACCTCCTTAAACAAATATATTGAACTTAAAACAAATTATATCACATTAAATAAATAGTTTTCACTAAAAATAAATACTTTGCGCTTAAAAAATAATACTTTACACTTGACCTAAATGTAGACCTGTCAGATTTCAAAATTATCTATACATATTTTTGATGTATTTATAGTGATTTTCTATATTTTTACCTAACCTTCTTCCTTTGGCCCTAATAGATTTGATATTTTTAATGTGATTTTCAATATTTTAAAACGAATTAATATTCACTTTATGCATTAAAAAAAAGGATTCAAATTTATGTTCAAAATTACATTTAGTGAATACCATCTAATATATAGTGCAATTAATTATAACCTTTTTTTAATTGTTTTATCGAATTTTCTCCGATATTTTATAAATTGGTTAATGTTTTTAGTCATTTTATTTTTATAATTTTTTACTTCATTGAATTGCGGTCTCTATAAAAATAAAATTTCTAAGCTACTAAGCACTTTGAACGAAACAAGTTATAAATATCTTGAATTGTCAAAGTCATCAACTGTGTTTTAATAAATTGATGTACCGCTGTTCTAATTTACAAAACAAATCCATAGATAATATCACGGGATTAAAACCTCGTCCAAAGTGTTTGCTAGCTATCAAATTTTATTTGTCTTTTGAATGAAATGACTCATTTACACAGCTTTTAAATATTTTGTATTTTACAAATTTTATTCAATTTCTTCATAATACCCATGACATTAGTAAAACAATTAATAATAATAATAATAAGTATATTTTATTATCAATTTTAATTATTTTTCCCCCTTTTTTTAAATTCCTATTTGTTGCATCACAAAAAAATTCATAAATAAAATGGACCAGTGTTTTTGTGTCACAATGATTATTTTTATTAACATTTTTATCCGAATATTATTATTCTTATATTTTTGTTTTTATATAGATGCATAAAGTATGTATATTATATAGTAATTACAGTAAAAGTTTATGGTTGTGACGCTTATATATACTGTATATATATAAAATATACCAAAATACCGAGATGTAAAATCACCACAAACAGTAGCGTCCCAAAAATAAATTCAATTCATAATTTTCGATCGAATATATGTAAGTATACAGTAATTCCTCAATTTACATGATCTTCATTTATGGAATTATGGAGCAATTTTCATTCCTCTTTTATATTTTCTTTTTACGTGTTGTTTTCTTGGTACCAATTAACCACGTAAATCGAGGGATTATGTATATGTAATATACTTCACTATTGAAAACATTATTTGTTAGAATAGTTGTTTACTAAAAGATAAAAAAAATCTATTAGTCTTTATTATTATTATTTTTTTATTATCCATAATAAAGTTACTCAGAAGCCAAAAAGATTATTTAAACTATATTTTTTAAAGTAGAGTAAAGTCGGTATATATGGGCCAGGCGGTTAATATGGACACCACCTTTTATTGCTCCGTTTTACATTTTATAAAGACAAAGTTAATATGTATCTAAGCTTACACTTCTAAATAACTGCGTCAGTTGACATGACAGTGTTTGGAGTACTGGTATGTCATTGAGGGCAACTTAATGAAATTTGTCATTTTTGATTATGTTTTTTAAATTAAGTTAGTTTAAATTTGTATTGTTTAAATTAATTATATTGCTGTTTAAACATGTAGGTATAAGAGTTGGTCGTATGAACAGTGCTTTTAATTCACGTAATAATTATTGTCTCGGCGATAACAATTTTTTTTTAAATACATAAATACTCTTTGATACGCCACTGCTATTTTTTTACAGTGACAACATATAAGTTTTAAATAAAAACAACAAAATAAATTTAAAATACAAATGTTTTAACCACCTAATACAGATAATCCTGTATTTTGGTAATAAGAGTGTAATATGGACCACTGTGGGCCATATTACACGCATGTTTTTTAAGAGACTGATTTTCGATTGTTTCAAATTTTTTTTATTTAAGAATTAATATTCGATCTCATTAAAAGATTAAATTCTCAGTCCAATGAAATGATAAGTGCCGATTTTAAATAATAGCATCATAGTTTTCTTACCTAAAACATAAATGGTGTGCCATATATACCTACTTTACTCTATTAAGGCTTGTTCACACGGAGCCAGTAATTTAGTAGTTTAGTCAAGTGACAAGTAATTTTATACGTGTAAACAGCAAGGCAAGTAGAAAATCAAGTTAAGTAGTAACTAAACGGTTTAGTGATTTAGTGGACAGTAGGATAGAATATGTTCTATTTTTCGGTTTAGTAGCCAAGGTATCCAAGGTAACATATATTGTGCATTTGTCAAATGACGTTATTATCAAGTTATTTAAAGATGAAATATTTAATAAATACACTGATATAGTTAATTGATGTACCATTAAAATTTTTATGAATTGCTATTATTTTCATTATTGAAAGTAATATTTGAGGTATTTATTTATTATTTTACATTATATATTTATACTTCAACATGTAAACGCACTATCTTTACTTAACGATTTAGTTGACTACTTGTCACTTTACTAAACACTAAATTACTGGCTCCGTGTAAACAAGCCTTTAGTTAAATAAGGAATTGATATGAGTCAGTGAATTATTTTTGATCGCAAAGAAGCTGTCTGCCACTGACAAAATTGAGCAAAACAAAAGCTTGGATTTTAGTTCAAAACAAATCACATTTTTTCTCGTTTCATTGGGATTTATATGTATGTGCAAAAACTATAAAAGCCTAAACAAGAATAAAGGGGAATATGAAAGGATTCGTTGCCATGCTGTAGATAATATTGGCAAATGCGTTTTATGCCATTATTATTGACTGTCTCAATTGTCTTTAAATAAAAAGCAACTTTTTCCACGTATTCGTTATTGAAGAATGTAATAACAATAAAATAAAACAAGTAGAATAAATGTAATATAAATATATGTGGGGCCATAAACGATTTTTTATCGGCATAGGCCACAGACCCAAAGTCTGTACTTGGGACTATTTTACTGGCGGAAAGAGAATAAAAATGATACCTTTCTTCTCTACAACGCGGTTGTAAATAAATATGTGCATATGATAAATGTTTTAATTTTATCCAATATGTATTGATTCAAACATATTTTGTATTACGGGCTGTACATAAAGTACGTAATGCAATATCTAAAAAAAATTGACCCCCTCTTCCTCCCTGTCACATTTTTGAAAACCCCTCTAGCTAATATTACGTCAAAAAAATGAATAATAATTTGTATGAATTTCATAATACAAATTTTAAATATCCATTAAAATAACATTTATTTAAAAAAAACTACCTACGCACATCCATTTTGTAATACAAAATTAAAATTATTATTTAGGGTAAATTTGCACATTACGTTCTTTTACGAAATTAAAGTGATAAGTAAAGTTATTATTAAAAAAAATACGTTTACACAGTGCTGTTATTCCGCTTTTATTGTAATCGATCTAGTCAGAGCCGGCCTTAAACCTGTGTAAACGTTCTCTATTTGAAGTCATATATCAAAATATTTATTTACAAATAACTAATTATACTGGTTTAGCTTAGTTTTATTAAGCTTTTAGGCGGACTTAGTAACGTTTTTTTCATATGTAAATGTGAGTGTCCCCAATAAATACCAACCATAAAATACCCCGTTGTCGCTTTTGATTTTGAGATAAATTGCAAATCACTTAGAAACGGGGTTTTCCACCTGAAACCCTATTTTTAAGGGTGTTACACCACTTTTCACCAGTCCAAGTTATTTTTATCGAATTCTCTGCACCAAAATCTATAATAATCAACCATGGCGTTGTCAAAATTCTTCCTTTACTGAGCAATACCGCGATACAAGCCATGCGGATATGAACGCGCGCGCGGTTTTTCGTATAAATCACTTTTTTGACACAGTTTCCATCAGAATTCCATTCTGTAACTCAGTAGTTTTGTAGAGAATTGATCAAGGAATACGCTGATATTTTTTTCAAAATTTTCAAAGCGTGTTCTCGCCTTGAAAACTACGTTTAAATAATATAATTGTTTATAACAAATAAATTAAATTGTTTATAACAATAAAATAAATACGTTATTAAAGTAACATTCAAGAGCTTCAAAATATTTTTTTGTTAAAGTCTGTAGAATGAATAGAACCGGAGATATAAATAGTTAAAGGAGAGCATGTTTTCGATTTTTTGCCGTTTTTCCGAAATTTCAACCCCTTGTAACTTCTAAACTAGCGGTGATAAAAATAAAATAAAAATTGTTTGACATATCATATAATAATTATAGCCAAATCAGAAAACATGAGGTCAAAAATTGTCCCGCTTGACGTGGAATGACTCATATATTTAAATACTGTTTTTTGTTTTAGTAATGGAATATATAGCACCAAAAATGCGTACGTTCGGGCTAAATTTATGCATTGGAATATTCTACTGTATCGGGTGTGTCTCGGTTCCTTGGATAGCAGTCTTGGCAGGCACATGGCGCCTGTTTTTGGTGACTATATCTTTACCACTGTTATGCACACTAAGTTTTTACTTGATAGTTCCGGAAAGTGCCCAATGGCTCCTTTCTAGAAATCAATTTGACAAAGCAGTTGCATGTTTCAAAAGAATTGCTGCTTTTAATGGGAAAACTATTCCAGATGAAGCGTTTGAAGAATTACGTGCATATGCTAAAGATAACATTGATTCTTCTAAACAAGGCAGTTTGATTGGACTGTTTAAAACGCCTAATTTGAGAAGGAAAACGTTAATACTCTTATTTAAATCGTAAGTTCCCATTTACTATTTTTCTATTTTTACCTTCCATTGATAGCGCCTTATTTCAAGATAATTTTATTATAATTACTATAAAAATAAAAACTTATCTTTAATACATAAATATGTTATTCAACTATGATAGCATAAAATATTATAATTGTATGACAATACATAGTTTTTATCAATTTCAAAAATATATTAACACTACAATAACGTGAAGTCTGGAATTTTTTTATAAATACTAAAATATTACGTCTGGTACGTGGCAAATAATGCCAAAACGCTGCACTTTTTAATTGGGGTATGCCACTTTCTGTAGTCATATATAAGATCAAAAGAAAGATTTTCATATAGGGGAGCCACTTTAAAATCCGTGTAGAACACTGTTATATGGGCAATCAAAGATAATTCCCATCGGTGTTATAAAATTAGCTTTATCTCAGCTCTTAGTCATCCGATTACAATTTACTTTTGTTTATTTTAAAGTTCTTATTGAAAAGATTATTTTTTACCATTATTAATTTTTCTCTAAATCTTAAGGGTCCGCCATAATTTTCGAAAATCTAAAAACATCCTTTTTATTACGTAATTAATTGTTATATAGCTTTTTATTGTGCCCAATATCATTTTTTTACTTCATATAAAAAAGAAAGAAAATTTTTGCAGAATTTTATTGATAAAAGTATTTTAATGAACAACTTCTTTGGAAATCGCGAGTTAAACTAAGAAAAATTGACTAATTTTGGATTATTCTTTGTTAAGTATACCTTTTATTATATGAAATTTTATATTGGGGTCACATTTCTCATATGGGACAGTTAAAAAATTGAAAAATCTGTCATGAATGTCACTGAACTTTCATATACAATAAAAAATTGTAGGTATATCTCCTTATATAAAACAAATTATTCAGGCGTATTGATGACAAATATAAAAAAAATATAGTACATACCTAAACTATAGATAATAACGATCTCTACAACTTTAGTTATAAACATTTCATTCTATTATGAACTTGAAAAAAAATTGAAAAAAAACAAACTTTTTAAAAATATATTGATTTTTATATTTTTATATTTTATATATTTGATTGCCCATATAACAGTGTTCTACACGAACTTTAAAGTGGCTCTCTATCTGAAAAAAGTGGCATACCCCAATCAAAAAGTGCAGCGTTTTTTTATGTATCTGATATACTAAAAATAAAAAACGTTAAGTATATGAATTTAATAATTTTTTTCTATTTACAGAATTGTTATAACTCTATGTTATGATGCGATATCTAGAAATATAAATAATTTAGGCATATCACCGTTCATAATATTTTCATTAACGTCTGTGTCAATTTTACCTGCCTGTATTTTATTACTTTGCTTACAAGATGTTATAGGAAGAAAGGCAATGGCTTGTATAGCATTATTGATAAGTGGAATTTTTACATCAGTTTCTGGTATTATTTTAGCTACAAAAAATGCAGGTAATAATTAAAATTTAGTTCACAAAGGAACTTTGCGGACTCATCGACAATCCTTTAAGAATAAACATCTCACACAAGCCAGATCTAGAAAAAAAATATTAAAATTTATCGAATAATTAATCACTCGTATTATTTAAGACTTCGTTTGCTGATTTTTTGGTTAAAAAATTGTTTCAAGTAAATAAGAAATCAAATTTTCCGAAAATTATAAGATCTGGGATTCATTAAAGTCGAATTTCGTTTTCAAGGGAGTGGTAGTCTGGATAGTTCCATTGTTAATATAATAGGTAACTACACGGAGAGAATATTCTTTTAAAAATTAACAGAAAATGCTGTGAACCTGAGGACAGAATCAACTTCTGAAAAAAATTAACAGAAAAGTCGGTAGAATTTAAAATAAAGTATAAATGAAAAATTACAATGACATACTGGTAAATTTTAACATAATATCTATTAAAATTTATTTACTCTGAAAAAGTTATATAAACTATTCTTTATTTTAATTTCTTGCATATGAAAATTTCACGTACATTCTCAATAATTTTACTATGTTTCTATATTACTTTTCATATCTCGCCTATCGCCGTGATAGAAACTGCTATATTGTATATTGAATTGTAGTAGACGTTCTTTTAAATTTTACCATGTCGGGTGTTAAAAATTTCTAGGATCAAATTTTTTTTCATCAATCTATGCAATTATTAATTTTTTCCCATTCCAACACATCGTAAATAAATAAAAATGTTAATGAAATTTTTACATCTGACTATTAATAACTTAAAATAATTATTTAAGTTTTATAATAATAAATCTCATCTTTTCACATACGGTTTAGTAATTTTTGATACTGTTGGTATGTAATATTACTACGTTGCGATTAATTTTTCACAGAATGAAATTTCGTCCTCCCGTTAACATGTTTTTTATGTTAAAAATTAACATTAAATTTTTTCAGTGTAGTAACTTCGAAATAAATACAAAATATTATTCCAAAAGCATCAATATAATTATTTATTTATTTGTAAATGTTAACGACAAAAATTTAAGAACAACAGGTACCTATCAATAAAAAAAAATCGGTTGTTCTTTCAATTTTCGTATCATACTAACACCCTTTTTCTGGTTAACTTTTTGCCAAAATTTTTCCATTTTACAAACTGTTTTTTTCCAGGAGTAACATTAACGATTATTCTATCGCTAATATCGCGATTTGGAATAAACGTCGCATATAATTCAGCCGCCCAATATGCCGTTGAATTGATCCCAACAGAAGTCAGAGGCCAGGGTGTAGCTTTCGTACACTTGGTCGGTTTTGGGGCCACGTTCTTCAGTTCACAAATATTATACTTAGCGATGTTTAATAAAGCATTGCCGGATTTGATCCTGGGAGTGTTATCGGTTATGGGGGCATTTGGGTGTCTCTTTCTACCAGAAACCCATGGAAAAACCTTGCCCATAACTCTTAAAGACGGCGAGATGTTTGGTGAAAATGAAGGAATTTGGGATTTTGCTTGTTTTTCGGGGAAAATGCCTAAACATGATTCTTCATCAACGTTAAAAGATTTATCTAACACTTCTGCTTATGAATCTATTTCAGATGATAATAAATATTAATATTCCAACGTTTTGTTAAATATAGCAATGGTCTTCAGTCATATTGAAATACTGTAGAAAGAGTAATGACGGCGTGGACATTTTTTCAAAACAACAATTCGTTTATGTATTATTTTTAGCAAACATTATAAAAATAAAAATAAAATTGAACAGTATGTAATAAACATTTAGTATATTTAATGATATTGATTGATTAAATCATAAAATAAAACTGGGAAGTGCGTATTAGGAACGCACATGATAGGGTTCCGTAATCATTCTCACCACGATTTATTAAAGAGAGATTTCAAAAATTTTCATAAACTATGAAGAGCAAATATATCGTGACTGAAGGGTTAAAATCAAAAAGTCATTTGACTTTTATTATTGCATTTTAGGAGACCTATCAAATGAAACCCCACTCAATGCGGTAAGTGAAAAAAATGTGTGTTCACTTTTCAATCTATGAAAGGGGGGTCCAAAATATTTTTGACAATATTCGTTATAATTTTCAATGAAAGTACTAATTAGAAAATAGAGGGGGGACGCTTTCATAATAACTTTGAAGAGCAAATAAATCGTGATTGAAGGGTTAAACTCAAAAGGTCCCGATACATTTTTTGTTGCATTTTAGGAGACCTTTCTAACGACATCCTACTTAATGGGGTAGGTGAATTTTTTGTTTAAAACACTTCAGTTTAAGGGGGGTCTAATTTTTTTTTTTAATCTTATCATTTCTGTTTTTGGGGCATCAATCTACGACCGTATACCAAATTTCATCTTATTATGTCAAAAGTTTTACAAGACGGACAGGCATGGAGAAACTATAAGGGTTCCTAGTTTTCTACGGAACCTTAAAAACGGCTTTAAGTGAGACTTGGCTACTACAATAAATCATAAATCGATTCGGGTTGTCAGAACTCTTTCTATGAGTATCTCTAACTGACATTTTGGTAATTTTCTGATTTAGTTTTATGTATTTTTTCTGTCCGTTTGAAAAATACATTGAAATAAAAAGAAAATTTAATGAAAACCCCTATTTTACAGTTTCAATCTCAAAGAAAGTATTCTACTATACATTAGATTTAATATACTGAAGTCCTGAAAGAAAGGTAATTTTAGGTAGACAATAATTCAAATACGATATTACAAATAATTATTTTATTAGTTGTAAAAATAATGTCATTATTATAAAAACAATTACAAGAAAATTCTGTCATTTTATTAAATTAAATTACAAAACTAATTTAAAATTTTTTTTTTGTTCTTTATTAATAACCTATTGAATTTTTCAGTAGTAATTATTATTGTATAATATACATATATTCAGGCCCGGATTTAGAAATCTGCCGCCCCTAGGCAGATGCGAAAATTGCCGCCCTCTTAAAAAAAAATTATTTGAACAAAAATAAAAAAGCATATTATGTCGGATAAGATTTTAGATACCAGTGTCTTTTTTTAGTTTATTATGTAAAATTGACTAAAAACATTAAAAAAAAAAACAATGAAAAAAAATGTCAAGACCTTTTTTTTAGTTTCCGTCAAAATTTTCCGCCCCCTAATGTTTACCGCGCTAGGCACATGCCTACACTGCCTGCATGGTAAACCGGGCCTGCTTACAGAACAATTTATAATAATATTAATGATGTATACGACACAGCGGTTCAAACACGACTGACTGAATGCTCTGTTGTACGGTCGATGTTCCCCCACTCTTGTACCTCAACTATATGCGCGACGAACGTATCTACGTACTCTGCACATCTCGCACAACAGCCGCGCCTCTTTTATATCAGTGCACTCTGAATCATGGACCAATCATGAAGCATAGAATAAAGAATATGAACTATATATCTCTGTCATACAATTTGTTGAGTCAAAATTAACCGCCGAGTTAGGCGGTTCTCGTGTTCGAATCAGTGCGCAGTAGTTGACTGAGCAATCGATTATAGCTGAGTATGTCCGCACCACATAACATTTGACCAATCAGCCGCGCGGGAAATACGTCTTCCTTCTTTATGCTGCGTACAAAGTAAATTTCTTACTTCTGCACAGCACGAGCGGTCGGGCCGCCATGCCATCTCCAGCTTCCGTTTTTTTTTTTTGCTTACCCCTTCCACTCATGTTTAACTTTCTTATTGTATCTTTGTGGAACCAATAAAACAATATTTGATGTGGATATTTTGACAATCGCCATTTTATATAAATTTCTTTTCGATGGCGTATTACATCGACATGAAATTTATGTGTGTATAATTCAAAATAATTGATCTATAATTTAAACAATAATCAAACATTCAGAGTTAGACAATACATACAGAACAATTTATAATAATATTAATGATGTATACACAGTGGTTCTTAAACTGGGGTCCGCGAAACATATTTGGCATAAATTAAAGTATTATTACCAGGCCCGAATTTAGAGATTTGCCGCCCCTAGGCAGTTGCGAAAATTGCCGCCCTCTTTTTCAAAATAAATATTTTATTTGATCAAAAATAAAAAAGTAGGTATATTATGTCGGATAACATTTTAGATACCGGTGACCTTTTTTTAGTTTCCGCCAAAATTTGCCGCCCCTTAATTTTTGCCGCTCTAGGCACATGCCTACACTGCCTGCATGGTAAATCCGGGCCTGCATATATTGTATATATGGTCGAAATTCGACACCTTTGTAAAGTAAGCCACCCTTTTGTTGAAATTCTAATTTCTGAAAGTAGTGCCAAATTGTGTCTGTAATATACTTACTTTTTGTTTTTAATTATAGCCTTTTATTTTGTTTATGTTTTTTCTCCAGTAATGGGCAAAGTAAAACACCCAGTGATGGACACTTGCTAATTGTTACAAAACGATAAGTACTACTACATAGAAGTTATAAAATAAAGAGTCATACAATTATAAACAATGTAAAGCATTTATATAAAATAATACATTTTTCTTGATAATGTGCCGAACCGCGATAATTATAATTATTTGTCCACTGTTTTTAAACAAAATAATCAATTAACATCAAATCACGTTGTATGACAGTTAAATGTATATACCGGGTGTCCCAGATAACTTTTCCAGCATGGGGATCTCAGTATCTATAAGAGATACAGGTTTGGTTAAATCAGATCAATTATATGTATGAAAGGGGTGAGTATTATTACACCAAAAAATATTCATAATTCTATGTGGTTTAGGCGGTATACCCAAAAAACTGAAAATTCGGAATTTCTTTAAATGGTTATAATTTTTTTGTTAAAGTAGATAGGTACTTTTTGTTTGCGGTTTCTTTAAGCACTTTTTTGTGTAGAATCGATTGATGTATTTAGATTTTTTATATCACTTTTAGTTTCCGAGATACAAGCCCTAACTTCAGTTTTTCTTATAGGCCGCTATATTGGCTATGGCATATTTGAACGTGTTTTTTACTCTACTTTACAACGATGTGTCACTTGCCAAATTTATTATCGAAAAAAAAATTATAATATATTTTTTCAAATAGTTCATTGTTTCAAATATTCATTTGTTATTTTGATTGTTCTTATTGTGATTTTTGTTTACAATTTTTGTTTTTCATGGTTCACTTAAAAGTTAGTAATAAAATACTTCATAAATATCACTGATATTTAGTATTTCGACTTTTTTTCAATAATAAATATGGCAAGTGACACATCGTTGTAAAGTAGAGTAAAAAACACGTTCAAATATGCCATAGCCAACTTAGCGGCCCATAAGAAAAACTGAAGTTAGGGCTTGTATCTCGAAAACTAAAAGTGATATAAAAAATCTAAATACACCAATCAATTCTACACAAAAAAGTGCTTAAAGAAACCGCAAACAAAAAGTACCTATCTACTTTAACAAAAATGTTATAACCATTTAAAGAAATTCCGAATTTTCAGTTTTTTGGGTATACCGCCTAAACCACATAGAATTATGAATATTTTTTGGTGTAATAATACTCACCCCTTTCATACATATAATTGATCTGATTTAACCAAACCTGTATCTCTTATAGATACTGAGATCCCCATGCTGGAAAAGTTATCTGGGACACCCGGTAGATTAATATCCAATAATGGCAGTAATCAATATTTCTAATTCAGTACATTTAACTAAAAACTTCCCAACACTGAAGTAGTGCCCAAAACTGTTGCCAGTTTATTCATTTATTCATTTCAAGAGAGACAATCGAAAATTGAATTTTGCATAATATGCATTAAAAAATTAATTTTTTTTTGTGTTCATCAAATCAAGTTTGTATAAATAATGTCCAGCCCTTATTTGAAAAAATAAATAAAGTGGCTTCAGGTCGATAATATATACAACTGCAGTTTTCAATTTTATAAGGCCCTCGTTCAGATACTTTTTTAAATTTTATTGATTACGGTCGTGATCCAACGTGAGCATAAGCGTTTTCAAATTTTGGTTCGTGAACAGGCCTGATTAGATATTTGAATGTATCTATTAAGACGACCTAAAAAATAAAAGTGATTTAAATGAAAAGTAATTCATTTTGTTTCTCATATAGTAAGTTGTTATGATTTTCCTACTTATTTTCTTATTTTTAAGTTGATATTTCTATGACAAATTGATGTTTGATACATGAAATATGAAACAAAAATTTTGAATTTTAGATTTGGTTAAAAGTATGTTTAGTTTATAGAAAATGATGTGAAAAGTTGAATTTTTCAAACCGCAGATCTGTATCTATCAACGTTCTCGAGATATAGCCTTTTAAAGTTATAATTTTTTCAAAATTTTGGAGAAAAATGGTCGTAACTTTTGAACGTGTTGTCGGATTTAATTTTTGTCGACGAATTTGGAATCAGCGTGTCAAATTCTATATAATGACATGTATAATACATTAAAATTCGACAAAAAAAATTTTGTCGAAAATCGGCATTTTTTTAAGGTATACCCCTTGGAAAATTTTCGATTTTCAGCAAAAAAATTTTTTTCTAATTTTAAAGTGTTATACATGTCATTATATAGATTTTGACACGCTGATTCCAAATTCATCGACAAAAATCAAATCCGACCACACGTTCAAAAGTTACGACCATTTTTCTCCAAAATTTTGAAAAAACACAAACTTTAAAAGGCCATATCTCGAGAACGTTGATAGATACAGACCTGCGGTTTGAAAATGACAACTTTTCACATCATTTTCTATATAATTAACATACTTTTAACGAAATTTAAAATTCAAAATTTTTTGATCATATTTCACGACTCAAAATTAAAATTTCTATAGTCAAACACATTTTAAAGTTTAATTTATCTCATAACTTATGGAATTATGTCATTAACGTGATCGGGATTGAGTAAAAATACAATTTGTGAGTGATCGTGAGCAAGAATTACTCACATGCCCAACTTAATCTAGGGTGGTACCGAGTTTTGTACTTGCTTTCATCATTTAAAAATATTGTAAGTATTTACCTCATTAAAAATGTTTTATTGATTCAAAAATGAGTTAATTTGAAATCCTAAATATCATAAGTCATATTTAATGGTTCGAATTTTAATTTGTCATAGAAATATTAACTTCAAAATATGAAAATTAAAAGGAAAATCATAACTTACTATACAGAATGTTCGCGGGAACCGAGTGATCATTGCTAACTTTGTTATTATTGGAGTTAGAAGATCGATTATATGGGCAAAGTATCAGTATTTTTTCCGAGATGAATAATGGCGGTGTCAAAAAAGTGTGCTATGAAGATTTAATAAAATGCAAACAAATGATTAAATTTTTTAAAAGAATAGTTTCAGGTTTTTATGTCATTTCTTTGCAAATTATTAATGTTTTTGAATTTAATTGATAACGAAAAAAATTATTTATTATACTTAACTATATTTTTAATGAATAATACTCAAAAACGTTAAAAATCTACGATATAAGGCACAAATACCTGTAATTTGACATTCAATTGTTTTTTTTGACACCGCCATTAGATATTCATCCCGGAAAAATACTGATACTTTGCCCATTTAACCGATCTTCTAGCTCCCATAATAACAAAGTTAGTAATGATCACTCGGTTCCCGCGAACACCCTGTATAAACAAAAATCTCCCGTCCACTTTGTCGTATTTCTTTAACTGACATTTACTCATGTTGAAATCTCTTATAATATCAAAACTTCAATTAAAGAAATACGACAACGTAGACAACCTCATTGATACCTACTTTATTATGTTATGTATTTCAAAATAAATTACTTTAAAATGCCTGTAGTCATGGGTTGTATGTCTACAACTTGATGAATAATTGCCAGACTCCATTTATCCCATTTTGGATCTAAAAATAATAAATTGACATTATTAATTAAGATAAATTACTATATTATCTACATGGGGGAAAGGGAGGTCATATTCAAATTATTTTATAAATAAAATTTTTATAAATAAAAGCAAACAACTGTTGGATAATTAACTCTTTTTATAATGTTTACTGCATGTTGAAATAGTTTTTTTAAATCCACGTTTTTATGTAAAATAGGGGGCTCGCGGGGGCTCAGATGAGCCCCTTGTTTTTCTTGTTGACCATTTTCATATACAGTATATAGTACACAGTGCCTTCCAATAGTTCGGGACCACCTAAATAACTTTTGAATGGTTTGAAATATAGGGTTGAAATTTATAGAGATACAATGGAATCACTAATGTCCGGTATTATAAAGGGGGCCAACAAATTTGATAGCTAGCAATATAGGTGGGCATTAACTCGTTAATCCGTTAATCGTTAATTAGCGAAGTTAACAAAATGGTTAACGGATTAACTTTTAAGTTAACTCAAAAAAATGTTAACGCTTTGTTTAACCTCCGTTAAATTCAACTTCCGTTAACTTAGTCCGTTACAATGGTTGTTTAATATGAAAAATACATAAGAAAGTTGTCGAAAAAGCAAAAAAAAAAAAAGGTCTTCAAACATTTTGGATGGTTAACTTTTTAACGATTAACTTTAACTTTTGTTAAATTTTCGAATTTTCGGTTAACTGTAACTTCCGTTACTTTTTCGGAATTTTAACGCTTTAACGGTTAACGAAGTTAACTTTTTTATTAACGGATTAACGATTAACGAAGTTAACTTTTCGATTAACTGTGCCCACCTATGGCTAGCAAACACTCTCAAATGAGATATCAAACTTATATGACAGTTCTCTTGGAGTTTTGTGATGACTTTGACAACTTTCGCGCAAGCGTTGTATATATGTAAACACCAACGGTATTCAAAAAGTGGTGCTATTATGTACAAAAATTTAGAGTCGCCAACTGTTTTACAATGCGTTGAAGTATCACTGCTCTAAATTCCATAGTTATTCCAAAGATACTATAATAAAATTAATAACCTCATTTGAGAGTGCTTGCTAGCTTGAAAATTTGTTAAGTCCTTTATAATACCGGACTTAAGTCTATTATTTAACCACAGAAACACCCACCATCATGTCCCTGGGAGGTGGGAGGCGGGAGGAGCAATGAAATCTTATGCGGTGTTTACACTGAAAAAAACAAAACAGAAACACAGTGTTTTTATGACAAAAAAGCAATAAACCCTATACATTTTTAAATACAAAGTATTTTAAAGACACGATGTTTCTGTTTTGTTTTTTCGGTGTAAACACCGCATTAAATGGCACATGCGATTGAGTGAGGGTTCGTTCGAAAGGACGAGACAAAAACAACGCAGGATTGCCGAGGTATCTACGATTTTTTTTTCGAAGTGTTATGATCATTTGAACATTTCTATTGAGATAAGGTTAAATGTACGTTCAAAAGTTGAAAAACTGGCGTTTATTAGCAAGTCTTATCATCATTGTGAGAAAAAATTGATGATTTGCTAATAAACATCACTTTTTCAACTGGATCTGTTTTTTTTTATTTTATAACATTTTTTTTAAATGTATTTATTAATCTTATCTCAATAGAAATGTTCAAATGATTATAACTCTTTCAAAAAAAAATCGTAGAGACCTTGGCGATCTCGCATTGTTTTCGTCTCGGTAAGCCCTTTCAATCCCATCTGCCATTTAAGATTTCTTTGCTCTCCCCTCCCCCCTTCACCCGTGGAAATGCTGGTGGCTGTTTTTATGATTAAATAATAGACTTGGTATCTTTATAAATTTCAATCCTATATTTCAAACCATTCAAAAGTTATTTAGGTGGCCCCGAATTTTTGGAAAGCACTGTATAGTTATTTTTTTATTTAACTATGACCAACCCCTTTGTTAATTAATTTTATAACTCACCACTAAGAATAACCTTCGGTTTCATACTGGAGATTATATAAGTAGAATAATTTGTTTGTGCATGTATGTACACTTATAGTCTGTGTTGATATTTCTGTGACTGTAGTTATTGAAACACAAATAATTCATTATCTGGAGTTCTTCAGTTAAATGTATTGAATTGAAATTAATATTAAACCTCCTGTATCTTCTAACAGGGCCGCCGATAGCCGAACCGGGCCCCGATATAACATGATGGTTGGGGGTCCCCGGGGCAGAGTAAAAGACCTTTTTGTGTTGTTTTTTTTCGTTATCCAATATTCAATATTTTTTTCAAATAACTTTTAATATTATTCCATTCAGCCTCGGGCCCCTTCATACTTCGGGCCCCGATTTTTTGCATCGCCCTCTTGTCGGCCCTGTCTTCTAATACCAATGCTTTGATCTGGTAGTCACTTATAAATCATATTTGTAGTAGTCTCTCACTGTACCACTGAAAAATATGACATTTAATTGAAAACAAAAAACTAAGGCCCGCAATTTCTGAGAAAAAAAGTAAGATATTAGTGCGAACAATTTTTTAATTATAGATTTTTTTTATGGGTGCCGCAATGAAAACCTAACCTAGGGTTCTATTTTTCATTAGTCCACCCCTGTATGTCATGCAAAAATTAAATAACTGCTTAAAAAATAGAAAAATATTTATCTGTACTAGTTATTTTCTGAAAAATCTATTTCAAGATAAGTAAAAGACTAAAAAAATATAATTAAATATTTACCGTATTTATTAATTAATAGTTATATAATATAACTGCTTGATTATCCAATTTCCTTTATAGCAGTGACAAAAACTGCTATTTCTAAACGTTCGAGTATCTTACAAAAATCCATAGTAAACAGCTGTCAAACACAGCTATCAAATAGTTCCATAGAACAAACGACATCTGTGTTAAAAGAACATATTATATAACATACATTTCATAGAGACATACATATGTATGTACAATGTATAAGTAGATATGTAGAATGTAGATCCCTCTAATGTATGTACATGTGGCGCCACTCAACGTAATTTTCCTGTAACCATTAAATGGTATACGTACGTACGCACTCTTACCGACTCAATGGAAAAACATTTTCCAGGAAAATTTTGTTCGGAATGGCTTCTGAAAAAATATTGAAATTTAAAAGGTACATGTAGTGACATCTAACGAGAAACGCTTGAACTATCTAAATTATATTGTTAGTTCAAGATATTTTTGTTAGATGACGCTACATGTATTTCAAATTACAAATTTTGTTCAGAAGCCATTCCGACTTAGTCATTTTATTTTATTTTTACAAATTAGAGGCGCTATATATTAGGGCATCAAAAATGTTTTTTTATCAACTATAAAGGTAAGAAAAAAATAATGTATACAAAATTTTAAAGTGATTGGATATTATTAACACGTGCCACCAAGCGATCGAATATTAAAACGTAAAATGCATTTGATTTTTTCAATTTTTCTTTAAACAGCGTGAAAATTTAATGGATTTTGATGTTCTAAACGCATTTTAAAGCTGACAGTTTCTAGTTTTTGAACCTTTGATTCGATTTTGTTTTTCGCTTCCCACTACTCCTTAAAAGATTTCAGAAAAGTGAAAAAAGCCTAAAATTTTAAAATTTTAGGCTTTTAAATCTCGACGACAGTGAATAAATATTAAGTATTTTTAACTTAAACATGTATAAAAAATTAACTGTAACAAATGTCAATTATTAAAATAATTAATACAAAATAAAAAATGTTTTGTCCTCTTTTCTAAATGGAATAGTCCTCTTATGTTTCTGGCAACCCTACATAGAAGAAACGACATCTGTGGTAAAAGAACATAATATTATATATCATACATTTCATAGGTATATTAGATCTCTCTAATATAGTATATGTATGTGGCGCCACTCAACGTAATTTTCCTGTAAACATTAAATGGTATTCGTACGTAAGCACTCTTACCGACTCATTGGAAAAACATTTTCGAGGAAAATTTCGTTCTTAAAACAGCCACCAAATGGTAGCAGTTGAAAAAAATGTTCTTTCTAAATCAAAAGGTATTCCTGAAAAGAAATTAAAAAAAATAAATTTTATTTCAACATTTTTAAAGGGCTTATAAAATTTATTTATATCTGTTGATTATTTTTACTTTAAGTTATAGTGAGTCTATGTTTTTTCATCCCCCCTAAAGGATACATATTACATTATGTAACATGTTATGTAAATCAATAAAAATACATTTAATGCTTACTTTAATAATTTATTCTATTTATAAAAGTATTAGGTACCTACATTTTTAATTTAATAAGTTTTCTTTAAAAAATATAATTTTCAATCTGTACTACTCAATGGCAATACATTTTCCGATCTGTTTTAAAAAAATATATAATTTACAATACTTGTATTTTTTTCCTAGAAAAATAATAATTTTTACTAGAATTTAAGTTACGTTTTTCTACGTGATGTCGTCCGCAGCCCCTTCTGGCCTGGAACTTCAGGCTGTCGCCCTATTTATTTCACTCCCTTTCAAAGCCGAAATTAAGTGATTTTGGGGTTATTATCAATATTATTTCACAATGAAATAGGCGAGACCAAAGCAGTATTGAATCCATACCAAAATTTATTAATTATTATATCTCAGTATAAATATATTAGGGTCAATAACAAAAATAGTAAAAACTGAGATAGAGAGTCTCTCAAAACGTGAGTCCTTGTCTGCTGAATTCAGTTATTTTTTTTGTAATAAACAAAAGTTGCATGTTTAAGATCAGATAACTGCTCTCTATCGTGAATGATGTAATTGAGGTTTTCCTTTACACCCTTAAAACTTGTTTCCGGAAATATGGGGTGATATTGTCTCCTTAAAAGTTACTATCAAGTGCTGACATCTGTTGCTTGTCTTGTTCATTACGTAGTAGGTGTACTTTAATAAGATTTATTCACTTCATTCGTTTAATCAATCGTGCATGTATGTCTTAAACATTTTTATTTCTAGTTTGATTTTATTGGTAATAGAGAAATCTAAAGATGTATCATGGTGGATATAGGGTTGATAAATAAAAACTATTTGTTACTAATCACAAAAACGTTTTCTATACTTTATTTTTACTATATTTTTCAAAAATCTTATACAATAATTATGTAGTACACGCGAGCGAATCCGCGGGCATAGCTAGTTATATAATACTAGTGGAATCCCGCGGCTTCGCTCGCGTAAACTTCAAAACTAATTAGAATCCTCCATATGTGATAGGGAATGACATATTACATTTTTTTATATTGATTTTTATTCATTACCTATAAAAAAACGTAACTGATATTTGTCTCGTAGAGTACTTACTTGTGCCATGTTTCATTCGGTGAATACAAAAAAAAATATTTTACAAATTTTTCCACCCTCCTAATATCTTAGGGGTTAAATTTTGGGAAATGCTGAAATAATTGTTTTATTATTTATATTGTAATGTATATTCGATAAGTTTCAATAAAATGCGAACAAAAAAATATTTTTTTAAATAAACTTTGACACCCTGTTTTAACCCCATAGGGGTTGAATTTCAAAAAATCCTTTCTTAGTGGGTGCTTACATCATAAAAGGAAGGCACCTACGAAATTTAACGTTTCTAGATCTAGGGGTTTGGGCTGTATGTTGATATATGAGTGAGTGAGTGGTTAAGGACAAACTCTTTTATAGATATAGATGTATGTTACCGGAAAAATATGTAATTCAGGCATTCTATATAATTCCTAGGAGTTCTATAAAATGCCTAACGATTTCAGGCAAATTATGAAATAATTTTTATTTATTGTTATAATAAATAAAATAAAATATTAGTTCAGACGAATATTAAGTATATGATTTAAAATTGTTAAAATAAAAAACATACAAAAATATTAGATGTTATTTAGTCATTTAATAACATATTAGGTCAGTATTAAGTAAGATAAATAATCAGTATTTTAGTATTTTATTACATAAAGTAAGCCAATATCTGTGCCTGAACCAAAATTGGTTGTTTCACCCTATTTTTGTTTATATTTCTAGTCTATACAATGCCTGGGAAATGTATATGATTAAATTCATTTCATACATTGCCTGGTGATTTTTAGGCATTCTATAGAATACCTAGGAATTCTATATAATTCCGGAATCCGTACATTGCCGGTAACATATATAATTAAATTCATTTCATACATCGCCTAGTGATTTTAGGCATTCTATAGAATACCTAGGAATTCTATGCAATGCTGAATTTCATAGATTGCCCGTAACATATATACTAAATCTTATATGTATTTTAAATTCTGTTAAATCATTTTAAGTAACAGCTGTTTAGGTTACAAAGTAACTTGCGGATTTTAAAGATGCATATCTTTTCATCAGTTCACTTGACTTTGATGAATTAGACATGGATTTTCAGGGTTTTACAGTTTTTTTCCGAATACGCACTTAATTATTTTTTTGTGATTTAAAATTTTTTAACCGATTTTTCGATTCATCATTTATAAATTAGTAGCTGTGCTCGCGGCTTCGCTCGCGTGGACTACAGAATAATTATTTGGAATTTTTTAAAAATATTATTTTATATTTAAAAAAATACATAACACCATATAGAAAACTTAAATAATTTGTATTATCGTTGTCGCACAGCGGTGGGTTTATAGTCGGGGAGGTGAGCGCCAAAATTTGCAACTACTTTCTAAAAGCTATTTTTTTTATATTACGTAGATATACAGCCTGCCGTCAGTCAGCTAGTTTCGTTAGCGTTTGGCATGCTGACGGCATTTGTTGAGGTAAAATTAGGACTGACTATTTTTTTAATAATAATAATATTCCTAACTCTTACACCGAATTTCATATTTTAGAAAGTACTTTCACGATGTATAGTTTTTTTTGCGAGTTAAACGCGCTGCTGACGCGCCCGGTAGCAATATTTTGATGACTGACTATGATAAAAAGGGGTTCTTACTTACAGTCCCTGGCCAAATTATTTAAGACGCACTATAAGATTTTATGTAAAATGTTAATTATCAGGTGATTTATACCTTATTGTTTTTACTAGATACAATGTATATTTTTTTATAATCCACTTAATTAACTATTTTTTAAAACAAATAAAACATCATTATTATAGAAAAAATGTGTATTTATTAACTCTTGAAGAAAATTGAAATCAATGTAATTAAATGTTAATTAATATTTTGTTAAGCCACATTTAGCCGCTATGAGAGCTTCAATTCTGCGCGGCATGCTATCAATGCAAGACTTTACTGTCATCTGCATTTGAGAATGATGATTCCACACATGCATGATCTTTTCTAAGAGTTGCGTTTTGTTTGTGATTACATCTTTAGCCACTTATCTTTTCATCAGCTCCCTCACGTTTTCAAATCGGATCATATCAATAGAGGGATATTTTGCTCTTCCAAAAAATCTTTAACATACCGTGCTGTGTGGCAGGGAGCTCCATCTTGCATAAAAACGAATGGTTCCCCATTTGGAAACCATTCTGAGCTGCGGAATCAACCGATTTTGTAAGACTAAAACTACAATGCGTCTAATAATTTGGCCAGGGACTGTAGTATACTACACCAATACCTCACTTTGCGTCGTGGTTACGTTCCAAAAAAACACGACGCAAAGTAAATTATGATTTTCTATAGCAAACCATGTAAAGATCGAAGATAGGTTCCAAGGTTACAAAAATACTACTTTTTAAAAAGAAAATTGAACAAAGTAAACATTTAAAAAACAAAAATAATATAACATTTTATTACATACATTCAAAAAACAAAAAAAATATGAAATATGAAAATAAAACTGTATTAAAATTGCGTTGATTCATAGTTAACTATAAATTCATAGTAACTCTCGTTTTAATTAAACACCGATCCTATTAAAATTAAAATCACAACAGACAATTGACAATTTTAATTCAACAATGAAATTTTGAATTTATCAATGTTTAATATAATTACAAATTAGGTTGGTGCACTTGTGACATGAGATGCATATAGTATATTTAAAAAAGTTAATTGTAGTCCTCTTTTCAGTGTAGTATCTAGTATGTAACATTAGTCAAACAGTGTAGTTGATACATGTCGTTGCATCGTAAAAACCTCATAACTAAATATAATAATATAATAAACATTTTATAGTTACTCTCGTTTTAATTAAAAATAAAAATTAAAGACTCGAACCCAAAACAACGCAACTTCAAAAATCTAACGATGCACAGTGAAAATTAGTACTAATTTAGCAGCGACGCAACTTCGAAAAAACGCAAAACGAAACGACGCAAAGCGAGATATTGGTGTACTTACAAATAAATATTCAGATTTTAGAAAGTAGTTGCAACGTGTATAGTTTTTTTTTGCAAAGTTAAAAGCCACCCCCGCGCCAAACGCTAACGAAACTAGCTGACTGACGGCAGGCTGTATATCTACACCACAAATGTGACGTAATATAAAAAAACTCAGCTTTTAGAAAGTAGTTGCAAATTTTGGTGTTCACCTCTTGGACTAATACGTAAAACGGTCGGCGGGCACCATGGTGCCCGCGGGCATAGGGTTGGGGACAACTGCAACATATAGTAAGTACATGATTTCTCATTTATGAATGCAGTTTTATTCATAATAGAAAATAGATCAAAGCTATTAAAATTTTATCTAAATTGCTATTTAACAAAAACACTTTGTAGTTTTAATTTTAATACAAGTTCAATATCAAATTTAATTTTACTAATATGCAATGTTATGAATGCCAATTCATATTATTGCTGGTATTATAAAATTACACTAATTGCGTTTAGAATCATTAAGCTCATTATAGAAATATCAAAAACACGGCAATCATTTATAACAAGTTCAAGTGCACAAGCACAAAATTGAAATATTTCAAATACATGTAATATCTCTCTACATGCACAACAGTATTAAAATGATACAAAACACTATTTGCGGTTTGGTTGAAGGGCATTATTTTTTTTTATTTTGAATACGGTTACTAATGTAATACGATTATAATACGGGTATTATGAAATTAGACTAATTGCAATTAGAATCATTAAGATTATTAAATAATTATCGTTTGTATGCAATATCAAAACCGCGACAAACATTTATGTCAAGTTCAAGTGCACAAATCACAATATTGCATTATTATTATTATTTGTTTATGCAAATTGTCAACTGCAATTTAAGATTATTAATAATTAATAATTTCACAAAACCAGCTATTGCAAAATACTATTTTTTTATTTCTATGCGTTCATCTATACCAGTGGTTCCCAAAGTGGTCCCTACGGGCCCCAAGGGGTCCCTGGCATCGTTCAGGGGGTCCATGGAAAATTAAAATATATTTGGGGGTCCCTGAACTACGTCAGGGGGTCCGCGCACATTTTTATTAATATGGAAGTAAAATAAATAACAATATGAATAAATTACACTGGCCGACAGGCATTTTGCTGCAGAGCATACAACAACTTTTTACGGGGAAATTTGGACACGCTGAATCCAAAAATGACCACCATTTTGCTCAATCAGCTATTGTTTTTGCAATATTGCAAAAAAAAATTCGATATGCAAACATTCAAATTCGTATATATATTTTTTGAATCAATGACTTCAACCAAAGATCATTCGGAATGAAGCTATGGGTCCTAATTGAACTAGAAAGCCTTAAATTATATACATTCATAAAGTTATTCCCTTCGAAAATCATTTTTTAAACGAAAAAAAATCTATTTTTTAGCAAAAATTCGGCAATTTTCAAAATTCAAAGCGCATTAATACAAACAATTTTTGTCTAATTTTAATGTTATTCACTAAATTAGTAGCTTTTACTATCTTCTTCATTGTGTTAAAATTTCAACGTAATCGAATAAAAATTGGCGAAGTGGTACTAAAATCAACTGCGCGTGTCAAAATTTAGTAGTTTTTCACCCAGGGTCCGTGAGAAAGTTTTGACTATGAAAGGGGGTCCGTGGGCAAGTTTTGACTATGAAAAGGGGTCCGTGGGCCAAAAGAGTTTGGGAACCACTGAATCTATACTATTGACTGCCAAACTGTTTGCCGCATTATACGTATACTAGCGGAATCCTGCGGCTTCGCTCGCGTTAACTTCGAAACTAATTAGAACACTCCATACGTGATAGGGGATGACATATTACATTTTTTTATGTTAATTTTTATGCATTACCTATAAAAAACGTAAATGTCTCAGAACTTAGTGAAAAATTGTAAAAACTAATTCCCTGTCTACACTCGCCATTAGGGGTTGAATATCGAATTGTTTTATTGTAGATTATTTTGCCCGACTCTATCATTATAACGTAAGCAGGTATGCAGATAAACATATCTAAATCCATCCTCGTCCCCGTCCCATGTTGGCTTGAATATTATATTATTATTATATTAACCAAATATTTTGCCCATCGCGCGTAAAAATGTTAATTCTCCATACTGGCTGTACATTTGAATGTCCATAAGGGAGTAGACCCAGATAGAATTTTGAAAAAATCAATTTTTTTACATTTTATCGAAGTAGAAAATTTCAAATGTATTCTCTGAAAATGTCGGACAAATCGGACCGTTATTTATGGATATATCTAACTTTGAACGGAGCCGTCTGTAATGCATTCAAGTACGTCAGTGCGCTTTTCTCGAAACCATGTTTTCAAAGTCGGTGATCACTGCAACTTGAGAACGGCTTTGCCGATCGGTTTAGAATTTTTCTCACTTGTTCTATACATAATTGCCCTCCGGATGGACGAAGAATTTTTTTACGATTTTTTTTTATAGCCGAAAATGCGAGTGAAATTTTAGTCAAATAAAGATCTTTGACTTTCAGCATCCGCCATTTTGTGAAAATTCAAAAATTTTCAAATCCCTTCGTCCATCTGGAGCATTATGTCATTAAGTAATAATCCCTTTTTTATTTCAAATAATCCAGTAACGAGCAGCAGTGATCACGATAAAACACTTTTCTTGGACCCCTCCCAAATTTGCTGTATCCCACTTATTTTTTAATATTTTGCCATAAAAAAATTATAATATTTTCTGTAAATACATATCTTTCATGTAGCAAACATTTGTTATTAATAATTTTAATGCGTGGCCAAAAATAAATCCTAAAAAAAAACTTTTTTGGAAGTCCCAACTGGGTCTGCCCCCTTAAATCGTTCATAATTCAAAATAAATATTCACATCAATTTTATCTAAATATCTCATAAATTTTCTTAAAAATACGTACCTGTATTGACAATAAAATTAATATAGTACGTATACTTTATGTAAAATATGACAATTGACTTGAGAGACAAAATAACGTGCTACAAATTGACTGCAATCGAAAAAGAGTGGAGTCAAGAAGGTTAGGAGTAAGATAGGGGTGTGAGGGCAGTAAACAGAAGGATTAAAAGAGGATACCGCGTGTAATGATATGCCGCGCGCTAGTTCAAGTAGGTGCTGTTAGAGCTGTAGTGAAAGCAGCCTACTTCAGACCACTTCTTAACAATAAGAACACTTAAATTCTTATGTCGAGCATCTGTTCTTGTACAAATTTGTAATAAAAACAAACGTATTGATTTTATTTTAGAATATTCAGTTTAGTTACCGTGTTTCATAGGATTGTAAATATAGCATTAGTGTATTAGCATAGTATTAATAACGTTGCTGGTTTTTTATAGAAATTCATAAAATTTTGACTGAATAATTAAAGCTCTATACCGGGTGTCCCAGATAACTTTTCCAGCATGGGGATCTCAGTATCTATAAGAGATACAGGTTTGGTTAAATCCAATAAATTGTTTGTAAGAAAGGAGTGAGTATTACTACATAAAAAAATATTCATAATTCTTTGTGGTTCAGGCGGTATACCCAAAAAACTGAAACTTCGGAATTTCTTTAAATGGCTATAACTTTTTTGTCAAAGTAGATAGGTACTTTTTGTAGGCGGTTTCTTAAGGCACTTTTTTATGTAGAATCGATTGGTTCTTTTTTATATCACATTTAGTTTCCGAGTTATGAGCCCTAACTTTAGTTTTTCTTATGGGCAACTAAGTTGGCTATGACATATTTGAACGTGTTTTTTACTCTACTTTACAACGATATGTCAGTTGTCACATTTATTTTTGAAAATAAATAAAAAATAAATAAATAAGTGATATTTATTAAGTATTTTTTTACAAACATTTAAGTGAGCCATGAAAAACAAAAATTATAAACAAAAATCACAATAACAACAATCAAAATAACAAATGACTATTTGAAAACAATCAACTATTTAAAAAAATACATTATAATTTTTTTTCGACAATATGTATGACAAGTGACATATCGTTGTAAAGTAGAGTAAAAAACACGTTCAAATGTCATAGCCAACTTAGTGGCCCATAAGAAAAACTAAATTTAGGGCTCATAACCCAGAAACTAAAAGTGATAAAAAAAATGTAAATACACCAATCGATTCTACATAAAAAAGTGCTTTGGGAAACCGTCTTTAAAAAATACCTATCTACTTTGACAAAAAAGTTAAAGTCATTTAAAGAAATTCCGAATTTTCAGTTTTTTTAATATACCGCCTGCACCATAAAGATTTATGATATAAAGTTATAGTCACCCATTTCTTACAAATAATTGATCTGATTTAACCAAACCTGTATCTCTTATAGATACTGAGTTCCCCATGCTGGAAAAGTTATCTGGGACACCCAGTATATACGTTTATATTAATAATTATAATTTTATTTTTGTAAACAGAGAGCTGTTAATACTTCTAGTAGTTTTTAAACGTAATATTTGAATTTAAAAAGTAAAGTACTTAACAAGTACTTCATTGTTAAAAATAACTTGGATACTTAATACTTCAAGTCTTTCTACTTAGTACTTGGTACTTGCACTTCAAATACTTTCACTGAGTACTTATGACAGCTCTGTTTATAAGTTTAAACAAATAGTCCAGATTGAAAGAAATGTGTAATAAATATACCAGGTGAATAATAATTAAGAAAAAATGATTTAACTACAATGAATATGTACACGGAGAGAATATTCTTTTAAAAAATTGACAGAAAATGCTGTGAACCTGAGGACAGAATCAACTTCTGAAAAAATTAACAGAAAAGTCGGTAGAATTTAAAATAAATTTAATGAAAAATTACAATGAAATACTGGTAAATTTTAACATAGTACCTATTAAAATTTATTTGCTCTGAAAATATACGCTATTCTTTAATTTAATTTCTTGCATATGAAAATTTCACGTACATTCTCTATAATTTTACTATGATTCTATATTACTTTTCATATCCTGCCTTTCGCCGTCATAGAAACTGCTATACAGTATATTGAATTGTAGACGTTCTTTTAAATTTTACCATGTCGGGTTAATTTTGACTTAAAAATATTGATAATTTTTGAAAAACTAAGTAGAGAACATTTTGGAGGAATTTGGGAGCAATTGATTGACCATAAAAATTATTACAAAAAACGATTCGTTTTTGAAAAATACCATATAACAATTATTATTTTTTTGGTTTAGTTAATAACTTTTGTTTAAATTTTTTTAGAATTGGAGCAATTTCAAATACATGAGGAACGATTAAGGAGCAATTTTTTGACCTATACAAAACATTGCCATATTGCATACTTATTAATGCTGTTTTGCAACAATTAAAGTGAGAAATTTAAATTTAAATTTTGACTTCAAAATATTGATCATTTTGAAAAACTAAGTAGAGAACAATTTGGAGCAATTATGGAGCAATTGATTGACCATAAGAATTATTACAAAAAACGTTTTTCACATGTCCGCGTTAACTTCCTGACGGTGATACGTATGTACGTTAAGAAAAACATGTTTCGAAACGCTTTTATAAAGTAAGCTTTTTCGATCCCTTCAAAATATAAACTTATAACACGAACAATTTTTCCGGTTTCGATATGTTTTACTGATACCAAGAGGTACGGGGCCTAACTACCAACTCAGTTCCTTAAATGATCTGGAACAAATTTTCAGGACCAGTTTAATAATTAATCATTACTTTGTAGTTTGAATTCGCGTGTTTTTGTGAGATCTACACCCTTGATATGGCTGCAAGTTGAACCAAGCTACTGTACACCGATTTGCAGGTGCAATGCGGTGTCAGCAGTCTCAAAACAATTTCGTGTCAATATTGATTAGCATTTTATTCAAAAGTAAGATAGATAAGTCACACAAAAAAATAGCTAGAAACTTTGAAAGAGGTAGGAGAATTTCGGGAGGGTGATAAATAAATTGTACTTTATATCCACAAATTCCACGCGGACGAAGTCACGGGTAACAGATAATTTATTTTTGAAAAAAAGTAGATTAGGAATTTATTTATTTTTATATCAGTTTGAAATTGCAAAATTTTGATGTTATTATGTCAGAGCCGGGATTTATGACAATAAAACCCACTGTGTATACGTTCTCTATTTACCGTCATATTTGTATGCAATACTGCGGTTCAGACATGACTGACTGACTTCTTTGCTGTACAGCTGGTTTCTCCCACTCTTGTATCTCAGCTGGATGCGCGAAGGACGTATCTACGTACTCTGCGCATCTCGCTTATAGCACACCTTTTTCTATCAGTTCGCTGTGAACCTCGGTTGAGAATGTTCTTTTGATGTTTCGGAATGATTCGGTCGTTCTACTGCTCATATAGAAACACCGGGAGAAACTTATTGGCACGCCGAGAAATTTATCCCGGTAGGGCGGAACTTTTCCATATAAGTAATGAGATACTGACACCATTGAACGTGTTAAACGCAAAGTATGTTGTTTTTTGGAGTGGTGGACTACTTTTTTGTAATTCTCATGAACCTATATTACTAATAAAATAACTATATTTTCATTAAATAATTTAATTACCAAAATCTGCAAATATATTTATATATATTTTTTATTATAGTTTTTTATTTTGTATATGTTTTTTTCTCCAGTAATGGACAAAGTAAACCCAGTAATACTGATTAGTAATACCTTAGAGCATATACTACTAGAGCCAGCCTTGCCGTGCGAGAGAGAAAGCGTAACAGTACTACATCCTTTCTCTTTCGCTCCGCATGCTGATTTGTACCGGTAATAGCGGGAAGCACTTGCCCCTCTCTGCGAGAGAGAAAGGATGTAGTACTCTTACGCTTTCTCTCTCGCACGCTTGTTCGCACGGCCGAGCGGCAAGGCTGGCTCCAGTAGTATATGCTCTAAGAGTAATACCACACAAACGTTATAAAATAAAGAGTCCTAAAATTTAAAACAATGTAAAGCATTTACATAAGAAAATACACTTTTCTTGATAGTGTGCCGAACCGCGATAATTATTTTTCCTCTTTTTTTGAAACAAAATGATTAATTATCATCAAATCACGTTGTAAGTCAATTAAATGTATATAAATTAATATCCAGTTATTAACAGTAATCAAATATCAACAAATATTTATAATTCAGTACATTTAACATAAAAATGTTCAACATTGGGGTACTGTCCAAAACTGGTGCCAGTACCTTAGATAGATTCAACTTTGTCTTCGTTACAGTCCATACATGAAAAACCTAAATATTATAGAAATATGACATTTTCAATAATGTTTTGGAAGCCCAGAACTTTTCACTTAATTTCCATACATAATTTGAAAATTTCGTGAGCTAGTATTTGAAATAATTCGCATTAATAACCTATGAGTGATTCAAATCTTTTATGTTCTTAAAACTTGATTCTTTAATAGATTCAAATATATATGTAAGTACATAAATATGGGCTGATCAGTAGCAAAAATGATTAACTCCACTATAACTGTATTTTAACCGTCCAATTTTTTTCATCTAAATATTTATTCCCTTCCATTTTAAATATATGTGTATATAGCATATGAATATTGTATTTTTTTGTAGTATGTAAATGATTTTTAGAAATTAATTAACATTTTAATGTATAGTAATATAAAATTATAAAACAATTAACGTTGTTTTTTTTCTTTGTAATCTTTAGAATGAAATATTATTTGAATCATATCAGCTATTCATACTTGATGACATAAATCATATACATACATAATGGCATGCTACCTCAAGATCAGTGAGTGCACGAGTACTTTAGTGTACCAGTATGACGTCACTGGTTATATACACATACACATATACATACATATACACGAGGTATAGATGACAGTAACCTTTTGCGTATTGATTGGGACAAAGTAGTAATCTTATGGCGATCCCAGGCCTGGCTGCGACTGCGCACTGTTACTTTTTTCAACAACTTATTAGATAGAGTAAGCATTACAATACAAATCAAAGGTGTGATAGAAACCGAATAATACTTTTACTTAAATCGTAACGTTTAACGGAGCAGAAAAAGATAACTATATCCGTTTTTACATTGTCTAGAACGACACAGATACAGGCTGAATTGTAGAGTTGTTTGATTTTAGGTTAAAGGTAGGTTGTAAACGCTACGTTTGGTACAGAATATGTGTGAAAGAGAAAGAGAACAACTACTAATAGTAATGGTTGATGCATACTGCATCTTTGTTTTTATAGAGTGATTGTATTGTTATAGTAAATCTTATAGTTAGGGAAAATGTATTTTCAAATATATTTTCTCTCTGTCTAATGATATGTTTACATTAAAATATAAATTGTTACAAGTATAGCCCATTATATATATTCATTCATCAGTGGTTAACACTACTTTTTATACAAGTTTTCTTCTTACTTTTTCTTATAAAATAAATAAATATAATAATATTATGTTACATTGTTTCTTCATTAATAAAATATTTTTTACAAATCTAATTTTCGAAAACAATTTTCCATTCAATTACTGTCGTATTTTATTTTAAACCACTCAAATCACAAAAGTTTAATTATAAGTGAAATTGATATCTAAATATAAAATAATTTGCACAACATTCTTCCAAGCATTCTATTCATATCTTTCAGGTGATATATTTAATAACTTATCGATGTATTAATTACGTTGGTAAATATTTTTGACAAAGGAATCTAAACTGTGTAAAGCATTTCTAACAGATATTTGATTTCCAGCCTGAAGGAAATATTGGAGATATCTTGTACATTGTACATGCTACGACACATTTACTCGGATGACCACAGCTGTTTTGTTTGCATCAAAGTTATGTGTTCTCAGAATAACATACATTCATAAATAAACTGCGAAATCTGGGTGTTTATTAGATACAAGATACAACATTTTGTTTAAATACTAAAGATATTTTCCGAGATTACGTATGTTAATTCGTAAATATGATTCGAGCTGATAAATTTTTTATTGCTTATTAATCTTCTATATCTATAAAAGAGTTTGTCCTTAACCACTCACTCACTCATTCATTCACTCACTCACTCACTCACTCACTCATATATCAACGTACAGCCCAAACCCCTGGACCTAGAAACGTGAAATTTCGTAGGTGCCTTCCTTTTATGATGTAAGCACCCACTAAGAAAGGATTTTTCGAAATTCAACCCCTACAAGGTTAAAACAGGGTGTCAAAATTTATATAAAAAAAAATTTTTGTTCGCATTTAATTGAAACTTATCGAACATACTCTACAATATAAATAATTAAATAATTATTTCTCGTTTTCCAAAAGTTAACCCCTAAGGTGTTAGCAGGGAGGAAAAATTAAAATTAGTCAAATAATTTTTTTTGTAGATCACCGAATGAAACATGGTACAAGTAGGTACTATACAAGACAAATATCAGTTACGAAAATTCAACCCCTATGGGTATTGGGGGGGGGGGGTAAATTTTGATATATTTATCTTCATAATTGTTGATGATTTTAAAGTAAATTCGGACAAATTAACATTCAATTAAAAATGAAAGTTCGATATTCAAACCCAGTAGTATGGGACTGGGACGAGGATGAATTTAGATATGTTTGTCTGTATACCTGCTATACTTATATATATTAAAATAAAAATTTTGACATTCAAGCCCTAATGGCGGGGGTAGACAGGGTCTGTGTTTTTGATATGTTTATCTGCATAGCTACTTACGTTATAATAGTGGACTCGGGCAAAATAATCTGTAATAAAAAAACTCGATATTTAACCCCTAATGGCGAGGGTTAGTTTTTACAATTTTTAACTAAAATCCGAGATATTTACGTTTTTTTATAGTAATTAATAAAAATCAATATAAAATATATGCCATCCCCTATCACGTATGGAGGGTTCCAATTAGTTTCGAAGTTTACGCGAGCGAAGCCGCGGGATTCCGCTAGTAGTAAATATAGCTAATAAAGTAAATAAACTGTTTTGATATATAATAATCATTTATCATATAGATATTTATTAATTTATTAACAAGTAAGTAGTTTTTTTCTAAATTTTTCGTAGGCGGAAAAAATTGTACTGAAGAAATTGTTATATTTAGGGTAAGGTTGCTTAAGTCATACCCCATAAGGGAAAATGGATATAGATTGAATGATTGATTTATAAAAAAATGTATTTGCATTATTTGTAAATTTGATTATTTATGTATCTATTTGTTACAACAAAGAACGAAATTTTAGCATTTTGATAATAATTTTATTAATTAAAAAAAAATACATCGGTACGACATAGGAAACCAGTGCCCTAACTCGTACTACCTATAGCTTAAGTCGTACTTATGTAGAATGAACAACAATAACATCTTTTAAGTAATTTATAAAAGAAATTAAATCAAATTCTATTATAATAAACAATGATAAAAAAATTATAATCAACTTAGTAGAAGCAACCAAGAAAACAAACATAAAAAAGAAGGCACCAATATTAAATAATATCAAATTAAATTATACGTCGCGGAGTGGGTTTCGGGATATTATATAATCTATGCGCTTCATTAAATCCTATATTTTGATCTAGAATAGTAAAATAAAAAAAAAATGTAATTGGAAGTACGACTTACGAATTTTGTAGGGGTACGACTTAAGACACATGTTAATTAAAATTAAAAAAATCACAATCATATAACCTAAAAACTGCAAGTCGATTCTTTTTATAAAAATAACTTACTAAATACTACAAAATCCGTAATGAACATTAAAAATGACTTTATTACCATATTATCAACTAAAAACTCTAATGAATCTAGTTAAAAAATAAGATGAAACTTGTAAAAAAAAACTTATTTGTTAAATATTTTTCAAATGAACACACTAACTAAACGATTCTCAATGTCCACTAAAATGGTCGACTGGAAAGTACACTTTACAACCAGTAGAAGCGCCGTTGAAACTAAACATGCTGAGATATTGACGGGGTACGATTTAGGCGGTAGTACGACTTAAGCAACCTTACCCTAATGTTGTAAAGTTAATTGTGTCACTCGTATCTTCTCTATTAACCCTGGACGGGTAGACGTTCGTTATAATTACGACTACATTTACACAACGCCCTCTACAAGGAAATCAAGACGGGGTGGGGAGCCGAGCGGGAAGATATGTCTCGTTTAATAGTTCGTCTTCAACCTCTGCCAAGGACAGGTGTCAGTGTTTGCTATTTTTCTAGAGAGAGCCATAGATCGACAAGTCACATCGTATCTTTCACGAAGGTCTACTCTCTTACGTAAATTTTAGTCGAAATATGTACGTAAAAGGATATGCTGTGAATGTGAAAAAGATCTCAATCGTCTCAATGCTTGATCCAATGATACTTTATTTCGTTTGTCGATTCGCTGTAAACTTATATTACTAAGCTTATATTTTAATCTTTCGTATTTCGGTATTTTTGTAAATACATAAATCAAAAGATTTTAAAAGAAAAACTTTTTTTGCCCTAAATTTATTAGAAAACCAAAAATTATATAGTAGTAGTCAATTTTACGAACGTCTACTCTTGCCCGCTAAATTTTGACGTCTACCCATCCAGGGTTAATAAAAATATCATATTTATCTCAAAATTGATAAATAATTACAAAAATATGTGGACATACTTATTTAATTATGATAATTACATAGATACATAGATATTATTGACGTATCAAATTTTATTCTACTAGAGTATACCCCCCCCCCCCGGGTACTGTATTTGCACACTTTTTAGTAGTTAGTATTTCAATGTCAATTTTAATTTTACTAATAGGAAATTTAATACAAATTAATATTATGAAAATAGACTAATTGCGATTAGAACCATTAAGATTATTAAATAATTATCGTTTGTGTATGCAATATTAAAACCGCAGTAAGCATGTATGTCAAGTTCAAGTGTACAAATCACAGAAGTGGAATATATTTCCAATACTGAGTATTGAAACTCGATTGATCGAAATTGTCAATTGCAATTTACAATTACTAATAATATTGCATATGCTTGCTATGTAGCACAAAGGATGGCATTTAAATTATATTAAACAATCAATTAAATTCTGATGTAGATATTTAATGAAATTATAAATGAAACTATGTAGTTTATTTCATTATATTAATGCAACTTACGTATGCCCACCATGGGCGCCGGGTAGTCATAATTGTTATGTATGTATATTATTGTATATCACTTTAAGAGGTAGCTCCAAGGTGATTTTGTACATTCTCTAACTATGTACGTACTTTTATTATAAATATTGTTCTGAAATTCGAAAAATTGAGGGCGATACATCTGTCATGGTAAATTTTTTTTCGAGATGGTGGTAACGTTAATTTTTATTTGTTTGTATTTTTATTTTTGCAATTATTTTAACCAAAATTTTGAGAGTTTGATTAAAGACTCTTCCATTTTAAATTAATAAAATTATAAAAACTTGAAAAAAAAATAAAAATTTTCATATTCGATATAAAGGCAGATACTGATTATACTATCTACAAAATTTAAAGAAAAATATTTCCCTATGGTGTCTGTTTGTATTTACAATTTAACTGCAATAAAAGTTGACAAATTTGTATGCTAACTGATACTTTTATACCATTGAAATAGAACAGAACGTTATGTTTTGCATAGAAATAATTAGAGACGAACTGAAATTAAATAAATATTATTTCTTAAAAACTTTTATAACCAAGTAAGCATAGGTGGGCACAGTTAACCGAAAAGTTAACTTCGTTAATCGTTAATAAAAAAGATAACTTCGTTAATCTTTAAAGCGTTAAAATTCCGAAAATGTAACGGAAGTTAAAGTTAACCGAAAATACCGAAAATGTAACGGAAGTTAACCGTTAAAAGTTAAAAGTTAACCATCCAAAATGTTTGAAGATTTTTTTTTTGCTTTTTCGATAATTTTCTTATGTATTTGTCATCAAAAAACCAATGTAACGGACTAAAGTTAACGGAAGTTAAATTTAACGGAAGTTAACAAAAGCGTTAACATTTTTTTGAGTTAACTTAAAAGTTATTCTGTTAAGCATTTTGTTAACTTCGTTAATTAACGAACAACGGATTAACGAGTTAATGCCCACCTATGCAAGTAAGGTACTGGCACCAGTCTTGCACACGTTAAGCGTAAAGCATGTTTTTTTTTAGATTGGTGAGCTACTTTTTAATAATTCTCATGAACCCACATTATATTAATAATAAAACAACTGCCTATTTATTAAATCAATTTAACTAACAAAATCCACAAATAAAGTTTATTTTTTAATTATAGCCTTTTATTTTGTATATGTTTTTTCTCTCCAGTAATAAAGAGTCATAAAATTTAAAACAATGTAAAACATTTACATAAGAAAATACACTTTTCTTGATAGTGTACCACCGAATCGCGATAATTATCTGTCCACTATTTTTAAACAAAATGATCAATTATCATGAAATCACGCTGTAAGACAATTAAATGTATATAGATTAATATCCAGTCATGGTAGTAATCAAATATCAACAAATATTTCTAATTCAGTACATTTAATTTAAAAATGTTCAACACTGGGGTGTTGTCTAAGACTGGTGTCAGTACCTTGTTTGAATTTTAGAGTTTGTTGTTTCAAACAATTGAAGCTACGTAACTAAAATTTCGAGAAATACGTTTTAATAAAAAATTATGAAAAAACTTTTTTAAAAAACAATTTGCCTTTGAAAAACCAACTAAAAAGATGAAAATAAAATCAGGTTAAAAAAAGTTGATTTTGTTCATACTAGAAGAGTTAAAAAAAGTATCTTCTTCTTTTAACCTGATTTTATTTTCATCTTTTTAGTTGGTTTTTCAAAGGCAAATTGTTTTTTAAAAAAGTTTTTTTTATATTTTTTTATTTTTGAGTTTTTAGTTAAACACATACAAAGAACTAAATTCAAAAAAAATCATGTTAACATACCTCCTGAATCTTTACCAACAAATAATCATTTTTAATTTCATTTTTATATCAAGTTAGTCATTATACAGTTATATTTTTTCTATATATTAATTATCACTAAAACACATCACGTATATTATGGTACATATATTAATATTTATTGATTTGAATAGATTTCCTTCTATTTCTATCGTTGTCTAATGTCAATAATAAAAAATATTTTCAACTGACAGTAGTGACAGATGGTATTTTTAAAACATGTAGCTATGGAAATGGGATATTTCGGTTGTAACATAACTCTCGTTATCACTGTGTTTTCTAATTGTATTGGTATATATAGATGATTCGTTGCCACAAACATATAAATAAAAAATAAATATCGCGGTGAGTTAAATAAGGCAAATTTAATAAATGGTAGTTTAAATTTAAAACTTTCAAACCACTCTCGTGAGAAAAATAATAATAGTTATCATGTTATGCCCCAAGACCATAATCGAATAATCTTCGATCATGATATTTCCACTCAACTTGAACAAAATAAATCGATGTATATTTTCGTCGGTATTATAATAAAAATATTCTGTAAATATTTGATCGAAACCTTAGTTTGTATAATTGGGTCTGCTCTAAATTTACGATTTGAAAATACATATTTTATAATATATAAAGCGCATTGCGTTGAATTTATATAGTAAAAACGAAAACATATCTTCATATTATTCTACATATAATAAATCCGGAAATTTTCTACCGGAAGATGTTAAAGATATTCTATCTTTCTTGCATGATTGCAATTACCCTACAAACTTGATCTGAAAGCTGCAATCTTTGTCATTTGTCTTTATCTAGTCTGTTATACCGTCATAGTTTTGTCTTTGTTCTTGCTACTGTCTTGCTTTAATCTTCACATATGTTTATCTGATTCTTTTGAAGCGTACAGCAGAATCACACCAAGCTATTCGTATTCTTTTCGGAATATTGTTTTTACTATAATTGTCCTTAATAGTTAATATAGTATAGCTCAAATTTTTGGTTTTGTATAAAATAAATTTTAATTTTCGTATTAACAAATAATGACACTTTTCGATGAACTTAGTAAAAATTATTTTACAGTTCAGCATGGTCATCACTACGTATAAATAACGATATTTTATATTTGGTAAGTATTCTGTATTTCTTATGTAAGAGAGCAAGAATGACCGAATCTCATATCTCTGTACAAATCATATTTCTTATCTTACTTTTATAAGATAAGTTTAAAAAAATGAAAACGAAGTAAACAAAGACAAAGAAAGCTCAGGTATACTGTAAGGATACTTATTATCCTAGTCCAGTTGTTTTAAAGAAAAAGACCAAACACTGAAAATGCTTAAGTACAAATGTCACTGTCACTGTTGTTTGATGCGATTCTGATTATCCGGAACTGGGAAAATATGAAAATATATAAGTGTGTATTGATAAAGGACACACATTTGTACTGTATATTTAAAAGTTATATGTTCTCTTTATCGAGATACATTCAGAAGAGAAGAACTAATTAATATAACTGCACGTAGAGTACTTGCATCTTTGTTTCTCAAATCACAATGTCGATCGTCCGAATTTAGCAAAAATTTCAAAGTATATAAATGTGTGGTGTGAGAGAGATGTCTATATTGCAAGTGCATTAAATGGGAAAGTGTCGTCTTTATCTCAACACATACGATAAAGAAAGCTATATCAATACGAGTGCTTTCTGAACATGTGTTTCTCTATTACTTGGAGTTAAAAACTGTTGGACCGAAGTTAGCAGAAATAAACAATCGTACAAGTGTATAGTGTAAGAGAGACATCTACATAACAATAGTATTACACGGGTATGTCTCATCTCTATCTGCAAATACACGACAGAGAAGCACGAATCGGTCCGGTGGGTTTCAGAGTGCGGCTCTCACTGTCACCCGGAGCTAGCAGTCAACCGACCGGAGTTAGCAGCAGTGCAAGAAAGATATATGCATAACAAAAGCATTATACGAGAATGTTTCATCTCTGTTTGTACTCGCACGAGAGAGAAAGATTAATAGGTCCTGTGGGTTATCGAGTGCGAGTATCTTTGTTGCCCGGAGCTATGAACCGACCGACCGGAGCTAGTAGCTGGGAGAGGCTGCGCATGCGCGATATGGCCAGCAATCAACCGGAGCTGCTCGCCGCCCGGGATCTGGCAGTATAGCGAGCGTTCCAGGCCCGGCGGCATCATGGCAACGCATAGTGGACAACACCATCGACGGCACGTGTAGTCAATGCGCGGCGATATGGCCAGCGCCGAGCACCGCGCGCACCATTTGCTGGCCGCCACCAGCTTACTTCTGCTGCTGTTCTTCGTGGTCCCTGCCATCGAATCGGCGTAAGTTTATAGCGCCATCATTCACCACACTCACCTTCATAACTACCCATTATTAATTATTCACCTACCCAAAACAATCGAACTCACAAAACACCCAACTCCTTACTCAAACCTACACCAAACGACCCCAAATACTTATTTACTATCATAATAACATTCATTAAATACTACAAACATAAACTAGAAATCTTCATTTCCTAATAAATTGTACTACACCTTGTACCGCCCACCATTTCCCAAATATAGCACCACATCTTATTATGTAATATGTCTTTCAATTAATACATACACATCTTACATATGTTGGTAATCATTTCGAGCTCTCATCAATAGAACAAATCGGATTATGTACAAAGTTAATCCTTTCATGTTCACCATATTATGTTACATTCGATTATATTTTACGTAAAAAAACATCTTTACTAATGTTTACGTAGATATAATATTGTATTGTATTTGCAAGTATTATTTACTTTTTATTTACAGGATAGTGACATATACATATGACGTAAAAAAGTGTTTTAAAGTATTCAAAATTTTTGATGACAGTGATTTAAACTTTAAAATAAATAGTGTATGAAAACATTAAAAATATCTGTAATGTATCAGTGTTGAAATATAAATATTAAAAAGTGCATAAATACGTATAAATAAGTGGAATATAAATATCTGAAATACATATGGTCACATTTGTTTGTATAAACACATCAAATAAACATTAGACCATTGATAAATTTACATTGAAGGCAATAAAAATACATTAGTAGTAATAACATAATAAAATAAATTGTATAAAAACATATGTCAATAATTGGTTCGTGGATCCAATTTATCAAAAATTGAAAAAAAAGACACACCCTTAGTGGTGTATGTGTATATCTAGCCCGGGAATCATATCTGGTTGGGGTGCAACAGAGAAACCATATTGCCCTTGTCTGACTCGTCTTCATCAATACTAACTAGGAAACTTTATACTGTATGTACAATGGCAAGAATGTAAAGACCAAGTTAAATTTGCAAATGGAAGACAAATCTGTTTAGCCAGCCATTTTTCAGCTCACATACAACCCATTTACCAACCATATCAACTAGCTGCACTTTGTCGATTTTCCCCCTTGAAAAGTAAAACCTGTATCGCAAATTTCACTTTCTATCAATTTTCTCTGTTGTAAATCACTTTGACATGTGAACGAATCGCATAAAGCTTTTTTAAAATACAATTTGTCACCGTTAATATCGGACTACAAAACAACAAAATTAAAATCTAAAGAAAATACGAGTGTGAAAACAATTTGTTATATGTATAATATTGTATAATGAAAACAGATACTTACGCTAGCTGAAGCATTAAATAGTGACGTAGATTGCATTCTCTATGTCAAGCCTAGAGCGTTCTACAAATCGCGTGGTTAATCTTTATTTACCTGTCCCATTCGACTTCAATCGATGCAAATAATCGTGAATTCACATCAATTATTTAATACGAATTAAATCAACTTATTTTACGTTATAGACATCATTCAAAACACAGATGAGATTCTTTTACATGGTCATCTGTTTTTGGATTATTTAAAAAGAGAAAATCATGTAAAGAAATCAACCTTTATTTAATTAAAAAGAAATTTAATAAATATTCAGTGTTTAAAAATTTAAAATCTACCATCTAAAAATATTTAATGTTAAAAATAAAGAACTATATCTACATGTTGAAAAGCTTTGAAAAATCAATAAAATGTAATCAAAATATTGATATTATCAAGAGCAAATAATAAAACTGTTGTCGATAATAGAACAAAGTGTTTTAAAATCTACAGATTTCTTGTTTCATGTTTCAAGGGTACTTACTCACGTACTCTTGGCATAATTAGTATCACATGAAGAGGATATCATTAGATATGCATCTTTCTACCGTTACCATGGGAACGAATTTGATAAGAAACTATAAATCTTATAATGTTGTTACGTAACTAATATACTACTTTACAATTTATGGTACGAGTATGCTACCTTAACTAATTATAGATATTTATAATTAATATCAGATTCACAATAATAATTTTAAAACAATAATAAGTTAAGCATATTTAGTAAAGTAAAACATCAATTTTAAAAATATATACGAATTTTACTGTTGTGCAATAATTTTAATAAAATTTACTAATGTTTTCATTTTATATACATATAGTATAGTATAGTAAAGCGTTTGGAAGTTTATAGTACATATTTATACATGTATATCAAGAAAAATAAAAACCATATCGATCATATTGTTTAGAATTTATGTCAGAAGGTGGTGTTTGAAACCATAAGTGATGGGGTGAAAAATATAAGAAGAATTCTTAGAATATTATGTTTTCACCTCTATATACACAAACATATATGTTTACGTTTACATAAGGTGTGGAATATTTATGTTTGTCTCATTTAGTAATTGCTTTTTGTTATTGCAATGATACTTTGTTTTATTAGAAATGTGCCTACAAATCATTATATTTAAAACCCCTTAGCAGAGTTCTCAACTACTGTATCATGTTAAAATAAAGTTACAATTATCAAAAATGGTATAATTATTAATACATTAAATATTGTTAGAAAAAAGTCTCGATATAAATACATAATTTGAAACCACAGTTAACTACAGTTAACCTTTGCCAACGAATAATATTTTATATAAGTTGGTAGCATGGAACACGCAAACACTGCCTTCGTATTTGTTTGCTATATTTTCATTGTTTCTGATACAAAAATCCAATTTCCGTAATCTAGGAATATCTGCAGTATTTGTACATAAATTATACTGCATTTGCGCATTATTATAATATATGTATTTTTAAATGTACACACACACATATATATTTACATACGTTCATACTCATGTACATTGGGTAGAAAAAATTAAATCTATTTATACTAGTTCAGCCAGTTCAATACATATTTACTATTTATTGATATATGCTGTAGTAAAATTAATTTAAAGTATTTTTTAGTATTATCCTGTGTCACACTTTTTTTGAAGTTTCGACCAAATTTTCATGGGCTTCTACAGAAATTAAGTGTTGAACTCAACACTATCTCTGAAGAAGCCCACGAAATGTTGGTCGAAACGTCAAAAGCAACAAAAAAAATACTGTTTTTAACAATTGAATAACCGCGATAGTTTATGTTCAAAAATAAAGGCGCCTAATTTTTTTTAAAGTTTTGCTGAACTAAAGAAAATTATTTTTCTCAAATCTTCATACTGCAACAAATTATAAGTTTTTGTCAATTTAATGAAATTTTTCTCAATTTTTTCATCCCAGACTCCTATTTTCATATCAATTAAAATAAATAAATGTAAATTGAACAATGAACAATAATGAAGCATGATTTTGTATCTCTGTTCAATTTTCATTTATTTATTCATCAATAGCTTCATAGACGAAATAAATTTTATGTTTTATGAAAAATTACTGTACTACATTGTTACCTGAGGACAATACAAAATAATTTAGATAATTTGACTATGCTACATTGTAAAAATAGTTATTTCCACATCTAAATTTCATCTGTCCCTCAATTACATTAACTAGCATAACCGGTAAATCTATTAGTGAAAAAATTCGTTCAGTAATTACTAACAATAAGTCTATAAGTTTCATATAAAAGAATATTCATTTATATATTAAAAATGGTATGAAAATTGGAAACCATAGTTTTTCCTTGGTCCTACACTAAAAGAGGCCTTTAAAAGTCCTGTAATCTCTTCCAAAAATTGATTTAATTACACTATGCAACAAAAAAATACTTTTGTAATATAACAGAGATCTGAATAGAAAATTTAGGAGGCTTTTGACATGCCGAAACCGAATTTGTTGCCCAATTGGTTTCATCACGTCAGGGTTTTGAGATATTTTAACCTAAATGTCCCAAAAATGACTATATTGGCAATGTTAAAGAATTTATTATCAAGTAGGTAATTTTTTTCTAAAGTTTTCGGTCACGGTAACAAATAGTATTATCTTTCCTCTTTAAAATGAGTTTTATCTTGTTACTGTACGATTTTTTTAGCCGAGATGTACTAGTTTGAAGATATGATATTTTTGTTAATAGAGTGTAGTATAGTAGATACAATGAACTTTACTACATATATCTTCAAAGTAGTATATTTCGGTAAAGAAAAATCGCATAGTAAAATGTAAAAAATCATTTTAAAGAGAAAAGATAGTATTATTCGAAATCATGAAAGAAAACTTCAGAAAAAAATTACCTATTTAGTAAAAAATTCCCCAACATTGCCAAAATCGTCATTTTTATATCTAAAAAAACCTGACGAGATGGAATTATTTGGGCAACGAATTCAGCTTCGGCATGACAAATACCTTCTAAATCACCTATTCAAATTTCTGTGATTTTTTTTGTTGCATATGTTCCTAAATAACATTTTTAAATTATACACTGGTATCTTATGGTGTAGCACAATGCATTTAATTATTTATTTGTTCAGAATTCAAAATGACGTAGTACACTAATTAAAATTGTATTGTTTTATAAACATACAGCTAAATAGAGCCTCTTTGTACTCGGTATTACATTTGTATTAATAAATGGATTTTTAGTTTTTAATTAATTTGGTTAGGTCATAAGACACTTCTAGTTATCGTTCAAATAAAAATAAAACAACATATGGCTGATGTGTAATATTTAATGTTTTTTTTAATGATACACTACCACATTGGACCTGGTGTTACCCGGGTTAATATCTATTAAATATTCTTTTAATTGTTTTTTTTTTACTTCATGAAATATACACCTAATCATTAGTGAAAACCGGAATAAGATCCGTTAAGTAGTTATTGAGAAAATTTGTAAACACTCAGAATTTGTATGCAAATCAAAAATAAATAAATAAATAGTTAAGCCACATACAATCATAAGTAATGTCGATATTTTCTCTTTTTTTTTTGAAAGCGAAATGTTTCTTTATATTTCAATTTTCAGTCAATATATTTCAAAATGTTTAATTGTTAACTTGTGTTAAAAATTACCCAATTGTTCGACAAAATATTTGAAAGAGACGTGATCATAGTGGTCTAAATTAATTAAAAATATTGAATCCGTAAATTATAGAATTATTTTTCAATGACTACTATGTTTTTTGTATAAATGGCAGTTGTATATTGTAGTAATTGTACACAGATAGAAAGATTTACTTGAGCCAAGTAAACCTTGTTTTGTATATAACGAAAACAATTTTTTCTTAAGATAAGAAATATATTCTTAAACCAACTATAGTATTCTTGGACGAAGATATAATGTAGTTGGATTAAGAGTACTTTTCTTATATTTAGAACATATTGTTTTCATTATATACAAAACAAGATTTTCTTGGTCCAATACAGTTTTTTTTTTGTGTGTATGAAAACAAAACACAGCATATTAAAAGATTTTTTTAGTCTTGTGAAGTTAAATCTAATAACAGCTACGAAAATGCTCAGAAAAATTATCTATTAGTGAAAACCGTATTGAAATCGATTCTCTAGTTTCCTAGAAAAAAATAAAAGTATTAGGCCTTTCAGTTTTTGCTTTTATTATTTTTTCATTAAATATTTCCATTAATGTTTCGCAAAATTTGTTTGTATCTAGGCATAACCATTAATACCGACTTCATTCTACCCATGAAGGCGAGATTTTCATAACCAATGTTAAATCTGGGGTAAGCTGGGCGCGGGTCGTAAATTTTTCGGACCACAACCGTGACCCAGCGTTACTGTACGAGATTTTCAAATCTTAATTCGTGAGCATACGTGACTGGATATATGAATGTATCTATTAACGCGATCTAATAAATAAAAGCGATTTTAATGGAAAATAAAGAAAATTATTGTTTATATACTACATTAGGAGTTTCCTTTTTATTTTCTAATCTTTATGTTGTAATTTCGAACTATGAGATTAGATTGAATAATTTTAATTTTTTTATTTCGTTAATAACCTTTCAGTGTTAACTTTTTTAAAAATTTTAAGAAAAATTTTCGTAACTTTTGAAAAAACTGTGAAAATTATTATTTATATAGTAATTTATGATTTTCTTTCTTGTTTTCTTATCTTAAATTTGATATTTCTATGACAAATTGAAGTTTGATGCATGAAATATTACCAAAAAATTTTGAATTTTAGATTTCGTTAAAAGTATGTTTATTAGATAGAAAATGACGTAAAAAGTTGAAATTTTGAAACCGCAGGTCTGTATCTATCAACGTTCTCGAGTTATGGCCTTTTAAAGTTTTAGTTTTTTCAAAATTTTGGAGAAAAATGGCCATAACTTCTGAACGTGTGGGCGGATTTAATTTTTGTTGACATTTTTGAAATCAGGATGTCAAAATCTATATAATAACATGTATAACATTTTAAAAATGGACAAAAAAAATTTTGTCAAAAATCGTCATTTTTTTAAGGTATACCCCTTGGAAAATTTTCGATTTTCAGCAAAAATTTTTTTGTCGAATTTTAAAGTGTTGTACATGTTATTATATAGATTTTTACACGCTGATTTCAAAAATGTCGACAAAAATAAAATCCGACCACACGTTCAAAAGTTATGATCATTTTTCTCCAAAATTTTGAAAAAACTAAAACTTTAAAAGGCCATATCTCGAGAACGTTTATAGATACAGACCTGCGGTTTGAATATTTCAACTTTTCACATCATTTTCTATCTAATAAACATACTTTTAACGAAATCTAAAATTAAAAAAAATTTGGTCATATTTCATGACTCAAAATTAAAATTTTCATAGTCAAACACATTTTAAAGTTTAATTTATAACCTAACTTATTAAATAATGTCATTAGCGTGATTGGGATTGAGTAAAAATACAATTCGTGAGTGATCGTGAGCAAAAATTACTCACACGTCCAATTTAATCTAGAATAGTACAAAAAAATAAACCTACTTTTAATAAAACATAAGAAAACGAAAAGGAAAAATAAAACTTATTGTATAAAAAATAATTTTCATTATTTTTCATGTGATTTTAAAAATACTAAAACTTTGAGATAATATATCTCGAGAACAGTTTGAGATACATACCTACAGCTAAAAAATTTCAACTTTTGGCGTAATTTTCTATAGAATAAATATACCTACATTAAACGAAATTCAAATGTTTAGGTAAAATTTCATGCATCAAAAAAAATCAACTTAAAGATAAAAAATAAAATAATTAAAAACCATAATACACTATATACATATTTTTTACACAAATTAATGGCCACCATACTGTCGTGTTTTTATCTTATTCAGAAAATAAAAATTATAAATATAAAAAATTCGATAATATAACAAACACTAAAAACTTATGTACATTTATAAAGTACATTTATAAGAACTTTCTATAAATATCACCAAAAAACAATTGAAAATGTACTTACTAAATCCCAAGAAAATACAATTAAATTGTGAGTATACTAGTATCAAAATAAATTGCTACAATTTTAAGATCTACCTACTATATACACATTAGTAAATAATTCTGAGAATCTCGAATTTAACGGATAAATATATATAATTACAAATAAATACTACTATAGTAATCGTACATTTTGTTTCACATTTCTATTTGTTGTTTGAAATCAAATGGAAACACCAGATTTTATATGACATTGGTTATAATCTTCATCGCATCGGATTTTAAATATTAAATATTAAAAATTCATACGAGTTAATTTACGGTTGAATTATTCGAAATAAAAAAATATTATTTACGGTAAATATTAACTCTAGCATAAATTAATATGTATTTTTAATCCTAAAAATTGTTTAATGTTCAATAAGTTTCACACCAACTACAATTTTCTGAATTAAAATTATGTTTAACTACACGGAGAGAAAAAAATTAACAGAAAAGTCGGTAGAATTTAAAATAAAGTAAATGAAAAATTACAATGACATACTGGTAAATTTTAACATAGTACCTGTTAAAATTTATTTACTCTGAAAAAGTAATATACGCTATTCTTTAATTTAATTTCTTGTATATGAAAATTTCACGTACACTCTCTATAATTTTACTATGTTTCTCTATTACTTTTCATATCTGACCTATCGCCGTCATAGAGACTACTATACAGTATATTGAATTGTAGTAGACGTTATTTTAAATTTTACCATGTCGTAGGATCAAAATTTTTTTCATCAATCTATGCAATTTTTTATTTTTTCCCATTCCTACGCATCGTAAATAAATAAAAATGTTAATGAAATTTTTTCATCTGACTATATTAATAACTTGTTAAAATAATTATTTAAGTTTTATAATAATAAATAAATAAATAATAAAATATAGCAGTCAATTTACTATCTTTTTACATACGGTATAGTAATTTTTGATACTGTTGGTATGAAATATTACTACGTTACCGATTAATTTTTCACAGAATGAAATTTCGTCCTCCCGTTAACATGTTTTTTATGTTAAAAATTAACATTAAATTTTTTCAGTGTACACGTATAATAATACTTACTTATTAAATATATCGTGGTTGGTTGATAAATGTAGTTTTATTTTCATACCAAAAGCTTTTCGATAGACTTAATGTTTAAAAATAAATAATGTTCAAATATTAAGTACTTTATTAAAAATATTACCCACACCAATGAGTAATATAAAAGTTGTAGCACAATTAATTTTAATAAAACGTTTTGTGACACATATACAGTTTCACAAACGATTGATACTTTGGAGGGCAAATTAGTATTATGAAAAAGAAAGTAAAATTTCTAATATCATTTAAATTACTTAAGGCTTGTTTACATGGAGACAGTAATTTAGTAATTTAGTCAAGTGACAAGTAATTTTATACGTGTAAACAGCCAGGCAAGTACAAAATCAAGTTAAGTAGTAACTAAACGGTTTAGTGATTTAGTGGACAGTAGGATAAAATATGTTCTATTTTTCGGTTTAGTTGACAAGGTATCCAAGGTAACATATATTTTACACCTGTCAAATGACGTTATTATCAAGTCTAGTTTTTTAAATATGAAATATTTAAATGAAATACACTAACATAGTTAAGTAAATTGTTATTTTCATTATTGAAAATAAAATATGTGAGTTATTTATTTATTATTTTGCTTTATATATTTATACTTTTATTATTTATACTTCACTAAATACTTGCCAACATGTAAACGCCCTATCTTTACTTAACGATTTAGTTGACTACTTGTCACTTTACTAAACACTAAATTACTGTCTCCGTGTAAACAAGCCTTTAGTACTGTTATGAGGTAATAGTAATTTTTAAATCTACAATACAAAATTTTCATGATTTTTTATGCTCTTTCGAATGACGATAGTCAAAATTCGAAAAATTAAACTTATGAAATATGGGCGGGAGGTGTTTGTTAACGGTTTAATTTTTTCGAATTTTGACTATCGCCATTCGAAAGAGCATAAAAAAGAATGAAAATTTTGTATTGTAGATTTTTTTAAATATTCATTAGTTACAGAGTAATATATGATTATTTTGTACATTTTCATAAGGGTGTTTCACCCCCTTAAACCGTTTTACCGCAGCTATGATAATTTTTTTGTTACTTATCTTGACCTCCTCTAACTATATACAAAGTTTAAACTCGATACGAATTTTCGACTTGAAAAGGTTCCCTTGTAAGATAAAGTTAAAATAGTTATAATTTCCTATTTCTCCCACTTGAATATACATAAATGCTTTGTTAACTCCCTATATCATTTCCAAGAGCTTTAGAAAAACTGCATACAATATGGTGTACCAGCTTTGAAGCACTAGGCATTTAAAAAAAACTGTTTAAAATATCTGAAACAAAAACTATTTTTCGTAATTTTCGATTCCCGGGGAAAAATTTTAGATCTGCATAGATCTACTCAAATTACGATAGATCTCCATTTTGATACATCATATTTTTCACTGGTTTTAGATCTATGGAGACTTGCAAAGATCTACAACGATCTACAAAGATCTCTGAAGATCATTGTAACGTTGAAAATTCATGATTTTTTTTGCAAGTCTTCACAGATCAAAAACCAGTAAAAAATATAATGTTGTCTCAAAATAGAGATCTGTCGAGTAGATCTCTGTAGATCTACAATTTTTTCCAGGATTGTTTCAATAATTTTTGCTATAATTTTGTTCATATCTGGTATTTATTCGACGAAAAATCCCCTGCTCTTCTATGCTGGAATATCCTGAATGAATATTGAAGATATTACTGATCCTAATTCAAATTTTCAGAACCGGTGGTGGAAGTATGCTGGGAGATGTCAACATATCCGCCATTTTGGATTCGTTCAGTGTCAGTTATGACAAAAGAGTAAGGCCCAACTATGGAGGTGAGAATGAATTTAATTTATTTACTAAATAATATTCGCATTTAATATATATTTAATATACGGAACACAGTTGCTGTATGTCAGAGTTAAAAACATAATTGTTTAAAAGAGTATGAGATGTGAAATGGCAAAAAAAGCCTAGTGAATTAAAATGTTACAGAGCCTAATTAAAATGTGGCAGTGGAGCTTGAACGTCCTTGGTGAATAAATTGCAAAATCCAGATTGTATCTGCCACTTATGCATATCTGACAGATTTGATAATGTGGCAGATATAATTGAATTTGTCTGTCAGTTGAACAGAAGAACGTAATTGCATTGCAATTTCAAGTTCGCATTTGTTGTTAATTTATTGCTAATGCTATCGGTTAGATGTAATTATGTGTGTGCGATTGATATTGACAATGAAATAGATGCAAATAGAAGTAGACTCTACGCAATGATAACCTTGCAACTCATCATGTGTGCTAATTGTTTATTGCATTTATATATTGCACATACGATTCATTCACACAAATTGGATCATTATAACAATACATAACTATGATTAACTACCTTGTTTTTCTTTTTAAGGTAGTTGGTCCATCATAATGTGATCACATTAGGCCATGAATACATTTTTATAATTTAGAGAAATGAGCATGGCAACGTTGCATATTATCTATTATTAACTACTTGTCAGATGATTATATTTTATCATCTAAACTACCACAGAATATATTTATAATTAATTAAATTTATTTGAATTACCTTCTACCCACTTAACATAATTCGTAAAAAAAAATTGATTATTTCGCGTCTTTTTTATTATCACCAACGCCACACTGTCAACAATATTGTAATTTATGTGATGGTTTGGTAGTTAAATCTGGTTAAATCTTAATAACGGGATGGTCAATAATTCTAATTTTTTTGTATACTGTTTTCTTTCATATAAATATACAACATGTCAGTTTTTTATGGAAAACTGATGTTTCGTTTAAATTTTAACTAATAAAACGTTACGTTGGTGTACGGTTAGTCCATATAACCTGTGTTAAAAATATAAACTTTGAGATCGTTTTTCATGACTTTGAGATGGTCAATTTTAATAAAAATGGGCTATTTTTCAGATATTAATCTAGGGAATATTCCTGTGCAATTTAAACAAAATCTGACGTAAACAATGTTTACGGACCAACTACCTTAAATAAAGTCATTGTTTATATTCAATATTAACAGTTTAAATAACATAAAAGATGAGTAAAATATAAATATACTTTTTATTATATTTAATACCTAAATAGAAGATATTTATTTATTTCATTGAAAATACCAATTCAAGAAATACATTTTCTTTGATCGAAATAAAAAAATAATGCGGTCAGTATGTTAAAGTATAAATAGATACAAATTGAAAGGACAAAAATATTTATATATTTATACAGGAAATTTCTCCGACTTATGACCATTTTTCCCAGATTTATGTTCGGAATTCATGGTAATCTGCGCATGCGCAGAGTGAAACACGTGTATACACATAGAGTACTGGCTGTTTCAAACTCCCTTTCTAAAAATACTACTCGGAAATCTGAGCGTCTCAAATGTACCCAAATCAAAAATAAGTACATAATAACAATGTTTATTGGCCTTCTTATTATTTTGTAAATCTTTTCGAAGATCCTCGACATGTATACAATATAATTACTTATTTTGTTTATTTAACTACCTATACATACTTATTCCTCCAATTACCGGTAAAATTTTATTTTATTTACATCAATATCATTTTGCCCACTTAAGACATTTTTGGCGCGCTGATCGAAAAAATACAAGATGGAGTAGACGCGACTCTATACCGGATTTAAATAAATTTCAATTATTAATATAGCGATCATAGCAAAGTACGTTCGACTTAGGTTACCACCAATTAGATGTACAGTGCGGGGATCGCCTTTAAACAATTATAAACACGAAGAAGTCAGATGGGATACCTCTAATAGGGTGGGGCTCATAGCATCGATCTGCAATGCGTTGCCTAGCAACCAGCATCCGGCAGTGTGGTGCCTTTCAGTCTCATTTCAGATACGTATTTACGTATATATTTGTGGGCGTACGTACATATATGTTATATGTATATATAGTTACTATGTATACACTCAATGCTATCTACGATTTGGTTTGTTATTGTTTAGTTGCTACTTGGTTTACTAGTCAGACGTTTTTTTATTGTTATTGCTATTCTAGCTTGCAACATTGTTGCTATGAGTTAATTTAAATAATATAGTTAAAACTAACTTGTCAAATTTTCGGATGCATTCTGAAATCATTATTTTTAATAAAGGGTTGGAAAATTTTAATCTAAAAATTAACTCCTGTTACACTCAACTGATTTTTTTTCATGTATATGAGATATAATTATATTATTAAAGATTTGAATACTTATTTTTTTATTATTCACAACGAGTGTAATGGAAGTTATTTTTTGGATTCAAAGGACCCCGCAGAATCCTTATGGGAAATGGGTTTCGGTCAAACTCTTTGAAACTTTACTATACTGATAATCCTTAATGAGTAGATTAAAAATGCCAATGGGCACTAAGTCCTAAAAACTCAAACTTTTAAGATATAGCCCTCTAAAGTTGGGGATCATGCTCGCCTTTAATTTGCAATAAAAAAATTTGTAGAACCTTAATTTTCGCACAACTTTTTGTATGTGTTCCCAAAGACTTATATGATCGAATGTCACCATAAAAAAGTAAACTTTTAAATTTTTAGCCAATGGCAGTACTTAACTCTTATTATTACGTTTTTTTTATTATAAAACAATTGGATTTGTTTATAATTAAAAAAAACGTAACAATAAGATTTAAGTACCTATTGTCATTTCTCAATGAATTGAAAAGTTGACTTTTTTTATGGTGGCAATCGATTATAGATGTCTTTGGGAACACATACAAAAAGTTGTGCGAATATTAAGGTTCTACAAATTTTTTTATTGCAAATTAAAGACAATCATGATCTCCAACTTCAGAGGGCTATAACTTAAAAGTTTGAGTTTTTAGGACTTAGTACCCATTGACACTTTTGATCTACTCATCAAGGACTATCAGTATCCAAAGTTTCAATGAGTTTGAGCGAAACCCCTTTCCCATAAGAATTCTGCGGGGTCCTTTTGTCAACTTTGAAATAAAATATTGATATACTGATTATATCATGAATTTTTGAATATTAAATAATTTTCAGTCGATCAATTTTATATAAACAATTAAATAGTGTAAAAAAATGTTACGTAAAAGTATAAGAGCCGACTCTGTTGAAATTTGTGAAAGTTATCACGCATGCGCGTTATAGTTCAATTCACAAAACATATAACAACCCAAACCAGAGCTAGCCAATCTCCCAAACTCGACACCAGCAACTGTGGCCCTAAATGCGCAGAGATCTGTTATTCAAAAATCTGTAATGCTTTTACAAAGTGTACTCAGGACCCAACAAATATAATATATATTTGTTTAGTCCTGTAAAATAGATATTAACTTATTTATATTTAGGTTCTTATAACGGAGGTTTTATATATTAATGAAACTATTGGTCAAAGTGTCTTCTTATTGTTAGACGATATAGAAAGAGCGTAAAATTTAATATAGTCTATAACCAACTTAATAACGGTATGTTTTATATAAATTTCTGCTAGATAATATAAAGAAAAACGTGTACATCAATAGAAATAAATTAATAAGTAAATATATTCAATCTAGCAGAAATTTCTCTTGAATTATTATTTTCTCTACATTATCAGACATCTGAATAACTCGATCTTAATTTTAATAATAAATATCAATGGGTAAAAGGCAGCTTTTAATTAGCATCTATGCCAAAAAGTCAATGTGTTCTAAGAAGCTTTATTTCATTAATTAGAGGTGTTATGATTTTGCATCAATCGTTTATGTAGTATATACGTTATTTTCCGCGAATTATATATTATGAGATATATTTAAACCCATCAGTTTATTTGTAGAGGTATTATGTATTTTGTGATTTCTAAGAAACTTTATTACATCACCCTGCGCCTACACCATCATTCGTATTGAATGTATTTATTCCATTTAATATTTTTTATACATTTATATACAGAAAAGATCTTTTTGAATTGAATTTTAATAACCATTATACATACATTCAAACATATTTGAGAAGCTATCATTATAATTTTTTTGTAAAGATAAATAATATTTTTGAATTGAATTTTAATAACTATTGTGCATATATAAAAATGATATTTGAAGAAAAAACAATCATAAGTTGGTTATGCCATAGGAAAATTAACATAGGGCAAAGTAAAAGTATTATAGTAGCTTTTGGTCAAATTTAATGATATGCCATTGGTGCATTGTGAAATGCTGCCAAAAATTATTGTAAAAAAAATATAATTTTTTGACATGTAAAATTGAAAACAAAATACTAATGACCATTTAATTTAATTTTGTGGCGGCATTTCAAAATGCACCAATGACACATTTAAATTTGACCAAAGGTTACTATGATACAACACTTCTAATTCTCCCCATGTTAAATTTTTATGGTTTAATTGAGTTGGAATACACTGTATAACATTTGTTATATTAGATTCAAATAATTTTTTGCCACACGATGTTTTAGCTTAGTTTCACCTATCCATAGCTGATTGTTATCCCAAATATTTTCAACTACACTTTTCTTTCTTCATTTTTTTTAAATGGATGTTCCTATCTGCAATATATCTTGAGATATATACTTACAAACAAATCTTCATACATGTTAATCGCATAACCTTTTATTTATGCGTTAACAGTGGTAGATATGTTTCCGTCAAAGTATGTAATTCAGGCATTCTATATAATTCCTAAAAATTCTATTCAATGCCTAACGATTTCAGGCAAAGTATGAAATAATTTTTATTTATTGTTATAATAAATAAAATAAAATATTAGTTCAGACGAATATTAAGTATATGATTTTAAATTGTTAAAATAAAAAACATACAAAAATATTATATATTATTTAGTCATTTAATAACATATTAAGCCAGGAATAAGTAAGATAAGTAATCCGTATTTTAGTATTTTATTACATAAAGTAAGCCAATATCTATGCCTGAACCAAAATTGGTTGGTTCACCCTATTTATGTTTATATTTGTAGTCTAAACCTGGTGATTTTTAGTCATTCTATAGAATTCCTAGAAATTATATACAATGCCGGATTTCATACATTGCCGGTAACATATACATATGTAGTAAATATTAAAAGTAGATACATTTATATTTCTTTACACACGCAGCTACTATCTAGTATATAAAAAAATTGTATAATATTAAACTATTATTAATAAAACATTTTTTAGTCGAACTTGAAACTTGAAGAGTGTATCTAGATATTTGCTTTATTTTTACGAAACTATTTTTACAAATAGAAAGACATTCCTGTCAATTTTTTTAGTTCTGAAAATCATCCAAATACGCTTATTATTATTAAAAAATACGAAGGTATATATTTTATGTAAAATTCGAAAATAAACAATAAAAATTTTTATATACTATAAATTGATAAACATATTTCTAGAAAAGAGTGAAAAATATTAAAAGCTCATTACAAATAATAAAAAGCACAAAAAATGCAACTTGTCAATCTACATGGATTTAAAAAAAAGTGTGCACTAAAAAAATGAGGTCGAATAAAAAAATGCAGTTTAATGTTAAAACTTGATGCTTTTGAATGGTACCATCAGATTTAGTATAAACCCTATACTTAAATAGAGTATACAAAAATCGATACATTATTTTTGCTTGCTTTATAATCCTACCACTCTCTAAAAAAAAAAAATCAAAGTACTGTACAAGCATAATTACCGAGCTTTTAATATTGGCCATTCTGTTTATAGAAATAAGCAACTAAGAAAGCTGTCAGGATTATTGAATGAATTGAGTACAAGTGTACCTTATATAATATTGATAGATTCATTTAGATGCAATCGCAATAGCAGAACACTTTGACATTTTGACATTGATGTACAATGTACAATATTTTGAATAAAACTTTGCGGGCGAACACACTTTGAAGACAGTGCGATCTGTAACGTCATTATGGCGTTTTCAGGTCCGCCCGTCGAGGTGGGAGTGACGATGTACGTGTTGAGCATCAGCTCCCTCTCCGAAGTGCAAATGGTACTACAGTCGTTCTTATGATTACCTATCTTATTGTTAGCACAGGATCGGCTTGGTAATTGTTCCCGTGGACGTTGCATTTTCTTAAATATAGACTTAAAATATGAACCAAACCGATCTTATTGCTGACGATGCGATATCCTAAAGGTGCCAAAAAGGGCATTTATTTTTCGTTTGATATATATATATTAAGCACGTTTATGTTTTTCATATAAGCTATAGTTTAGTTCGGATTTCTCAGTGTGTTTTAAAAAACCCTTTATCAAATAATTATAATTAATATGAATCCTAGTTTTTTCCTTAACCTTTTGTATTCGATTTATCAGTGGATTTAAAAATTATATTTCATAAAATATAATTTTTAAATCATTATTTAGCGCGGTTAGGTTAAGTAAACTTTATTTATTAGAAGTTCAGTTTGTCCATCCCTGAAACGAACATAATCTAACTCTGTTTATCCTCTGGCCATGTTGGGAAAGTTGTTTCCCATTTCTGTCTGTTTGTATATTTTTAGTTGCTGAGAGTTGACGTAAATTAATACATAGCTACGATTATCTCAGATGGATGATCGAATATTTACGGCATACAATACCCCCCCCCCCCTCTTATTCATCGTTAAATATCCATAACACCTCCCCTCCTGTCATAAACAGTGAGTTTTTTTTTTCATAATTTCACAAAATCGATATCTCCATTAATTTTCAAGTCCGACTGAAATCAAGATCCTTTTCTCATTATTGTATACATTGTTTCCCTTCTTTTAAATATATTTTGTGATCATTTTCCAACATCTACGTTATTCCTCTTTGAAAATTCTGATTAAAATTGTTATTTCTGTAATTGCTTTTAAAAATATTACGAAGACGTTACCTCTCAGTTTTTCATTAATATTTTAGAGTAGAGTAGATATGGTTTTTACGTAGTGATTGTTGTGACATTTTTGATGTACTTTTTTTTCGAGAATTTGCAATGCTTTCATAGAATCCGTGTGCTTCATGGACATTATTTCATTCATTACATAGGCCCACAAAAAAAATCTTGTACCTTTAACCGTACTATGTTATTCTTATGTATTTTTAACTATCGTAAAAATAGTAAAATTGAAAACATCAAAATTCTAATATATTAATTTTGTAAATCAAATATTTCTCTTTACGGTTATTTTTGACCTACTTATTTGCGATCAAAATTTGAAACACTTTTCAAAATTAGAAAGTATTTTCTTCACAACTTAACCAAAAATGGTCGTACAGCGATATAAAAAAAAGGAAATTGAAGATGTATGATCTACAAAATTAATTTATTAGATTTGATCAAAAAAATGTATACGACTCGTAATTGATAAAAAAATTGTAGTCAGCGCCCCAAAGTACGTAAGAAATATAGTCGGTTAAGAGTACAGGTCCTTATTTTTTGTAGGGGTGTGTTATTATTAGTCGAATGTTTTTATTTTAATTTATATTTTAGTCAATATAACGAATAAACAAAAATGGAAATAATAAAATAGGGATGCTTATGGGATTCGATTATATTTACATAAAAGCGACTTCACTTTTTTCTGAGATATCGGAAAATTCATAGTGTCATTTAAAATATCGATATTATTTATCGTCACAAAGCATAGCATGGCTGTAGCAATACTAAAATTGTACCAGTTTTTTATATTTCTGTTGTTTTGAAACAAAATTTTGTTAAACATAAATAAAGATTTTATTGTCGATATTGTATGCATATCCTTTCTTATTTTTCTCAAAACAATACAATAACTTTAAAGTAAAAAGGAATGCGAAGAAATCAAAATAAGTTTAAATACCAATACATACATGATACAAACAATAAATGAAATAGTCCAGTCAATAGACAATTTCGTATAGGGGTGGCGCTAGAAAAAAATGACGGAGTACGTTTTTTTTTTCAAGAAATTGGTAGATTTCAATGTATAGAACATGGTGATAACTTTTCTCCCCCTTCACAGGGGGCTGCATAACTTTATAGGGGCTTACAAAGCTATCTAAAATCAGGTATTTGGGTATACCACTGGGGCTGTCAGTTTTAGAAGAAAACAGTTTTAATAAATCTTAAAGCTGATAAAAACACGAATAAAATAGTATTTTTAAAAATTATGTATCGTAAATAGTTATTGAAATAGAGCCCGCGAAAAAATCACTTAGCGACGTCGAGTTTGGAGATTACACCTGAAATGTAGAGTTACATTCGACCGCTGTGTTTAATATGTATTTAATTAATTCGGTGTAGAAGGTCTTCTCTGGGTTCGTCGAAAAACATGAATAATGTTCCTTAAATTTTTGTAATATCATGAACTTTGAGTGTTTATAGCTCAAACATTTTTCGAGATTCCGACATTGGGTGCCGAGCATTATTTAGGGCACTCTTTTTTCTATTATAATTTAAAATTTCATTTTGAAATTCAATTAAATACATATTAAACACAGCGGTCGAACGTAACTCTACATTTCAAACTCGACGTCGCTAAGTGATTTTTTCGCGGGCTCTATTTTAATAACTATTTACGATACATAATTTTTAAAAATACTATTTTATTCGTATTTTTATCAGATTTAAGATTTATTAAAACTGTTTTCTTCTCAAACTGACAGCCCCAGTGGTATACCCAAATAACTGATTTTAGATAGCTTTGTAAGCCCCTAGAAAGTTATGCACCCCCCTGTGCAGGGGGGGAGGAGTTATCATCATATTCTATACATTGAAATCTACCAATTTCTTGAAAAAAACGTACTCCGTCATTTTTTCTAGCTCAAATATTATAATGACTGGACTAAAAAGAAAATCAACAAGATTTTAAGTGACATTCAATATTATTCAATTTTCAAGGCTTCCAATATAGGTAAATATGTATGTAAGGCCATATATTAAACTGACACATTACTTTTCAATACGTGTCAGCTTTTGGGAAACTTGTCATTTAGGCGCTCATTTCTGGTCACCAGTCATCAAAATATGTGTCAGGTACAAAACTAAGGATTCACTTGACAATATGATTAACTCCACGTTTTATTGGTTTTCTAATAGATAGAAAATATAAAAATTAAAATGTCCATTATAAATTCAAATTTTACGTGCTAAAGTTTTAAATTATGTACATTTATGAAGTAGGGGGTTTATTTATTAAAGTTAATATTAATATTATTTTATTATATTATTTATGTCATAATTTTTAAACGTACATTGATATGTATCTAACCTTATATCAATTATCTATCGATTCTTGTTTATTAAATTGTTATAGTACAAGAAAAGCATTGCATGTTCTTTTTCATGATTTTTAATTTATTTTTTTAAACATTGCGAACCAAATAGCGGATAGAGTGCATACGTATAATTTCTTATTGCATTTAAATGTACCTATACATGAACACAAAAAAATAAAATTAGAAAATAAACAAAATATATATGTATTGTAAATATTAAAATATACGAATATACAAAACAAATAACTACTACCTACCTTGTAAAAATAAAATTACTAGATCATGAAATAATAATATAAGTTATTAAATTAATTATCCTTAATAGATGATCTGATATTATTAACATGTATTTTATTTTGTTTTATAACGAGTGGAAAATTTCATTGATAAAGAGTTTATAACGTAATTCTTTTTTTGTATTTTTGGTATAACATTTTTTTATACTTATATAAATGTAATAAGAAATGGTAGGTAGATTTTTTAAAAGTATTTTAATTATCTTTTCTATTTTCTATACTAATCCATAGAAATATTTAAATTTTCCGCTCTTTCTTTACTATGTTAAACAACTGTGTGTAAAACTACTAGCAGTTATAAACAAATTGTGCAATTGTCAATACCAGAACCTCCTATTTATTAAATTCTAACGAAGGTTGCGAAAGTTACACTACTTTTTATACAGTATGAATCAATTCCATAGCCATACCATAATTTTAACTATTCTGATTGAGATTTTTTTAAATACTAAATTTTAAAGTCCGCTTCTGAATTTATTTTCACTGACAAACGATATCGTATTAAGTAGATTATTTTTTGATTAAATGAACATTTTATCCCTATATATGCAGTTTTTTTATTACAATCAGAACATTTGCAACTTTTGCAATTGAACTTAAATTATTCTGGTATGTATTTGATCCAGTTATGAAGATAGAAAGAGACCAAGAATTAAATAGCACATCTTCTTAAGAATTTAACTACGGAGCATAAGGATTTCATTGTTATATCAGATACATTCAAGTTAATATTTTTTATCTTATAGTCTGTTGTTAAATTCTATGATTAATTTAATTTAAATAAATATGTCAGCAAGTAAAAATCGATTAAGATAAATGTGAAAATTTTGTCTGAGTTAAAAAAGTAAGGCTAGATGAATTTGGTGGTGTTAGCCTGGTCCTTAGTAACTGGACTCAATGTATATGGAATTGAGGCATACAGGCGTCCCAAATGCGCGTCGGTAACCAAACCAAAAGGGCGCAAGCACCGAAATGACAGTGCGATCTGTGACGTCATTATGGCGTTTTCAGGTCCGCCCGTCGAGGTGGGGGTGACAATGTACGTGTTGAGCATCAGCTCCCTCTCTGAAGTGAAAATGGTACTACTATAATTCCCTTACGCTTAGTTTTCTGTTATGACTTCTTTGAGGATCGAAAGAACGCTTTTAGAATTATTTATATTGTTTTACTATATCTGCCGTGTTTCACCGTTCGTTCTGCCTCAAAGAAGTGAAAACAGAGAACTAAGATAAAAGCGTGTGTAGAATACATTACACTTTTTTTATTTTATCTTTCTTTTAGCCATTTTTTGGTTTGTTTTATTTCGTTTGTCCCTGATCGCCCTGCTTATTCACATCTGACCACGCCACTTAAATATACACATGGAATTCTTTTTCTACTCAGTTAGTATCACACCTGCAATTTTTTACGTGGATTTTAAACACGTACCTCTTTTAACTTATGTAAAACTTATGTAAAACGTCCTCTTTCCCTTATAACGTTTATCCACATGATTTTTCCTAGCAAGAAAACAGATGTGTGATATTAACTCTAAAGTTGATCACTTAGCACGTTACTTATCGTACTCAGTTTGAAATAAATGCAATATATCGACACAAAGTTTCAGTGTTGAATGATCTACACGAAAGTTCACACTACAATCAAAAATATAATAGCACGCAATAAAAATATATATACATATTAAACTTTATCGATTTTCACATACTGAAATGTGTCTTTAAAATGGGTTTCCACTCGATTTCTTTACGTTAACATTTTGATTTTTGGTGATGACATTTTTATTGTACCCTGATAAATATATTTACTATGACTTAATAATCATGCTGTGTTGGCGTAAATACACGTTAAGTTTGAATTAATTTTTTTATACAAGGTTTTCCATAATTTCTGTTATTATTATAATTTGTTTCAAGTTTCTTATAAAGTTATTCTAGCATGCAATTTTACAATTCATTTAAAAACCATTTGAAAATAATATTACCCTAGTGTGTTGTTATTGAACCATTTCTGAAATAACTTTCTTTATTTAATGTAATATTTTATATAAAATTGAACCAAGAAAACAGTATATAATTTTTAATGAAGTTTATTGGAAAACTGATATTACTGCACAAAATAAGGACACTTTTTGTTTATTATTTGCGGGCTACATCCGTGAATATCACATACCTGTTTCATTTGCACATATCACAATAATTATTCGAATGAGGCATTGATGTTTTCAAAAATATCTACCTCCCCTAAATATTTATTTTAAATTCCATGTCAGTTTTCGAATTATGATAGATATTTACCAAATTTTCACACTGTTTAATTATATAAAGCACAACACAAAAAACATTGCAAATCAAATACTTTTGACCCCTTTGAAAATATATGTAAATTTATAGACTGGCCCTTATCAGAAACCATCTGTCAATTTACATGATTTTTAAGTGGTCGATTTTCCTCCATGAGTCCATTCCCTTGCACCTTTGAACCTGTTTTAATTAATTTTCATAAACGGCTCGATTTTTAAAATTATTTCAGTATGAATGAACAAAATCATTAATATTTATAGCGAATTGATATAAAAATGTTTACTTCAAATATATATGTAAAATACAAAAATAAAAGTAGGTTTTTTAATGGAACAAATTCTATGAAATGATATATTAAAATAGCATTAGTTGTATTATAGAGCAATTTGATCGTTTATCAAACCAATTTAAATATTTGAATTAAAAATAAATCAAGAGTGGTACTTATTGTTAGCAGTGCAGATATTTAGGGGAAGAGGGGTGGGTGGCTTTAATCGAGTTGAATAAACATTTTTATATTTTTCGAATGCTACTTGTTGTGAGTTTGATGTAACTAGAGGCGAATGTAACAACTGTGTCGGTTAGAGCAACAACTTTGATTTGGTTTTCAACGGGCGACGCATCGACAGATCTGGAGGCATTGCGTTGGTGCTATGACACAAATGCACAATCAATGCGGTCCTATGACAGATATGATATATAAGCTAGATTAAACATTAAGCATGGTCGGGTCTAAGTGTGGCGGTCGGGTGACTAATGTGAGATCGCTCGACTACCACACTTCTCACAGAGACTGTTCCGCATTGCAGGACCACCAGTCGAAGTCGGCGTAACTATGTACGTGCTGAGTATTAGTTCCGTCTCAGAGGTGTTGATGGTACGAACAGAAAGAGACATATCGTGCGTGCGTGTGTTATGAATGTTTATTGTCGATGCCGGACGAATCGGCGCACCCACACAAAATGGCCAAATATCGCCACGGGATGGGCACTATGGATCACACCGTTATTGGCACTCTTTACCTATCTTAAACTACCCCTAATTCAATCGTTCAGAATCAAATACTCTTGTTTTGATTTATGAACGTATTATAAGTTGACCAGTGCTAATAATAGTGGTGCTTACCCTAATGATACCTAGTCGCTTTGTATACAACTTGCAATGTGTGTTGTCCGACTGGGTCTACATGTCTTGCAAACAGTTTGACTTGTAGACCCAGTCTCTATATGTATCGCCAACAACATAATACCGACAAGGCTTTACAATCCCTTCACGAATTGCCACAGTCTTGAATACACCGACTGTGCCTGCATGATAGCCTCAGTGTCAGACATACTTGTTTTGAAAACGTATTCGTCCAGCTGCGTCCTCACTAGATGTCACGTACTTACTTCTATTGTTGATCGTTATTATTTTATTTACGTTTTTTTGTTTTGTTTTAAATGCTGTAAACAACCAGCTTAAGGGTATCAAATACAAGATCCCATATTTATATATGTGTCACTGTACATTGTGATATGCTTATTATATATTTTTTTATTTATGCAAGATCGTTTCCAAGGAGAAGGTTTCACACATATATGTATCTGATTTAATAACACTTGATTCCGATTCTATTGCACTAAGTGCGTTATTCTGTACGTCGAAGCCGCGCGCCGGTACAAATCCTAATTCCCTTCTATGCGCAATACGCCTTTAATTACTAAAATACAAACGCGTTTGATCGGATTGCAAACCTACACATATAGTATTTTAAATTATTATTCTCGGCTCAAACAGTAGGTGAAGCATCTACTATCGTCAAAGACAGATTTAATCACATTATGTTCTGTTTTTGCAATAGGAACGTATCATATATAATATAAAACAAGCGCTCATCTAATTATAGACAAACAAACTGGATTAAAATTACCCCCATTCGATACAAGATCAAAGAAAACACATACCAAGGTTAAAATAGTAATCTAACTATGTATCTTTTGCAAAATAAAATCAAATGACATTTTCAAGATCAAAACATTACAGTACAAAGTAGATCAATATTAGAAACTACGTTTTCAAAGCAAGATATAATCAGTGTTGAATCCAATCCACACACACACACCCATACTTCCCACCCAATCACATACACCACTCAACCAATATTTCATATAAAATAAATAATATTTGAATAATTATAACATAATAGATTTTTATAATTAAATTAAACCTCCCCTTTCTTCCATCTGGATTCAACATTGGATATCATTTTTTTTTTATTCAAATAAAATTTTATTTTTATTCTGTATTTTTAACTCAAATAAAAAAAATATCAGGTGCAAAAGACATTAAGCGTGAAAGCATTAATCTAACTAATTAGCAAACTATCACGTTTATTTTTATTTCATAGATATTACACACAGAACATAATGGAACTCTTGAGACTATAAAAATATAAATTACGTAGGTTGCAATAAAAATAAAATAAAACACTTAAACATAACCTACAAGAAAACTGTCACACCTATCTTCTATCAAGTTGCGGGAATTAAAAGCAACATTAAATACTTAACCGTGTTCGTGTCACCCATCGGTATATGTCAACCATTCGGTATCTAATCATTTAGTTAAAACAATTTGACATGGACATTTGGATGGGACAAGCTAGGTAGCGATACGATCTGATACCCCGTGTTGTCTGTATTAACACTGTAGTGCCAGCACGCGGCTGTTTGCCGCTTCACAGCTATAAATGTACCGACAAACGCGAAGATATATATCAGAGCCATTCAAAGTGTGAATATGTGTTTCTGCCTTCAGAACCAGTCTGAGATTCTGGTCAACCCTACAGTTGCGGTTAAAACACTATGCAAATACAAACGAATTATTTACTTGTTTTTTATGATAGCCTCAATAAACATTTTGTTTGTTTTTTACAAAACATTTATATTGACTCGCTTTTTTACATTATATGTGACAGATAGACTGACTATTTCGAAGTTAATAGTGGATTCTTTGGGAAGAAAAGTGGGAGCTCATTTCTTTTTTAATTTCAATATTTGCTTTTAATAAATAGGGAATTTTCAGGACAATGTAAAATATTTTGTGGTTTAAAAATCATTTTATTATACAGGGTGAGTCGGGAGGAATCTGTAATACTCCAGGAATGTATTGTACACGTGAAAATAATAACAAAAAACCCAAATTTTGTTATCCGATTTTCATTTGGTTTTAAGTTATAGCGTAATTAAAAATTAACCAAATTTCATACATAATTACTAAAAATTAATAATACTCATAATAAATGTCATATATATCAAATGTATCAAATGTTTTCGAGCCTGGAACATAGCATACTACTTTATCCATTACTAGCGGAATCCCGCGGTTTCGCTCGCGTAAACTTCGTAATCCATACGTAATAGGGGATGACATGACATTTTTGTATATTGATTTTTATTCATTACCTATTAAAACCCCGTAAATACTTTTTTATATAAACTTTGACACCCTGTTTTAACCCCGTAGGGGTTGAGTTTCGAAAAAACCTTTCTTAGTGGGTGCTTACATCATAAATGGAAGGCACCTACGAAATTTCACGTTTCTAGGTCCAGGGGTTTGGGCTGTACGTTGATATATAAGTGAGTGAGTGAGTGAGTGGTTAAGGACAAACTCTTTTATAGATATAGATTAGTACTTCAATAATTATTGAAATTTATTTCATTTTTAATTACCTACGCTATAACTTAAAAACAAATGAAAATTGGATAACAAAATTTGGGTTTTTTTGTTATTATTTTCACGTGTACAATACATTCTTGGAGTATTACAGATTCCTCCTGACTCAGCCTGTATATTTAAAATAATGTCGAGCTTTTCCCCCTTCCCTGTCCCATCTAATGTAAACAAAAATTCACTAATACTTTATTTTTTTAGTAAGGTTTATCTATAATTTTTAAAATTTATAAAAAAATTACGATAATATCTACTGCTGTGACCAGAATTTCATTGCACTGAGTTGAAAAAATGTATGTTTTGTTAAATGTAATAAATATGTACACAAATACTTACTTCAAGCAACCCCGGGTAAAGGACCCCGTGTGGAAACCAAATCAAGGTCATTTAAAGGTCACCCCAAGACGTGGCCTAAAAACCATCATCAGTGATATATTACTGAACATTACATAAAAAATATATCATTACAGTATACATGTTTAGCCCCCCCCCTGCCCCCCCCCCTAAACCATAATACTTTTATTATGGTCTTTATATTCGGTTTACACACATCTATATTTTTATATACAATTATATAAATATATATACATATGTATATAATATGTATATTAGGGTGTGCCAAAAAAAGGCGATATTTTTTTTTTCGCTCTCAGCCCAAAATATCTCAGGAAATGTCCAAACAAAGCTCCTGTTAAAAGCGGAGCTCAAAATTCCAATTTTAAGAGGTCCTCCACGGAAGTTGAAGTTTTCCCGTTTAAATAACATGGGAAACGGGGTTTTTTAACAGTTTTTTGTCCTGCAAACTGTGAAAAAATTATTTTTGAAAAAAATGAATGAATGGATCTTTTTGAGTATTAAATTTAGTACAAAAAGTCCCGTTGAGTCAAATTTCTATATTCAATATTTGATTTTTGACAGAGCTTTGAAGTTCAAATTTTCGCATTTTTTCGCGTTTTTTGCATTTTTCAGCTAAACTATACGAGTTAGGGCAAAATGTTAACTAGCAAAATTGTAGTACGGTTGACATTCTATAAAAAAGTCACCATCGACTTTTTTGTATTATGAATAACAACAAAGTTATAGACCCATAAACATTTATTTTTTTTAATTTTCGCTTTTATGAACTAAAATATCGATAATTGAACAAAGAATTTTATGCAAATTTGTTAGTACATCAAATTTGGAACAAAATTGGATAAGATTTTTTGTATTATCAGTAGTTAAAAGTTACAGACTTATTTAATCATATTTTTATGATTTTTCCACAAAATTATGAAATATATTAACAATAAACATGACATATTATTAAAATATAAAAAGCACAATGTCGTAGCCATTATCCCTTTTAGGCTGGTCCCAATAATTTATATAACTTTGTTGTTATTCATAATACAAAAAAGTCGATGGAGACTTTTTATAGAATGTCAACCGTACTACAATTTTGCTAGTTAACATTTTGCCCTAACTCGGATAGTTTAGCTGAAAAATGCAAAAAACGCGAAAAAATGCGAAAATTTGAACTTCAAAGCTCTGTCAAAAATCAAATATTGAATATAGAAATTTGACTCAACGGGACTTTTTGTACTAAATTTAATACTCAAAAAGATCCATTCATTCATTTTTTTCAAAAATAATTTTTTCACAGTTTGCAGGACAAAAAACTGTTAAAAAACCCCGTTTCCCATGTTATTTAAACGGGAAAACTTCAACTTCCGTGGAGGACCTCTTAAAATTGGAATTTTGAGCTCCGCTTTTAACAGGAGCTTTGTTTGGGTATTTCCTGAGATATTTTGGGCTGAGAGCGAAAAAAAAATATCGCCTTTTTTTGGCACACCCTAATATGTATATATCTATAATGTTTGCATGGCGCATATAAAATGCAAGTAGTTATTTGTTTTTCCTAAGATGGCTTTTTCATCGTTTCTCGTTAAAAACGGTTTTTTAAGTAATTATTATCAAATACGTATTTATATGCAACAACCATACTAATTATTATTCACAATAAAACTTTGAGGTTTACATACAAACACACACACACACATAAATACATAATAATACACATATGTATTTTACTTTATAATCTAATGAGATATATTCAAAAGAATATCCTTCTTATTATATAATTCAAATCTATTGAGTCTTTCTCTCTCTCTTATCCTATACTACATACGTATGTGTATAGTATATTATGTATGTTTCAAAAGTGAAGAAATCTTTGAATTTTTGTGAATGTAATCATTAGGAGTAGAGGTGTTTACTGACCCACCGCATTGCGACTCTGGCATGGCGCCAGTCTAGTAACTGATTATGTCACCAATATTTGCCTAACTACCTACCACATATCTGCCTATATAATAAGAATCATTACACATACATATACAGGGTGTCCCATTTTAATCTATCACCCCCCTATTTTTTTATCTATCGATTAAATCAAAAAATGTTTTAAATAAAAGTTGTTTGGTTTTGAGGGGGACCCAAAATGGCGCTATTATTTTTTTATTTTTTGGACGTCTTCTTGGTCAAATAGGACCAACATTTTTCTTTTCAAATGGAAACCTATATTTTTTATTATGGTATCTTATTATTTGAGAAAAAATAAGCAGCTTTTGTTTTAAATAATTTTTTGTATGATTAATATTTAACAAAATAATTTTAGATTTTAGATTTATTAATTTATTAATTTTTTACTCGAAACCCATCAATTTTAGAGGAAATGTGAAAAAATCAAAAAATATTTATTTTAATGTGATATAACTAGAAAAATGATTTCAGATTTTTTTAAATTAATTTTTTTTTTGCTATAATATTTTGAAGAACAAAAGTTCTGATATAATTTTCTTAGTTATATCAAAATAAAATAAACATTTTTTGTTTTTTACACTTTTCCTCTAAAGTTAATGGGTTTCGAGTAAAAAATTAGTGAAAATCTAAAATCTAAAATTATTTTGTTGAATATTAAAAAAATTGAAGTCATACAAAAAATTATTTGAAACAAAAGCTGCTTGTTTTTTATCAAACAATAAGATACCATAATAAAAAATATAGGTTTCCATTTGAAAAAAAAATATTGGTCCTATTTGACCAAGAAGACGTCCAAAAAATCAAAAATTAATAACGCCATTTTGGGTCCCCCTCAAAACCAAACAACTTTTATTTGAAATATTTTTTGATTAAATTGATCGATAAAAAAATTAGGGGGGGGGGGGGTGATAGATTAAAATGGGACACCCTGTGTGTATACATACCTGTAGTATATATTATATTTATACTACAGGTGTATTTCTATGAGTTGAACCTTAAAGTTTTATTTAAATATTTTGAATGCATAATTTTTTAATTGATACGAAGTATTTATTTAATATATACATACATAAGTATATTTTTTTAGGTATGCGCAACCTTAAACTTTTTTAAATGAAAATAAAAGGAGGAGTAGCGACATGGGCCTATAGCGGCCCCCAATCATTGGAGTACCTTACATGAACTGTAATAACCCTACTTACGGGGGGCCGATTTAGCCTTTTATCACCATCCTTCTTTGCGTTGATTTTTTTTTATTCATTGGTTGCACATACCTGCATTTGCATTGAGTAGTTTTAAATAAATTTATTTACTCTACATATTATCATATTCTTCATCTTACCAACATAAAAAAAATAAATAGAACAGTCCCGTTTGTAAAATTAAATAATGTTTTTAAAAAAAATTACAATTATTATTTTTGCTTGTTACACAAACGGAATGCTTAGTTGTAAATATTAAAAAAAACTGGCATGGTAGCTTGCATGTTACATTGTTATTTGTTTCAGTCGTATCTTGAATTAAAAAAAGTTGCATTATCATAATACAGGGTGTGACTTATATATGTTTGTACTATTTTACATATAATTATATAATTATGATAATGAAACTTTTAAAAATAATTGTTCAATATGGTATATATCAGTGCTTCTCAATTCAAGTTCTTTATGGATTTTTTTCTTTTATTATTATACAGGGTGACCCATTTTAAGTGCACACCTCTAATAACTTTTTATGGTGAAATGTTATCAAAAAACTTTTCAGATAAAAGTTACACGGTTTGGAGGGGGACATAGACGTATGAGGATGAAAGTTTTTTAGGTGGTGTTTTAAGGGTGATATGAAGGTCAACATCATTTTTTTAAATAGGAACCTATAGTTTTTATCAAGTTATTTTATTTTACGTGAAAAAACACGAATCTTTCATTGAAAACTTTTTTTGCAAAACTTAAACCTTTCCAAGATTTTTTAAATATTTTTTTACTCACAAACCATCAGGTTTAGGGAAAAAGTATAAAATACAAAAAATGTTTATTTTGGCCTAATAAAACTTAAAGAATTATTCTAGTTTTTTTTAACATTATTTTTTTTTTGCTTTAATAAAATAAATTGAAAAAGGTTTAAAATTTTAAAAATAATTCTTCAAGTCTTATTAGATCAAAATAAACATTTTTTGTATTTTGTACTTTTTCTCTAAAGTTGATGGTTTCTGAGTAAAAAAATATTGAAAGTTCAAAAGCTCGAATTATTTTGTTAGATATCTTGGAAAGGTTTAATTTATTCAAAAAAAGGTTTCAATGAAAGATACGTGTTTTTTCACGTAAAATAAAATTACTTGATAAAAACTATAGGTTCCTATTTAAAGAAATGATGTTGACCTTCATATCACCCTGAAAATACCACCTAAAAAAATTTCATCCTCATACGTCTATGTATCCCTCCAAACCGTGTAACTTTTATCTGAAAAGTTTTTTGATAACAATTCACCATAAAAAGTTATTAGAGGTGTGCACTTAAAATGGGTCAACCTGTATATTATACTTAAGTTATTATATTCGATTTGGGAAACACGGATCTTTTACATATATTTAATAATATATAAAACTGTAGTAGTAGTTCTGATAATGAATAATTTATCTTCATTTTTCACTGATTTTTTCTTAAATTAATAAAAAATATGTGCAGTTAGTTGTACATACATATACATGTGGGGTATTTGAAGTGTTACAGAATTTTATTTCAGAGCCATCGCATATTTGGAAAAAATGTTTAAACCAAAAAATGTTTGGTTGTTAAGGGGTAATCGAATATTAATAATATTTTTTATTTTAGTGTGGCCTTCGAGGTTATTTGAAGACCAACATCATTTTTTTTAAATAGGAACCTATAGTGGACAAACACGAATCTTCTATTAAAAAAAAATAACAACCTAAGATTTCCAAGATATCTAACAAAATAATTTCGAGATTTTGGACTTTCAAGAATTTTTTACTCAGAAACCATAAGCTTAGATAAAAAGTATAAATAAAAAAAATGTTTATTTTGGTCTTATAAATCTTGAAAATTTGTTTTAAAAATTTTAAAACTTTTTCTATTTATTTTATTTCAGCAAAAAAATACGAAATGTTAAAAAATGTATTTTGTACTTTTTTCTAAAATTGATGATTTCTGAGTAAAAAATTATTGAATTTGCAAAATTCTCAAAATTATTTTGTTAGATATCATGTAAATCTTAAGTTGTTCAAAAAAAATTTTCAATGAAAGATTCGTGTTTTTTCACATAGAATAAGATTATTAAATTTAAACTATAGGTTCCTATTTGAAAAAAATGATGTTGGTCTTCAAATAACCTTGAAGGCCATACTAAAATAAAAAAATATTATTAATATTCGATTAGCCCCTAACAACCAAAAAATTTTTGGTTTAAAATTTTTTTTCAAATATGCGATGGTTCTGATATAAAATTCTGTAACACTTTAAATGCCCCACCCTGTATAATAAATTACGAAATCGAAATTTATATAAGGTGTCCCAAAAGTAACGATATGCATCTTTATTTTTTTGGTACAGCATGTATATTTTTACATATTTGTGTAAGAAATAATTTTTCCCTTTTACAAAATATTTGTATCATAAAATTAATAGAAAACTTAAACAATTTTTATGCACTAAAAAAAACTAATTTATTTCTTTCACAAATATACAGAGTACCGTTAAAAAAATACACTGTATAAATTTCGATTCGAAAAATTGTAAAATAAAAAATTTAAATTAATAACAGTTTTATATAGTTTAAGTATTGATTTTTTAGAACATATGTATTTGTAGATGTTTTTAATTTTAAATTGTTCTGTTTATATACTACTTTTCAAATTCTAGTCAATTTATTGAGTTAAAAGGTCCCCTATTGTTTGACTATTGCATGCATTAATAAATACGGGCCCTTTAACTAGCAGTATTTAGACGGAACAATGTATAAATATCTCGTTGTAACGAAACATACTAATATTACATGTGTGCGTTGTATAGGACTTCACATTGGATTTCTACTTCCGTCAGTTCTGGACAGATCCCCGGTTAGCGTACCGCAAGAGGCCCGGTGTCGAGACCCTGTCGGTAGGCTCCGAGTTCATCAAGAATATTTGGGTGCCGGATACATTTTTCGTCAATGAAAAGCAATCTTATTTTCACATAGCGACTACGTCCAATGAATTTATTCGTATTCATCACTCCGGTTCAATCACAAGGAGTATACGGTAAGAATTAATTTTTATTTAAAACTTATCTTTCTCATCTAACTTTAATATTAAATAATTCTATTTTCCGTCTTTCTTATAAGTCAAATTATTACAAATTTGAAAGTTAAATAAAATATATAAATTTTTTAAACAACGTACTCAAATTTTGATAAAATAATTAAGGGGAGAAGGGGATAAATTGAGAAAACAATAGAAAATATTTTTTATACACACTGATATTATAAACTAAAAAATGTATTTTTTTATACGTAGTTTTTTTAAATTTTTGTTCTTACTGTATCGATTTTGATGGGATTTTTACTATTGGAAATCTCAACTCTTGCATGAATTTAGATTAAATGATCACTGATTTAAGGCAGGCACGTATTAAGGGGCTATACCAGTTTGAACGCTGGAAATTTTGGTGATTTTCGGAAATTTTTGGAAGAAAAATACTCAATGAAATATTTTGGAATATTAGAGGAGTATTTCATAATTTTTTCACGTAAAGATATCGATAACTAAGCGACTTATGCGCTGTCTTCGGAGGCGCCAAAAAAAAATCTCCTCCGCTGCGGCTATGATTCCGGACGATAAAGTAGTTGAAAAAAGAAGGTATTTCCTGTACAATGACCTAAGATTTTCGAAAAATATCAAAATCTAACAAAATAGCGTAGTTATGAAAAAAGTCTGTTTTATTGCCTATAAAATGGTCGTATTTTTAATGCCAAATCGTCAATTTTTATCCAATCAAAAATATCCTAGTTCATCGTTGATTAAATATATTCAAGATTACTCAGTTCAAATTTCAAGTAAATCGGATAATTGCTCTTTGAGTTACAATGTCAGCAAATTTGAAAAATCTCATTTCGAGAAACGCATTTAAAGATTTAACTATCGATTTCATATCTGCGAGCGGTCGCTCTTTAGAAGGCTGCTGTTTAGAGAGTATTAGAGATACGGCCTTGAAATTTTCACAGAATATTCTTAAAACTATAAACTCTCCAAAAAAGCAAAAAAAAACTAACAATGTTATGTTAATTTTTAATTCATTATTTTTTAAATACCAATTGATGATCTGAAAGACCAGAGTGTGATATTCATGTCCGAAAAATATTTTAAGATCAAATACTTATCAAGTATATATGGAGTTAGTCGTTTTGGCTTCTATTATGTAAAAAGTGTAGGTACAGGTAAATTACCTGTCACATGGAAAAGTGATATCACACTAACGAAATAACTTTTGGGAGCACAATCCGCTCAAGCATGTGAAGGCATAATAAATTGTATTAGAATTGCAACATCTACTGCACGTGCACTAGCTCGTCGATCGATGCTTGTCGTGCAGTGGTAACCAAAATAAAATGTCGGCGAGCTCTTATTTATTTTTATTTCTATTAAAAACTCAAAAACAAATTCGTGACTTGTTAGTCCACGCAATAGATCAATTTTATTTGTCACCAGTCTTAAGGCTTGTTTACACGGAACCAGTAATTTAGTGTTTAGTCAAGTGACAAGTAAATCGTTAAGTAAAGATATTGCGTTTACATGTTGGCAAGTATTTAGTGAAGTATAAATAATAAAAGTATAAATATATAAAGTAAAATAATAGCAATTCATAAAAATTTTATTGTTGCATCAATTTACTTAACAATATTAGTGTATTTATTAAATATTTCATCTTTAAATATCTTGATAATAACGTCATTTTACAGATGCACAATATATGTTACCTTGGATACCTTGGCTACTAAACCGAAAAATAGAACATATTCTATCCTACTGTCAACTAAATCACTAAACTGTTTAGTTACTACTTAACTTGATTTTCTACTTGCCTTGCTGTTTACACGTATAAAATTACTTGTCACTTGACTAAACTACTAAATTACTGGCTCCATGTAAACAAGCCTTTAGACGTTTAGACAATACCCCAGTGCTGGACTTGTTTAAATAAAAGTACTAAATTAAAATATGTGTTGTTATTTGATTACTGACATTACTGGATCATAATTTATAGATACTTAACTCTAACTTAGCTTAATTTGATGACATTTGGCAAATGGGTGTCAAAATGGCGGATATTTAAACCTTTTGTTTCAAATTTTATGATTCTTTATTTTATAACTTTTGTATCGTATCTTAGCATTTTATAATCATTAGCAAGTGTCCATAACTAGTTTTACTTTATCCATTACTTGAGAAAAAAAAACATAAATAAAATGAGGGGCTTTAATTTAAAAAATAAACTATATTTGCGGACATTGGTAATTAAATTGATTTAATAAAGAGGCACTTGTTTTATAAGTAACATGAATTCATGAGAATTACAAAAAAATAAGCCCATCAATTCCCAAAAAACAATATACTTTGCTCTTAAAGTGTCAGTACCTTATACAGTGTATTCCAACTTGATTAAGTCATAGGGAGAATTAGAAATGTTGTAGTAGTTTTTGGTTAAATTTAAATGTGTCATTGGTGCATTTTGAAATGCCGCTACAAAATTTAATAAAATAGGCATTAGTATTTTGTTTTCAATTTTATTTATAAAAAAATATAAATTTTTTAAAATAATTTGTAATCCGCTGAACGTGAAAACAAAATACTAGTGACTATTTTATCAAATTTTGTAGCGACATTTCAAAAAGGACCAATTGCATATCATTAAATTTGACCAAAGGCTACTACAAAACTTCTTGGCTTAATCACCATTATGATAAAAAATAGCGTATTACATTTTTCATTTTGAAATGTAATTATGAAAAACTTTTGTATCGTTTTTAATAACGATTTTTTTTAAAAAAGAGTAAAAAATAAGATTTCCTAAAAAAATCTATTTTATTAAAAATACGTATAAAACATAAATATATATATATACATATATAGATAAAGAAATCCAGCAATCTTTTTTATACTTCTAATAATCGTTTTTGTGATTTCCCCAGAGGTAAATTTTTTTTATTCCACCCATTTCAAAAAACACACACACACACACATAACATACAATTCTATTTCAGAGGTTTTATCTTATCTAAACATTTATACATACGACACAAAGAGCGAGCATCGCGAAAGCCTCATTAAGAAAACGTTACATAATAAGTGTAAAATAACGACACAATTTATATCTCGGTTTTTTTTTCGCTTGCTTCCCGGCACCCTCTCATATGTGGCAAGTTCTATATATAAAATATACAGAGTATTCCCGTTACACCATACTGTGACCTATGATATTTAGCTCGCTTGGAAATGGCGTACCTATGATACAAGCGCACATGTATGCTCTATACATATATATGTATAACATACAATGTACTTGTGTCTATACTGCAAATGTTAGGGATCAAATTATTTCATATCACATCCAAATATAAAGTTAGTTTATGTAACAACATGCCTACAATCAACGTGGAATATACTGTACACCATATGTACCATATATTGATTTCTTGGCAGTTTTTTTTATATGTCATGTAACATTTTTATTACTTTAACCAATAGTTTTTTATGAGGATAAATCATTTAAATTATACAGGATGATTCATTACTGTCGTGCCAAACTTAAACAGTAGATTAAGAAAAATATTTTAAGCAAAAAACTTCTGATGAACATGTGTCCGGAAATTTTTCGCGAGGGAGCTACACTGCCGTGCTAATCACAAAAGCGGTATCTCAGTAAAGGCGAGTTTCGAGAAAATCAAAGTTTTGTTAAAATAGTTTTATTTTTACTTTACAGATTGTTTTTTTGATTTATTAAATGGAATTTATTCATTATATTGGGAATTTTGGCGGTATCAAAATATACAGTTATTCGCCTACTTATTATTGATATACCGCTAATTCTCTTAGTAATTTAAGGTAAACCTGAGATAGGAAAAACCTTTTCAAGGGTTTTTTCATATGTTTTAAATAAGATATCGCTATTTGGCTTAGTTCATTGGATTCGTATTTTTTTAAGCTATCCAATGCCATAAAAATCAACTTTATGATTTTTTTTGAGATACCGCTTTTGTGCTTAGCACGGCAGTACAGGCCTCCAAAGATCTTACTAAAAATGAGTTTTTATTTAATATATACCTAGAAATTTGATATTCTGTTTAGTAATTATAAGTGTTATCGATTTTTCATATTAACTGACTATAATTTAGACCAGGGCTGTATGGGGCCAGTGATTCCATCGATTTTTATCTAGTATTTTTTGTTCTTTAATATTTTTATAAAGTTAGGCACTTATTTAAGGTTATATGACACAAAATACACAAAAACATAATTTACTTATTTGTCATAGGATAACCCGTTTTCGAGAAATAGGTATCGATGGAAAAGAAAGCATGCAGAATTAAACTTAATACGGATGCTTCATTTTACAATTAATAAATTTATATTCTTGTTCTATGATAAAAATTAAGACAAAAAGTTAACATAAGTATACTACAAAAAAAGCATACTTATCAACAAATAGCCATTTTTAGTTTCGTTTTTTAATCAAATTATTAAAGTAGGTACATATTACAATAATACAGCTGGCTATAAATCTTAGAGGATTCATATTAGGAAGTTTATTTATATTAATTTTTTTTCTTACCTTTAATCATAGAACAAGAATATAAATTTATTTTTTGTAATTTGGAACATCCGTATAAATTCTGCATGCTTTCTTTTCTATCTTTACTCGAAAACGGTTTATTCTATGACTAATAAGCAAAGTATATTTTTGCATATTTTGTGTCATATAACCTTAAATAAGTGATCAACTCTATAAAAAAATTAAAGAACAAAAAATACTAAATAAAAATCGATGGGCCCACTGGCCCCATGCATCCCTGGCCAAAATTATAATTGTTTAATACAAGAAATCGATTATACTTATTATTACTTTAACAGAATACCAAATTTCATAATTTTATCACAAAGGGTTATCTAGATATTAAATAAAAACTCATTTTGAGGAAAATCTTTGGAGGGCTGTAATTTCCTAACGAAAAATTTCGGTACACATGTTTGGCACGACAGTGCTGAATCAGCCTGTATGCCAGTCGTTCAGAAATTTTAGTACGAGAAATCATTCTGTTTGTTACCTTTTCACAACTAAACCGCTGAACCGATCTTGATGAAATTTGGCAGGAATATAGCTTGCATCTTGAGAAAAGACATCTACATGCTACTTTGTATCCAGAAAATGTATTAGATAAAAAATACATTTTTACGCGTTCGAGATATTAATGCAGTTTTATTCAAAATAAATACAACATTATAGGCTATGCAATTTTTATTTATTTAATTGTAATTCAACAAAAAAACTTTTTACGGTTGAATTGAAAAAATAATTACTATTTTTAAAAATATTATTTTTCAGATTTTACTTGAATACCTATACATCTAATTAACCAAGTAAACATAACATTATTTTTCCCAAATGTATCTTGAAATGGGCATTTTGGATTGATACTTTAATACAGAAGTTCTTAAACTAGAGTCCCAGGGGTCCGTGAAAACAATAATGATTTTCAGATTTTACTAGAATACCTATGCATCTAATTAGCCAATTAAACATAACATTATTTTTCCCAAATTTATCTTGAAATGGACTTTTTAGGTTGATTCTTTAGTACAGAGGTTCTTAAACTAGGATCTCTAGGGTTCCGTGAAACATGTTTGACATAAATTAAAGTGCTTTTAAATTTGTATTTACCAGTGATTAATTAGTATCTAACAACCATCTTTGTTTTTCTGTCAGGAAGGGGTTCCTGAAAAATAATTGTTCAAAAGGGGGTCCCTAGACTACTTTAGTACATAGTATATAATTTTTAAATAATTTTGATGTATTCTGTAGTAGATACAGTCCTCTATTTGAAGAAAAACTTTGTTAAAGATCATTTTAAGTCTCGCGAATTTTAAATATCCTGTCCGCGCAACCACCGCGGTAAGCGAATTTTTTTAGATAAAAAAAAATAAAAAATAATTAAATTTGTAAAAAAAGTAGGCTTTGAAAATTTTTTTTATTTTTTATTAATTATTAAATTTTTACTCTACATAATAAACAAAAAAAAAAAAAAATAAATAGTTCCACATCGGAATTTGAACTCTGTACCTATCCTTATTTTACAATCTCTACTATATTTTTTTTGTTTTTAAAATATCAACCAAACGGTACTTTATATCGAAAAATCACAAGAGACACAATAATTTTGTTTTATTGAGAGGATTCCAAAACATATTTGATATTATCGATCCGGTAATTAATACCCGTTTTTTTCCGAAGTTGCGTCATGATGGTGATAGCAATAGCTATATTTTTCTTCGAAAAATTCGCTAAAATTGTGGAATTTAAAAAACTTTTTTTTTATTTCATTTAAAACTGTTTTTCTTATACCATTTTAAAATTGATCTCTATCTATAAACTTTATGTATGTTTGTATAATACAATACATACATATATATGTAGAGTTGGATTGCTTGCAATGAGCAATAGTTTTCTCTGGACAGCTGCTAATAACATGGTCCCTGACCTAAGTGAAAAGTGTCGTGCAAGTCGAATGCATGATACAAAATAACATAACTGTACACTCACGTTCATATGTATACAGTATATGTACATACATATGTACATGCATGGAACCTTGAGCTAGTTTAATTGCAGTTATGGTAAACGCAATATGTACGTCATATTCAGCCACATCAACCCAGTCGTTGCCATAGCATATAGATTTATTATGTTATAAAATTATAACGTTATATATATCATATATATTGTACATGTCATAAAGTGTTCAATAGGTCGCACTATTTTCATATTTAAAATAAATTTTAAATCGTTTAAGTTTCACATCGACGTTATAACCCAAAAAAATTTAAAGTATTTAATTTAATATAGGAAACTATTAAATATCAAACAGTTAATTGAAGTTAAAGGGTTACATACAGTCAGAAGGTCAAAAAAGGGGGGTTTCAATAATTTTTTAAGAGAAGACTTTTATAATTTATTAATGTAAAAATTTTTACATACAGTGTGTTGATAAAGTAAGGAACAAAATTCATAACTGCGTCATTTAATATTTTCAAGCAAAACGCTCGGACACGTCGATTAGTATTTTTAGTTGCGGATTTTTTGACATAAGAAAATTGTATACAGGGTGTCTCAAGAAGAACATACGCAGTCATAATTGATTTTTTTAAATGGAACACCCTATGTATTATACCATTTTTGAATTATACAATAAATTCTGAACACTTTTTGTACAGCATACCATATCTCTTAAATCAACGGTTTATGGAATAATGACGTTTGAAATGTGTCTCAAGATGAATATATTCAGTCATCATTGATTTTTTTAAATGGAACTTCCTGTATATTATGCCATTTTTGAATTATACGATGAATTCTGAGCACTTTTTATACAGCTCTAAAATCAGTGGTTTTTGGAATAATGACGTTAAAAATGTTATAAATAAATAAAAAATTAATGAACTTTAATAATAAAATATACAAAAGAAATAAAATTATTTCAAAAACCACTGATTTTAGAGCTGTGGTAAGTTATACAAAAAGTGTTCAGAATTTACTGTACAATTCAAAAATGGTATAATATACAGGACATTCCATTAAAAAAAATCAATGATGACTGCATATATTCATCTTTAGACACATTTCAAACGTCATTATTCCATAAACCGCTGATTTTAGAGATATGGTATGCTGTACAGAAAGTGTTCAGAATTTATTGTATAATTCAAAAATGGTATAATATATAGGGTGTTCTATTTAAAAAAATCAATTATGACTGCATATGTTCTTCTTGAGACACCCTGTATAAAACTTTCTTATGTCAAAAAATCCGCAACTAAAAATACTAATCGACGTGTCCGAGCGTTTTGCTTGAAAACATTAAATGACGCAGTTATGAATTTTGTTCCTTACTTTATCAACACACTGTATATTATGGTAACTTTTAATTGTATTTTAACATTTTTTATTTGTAAAAATAATAATTTCGAAAGCTGCTACAGCTGTTCTCCAGGAGGTCCTCTCAAAAAAGGCGCCTTACGGTGACCACGATATATCTTTTAAAATAAAAAACCAAACGGATCGTTAAAGTAATGTATAATCTTGTACTTAATTGAAGGAATAAGAAAAATAACATTTGTTGACAAAATGGCGGCTTCTCAAAAAAAATTGATTTTTGACAAAAGTTTTAACCTTAAATTGTTTATAAAAAAATATATTTATCGGTGAGAAAAAACCTTCGATTAATTACTAAAAAATATTCTTAAGAAATTTGTGTTAAAATTTGAGACTGATCGGTTCAACCGTTTCCGAGTAATAGTGGTCACCGACTTTAAAAACACAGATTTGAGAAAAACTGCTCTGAGACGTCTTTACAAATATACGTGTACTTTGAAAATAATCGCCGGATTGACTTGAAATTTTCTGTATGTGTATTCTGTATTTAAATATATGTACATTACGAAAATGAAATAAAAAAATTGATTTTTTTGAAAATTCTAACTGTATATAACTCCTTAAAACTAATTATAAGAAACAAATTTTATTGTTAAGGCGAAATTTTCCAGTTGAATCACAATATATGTGTTTCGATTTCATAAGAAGTCTTCATTAGGAGCTTGATAGTTCCATGCTGTGTGTAGTTAAGGTTGGTGTCGATATAGAAAAAAACTTGACTTAATGTGTTTTGCTTGTAAGCTGACGATATAATAAGAAAAAAACTTAGTAATTTCATGCTATTTATTATTTTCTAAATAACTACGTCGACATAAAATGTGATGAAATGATTAAAAATATTTATAAATCATAATTATTACTTTTAATAAGAAAACCAACCTTGCTTGCTTACGAACTGATTTAAAAAGTTGATACAAGCTATAATAAATAGAAATTTATTCTAAGAAGTAATTACTGACGCAAGTTGCATTTATTATAAATAAACATATACTCTATATGCAAACAAATATTAATTTTCAAAGAGGTGGGTCTATAATGAATGAAATTTACTTTTTAATGATTTTGAAATATTTACATGAAATTTATAACCTAAATGAACTGTTTCATTTTTCACACATTTATTTTTTTGGAATTAAATAAAATTATAAATAAGGTTTTCTTCTGTAGGCTTTCGTGGTCATTGTCCATAGTAGCTAATTTTTCGGGCTGTTATCCACGTTGTCTTATTCTTAAAACTTGACGTTTCAACTCTCATATCGAAGTCTTCTTCAGAAGTGATTCAGTTTCAGAATTGAAACAATAAACTATACAAAAATGTTTATGAATTTTGTGAGAAATTTTTTATCCAATCTAATATGTTATGTATAAATAAAGTATATAGTATATACATAGTGTAGACACAGGTACTATATGTGAATAAAATCGATTAAATTACGAAATGAGTACGCTGCAGAAAAGGTTTGACATGCTACTTTTAAAACAGGAGTGGAGTTAAATATTATTGCAAAATTGTGATTTAAAACACAATCATTATTTTTTGTACTGTTTTAATGAATATGCGCCACCGCTCGAGGGTTAATTCTTCTTCTTCTTCTTCTATATGCTTAATGTCAGTTGGATCGTCTCCTTTTCTGACAGAAAGGGTTAATAAATATCATAATAATTACAAAAAAATATATACATTAACTATCATGAATCGAACATAAGTACCCTGCGCCTCCACCATTTTCAAAGATACCTTCTAATATCTTGTTTATATTATTCTCATTTCTATAATAATAATAATAATATTACAAGTATGACAAACATGTATTGTTCTACTTTTTCACGTAGACCTACATTTCCTTGGGGGTATTAGGGGGTAATTTCCGGAGCACCAATGCAAGGAAAAATATATTGCAGTTAAATTGTTATGAATTTATTCGGGATTTATTATATTTATTCTATGGTCTACACCAGTGGTTTCCAAACTTTATGTAACTACGCCTCCCTTTAAAAAATATTTTATCTTACGCCCCCCCCCTCCCCTTTATATCATAAAATTATACAGACTTATTTTAAAAAGGTAAAAAAAAGTATTTTTTTGCGTATAAAAATTATTTTTAATGCGATGAATATGCTTGTTTATCAGCACAAACATAATTAAATCTAGGTATTATTGGGGAATGCTTTCACTGTGAATTTTTTTTTTAAGTATCGCATGATAATTCTATCAGTTTTGCTTTTTCAATAGTTGTCAGTTTGAAACTACACAGTAACGTCCCTTTCAGGAACAGATAATTATATGTATACAAAAATAATGTTATGTTATAAAAGTTTATTTATAATAAAATTAAATTTCTGTTAAACTTTTCGTGCCTCCCTTTACACTAGTCCGCGCCTCCCAGTTTGGAAATCGCTGGTCTACACCTATTGCCACTGCTTTTAGACATAGGTGGGCATTAACTCGTTAATCCGTTAATCGTTAATTAACGAAGTTAACAAAATGGTTAACGGATTAACTTTTAAGTTAACTCAAAAAAATGTTAACGCTTTTGTTAACTTCCGTTAAATTCAACTTCCGTTAACTTAGTCCGTTACAATGGTTGTTTGATATGAAAAATACATAAGAAAGTTGTCGAAAAAGCAAAAAAAAAAAAAGGTCTTCAAACATTTTGGATGGTTAATTTTTTAACTTAACTTTAACTTTCGTTAAATTTTCGAATTTTCGGTTAACTGTAACTTCCGTTACTTTTACGGAATTTTAACGCTTTAACGGTTAACGAAGTTAACTTTTTTATTAACGGATTAACGATTAACGAAGTTAACTTTTCGATTAACTGTGCCCACCTATGCTTTTAGACTACTGATTTCTATTTAAGTCAGGTGACATTTATATTTAGCTAGCGTTTTACTTATCTAATTTTTTATCGAACCATACTTTTTTAGTCACAGTAAAAGTTGATTATATTAAAATTTTTATTATAGTTAAAAGGTATTACAAAATAATGCATCAGGATGTATTTATTACAATTAATAATATTGAGGATGTGCATTATTTTAAAAGGTATAGTTACAAGATGTAAGTACTTCAATAATATACCGGTAAATAATTATTTATAACGTAGGGAATTTAAGGCCATAATGGAAATTTTTAGATTTCTCTAAGGAAACGCCGAGAAATTGCTTTACTAGTTACTAATAAACCCATTAGTTTAAGTTTACTTACTAACTTGCAACTTAATTATATTATACCACTTAATTGCTGCGTATACCTTATTACTTACCAACGTACAAAAACAAATAATATTGTATATGCATTATATGTATTTATGGGGTTCTGTAATATAATTTAATAGTGAATCAATTTTATAATTAAACTTAATTAATAGAGTATGAAATTATTTTCTGAAAAATAAAAAAATTGAACTCATTCAGAGTTACGTATTTTTTGTATCATAACATTGTTTCGACTAGCGTACATTTTTTCAAGGTGAACTTTAGGGTATGAGTACTTAATACTGAATAATATTTTTAGTAAATCACAAATTAGGATTGTTATAAATCTAATTAATAAAATAGATGATAATACAGTAGAAACCGGTTATAACGACATCGGTTAATACGACGTATCGGTTTTAACGACTCAAAATAAAAGTCCAACTGAATCCCACATAATTACATTTTATTTTTTATAACGACTATCCGCTTTTACGACCTAATATTATGACGTCGTTTTACTGTATTTATTAAATTCAATGCAATAATTATGAGATAGATAATTGTTTATTTAAATTTCAGATTGACCATTACAGCTTCATGTCCCATGAATCTTCAATACTTCCCGATGGATAGACAATTATGTCACATAGAAATTGAGAGCTGTAAGTTTTTTTTATATACATATTTCACATTTTCAGTAGAGATAAGAGTAAAAAAAATTAGGCTAAGACAAATACAGTCAAATATATTAAAAAAAACTTATTCTAAAAATTATTATATATTAGTTATATTATAAATACATTTAGATACAAATTCTTTTATTAAAAAATCAATAGTAATTTTTATATCAGATAATATGTAATTTAATGCTTTTTTAAGAATAGTATTTAAATGTACAATATAAATTTTATTATATTATATTATTTTTTTCAATTTTAGCAGTGTAAAAATCAAAATATTAACCAATAAGATTTAGTTTATTAAAACTGAAAGTAACATTATTTACTTGTAATGTATGTAAAGTTACTTTTAGATCATGTAACATACGCAGCCGTAAGAACAAACAAAATTTTTGTTTTATTTTGTTAATTTATTTTTACCAACACGTGCGGGTGTAGTCATTACGCACGCTTGTGTTCAGGAGCCTGGAACGGAACCAACAAATCTAAAAAAGACACAAAATCTATTAGGGGGGAGGGGCACATACACTCGTCAAAAAAAATCTTTTGAAGCTTGTAATATACACTTTTAAATTTTTTATGTGTTCAATTATAATTGATGAATCGAAAAGATCGAATTGAAGACAGAAAAATTTTTTTTTATATATGTTACATTTTAATGCTTACAATTAGTTTCAGTTTGAAAATTATTTTTGATTTTATTCTTTTTCAAACAAGAATTCATTTTTTATATTCGTATTTCATAAAAAGTAGAGATTGTTAGCTTCAAAATGCTTGTTGAATATTTTTTTATGAAGATTTCTATTTTACCTTTTTTCGTAGAAAAAAAATCTCTTATATTTTATATGCGGTAAATGGTTAGATTAAAAGTTTTTATAACAATTATAATGCGAATCGTTTTCGTTTAACACACAGGTAGAAATGTTTACTTGAGCCATGTAAACCTTGTTTTGTATATAACGAAAGCAATATTTTCTTAAGATAAGAAATATATTCTTAAACCAACTATAGTATACTTGTACGAAGAAACAATGTAGTTGGATGAAGAGTACTTTTCTTATATTAAGAAAATATTGTTTTCGTTATATACAAAACAAGATTTTCTTGGTCAAATACAGTTTTTTTTGTGTGCAGTTTAGGTATCGGCCAAAATTTACAGATTGACAGATAAGAATCCACAGATAACTGTTTAGGTTTTAATCTAGACCAACGGTTCTTAAATTAGGGTCCGTGAAACATGTTTGGCATATTAAAGTACTTTTACATTTACATTTATCAATGTTTTTCTGTCAAAGAGGGTGGAGGCTCCATGAAAAATATTTTTTCAAAAGGGGATCTATAGATTACATTAGTATAAGAATCGCTGATTCTTACCGAATTCTTTAAGAAAACGGTAAATAAGGAAATTAAAACTTGTGTAGGTACTTGCGACACATTATTTGATAATGTTAATATTTTAGGCTATAGTTGTTTACTTTTTATTGATCCTGTGTTATAAATTTGTGACATATCTCCATTGAATCATCATTGAAGATTGGTGGGCCGGAACATTTGTTGAATGCAATGATAGGAATTGAATCTCCGTTCCAGATGCCTGCGTTTCGCAATGTGCAGGATAAATGGCTATAGCCGCACCACTTCTGTCTATCTTTCCTTCATACACTACTTTTATTTTGTCGTTTGTTGTGGTTGATTGCGGTCTCCTTCTCGATTACAGCAACCGCGGAAGGGCCGATCATAGTATTGTTAAGTGTGCTATTGGAGGGTGACGTACCAACGTCCCCTCCCGAAGCCCCGCCCCTCCCCTGCGTGGCGGTTTACAATGACTTCTTGTTGTCGGGTCATGAGACTGCAGTTCACTACTTCCGTACATATTTCATCAACCAATCGTCCGACCGAGTCATACATGTACACATACACACACACACACACAACATACAACACATGACGCGTGTTCGTTACGTTGCGGCTTGACCCAAGTCCAAATTCAACCACTACTATCTGGATATGGTTTACGTTGCGTTACGGACACAGACAGACACATATAGAGACATTTTACATATTCATACTCTAATTCCTGCCGTTTCTTCTACACAACTCATTGATTTAGTTTACGCTTTCATCAATTCTGTGTTTGTTTCACACGTTTTATTCAAGTTATAAATTACAGAGTGCGCAGTTGATGATGATGATGAATTAGTGAGTGCTACAGCGTGTTCTCCAAACACACATTCGGCATTGACGTGTTAATGTCGAATGCACAAAGGTACACTCTTTTTGGCGAGTAGTGACTTACAATTAGACTAGATGATATGATGATGATGCAAAAGTCATTGTAAACTGGCATTTATGACATGCGCAGTATGACAGCTAGGGGTCCTATATCTCGGACGCACACTCTATACTCCCCTCTCTGTCGATCCGGTAAAGCAACTGCGACTTGCGCAAAACGGATAAGTGACTGGGACGATATAGACTCGGCCAGCATTCGCTTCTGGATCACTCTAAGTGCGCAGACCGACGCTTAGCGTGTTATCAGAATTAGCAGCTAACCTATAGTTTAAGCTACACATATACACTTTACATACACCTCGCAAACATCACCGAAATGAGCCAGTGGATAACTAAGGTCTACATGTACTACTGTAGGTGATGGTCTTTCTTTCTATATCTACCTATCTATCTATCTCTCTCTTTCTTGCTCTATACTATGTACCATGTTATGCATTGTGATCTGAGCCCGAAGCCTCTACAGCTTTGTCTCTATGTGCAGTTGCATGTCGGCCTTACTTCAACTTTATTTGTGGCTAGTTTTATACGATACGCCGCTTCAAATAGAAAAGTTTTCCTTATTTCATTACTCTCAGTAACTAGATTGACAATTTTATTCCAAGATGAAAAACTTTTCTTATTTTGCAGCGGCAAATCAGTATTGCTTGACGTTTATATTGTAATCAATGTCACTAGTTTTATTTTGTCTTTCGTATGTAAATGTAATGAATTTTAAACTAAAGTATAAAATATTATCAATATACAAAAAAAAAACATAAATAAATTTGAAAATAAAGCACGCTTTATTGAAGTAGTAACGTAGCTTTTGTTACTCATTTTTGCATGCTAAATTTTTCACTTGTATACTTTTAATTTACATCACATTGCATGTTTAATATACCTACCTAAATATATTTTTATATAAGATACATACATTAATTTGAGTTATATTTTCAACATATTTCTGTTTTGATTTCGAACATTCCTATCATAAGTAGATTCTGTAGTTTATATTTTAGAATGTACTATGTAGTTACAATAAGTTTTCGTTATATGAAGCCGAATGTAGCTAACAATTCAGAGATACGAATAACAATTGTCGAGTCCAGATAAGGTCGTATTTCTGAACGCTAGCGATTGGCTGAATGTTACTGAAATAGATAAAACCAGCGCAATAGTGTACATACAAATCGATTGCCCAATAGATTTGTCCATAGCCGCGACCTAATAAATTTGTACAAATAGTTCCGTGCCAACTTGCTCAAGCCAAAGTGTTAGTGTTGGTAAATTCGTTACTCCCGATCTTCATATCAGGAATATTTATAAACAACCGTATTTGTAACACACCGTTGCGCTGGACCTGTAATGTAATGTCGATATACCACAGTAGCATCGACTCAATTATTACATTATATATATTTTTAATACCTACTACAAATTACCATTTTTGGTACACAATAACAATACTCGATACTGCTGTGGTATTTCGTTGGTATGTCAGTTTTGATGAGCTGTCGAATTACGGGCTTTATTTGTTCTGGCGGCTCGGGTCAGTCGGGTACACAATGAGAGATATCCGATATAAATGGAGAGATGGCCCGAATAGTGTCAAATTAAACGCCGAAGTCGAGTTACCGCAGTTCAGAGTACTAGGACACCGACAGAGATCTACTGTGGTTGACCTTTCCACAGGTAATCATACACAATCTCTACCATCAATTATTACCTCTCAATTCCTATATTTAATATATGTACACTGCAAACTCAATATTTTCTACGTATTTCGTAAATTGAACCATCTAATTGCAAGAAGTAATAAATGATGGTATGATATATAAAGGACGATCATTTTGGAATGCAATTACCTTATAATCAAATTTGTTTTTATTGTGCAAATGGTTTATTGCACAATAAACTAAATTTATTTACGTAATTTCGTTTATTATATAATTGCATTTCATTCTGCCTTATACACACATACAAACACACAAACAAACACATCAAATACAATCCTCAACTAGACATCTAAAGGTAAATATACATATTACATATAGACACGCCAATTTATTCTTTCTAGTAGTGCTGGTTATTTTCTCTAGTAGATTTAATTATTATATGTATACTATGGTGTAACTGTTAAACTGGCCAAGTTTATATGCATATTAATTATAATATAAACATCCGTAAAATGCGCGTTATAATAATAATTGTGTTGACAATAAAGGCATTAAATATTATTCTTATTTGGTACCGCTAAATACATTGATAAAAAATGTCCCACGTATGAACTTTTTACATAAGAGCTTAATATAAAATTATAATATACTTAATAAAAGTTTAAATAACAAGAAATGGGTGTAGAGAGTAGAGTGTCACACTAGAGAAATAGTACCCCGACTGAAGTTGGTAACTGTTTCAAACATCATCAACTCCCTCGTTCGATCGGCTGCGTTCTAACGGTATATACGTAAATGTATTTACTCCTAACGCAAACGCGCATACGTTTCAGTCGGGTACACGATGAGAGATATTCGTTATAAATGGAACGAAGGTCCAAATTCTGTTGGTGTATCAAATGAAGTATCACTTCCCCAGTTTAAAGTTCTGGGACATAGACAAAGGGCAATGGAAATCAGTCTCACTACAGGTATACAAAATTAAATTAAATATATAGGATTAGTCAAAAGAAGAACTGCGCTATTCATTTACATCACTTATAATTATATAAAAAAAATATGTATGTAATTTTAATGGGAAATTCATACAAACTTATTTTGACTTGGTATCATTGAAAATATATTTATTTCTCTACTATAACATAAACGCCTTTTCAACGATACCAAATATGACATGTATTACCATTGAAAAAGGGTTTCATGACGTAATGAAAAAAAAATGTACTTAAACTTCCCATGAATATTTTTTGATATAAGAGATTAAATAGTCCAGTCCTTACTTTTAACTCACCCTGTATAATATATAATATATAAATGGTGTACTCTTATTTGAGCAATTTATTTTTTGAAGCAAAAAACGAAAATTATTATTTAATTATTGACTTAAAAATATTTTTTCATTTGTTCAGATAAGAGTAAAAATAATGACAATACAATGTTTATTAATAAAAAAAATCATTTTTTTTATTTTCAGATATAATATTGATTTTAAAATACAGGTTCTTAATAAATGTCTAGGTAATATTATAATGTAGTGTTTAATTTTATATTATCTTTTTTTTACATTAGAGTTTTTTTTTAATAATTCACAATTCTATATCTGATTATTTTTTTAAATCATTTAAAACTATATCATTCACTAACATTTCTTAGTTGATAAATTAATTGGATTAAAACACATTGAAATGAAAAAAAAAATAGAATAGAAAAGATTTATTTATTTTTAATATTTATACATATTCAAACCATCATAAAACAGAGTCTTAAGGGGTTAGGTGTAGTCAGAGACATGAAAAAATGACTATTTAAAAAAAAAAAATTTGCTAGTAAATTATTTTATTTTATAAAAGTAAAAACATAGTATCATTAAATAAGGTTTCGACTTGACTTGACAGTTTTAGAAAAAAAATTCATAATTTTAAAAGTAATGGCTGTTTGTGTTGATCCAGTTCCAACCGAAGCTCCTTGCGGTGACCATCACTTATCCTTGGAGATTCATCCAAATTCAATCGGACAAAAAAAATAGTTTTATTAATAGATAATCTAGTGCCTGATCGAAGCTTTTTTTTTCTTTCTTAAATTAACAAAATGGCAGCTTCAGGAAATTTTTTTCAAGATTTTCGGGAAAAAACCAACAATTAATTGTTTATAACAAATCGAAATTTAAAAAAAAGAAAATCCTTCGATCAGGCACTAGTTTTTCATGTTTTCAAAAAGCTGTATAAATTTCATTAAAATCTACCAAGCGGTTTTCGAGCTACAGTGGTCACCAGTTCAAAAAAACATAGTTTTGAGAAAAACGCATTTAAAGTTTTACACTCAATTTACGTAAAGTAATATACGTATTATTTAATTACTTACACTGAGTCAACTATTCCTGGGCCATAAAATAAATAGTTCTTCAGCCGTTGTAGCAGCTTCCAAAAATGCAAAAAAACAAAAATCGATTTCTTGAAAATTCTGACTACACCTAACCCCTTAAGGATTGACCTAATCTGATAATTCTTAATTAAATAACATATTCGAAAGTTGTGCATTGTAAACATCTTGACTTTGTTCGTGGCTTCAACAAAATATCATATTTCAATTAATAAACTACGTACAGATAAATGCTATCGCTGACTTTATTTATAACTAATTGAACTTTACATAACTTCTATTCATGAAACTGATACAGCTCTTATAGTTGAGACTAGAAAACGAATTAATTTTAACTACCGTATATTATATTACTCCTGAGAGTCTAGACTTTCCTCCAATGAGATCTTTTCAAATCGAAGTTCAGATAAATATAGAAATAAACTGTTTCATACATTGGTCAAGTTATATAGGACGAGGTATAAAGTATATTTGTTGTTTTGTAGGATAGCCATAGCAACCGTATGCGGAAATTAAAAAATAAATAATAAGTATAAATGAATCATATCATATATTTTTTTTGTATTTATTTATAAAGATTTTCATAAAGGATGGTGGCGGCGCGGGACAGCAGTTATTATTGTTATATTGTTATATAGTATCTTCCAAAACTATACGTCGCGGAGTCTTTAAAGTTATACGCTGAGCACACTGTAAAAAAGATTTGTATTCGAAAAATTTTGTTTTTAATTTATATTCAGAAGACATGTACATTTAATGGAATATTTCACTTTGTTAATTATTATAAAAGTAAAGAAAAGTTTAATTTAATTTGAAAATTAAAAAAGACAGAATGGTATATAATAGTAACATGTACTAATTTGCTGTAATGGCAGAGCTAGTTTTTTATTATTTTGAATAAATTACACGTTAATATATTTATTTTATAATTATTATAGTACCTACCTATTTAAAAAGGCTGAAGTGTCGAACAATTAGTTTTTAAAACGTCTCTATATAGCCAATTGTGTAGAATTACTTTTTGTAAGTTCTCTCATTTACCGCGTGTTAAAAACTCTATTTTTAATATCCAATTACTCAAAAAACATACAACCAATATTTTAAATAAAAAAAATAGTAAAATATATCAGCTACCCATAAATAACATTCAAATTTTAGACTTTTATCTATACATTGCTTTAATGATCGAATAACCTTAAGTGTGACGAATAATGTCTGCTAAAATCGTCATGAGTGTCTAATAAATTAAACAAATTTCGGTACCATCCTGGATTAAGTTAGGCCTGTGAGTAATTTTTTCGTTCGGAATGTTTTTTTTTTTTACTCACGCTAGTGTCACAATTCAATATTTTATTTTATAAATTACATTTTAAAATGAATTTGAGTTGAAAAGTTGAAATTTCAACCATGAAATCTGATATAAACGGTTAATTTTATACTATTTTTATAACTACATATTGTACGTAGGAATAAAAAAATGGAAGGACATATAATTTTGTTAAATAAACGTTAAAATAAATTACAGCTATAGTGATACTCACTTTGGATTTCATAAAATTAATAAGGATTAGTTAAATTTAGGAATATCGTTAATCATAATCATTTTTGCTACGCTAAAATAAGTAATGCTAAAAATACTTATTCGGGCTATTGTTTTCATGTATTTAGTGTATTGCTACATATATGTATAGGATGAAGCAGGTTGCACACTGTATTATTATATTAAGTCACTAACACATTTTCGTGACAACCTTAGGCAACTATTCCCGACTTGCGTGCGAGATCCAGTTCGTGCGATCCATGGGCTACTACCTGATCCAGATTTACATCCCGTCAGGATTGATTGTCATCATATCCTGGGTTAGTTTCTGGCTCAACCGTAACGCAACGCCAGCTCGTGTCGCTCTGGGCGTCACCACCGTGTTGACGATGACGACGCTTATGTCATCGACTAACGCGGCGCTTCCAAAAATATCTTACGTCAAGTCTATCGACGTCTATCTAGGCACGTGTTTCGTCATGGTTTTCGCCAGCTTGCTCGGTAAGTTACTATTTAATTCAAAAATTACTATTCAAATAAAATTCACAATAAATGGTCGTCTGAGTTAAAAAGATTTTTTCAAAAATAACTAATCACTAAGTATTGTAATACCGTCGATAAATCGTGTCCGAGATAAGAGCAGATTCTGATTGTACTAACTTCAAAACGTAAAGAAAAGTTGATTCCCGCATGGCGGCTGTACGTGTGTGTGTCTGTGTGTCTGGATGTAGAATTTTCTTCCGTTTACGATAACTAGTGTAGATATGCACCGATTTGAACTATTTTTAGGTAAAATGTTTTTCTTAGTGAGCACTCCAGACCTATTGATTTTGGTGCTAATCGGATTAAGGGTTTCAGAAATATTCGAAATTTTGTATCTATTATCGTGAGTATTATCTCACCAATTTTGATAATACGTAAAGGGCACTTATTTTTTAACTTTTTAGCATAGGGTATAGTTATTGCAATGGGTTACTAATTTACTACAGTATGATCATTTTCTTCTTGCACAAAATCTTGCAAATAAAAAATTATTTTGACTTCGTTTGGATGCCAATCAAAGCGTCTTGTTGATGTGAAATTCAATCCAGCCGAATTTGTATCAAATAATCTATTTTTTTATAATAGTGGAAAAAAATACTGAAAAAACAATAAATACTTCGTATTTGTTATTAGTACTTCTCAAATAATCAATGTCCATTTCTCGCAAGTAGTTAACGAAAGGTATACTTAATATTTTCACTGTAACATTTTTAATGAAAAATATAGTTAATACAGGGTCCTCCAATAGTGCGTCCGGCATTCCTAGCACACTTCCCGTAGGAGATAGAAAAAAAAGTTTGGTACATAATATTATTGGTTTAAAAAGGTCGACGTTGTAAAATTATTTTCAATAATACAGGGTGTCCCATTTTTGCGCTGTAACAAAAACAAACATTTTTTTAAATGGAACCCCCTATAAATTTTTCAGTATTCCGATGTCATATTCTAACCTCCACATTATCATCTATTCATTTTTTGATTTAGTGACAGTGTTGCCAAATTATATTTTTTTTTCCGAAAAATAATCCATAAACAGGGTCAACTTTAAAAAATCGTAGCGACGTCGTTTTTTTTGAAGCGATTGCTTTTTTTAATAATAATATTAGTCCTGATAAAGAGTAACATTTTGATAATAACCAATTTGAATTTAGTTGTACAGGGTGTCCATAAAAAAATGTCAAAATTTGCAAACTTAAAAATGATAAAACTCATTTTTTTCAAATGTGACTACCCTTTTTTTATTTCGCTATTCGATGGGGTTTTTTCTCCTTTTCAATTTGTATAGGGGATATCCTATGTCTAAACCCCATAGTTTCTCAGATATTCAATATTTATAATAAAATTAACCTTTTTATTACACTTTTATGCACTGAAGTAGGCCGTGCTGATGAAAAACACATGCTGGCGAATTGATTTGAGCCTGGATGAAAATAGAAGACATTTAGAACATTTATTTTGGTCTTTTATCTTTTATGTTTTTAAAATTTTGTAACTTTTCATATTTTTTTTAAATAAAAGAAATAATTTTATTCCATAAGTATTATCCGTTTTAACGATTAATTTTAATCAATTATTTCATTGATACTTAAGTACTACATTTTGTCATTTGTTTTTCATCAGCACGGCCTACTTCAGTGCATAAAAGTGTAATAAAAAGGTTAATTTTATTAAAAATATTGAATATCTGAGAAACTATGGGGTTTAGACATAGGATATCCCCTATACAAATTGAAAAGGAGAAAAAACCCCATCGAATAGCGAAATAAAAAAAGGGTAGTCACATTTGAAAAAAATGAGTTTTATCAAGTTTGCAAATTTTGACATTTTTTTATGGACATCCTGTACAACTAAATTCAAATTGGTTATTATCAAAATGTTACTCTTTATCAGGACTAATATTATTATTAAAAAAAGCAATCGCTTCAAAAAAAACGACGTCGCTACGATTTTTTAAAGTTGACCATGTTTATGGATTATTTTTCAGAAAAAAAAATATAATTTGGCAACACTGTCACTAAATCAAAAAATGAATAGATGATAATGTGGAGGTTAGAATATTATAGGGGGTTCCATTTAAAAAAATGTTTGTTTTTGTTACAGCGCAAAAATGGGACACCCTGTATTATTGAAAATAATTTTACAACGTCGACCTTTTCAAACCAATAATATTATGTACCAAACTTTTTTTTCTATCTCCTACAGGAAGTGCGCTTGGAATGCCGGACGCACTATTGGAGGACCCTGTATAATAGTGTTATTTTCTGACCTCGTTACACTAATATCACGCCATGTTGTGGGAATTTTTATTAAAATATTGGCAGCACACACCTGTTTAAATTCATTCATTCGATCGATATATGCTTTCCAAGGGACTTGCAGCGTTTCAGAGAGCATATATTCAACCCTTATACTAATAATCAAAATATATTAAATCTTCATTAGTTTATTATAGCGTCATGTTTTATGTAGTATTCATTTTATTGTTAAAATATATTTTAACACCTGTCATATATACCTTTTTAAATGTAATTGTACAACCGATTTATCTGCATTTTTTGTATTTAAGTTAATTTCTTTGGTTGAAATATGACCAAAAAATTTTGAATTTTAGATTTCGTTAAAAGTATGTTAATTATATAGAAAATGACGTGAAAAGTTGAAATTTTCAAACCGCAGGCCTGTACCTATCAACGTTCTCGAGATATGGGTCTTAAACTTTCATTTTTTTCAAAATTTTGGAGAAAAATGACCATAACTTTTGAACGTGTAGGCGGATTTCATTTTTGTTGACATTTTTGAAATCAGCGTGTCAAAGTCTATATAATGACATGTATAATACTTTTAAAAAAAAATTTATCGAAAATCGGCATTTTTTTAAGGTATACCCCTTGGAAAAATTTCGATTTTCAGTGAAAATTTTTTTTGTCGAATTTTTAAGTATTATACATGTCATTATATAGATTTTGACACGCTGATTTCAAATCTGTCGAGAAAAATCAAATCCGCCCACACGTTCAAAAGTTATGTCCATTTTTCTCCAAAATTTTTTAAAAACTATAACTTTAAAAGATTATATCTCGAGAACGTTGATAGATACAGACCTGCGGTTTGAAAATTTCAACTTTTCACGTCATTTGTATAAAATAAACATACTTTTAACGAAATCAAAAATTCAAAATTTTTTGGTCATATTTCATGCACCAAACTTCAATTTATCATAGAAATATCAACATAAAGATAGGAAAATAAAGGAAAAAATCATAAATTACTATAGAAACAATAATTTTAACTATTTTCTATGCAATTTTTCATTTATTTTGGCAAAACGCTTTTATATCATAGATACATATATTATTTATTAATCGTTATAAATAATTATTAACAAATAAACAAATAGTTTAGAATTATTAACAACTTACCAACATTTATTTATTAACTAGCGGAATCCCGCGGCTTTGCTCGCGTAATCTTCGAAACTAATTAGAACCCTTCATTCGTGATAGGGGATGACATATAACATTTTTTTATATTGATTTTTATTCATTACCTTCAAAAAAAAGTAAATATCTCGGATCTTAGTTAAAATTTTTAAAAACTGTTGAATATCGAATTTTTTTATTGTAGATTATTTTGCCCGACTCCACCATTATAACGTAAGCAGCTATGCAGATAAACACAAAAAAAATTATATAAACTTTGACACCTCGTTTTAACCCCGTAGGGGTTGAATTTCGAAAAATTCTTTCTTAGTGGATGCTTACATCATAAAAGGAAGGCACCTACGAAATTTCACGTTTATAAGTCCAGGAGTTTGGGCTGTACGTTGATATAAGAGTGAGTGAGTGAGTGGTTAAGGACAAACTCTTTTATAGATATAGATAGATTACCAAAAAGTTTAATAAATATTTAATTCACAGTGAGAATAAATTGTTAATATTACCTAAATATTAAACATTTTTTTACGTAATATATACTTTAATACATATATTTTGTAAATTTTATTAGGTGACATTTAAAAATATAATTTTTACTTTGCAATCGTTATTATTTTTTATAAAGTCAAGTTGAAGTGTGTCAATGGTTACTGCAGTATAGTTTACCCTATATGTGTATAAAGAGTTACAGAATCGAATGTGGTAAAGCTAGTCTAGTAGTGTGAATTTTTTATTACGGTACAAATATTTAATAACACAATCCGCATTTATCCGTGGCGATATGGCGCTCTATATGCTTTCAAGTAATATTATATTTATAATATTATACAAATGTTAAATCGAATATTTATTAATCGGGGAGTAGAAATATATTTTTTCTTTTAGAATATGTTTTTTATCTCTACTTCACCCCCCTAAAATTGGAGAAATACCCGCCCATGATGATACGTACATACATACGTACTTTATTTATACATAGTAGATGCGGTGCTTGACCTTTTCTAAATTATATCATTTATTTTAATATTCTTATTATTATTTCGACCACATGGTGTCCAAAAATTGTCATCATCAGCATTATGAGTATTGATGTTCTTCTTTCTTTTTTATTACTCAATTTCATATTTTGTACTTCGTATTTTTTTATTTTGAAAATAATTAAATAAAAGAAATTAATAAAGACCGGAAAATTTTGTTTTTAACTCTTATAACATAAAAGATATGTACATTTTCCATTATATAGTTAAAGTTATTTTTATTTCATTCTAAATATATTTTTTATTGGTTTTAGATAAAGCATTACTTAAGCAACTCGAATATCGACTAGTTCTTTTTTATTGTTGCAAAAATGTTAATAATATGTATCGTGCTTTCATTTTTTATGTATTTTTTATTCGAAAGGTTTAAAAGTTGTACTGACATTCACGAAGAAAACAATTTTTATATGATTTTTATTTGAATCAATAAATATGATTTTTTTACCTAGTAGGAGAAGGGGTACCACTTTCTGTTAGCTAGTTGTTCTAATATAATTGTTTTGATATATTTCAGAATACGCAACTGTTGGCTACATGGCAAAACGGATACAAATGCGCAAAAACCGTTTTCTACAAATACAGAAGATAACGGAACAAAAGAAACTCGGAGCTGAAGCGGCTGATCCGGACCATGCGCCCCCTAAACAGGCGGCCAGCGGACGGCCACCCATTGGGGACCACTGTCGTGGCCCGCCGCCTCCGCCCGGCAAGTTCAACACCATACAAAATGTTCGTCCTGTTCCAAATTATCAGACGGTGATGCCTCGCTTTTTTTGCTCTTTATTTTTAGTGTATACGTAGTTATTATTTCATATACAATAGACGATTTTTTTTTTCACTAACCAAATAATAAAATCGTTAGGATGGATTCTGAAATATTCGACCCCCTCCCACCCTTTTGAAAAGTAGCAAAATTGATTTAATAAATGTAATAAATTACAAACCACTTTGGACCACCTTACATTACCTCTATGCGTAACGAATTAATAGATGCTTTTTAACATATTTTCTTAAATCAATCGTCTATTGTATATACCAAGGATTAACAATTTCAGATTAAAATTAAAATAGTCATATTGTTAATCATTGGTGTTTAGGTTCTATGATAATACCAAGTCTGCAATTATTGTGGTGTACTTACCTACATATTTATTAATGGTTTAATAGTCATTTTATTTCAGTAATGTTGATTTAATTGCAGATTTGATTTATGTAATGTTCAGGTATATAATTTAATCGTGGACATAAAAAAACTTATTATTAAATTATATTAAAAATTAGCACCATTGCAAATGTAGTTACATACATATGAGTACTAATTACCTATATTTTAAATTTGACACTGATGCGATTTTTGCAGTAGTTGAAATACACAAATGTACCTACTTACTAACTTACACAAATTACGTAGAAACACTTGACGGTAATATGAATTATTATTATCATAGAATTAGGTTGAAGTAAAGTAATGTAAAAGTGTTATTGTTTCGTACGGATGCTTCTTAGTGGTGAACGGTTTGTTAAAGGAGGTCCGGTTCAAGGCCCACGACCCGAAAGCGCACAGTAAGGGCGGCACCCTCGAAAGCACAATAAACGGAGGTCGGGGTGGTCGTGGTGGTGGTCCTCCAGGTAGTGGTGGAGGTGGTGGCGGTGGTGGAGGTGGAGGTGATGAAGAGGCGCCGCCCCCCGCGCCTCAACATTTGATCCATCCCGGCAAGGATATCAACAAACTGTACGGCATCACACCGTCTGACATCGACAAGTACTCGCGGATTGTGTTCCCCGTGTGTTTCGTATGCTTCAACCTCATGTACTGGATCATCTACTTGCACATCTCCGACGTGGTGGCCGACGACTTGGTGCTGCTCGAGGAGGACAAATAAGCCCTCCCTGATATTGCTCACGCCTCATGGACTTGTTCTTCCAGTCGCGGACTGTCCCGCTGGCGGCGCGCGCGTCGCGATAGGACGCCGCTACCGCCGGCGCGCTTTCACGCACGCGTGCCACTTACACCTGTTCAGTTCTGTTCAGCGCACCATATCACCGACTGAGGACACCACGAGGTCGTCTACAGGAAGTTTTAATGCTCGTTTGCAGTCGACTCGATTACTATTTTTCATCACATGTTTTATAATATATGACTGTACCAGTACCTATACCTATTATTATTATTATTAATATTTAATATAGAACCGATACCTACTGTTTTTGATTAAAATTTTAAAACGTTGTTTCGTTGCTCCTCAGGTAGGATTCTATATAGTTTGTCCCATGTTGGTTAGATTTGATTATTTATTATCTATTTATGATTGTCCTGAGATAGATGTAAATATTACGTACGATAAGAGAAATCTTGTGCTTTACACGTGCGTACATATACAGCAGTTATGAAAAAGGTAGTGTGTCATTATCATACTACCTTTCCATATTCAATGTAGATATATGTAGGCATCTGTAAAACAAATACGCACAACGTTTTCATTTTGTATTCACTGTTTTGCGAGCACGGCCTCGCAAATGTTATAATGATATTCTGTGTCTTGATTGTGACTGAATTGTTTGAAGAAATTTGTCGATTCCCTGAATTATTAATATGTATAACTGTTGTACATTTCAGCGTGGACGTATAAAATGATTTCTCACTAGAGCTCAAAAAGAGGCCTTCCGAAATTGATAACTTTTCGTTTTGATTCTCAAAGAGATGATTCACAAACTGCGGCACAGAAATACTGGTTCGGGCGGAGGCAGACGGAGTGCATGAGGACACTCACAAACTAAGGGGACACGTTACAATTACAATTACAATTACTGTACATAACATAACTAATAACTAACACGATTCTAAAACGTCCCGGCCGCCGTCTGCCTTCGCGGTTTCAACTATGATATATTACATTTTAGCAACAAAAGTTATATCTCGCTCGTTTGTAAAATAAAATAATTACATGCATATATATACACATATGTATACACATATACAATACATGTGTATATACATGCATGTATATATACATATATATATACATATGCATATATTTATGTATATATATAAATACATCACATTTAGTTTGTAGAGAAAATCATCACACTATAAAGGTTTAACGCAATGTTTCTAAACTAGGACTTGTCGCAAGCGGCTTCATGTTGTACGCGTGTAAATATCATAGCTACACATGTATGTACCATATACTGTGTAGCACAGCCGGCTCCAGCCAGTAGCCGATGTCTGATAATACCTAGTAACAGTAACAACAGAATGCTCTGGTAAACATTTCACTTACTGCTGGTAAAATGGAGCTCATCGATAATGTGTATAATGTATAATTTAGCAATATATACCTAATACAAGTATATCTGTTAACATATTCTAAACGTTATGTAGTACTTTTTTATTTGAATTTACATACTTGCAGCGAGCCCTAGCCGTAGAGTTCTGCGACAATTAACTAAACGGATTAGATACGGTTTAAATCCACAGATTATAAACATGTATCTAAAATGAAACAATGCTTCCATTTAGCAGGTGGATTACTCAATTCTCGGCCACCGGCTTCGATATTAAACTTATAAACTAACTGCACTGTACGTATAGTTCTCGTTACTGTTAGTTTTTTGTATAAATTTCAGTGGCAAATAATTCGATATAAGGAAATCGCATTCACAAATGTCTTCCATGACAATACTGAGGCATGGTAATGACGGTAGATATGATAGCATTGGTTAAGTATTAATGTTAATACGAATGCTCAAAAACGAGGGATCAAAGTTTGAAGTTTTCAATTTCACTGATGCCGATGGTTATATTCATATTACTCACCGACATCATTTCAATTGAAAACTGTAGAATTATTATTTTTACATCTTTCGGTGGACCTCTGCTTTCACAATTAAACTAATTGGTAAAGTAAAAACGTTAAAACAATAGTGATGTATATGTTTATACAAAAGCAGTGAACAGGTCCCTATGAAATGTATTCCTTTTTCTATTTTAATGTAAAGCATGACTTTTAATTTATATTAGATTTGTCTATTTAAATGTAATATAGCAAAACAATGCTTAAGAGAGTTGTGGAACGACAAGACAAGGTTTAGAAACATTGTTCTAATGTATAACATTGAAAGCTAGCACTGCACTATTGCATGATCAGTGTTTGCCAACGAAGGCATATATTGAGTAACACACGTTAAATACTGTGGCAATAGCTTTTAGATATTCACTGAAGTGATGTGGAATTTCCCAACTATATGTAATGTACTGTACTTTCATCTCAACCTATATTCTAATCTATATTTTTATAAACACAATTCAAAAGCTTACAAATCAGTTGTGAGTGAAATGATCAGTCACTGCTATTTATTTTATTGTTACAATTTAAAATAGAGAATGTTTGTATAATATCCATGCTTTTTATTTTAGATTTTCTTGTGGTCAAGTCAAAATATCCTCTATTATGATTTTATAGATTTTTCTAAACATTATTTTGCAAATAGTAAATAGGAATAAATTAATTAAAATGATAAATATACTGTTTCTGGAAATAATCCATGCACATAGATATTTATAATTAAATTTGGATATTTTATTTGACTATAATGATAAATGTAATAATGCATATTTTATATTTAACAAAAAAAATATAAAAACAAAAAAAACTGGTATTTGTACTTTGATTGATACCATTTAAGAAGAATTTCAATTATAGATAATTTTATATTAACATAATTAAGTTTTAAAAATATGTATATATATAAATATTATAAATGATTTTTCAATATGTACGTAGGTATCCAGTTAAAATGAAAAGCGTGGATTGAAATTTGAAAACGTTTGGTAAATTTCTAAAAGCTCACAGTTAATAAGTAGAAACAATTGTCGTTTAATTATTATAAATGTATTATGTTACCTATCCTATTTTAATATATATTTTTAATTTTTAACGAGACGAAATTCTAAATTGATAATTAAATAATTAATTAATATATAAATATATATAAACGTATACAAATATATATGTAGTCATGCGACTATATACATGTATATATTATATGTATCAATATGTAAACATATATTATGTGTATATATACCTATGAATGCATATATGATTGTATATCAAAATAGATTAATATAAAAACGTTTCTTAGAACACTGACGAAAAGAAAATAAAAAATAACAAAAAAATATATACATATATATAAACTGTACAGAGTATGTATGTGTGTGAAAAAGGTATAGTTTGAAAGAGATGAATGATTTTTAGTACATAAGAAGTGATATACACAAGTTACGTTTCAATTATCGATATTTAAATCTGGTAATGTAATAGTTTATTACAATTAATACAAAAAATCAAACTATTACTGGTATTGTTTGGTAGAGATATTTTTAAACTCATAATTCTAGGTATAACTGAATAAGTATCTGATGGACTGTAATGGTGATATATTTATTTTATTCATTTTTAAGTGGTAACATTTTAGATTATACTTACATGCATACTGAATGTGCAAAATGTCATTTTTATTAATGTTTGTTAGATGTTTGCTAAACGTTATATCTACATACTTACTATATTTGTACCTACAAGAACAATATTGGAATTGATTCACTTTTGAAGTTAAACATGCATAATAGATACCTATAATATACATTAGTATTTTGTAATAGGTACAACACTTTTGAATTGAAATTCTAATTATATTGTCACAGCGACAAAGCTACTGACATCTAACGAATATATAAGAAACGACATCTTGTATGTGTAGTTATATGTACCTATATATATGTATGTATGTATAAATACATGTTATAGGTGAATATTCTAACATTTTATTTGCCTTAGATATATAAAGGTGTTTTGTGTAATGACACGTAATACAAGCAACCTATTAAACAGATAAATTGTGCACTATTAAAAATGCATAAAATAAAATAATTCCATAAGAAATCATTCATTATTCCAATATATTTGTATTTATACATATTGATAAGTCACTAAAAATAAGAAGAACTTCCTTACGCAGTTGATAATGTCATTTATTGTTACTGATTCCTATTTTAAGCATTAACTTTATAAATATTATAATGTTGGTCGTTCCGACAGTACGTGTGTAATATACAAAATCATAACGCTTCTAAAATTCAATCAAAAATATTCTAATCGATATAATTCATTATACTTTTATTGAATCTTCCACTAAAGATATTTTAGTATTCTAAATTAAACATAATAGTAATTATATATAATTAATTCAACGACGGACTTTTAACATCAGTACCTAATAATCGATGTAGTTTAAAATGGCAATTTTGATAAGAATTGTTTAGACAAATGATTTTTCAATAATATGATATATATTTTCATCTGAATTAAATGTATGCCAAAGTTAAAATGCCTTCTTAAAAATTGTTTGAATCGGGAACGACCGATTAATTTTTATATAATCACAATGAATTGAATTAATTTCACTCACTTCTTATGGCAAAACACAAAAAAAGGTTCTCAGCACATTTAAAAAAATGTTTCTAGATCGATCTATTTAATATTTAGAACAAACTCATGTAATAAATGTAAATCATAGCATTTGTGGCGGATTGTAAATCGGCGTTCCTGATGGTTCACAGTTGACTGCCAACTGCCAATGTAACCAAATGGTTCGTTTCTGATCCAACGCAATGCTATCGATTTCTGCTGATAGTCGAACTATTGACAGGATATTTTAATTTTCATCTAATTTAGGAATAATAATATATAAACATACATATTATATATTTTTATAAAAATTTGGTTTCATATTGACGTATCTCCAGCTACCGAATGAATCTGATATGTACGTAGCGAACTAATTTAAAACGGAGATGGCGTCAGTACGGCCCAAGTAACATGGATGATTATAGCAATATTAAATATATAAATATACGTTTCCGTCATTTACTAGAGAAGCCATGTCACGATATGGATTTACGACACAAACCTGGATTGCATATTATAGTAGTTGTAATCTTGCCCTCGATCTGGCACCATAGATACATGCGTATTTTGTAACTTCCCAATACATTCCAGTGCACCGACACATTCATTCGTTCATTCACATACAACACGATACACAGTATAGCTGTTATTCTAAATAAACATCTCTCACCCACGCGTACATATATAAGTAATCGCACGGAGGGGGGTCACCCTCACCCTTCCGTCGGACACTAGCGACTAGTGTAAATGAAGGATTGTGTCGGGGCGGCGTCCGACGCGTATACGTTGCGCCGCCCCGACACATAGCTCGCAAACTGAGCAAATATTGCTCACTACTGAATATTCTAAACAAACATAGAAGGTGAAACTGTAGATGTATTCCTTTATAAGAGGTATTCAATTATTTATTGAAGGAAAGTTAACAAGTATATTATATATATACATTCACACCTATGATGATACTTATCTTAATATGAAAAAATATTTGTTTGGCGTTTTTATTTCAATAAAATTATAAAACACTTAATGTTTATTTCATTTCTCCTCCTTGTCAATAACACTTTTCAGGTTGCACTTAAGTACCTACGCCATATGTGCAAAGTGTGCGGCGCACACAGACGCCAGGGCATCGGGGGCGTCGCGAGGCGCCTTTTGTGTTTAATGAAATACCAGCGCCAATCATTATCGATCATAGTATCGATCTTTTTTTAAAATTAAACAATGATGTGAAAAGTTGCAGTAGCAAGTGCAGAAAGGTCGTTTTCTAAATTAAAACTGATACAAAATTACCTGCGCTCAACTATGAGCCAGAAAAGGTTAACAAAAGCAACAATATCTACTAAGCACGTAGATATACACGAAACTTATTTTTTACTATTTTTGCTTTCTTTTGCAAAATATAACATACATATCAGGCGCTCAACGCTGAAACAGTTTAACACACACATATTGAAAAAAAACGGAGCTTAACATACCGTTCTAACCAAAAATTTCTAATTTTTTAGAAACTAAAACGGCCTAAGCGTTTCAAGCTACCATTACGCAGTGAGAACCAAAAACATTTTTCCTTACAAGATATATATGGTATAAGCAGCAGGCCAGAATTAGTTTTAGAAACTAAAAAGCTGCGTGGTTTATAGTGTCCAGCTATTGCATCACACCAAAAGTGAACAAAAAAGTCCTATCGAATGCAATAAAGCTTCGGCAAAAATTACACAAGTAATTTTAATATATATATTTTTTCATTTATTAAAAACAATTTTTCTCGGTTTGTGAATTATTGGGTTGGGCTGTTTTGGCGCTGTCGTCTCATTTTATATGTATTATTACTTAAAAAATTTAAATAATTTAATTCATGTTTTCTTTTTCTGGCAGTGAAACGTAATTTCTCTTAGCACATGATAGGGTTCCGTAGTCATTCTCACTACGACTTATAAAAGAGTTATTTCAAAATTTGTCAGAAACTATTTTTGTTACATTCTGGATAGTTATATCAATTGAGCTTTTTGTTGCATTTTAGGAGCCCTATCTTTTTGTTCACTTACCCCACTCAGTGGGATACATGAACAAAAAATGTACACTTTTCGGTCTATTGGAAGGGGGTCCTAAATAATTTTAATAGTGTTCGTTATAATTTTCATTGAAAGTACTGATAAAGAGGTACATTCTGGATATTTTTCAGATTTTTTTAATCGATAGAAAATAGAGGAAGGAGACGTTCTGATAATGATATTGAATAGCAAATACATCGTGATTGATAGGTTAAAATCATTTTTTTTTAAATCTCATCATTCTTTGTTTCATTAATATCTGCCCGTATACCAAATTTCATCTCATGTATATATATTTTTTAAAGACAGACAGACGGACAGAGCAAAATTAAAAGAGTTTCTATAGTTTTTTTTTCGGAACTCTAACAAAAAGGCGCTTCAAAGGTTTCGCACACAGGCACTGCCGAGGGTCGGCGCAGCCCTGCTGTCCATTTCATTCAAAATTAACAAAAATTATTAACATGATAACATTTGCAATGGTAAATTCAATCACAGTATTCTACTTTGTTTTTGGAAAAGATAACACGACCCTCACATGGGAAAGGGGGCTGACATTCTCAACTATCTAATTAAAATATTATTGCTAATTGACTCCATACGTTTTTTTATCATTTTAGTGCTTGCTGTTTTTTAACTTACCTTTCCAATCGAGTGCCAACTTTATTAATTATTTGTTCAATTATTTTCCAATAGAGAATTTTTTGAAATATTTTAGATCACTGTAAAAAAAACTTTATTTCCAGTGATAACAGATATGACCTACATTACCATTTAGAAAAAGGTTTCATTACATAAAAATGTACTTTAAATTTTCAACAAATATTACACAAATAAATTGCATTCAATGGCGTAACTAAAATGTCGGGGGCTCCGGGGTAGAGTATGTATGGGAGGGGGGCCGTAAAATAAAAACTGAAGACTTTTTTTTTCATTTGTTATCTCAATATTTTCAAGTGTCATCAGTTTGAATTACTTAACTATTTTTACACTTTATTAAGGAGGATAGCCACTATGACGGATCAAAAAATTGTCAATGTTTGGGAATTTTTTTCACAGATATAACTAATTATTTTTGAATCAGGTAAAGGGCGTTTTATTAAGTATATATTCAACTTATTTAATATTAATTTTTATTGAAAAATATTAAATATTTACAAAGTTATGAGCCTCGATGTGACGACCAAAAAAATATTTTTCTTATGGTTGACTCGAAATTTCGAGAAGGGTTATATGAAAAAAATAAACAAAAATTTTATCAATATCTATATGAATGTAGCTATCATTGCACGTAGTCGTTTTTTTTATTGTATTTTTTCACGAAATGGCGATCGTTTGAATTTTTTTTTCATTTTTAAGACCTATTTTTTTTTATTAGAGCGGTTTTAAAAATAGTAATTATCAAAATTTCAAAAATCGGCTACGTGCAACGATTAGCTACAATTACGAAAAATATAATAAAAAAATATGAAATCGGTTCATTAGTCTTTGAGGAATCGTGTCGACCAGATCAAAAAATATGTGTTTGTTGTCATAACCGGCCGCGCTACATCGTCTCACTAAATTGACTATATCTCCGTCAATTTTCGGAATTTAAACTCAATTTTTTGTATACATATTTATGAATATGTATACTTTCAAAAAATGTAAGAAAAAAATTTTTTTTTTTCCGTCACAGTGGCTTTCCCCCTTAATTGTAAACTTCTTTTATTCTAATTCGGGGTGGTAGTTACTAATGCTGATTGCATTACTTACTTTCAACTAACACTATGAATAGGAAATGAAAGAAAACTACATATATAAGGAATTATGGTTTATTAAAGTTGTTTTCATAAATGACTCACATTTTTTATAGAACTGCAACATTTTATAATCTTCAACTTAATTTTAATATTCTAATACTTGAAAAAAATAAATTCTTTAATTAAAAACCTAAAATAAAAAACAGGGTCAGATTTCATTCAAAAAGGGCCAATAGGCAGTTCAACACGCAATTTTTTAGATAAATAAATACAAGTACAGTCACACCCTGAAATTACATCATACATGTCCGCTAGTTGTTGTAATCTGATCAGTTGTTAACATCTGAAGTACGTTAACGGGAAGAGATTCAAGTCAAAGAATCGTAACTCAAGGTACGACTGTATAAAGAAATTATTTATTGAAGACGGCCTTATGTGGTGTTTACACCGAGAAAACAAAACAGAGACACGGTGTTTTTATGACCAAAAAGCAATAAACCCTATACATTTTTAAATACAAAGTATTTTAAAGACACGATGTTTCTGTTTTGTTTCTTCGGTGTAAACACCGCATTAGAGTATGCAGGGTGCAATTTATGTACAAACATTACATACACGCGAGACAAATTTCTAACAAGTCTCAACCATCTTTCAGAATTTCTTTTTTTAATAAATACTTCCTCCTTGTAGGCCAATTGTCTATTGTTGATATTAAATATCGAGGAGGTGTGACAGCCAGTAGAAAGAGAAAGAAAGAATGGTGAATAAATTCATCTTTGAGAAAAAGTCGCACACACAAGATGCAACGATTCGTATACTATACCATTCAAAATAACTTACTCTCACTTAGGAACAAATACATTAAAAGACAGAGACACTTTTACCAACCATATTTTCTTTCTGTAATTATTGCCTCACCTCTTCTCTGTTTAACCCTTGACCACCACACTGGGTTAAATTACAAATACGGTTAGGGGTAAAATACTAACCCATGTATGGTGAAATCAGAGTGTGGTGTTCAAGGGTGTATGATTAAAAAAAATTATAAATAAAATTAATTTACAGAATTTATAAATGGGCTATTAAAAGTTACATAACAACATATTTAATAGAGTATATAACAAAAAATAGATGTACTCTTTAAATATCTATAATAGTAAAATAAAAGATTTGAAAATAAAATTTTGAGAAAAAACTATTGATAACTAATTACATTTTCTTTTAGTTATATTTTTTTCTATTTAATTTATTTAGAATTTCAATGTGCTCTTCTACATTCTACATTTTCGTTATAATATAGCGGTCGACATTAAAATTTAACATATTTTCTGCCAGTTATGCAAGACTCTTCCAGGGGGGGGAAGCCATAAATTTATCACTATGTCACCGCTAGAATTGATAAAGCGACAGCAAACATGTTAAACGTTAAAAAAAAAAATTCCATAATTATGTTAAATATCAAATTTCAATTTGTCATGGGGTGTGTTCCGTATAGCATTTATTTTGTCTTATATGGTTGGTAGAAGCGCGCGCGCGATTTTTTACTTTTCTGTTCCACATCAGCTGTTTGAGCAGTTTTACTTATATCAGCTGTTAAATTTAATTCAACAAATATGATTTATCTAATCCAATACGTTAATACAGGGCCCCTATTCTAGAGTTCATTTGACTTTTTCTCATTCGAGATTACTAAACTAAAACTAAAAGTCACTAAGTTATTAACTAGAATCTCAATTGTGGAAATTATACCATATTCTCGATTCTCAATGCAACTTTTTTTACTCGAACGAAAAACTCGAATCGACATATTCTCGAGTCAGCTCGAAAATAAGGGCCCAGTATGTACATTAAAGTGCTTATTATTATTATAAGCAATTTAATGGGTTATTTTTTTATCAAATTATTTCGTGATGAGGTTTTTTTAAATTTAGAATATTAGAAACCATAGATAAAAACAAATATAAATGTAAAAAATACTATAAAATAATTTGAGACGCTAAAACAATAAGTAACCCTTTAATTATATATCATCATATTTTTTGAATTGATATAAGTAAAAAATCGTGTGCCCGCTTCTACCAACCTTATTAAACAAAATAAATGCTATATGGAACAGACCAATTAACTAAAAATAATCTAATGAGCAAATAGTTCTTCTCCATGGTAAATCGCCTTAGTCATATGTAAATTTTTTAGTAAATTTTGTGTTATAGATAAAGGATTCAATTCATTTTACATATCCATATTTACCGTTATATAACACAAAATTTACATATCTGTAACTTATCATTATTATCCAATAACATAAACAAATTCCTAAATCAAGAGTATGCAATATTCAAGCGACTATATTGGTCCTCTAAGGAAAAATTATTTTGCCTGAAATTCTTCTTCATAATATAAAGTTTAATAGTCCTTCTCCCTCTCTTAGGGGTTGAATTTCAAAAACACCTTATAGTGCTTACATCATAAAAGAAAGATCTCATTAAATGTCATGTTTCTAAGTGTAGGTGTTGATGAGTCAGTCAGTCAGAATTTGATAATAAAAAGAAACGTTTTGCTTACAATATTGAATACTCTTGTATAAAATGGACAATAGAGATATGTCACAAACAAGTACTTATGCTTACAAAATAATAATTAAATAACAATTACAGTGAAATACTGAATGATTTTCCATTGACATTGTAAATAGGCCCAGGTACAGGCTTATTGACGCACCACTCGTACCAAACGTTCTGACGAGAGACACAGCGCCATAAACAGATCTCGATAGTATCCCCCTGCTTGATTTGTGTAACTTCTTGCAGTGGGAAGAATATTGGAAACCAACTAATCATCCCGTTTGAATAAGTACGTGGCTCTGTACTCAACTTCACATCCTTGTACAACTCAGTGTCGAAGTAGCCGACAAAACCAGTCATTATACAGTTCTGTGTAGCCTTGAAACGAAGGGTAGCCGTCCGTCTGTTATTTATCGGTTTCGTTTTGTTTGGATGTTTGAAAGACCAACAAGCCTGTAAAGTAAAAAATATTTTTTAATTTTACTTATATCTTTATAAAAAAATTGGTTAATTATATGAATAGTATGAATCAGAAAAACCTATCTTAATATAATTATTTTTATACAGAATAATAATTAACAAATTGTTATAAATAGAAAAAGTAATTATTTTTATTTACCTGAGCTGGCGCGATCTGATAGTAGTTAATGAGATGAACGACATAAATGGTCTCAAAACAACTAACCAAAGTTTTATCGTTTGGTTGCTGTGCTCGAATCTCCATCAATAACTTGGGGCTGTGTAGCGGAGCGATAAAAGCAGTGTAACTACATGGTATAGAGATCCCATCTTCTTTTAATAAATGCTGCGCTCCGTCCAGGCATTCTGGAGACAATTCATTGTCTCCAAATGAGCCCAACAGTTCGGATACAAGGATGTCAGCTTTAGTTTCTGGACTGAAGTCTCTCATGTCGGTCTGAACGATTTCTACTCTGCCATTCCAGAGCTCATCATTTAATGCACACAAAGTGTTGATTGCCATGGGGTTCTTCTCAACAGCATAGACTTTTACTTTAATGTCAGATATTTCCCCAGCATTCAGAGAGGCCTGTACAAGAGGGCCTCTGCCGGCACCAACAACCATGATTGTCACGGTTACATCTGCTCGTCTCTCTTTTGGCACTCGATCTTCCAGTGCTTTTTCTATTGCATTCTGATACTGAGTGTACTTAACATGGTCCTTCTCGAATATTTCATACACCTGAGCTTCCAGATTGTCTTTGAGTGGTTGCAGAGGGTGTTGCAGCACATCCTCATAGCCTTTACACTTAGGGGTAACTGGGCCAGTTTTGATCAGATGATCTATGTATATGTTGTACAAACTCAACTCCTTGTGTCTCTTTTTCTCTTTAATGATAAACTGAACGTCGAGAACTGAGAATCTGCGTACAACGTGTTGCAGAGTTCTCGATATCACAGGAAACCCGTGTTGGTTGGTCAGAAACAGACTAGTAGGAATTATTATACACTTGACTGGCTCACCCAGCCAACGCTCGACTTCTGCTTCACTGGGGACAGCAGTTGACAGTTCAAGAGCTAATTCTATAGATCTACGGTAGTTACAGCCTGTTCGGAAGTTATTCCACAGCTCCCACGGATCATCTTCCGTCGTAGGTTCTTCAGTGTTGGACCGGTGGGAAACCTGCCTATAAGTCATTGGCAGTCTGACCCATATTTTGAACACTGATCCTTTTGCTATACATGAACTTACAATGCGGGCAGTGTTGAAGCAGTTGACAGATTTGACACGTAATGTTACAACTTGAAGACCGAGATGTGATGCAAAATTCAGTTCTTGTTCGAGAATTGCTGTACTGTTTTCACGGATCTCTGTTATTTCTGAATCAGCATCGACATCTGTTATTTGTCCGACCACTAACTTGTGCCAATCATCTCCAGTCAATATCATATCTGACCTCGTCAGAGGAGCTGCGACTCCCGAACATTTTAAGAAATTACGTTTATATCGTGGATGTACTAAAGGAACAATAATGAAATGATAACCTACAAGTTCGGCTTCCTTGATTTGTTTATTTAAACTTTTACAGTACGGTTGTTCCAGACCGAAGGGCAATTTCATATTCATATTTTTAGTACTTCTACAGTAAAAACATTAATAACTTTCTACTTTGATTGTAGTCGACATGCCGAGTCCATTCAAAATTTTAACTACTATTCTGTGCCTGGGGACATTTTTATTTTGGCGTCCACAAGGGATGCTAACTTAATGTTAATATTCCCTAGATTTGTATGCAGAAAAATATCGGAGATGAACTCTGGCTCTTAATAAAAATATGTAGCTTTGCGGGGGGTAAGAAAAGATCAAGGTCTCAAAGAATAATTACAAATATTATTGTTTGTAAATAAATACACAATAAAATATGTTCCACTATGACCCTAGATGGGTTTAAAAGATAGCAGGCATCAATACGTTCTTGACATATACTTTATTGCCACATGTATTGACGTTTTTATATTTTTAAATAAATTTGTCTTAAATCATAAAATTTAATAATTTTTGATGAGTAATATTGATGATAAAATTCAGATTATGCATATATAACCTATTCTAATATTATCTGTTTTGTACTAACACGAAACAGACGAACTATTTGGCAATAGTGTTTCAGTAAATATTACATTTGACGATCAAGTCAAGTGTTATGAACCACTGTGCATCAATATTCGAAAAATTAATCAACAGAATGGTTGTCCGGCAAGTCATCGCCAGAGCTGGTGTTTTATGTTATAGAAGTACAAAATTAATAAATAATTTTTCATTCGACATAAAATACATCAGCACAAGCTCTTTAAGAACTGGTATGTGTTACTAACTTATCTTCTGAGGATGGAGGTAAATTTGATTCAAAATATGTATTTATTTTTGTTTTTAAGCTCGTCTTTACACTGATAAACATGAATGGGTTGAGCTAGATGGAAAAATAGGTACTGTAGGAATTTCACACTATGCACAGGTATGTACATTTGTTATGTAATAATAAATTAGAATGTAGAAATTATAAAATAATTATTTTATTTATTATATTAAGGAGTCATTAGGAGATGTAGTTTTTGCACAACTACCAGAAGTCAATACAGAACTATCTCAGAAAGGTATTTCAATAATGGAAAAATAATTGACAAAATAAATAATTCGTTATTCTTTTTTGTTAGATGAATGCGGAGCTCTGGAAAGTGTTAAAGCAGCTAGCGAATTGTTCAGTCCTGTATCCGGTAAGGTGATCGAAAAAAATAATGCTGTTGAAGATACACCTTCTCTAATTAATAAATCATGTTATGAAAAAGGTTAATATTAAGATATGTACATAAAGTAACAAAATCGATTCTAATACTGTTATTTTTTAGGATGGTTATTTAAGGTACAAATATCTAAAACTGATGAACTTAAAGATCTTATGGATGAAAATAAATATGAAGAATTTTTAAAGAATGTTGATGAACACTAAATAATCGTATTCTTTCATTATTCTGTTGTAAATTTATAATCTAAAGAAAATAAATTAGTAATTAATAATTTGTTTTTATTTATTCATTATAATAACATGTTTGAATAAATATATCTGTATTTGTCAATAGTTTTGTAATTATTTTTCTTTTTATCTTAGTTCATGACATTTGGTTGAGAAACTTTTGCTTTAATAAGTTTTGTAATTAAATGTTATCATAATTATATTGTGTCGTAAATTAGTAATAAAATTCTGTACTTCTCATAAAAATTTTAGAGAGATATAAGAATGTACATTTAATGTTTTTATTTCAATAAAAAAATGTTCAAATTTTTTTAATTTTGAATTTTTACATATCACATTTTACACTTTTTCACCCGTGATCTGTACTATTTACACTTATACACTCATCGCTTGATAAACCGACCTTTGATTAACCGGCAGCTTGGATGACCGGCGGACCAAACGCGCGATATGCCGACTTTCTCCAATCCCCTCCATAATACTACCGTGATTGCTATCTCTGCGTGTAATTTAAATTCGCCAATCAACGTTGAGGTTGGCACGGTGGTGGGGGCCCCTCTCGACGTCGGTTTATCAAGCGGTTCAATTACCAACTTCGTCGGTTTATCAAGCGGTGAGTGTAACACTAAATCGGTACCTAAAGTTGGTTATCCTGATTGTTTTTGTAACCTCTGTACATACATGCATAACGTTTTGATTTTTAATTTCTCATTTAAATATTTATATTTCTATAAAAATAATCTTCATGTTATCAACAATTTGTTGAAAAGTGACAATTTTTTTTTAAATTTAACATAAAAAAATGAAAAATACAAAATATACCGGTAACACCGAAGAATTACCGTAAGTTAATTTTATTAAAGGAATTTTAATTTAAAATCTATTAATGTACCTATAATCATTTCAGTTATTGGAAAGGATTATGGCTTCGAGTATCAGGAAAAAAAACCACAAGTTTAAATACTCTTAAAGAGGAATTACTAAATTATAAAAAACATTTTTTCAACGGTTTTTTTCACAAGGAGCATATAAATGACAATATAATACATTTAAGACAAAAATTATCGATAAGTGAACAAATGTGGTCATTATTAACACGGTTATGTCATTTATTAGATCTAGACGGTCAATCTGGATGGGGTTTTTTATGTCATTATTTACTTCACGAATTTCAAGGTGCTCCGGACACACTGAGCGACAAAACAGAAACCCATATATCAGCTACAGAACTGTTACATGATTTGTGGAACTTTTATGCATTTGAACGAATGTATTACTTAAAATGTTTAAAATTAATATTAGAATTTGAAGAAGACCAAAACTACCCGTTTAATATAGAGTTTAAAGAGTTTTTACAAGTCTGTGACATAAAAAAATTACGTGGAACATTTTTAAAACAATTTAGACAAATAATACTATGTCAGATTGTTGACTCGAAAGATATGACTGAATCTATGAAAGATGTGTGGATCGATAGGAATTTTAACGAACAAATTGAAATAATACAATGTGTGCTATTGACTCACTCAAAGTCTCCTTTAACTGCGCAAGAACTAATGGAATGGATGAAGTTATTTAAAGGCCATCATTATTCAACAAAATGTAACAGAAAAATAAACCTAAAATCTGCTTTACAGTTGAAAATGCAACAAGTAGCTTTTAACGAAGTTGTATTTGTACTTTCAATCTTAGATAACCTTCATTTAAAGTACGTGTTACTAAACAATAACTTATATAATTATATTAAATCATATATACGTTTTATGTTTACAGTGAAGCCGATATTTGGGATATAGAAGAAAAGAAACGTGTACGTTATTGGATAGAACAGTATATGTTAAAAAATTATCCTGTAATGTCACCGGTTATAATATCATGGACACTTATCCGGAATCCTGATTTGGAATTTTTCCAGCCAGAGATTATAGTGATGGCTTGTAAAGTTCTGTTTGCCATTTTAAATGAAAAAATATTTTCGGTATTAAATAATACATTGTAACATAATAACAGTTTATTTAATTACTGGCTTATTTTTAGGACACTTCAAAGTATAGTAATATTGTAAACAAATCTATATTTAACTTACTTCTTCTGATATCAACAAAGCAAGGTGATTTCATGGATTCACAGCCGTTCTATAATTCATGGTCTTTGGTTTTGCAAAATAAAAAAGTGTCTGATCTTTTTTGGACGGAGAATTTAGATGATAGTTTTTATGAAGAAATTCAACATGTATGGGAAAAAGCAAAGTTAGTTTTTCCGTACAATTTTACATTTTATACTCTACTAGCAAAAGGGTTGGCTTCAGCTTCATCAGAAAGCTTACAAATGGTACGTCGTACATAAAATTTCATGTCTGTATTTGTAATATGAAATATGTAATGCATACTTCTCGATTTAGGTTTTAGAAGATACATTAAACTTGAAAGTATTCTGTAGTCCTATGGACACATTGAACGGGTCAATCAGCAGTGATAATGTTTTAAACAAAGATGTTAAACCTTTTGGTACTAACCAGTTGATTTTGAAACAAGGTTCCGTTGTTCATTTAAGAAAAGCAGAAGATGAATTACAATTCTTTACTGCTTGCGTAATAACTAAATACAACTATTGGCAAGTGCTAGATTATTTGATAATGCATTTACAAAATGAAATCATAAGTAAAGTTGAGGTTCATCAAACAATACCAGAAGGTCTTGTTTTCTTAGAATGCGTGTTGAAGCATCTAAATACAAAATATCAGTTACCTTGTGAGTTAGAGAAACCTGTAGCAAGAACGTTAAGTCTGTTGGAAGATATGATTATATCAGGTATTTATAGAAATAATCTTGTTGCGTGGGTTTAATTGATTTTATACATCGTTACAATTTTAGATTGTATGTGGTCTGAGTTATATGCAATTATAATCGCTATAATGACAGAAGCTTTAAAATTTTCTTCTGATGCTTTGAGTCTCAGATTAAAAAAATTAGATTTCTTTCCGAAATTTTATAATGAAGAACTATCAATGGAAGATTTAATTAAACCAAGAAATATACACCAAGGACGTATTTATGAATTAATTGTAGAGCAAGATTTCATAGAAAAAAATTATACTTTGTTAAGCGCCTACATGAAATTTATTCGTAGAAGATTCGAGGTAATTCATATTTATCCTATAAATCCTTACAGATCGGTATTTGATAATTTTTTAATTCCAGAAAAACAGCGTGGATTCTTATACTTTTGAATTACCTGGAGTTATATTTTTCTTACGTTTTGTTTTACCGAATTTGACAAATTATTGTTTATTGATTGATACTGCAGAACATGAAATACTACATGAAATAATAGACGTAGTATTTGATATTCTACAAATATCAGACGAACAGACTAAAGAAAATCCTCAAAAAGAAGTTTTAAGAAAGTATGTCATCAGTGAACTACTACATTCATCTAGTAATACTGTAATCTTAAACCTTGTTTCAACGGAAAACACAACGTTAGAAACAATCATACACCGGCAAAGTAACTGGATGACAGGCAAAGGAATAAAATTCTTAAAACTGATTCAAATGAGCTTATCAATTATTTTGTATCTATTTAAATTAAAGTCTCGCATTTATGACAAACAAAGTATCAACAACGAAACACCTTTAGAAATGATTATGTTTTCACAACCTCAGAACGAAGTTACTTTGAAAATAATCAGATCCATTCTCAGTTATATTAGACATACATTCAACGATAAATTGCCAGTATTGGCTTGCAGAGTTTTGAGGAAGTTTGCAAAGGTTTGTGTGTCCCTTTATTGTTTAAAAAATCATCTAATAACAGATATCTTGTTTTAGAAATTAGATGTCTCACTCTATGGATGTTTTAATATCGACAATGATGAAATCAGACATTTCTTTATTTATCCTCTTCGAGATAAAAATGTAAACAGCGAGTTCAAGACAGCTCTTCTAGAGTTGATTATCGCTTGTGTCCCTGGCCAACCGGGACTAACTAAAGCATTCTTTAGCAGAACTAAAGACGAAGCACTGAGCACCGATGATTTTTCACTCTTGGGTCTCATGGAGGAATTTTTATGCCTTATCAATGCAGTGAGTACATTATTTTTTTTTTTTTTATTACTTAATAGGTATGCTGCCAGTAACAAAGTATCGTTGAAATTATGATTTTAAATAATGAAATAGGTTAAAAAGATTCTAAAAAATGTAATATAATTTTTGCTAAAATAAAAATGCAAAATACAGTAATCCACCATGTTAAATGAAACACCAATCAGAGAGAATGATGTCACGCATTATTTTAGACAAATATCAATTCCCCTTACAAGATTATTAGGTACATACCTTATTTAAAAACTTATATACTTTGAAATTCATTTTTAACACAAAATTTATAAATTATTCTGGGTGGCCAGTTTTTGGAAAACCGGGAAAAGTCAGGGAATTTTTATAAAAATGCAAAATCACACAAATTCTCGCAAATATTAAAAGAGTGACGTTTTTTTTTAGGTTTTTTTACTAAATTTTTTAAATAAAAAACGGAAAAACGGTAAAAATTCTCCTGGAAAACCGGGAAAAGTCAGGGAAATTTACTCCAGAGAAATACTGGCACCCTGCTATTGTCTTAACTCTGAATGTTTGATTATTGTTAACAAGGAGTTTGTTGTCACAACTCTGAAATGTAACCTGTGAGCGTTTTGGTGTCAAATTCAAAAATAGTTTTAAAAGAGTCAATTTTTGTGATTAAACCTTTATTTTCTGCAGAAATAAGTATTTTTTTTTGGAAATAGGAGACACGTAAGATCATCATAGAATAGTTTTTTTTTTAAATTAGTCATCATGCCTATTCAGTATTTTTATTTTTTATTGCTGTTTACTAAGTTATGATACTTAACAATATGTTATTTTTCTAGCAATCCGATTTATTGAATCATCAAATGATTGGGTCTGTAATGAATCTGTATCATCAGTTATGGAAACATCAAAAACAAAATCTTGTCTTAGAAATTCAAAAAAATCCGAAATTCTGGGAATATCTTTGTAGCCCATTAAAATTTGATATACACTCAGATATGAGGGCTTATGTTGAAATATTCAATATACTCAGCATTGAAATGTATCAGAACAAAAACAATCTCAACACATCCGTAGATAGTTTTCTTACTGAATTCTTCGAAACACCTGAATCGAATTTTAAGAAATGGATCACATATATTTACGGTGAAAATTTAAAAAATGTTGAATATAGTTTGTCGTTTGAAGACGAAACCCCATACTGGTTGTCTTTGTTACAGGCGTGGAAGGATTTCACTGTGATTTGTATGAAATGTCACAGCTCACTCTTTGATGAAAAAATAAAACGAATAATAGGACATGAATGTCTATCAGCACTTCTAAGCCAACTAGAGATACTAAAAGATAGTCGACCAATACTGATTTTAGCTGAAAACTTTGTGATGATGCTACGGGAATGGGGCAGAGAAGCATTTGTTGAATCAAATAAAGCTGTTGTACTTGTCTCGAATATCGTATCTCTGACTGCCAGCAATTATGATTCGTTCCAAGAGCGTACCAAGAGAGCTTTGTTATCGGCTATAATCATGTCGGTAAACACACTGAAACCTCAGATTGAATCTCACAGAACATCTTCTATATCATTGCTTTACAATTCCTGTGAAATGGCTCGTAAAGAATTAGAAATTATCAATCCCCAGTCGGCTACAAACAATGAAGCTCTGTTAAAAATGCATCTACTAAATGAAATGTTAACTATTTGTGCATCTGATTCTGAATTCCGTCTGTTTTGCAAGAGCTTTGAACTTTATGAAATATTAGTGAGAAGTCTAGCATCAATTATTCAACATAAACAACACAGACTGTTATCTATTTCAATTATCGATTGCCTCACTTTCCTCGTCAAGTCCTCGTACGGTCCTGATTTCGTTTATTATGAGTTTTGTTCTAATCTATGGATGAAGTTTTTACCACCTAAAGAAATAGGGCAAGAAAATGTAAAAGAAGCAGTCAAATCAGAGACGTTATGGACATCAACAGAATGGTGTGGAATCTACAGAAGAGCAGTACAAATGATTGCGTTTATATTACGCGAACATTCAGGCATATTTCTTTCCGATGCTTTTATGTTTGTTAGTGTGCATATTCAAGTGATTGTTGATTATATAACTCTGACTCAAAACACAATAAATCTGGAAGCGCTGGATGTTTGTGAAACAATTGTAATGTTCATTTATAATTTATTAAAACATAAACGACTGTGGCAAGCCAGCTGTGCCGATACATTTGGAGAAATAACTGTAAGTAACTGAAACATACAATACTGTAATTTATTTTATGTATTTAAAATTTTCAGAATGCACTTCTTATCGGCTTACATCATACAATATCTTTGTTGATGAGTCCTATGGCACTATCGCATTTAGTTGAGAGAAAGGATAAATTTACCGACTCTCCGACTGTTATAAAAACAATGAATAAGTAAATATATATATTTTATATAAAACTAGACATTTATTAATTATATATATTGTTTTAGATTAATAGATATAGTAATGTACATAAGTCTTACATTGGGAAAAATTTCACCACCGCTGATGGACATTTTATGTAATCAAGAATTCTTAACAAATCAATGGACTTTCTTTCTTAACTTATCGTTCACGATCCCAAGACCGTTCATGAAAAATAACATTAATGTTAATTTCGGAACAATACTATCTGCTGTTAACTTATTTACGAGATCTCTTTTACAGGTATAATTGTATAAAAAAAAAAAAAAATTGATTTGATTTATATGATTAATATTTTTAGATAAATTCCGGAAAAGGAAAAATATCTCACAGTCCAACTTCATTCCGATACTCGAAATCATTTTTCGATATTTACAAACCACTTCACAGAAGATCTCTTACAGAATATGATTTCCTACAAGGTTCCGAAATGAGGAGTCCGTCTGGATCACTTAGATATCCTGATTTCTCAGAACTAGAACTATATCCTCAATCTCCTTCAATCACAGCTTTAAGTCACTCGTGGTTAAAGTGTATTAACGAAACCAAAGCGATGAGAACATTAGAAAGTATTCTCTATTTGCTAGCGTCGCAATTAATGTTGTTTTTAATGAATCCAGATCTACAGCGAATAGAGAGACAACATGTTTGTAGAGAAATCAGTTCGGAATTATCAGTATTTAGTGATTTGATGAATAAGTTAGCTAAAGGTCAGACAATCAAGTCGAAGCGAGGTAGAGGGGTTCTAAGACTGGCTCATAAACCACAGAAAAAGTTGGGCAAGACTTCAGAAGATGGAGATAACTTTATTCATTTAACTAAAGTGTTTACGTCTGAGTACGATATGTTTGTACTTTTCAATAGGCTGTTTGAAGTTATTTTTAAAGACGACGATTTTTAAAATTGTATTTATAAATAGTAGAATTCATTGAATTGTAAATATTAATAAACATAATGTCGTTTTCCATTTTTCCCATGGATTTTAATGTCTGAGTACAATATGTTTGTACTTTTCAATAGGCTGTTTGAAATTATTTTTAAAGATGATGATTTTTGAAACTTATTTATAAATTATAGAATTCACTGAATTGTAAATATTAATATAATAAACATGATATCGTTTCCCATTTTTCCCATGTATTTTAATGTACTATTTACCTAACCATTTTCAGACATACTACTTATATTAAAAAACCAGGAAAACTTATTACAGCAGTTAGTTATCAGGGCTGTAACTTGAAGCTCGGGGGTCCCAGGGCAGAATGTTTGTGAGGGGGCCCCTGCTATACTGCTATACGTAAAATAAAAACTGGAGATCTTTTTTTTCATTGACATATAACTATTTTACACTGCTGTGGACCCACCCTATGCTCGGGGGCCCCCACAATTTTTGAATTTTAGATTTCGTTAAAACTATGTTTTTTAGATAGAAAATGATGTGAAAAGTTGAATTTTTCAAACCGCAAGTCTGTATTTCAAAACGTTCTCGAGATATGGCCCATCAAAGTTTTAGATTTTTGAAAATTTTGGAGAAAAATGCCCGTAACTTTTAAACGTGTGGTCGGATTTGATTTTTGTTGACGGATTTGAAATCAGCGTATCAAAATCTATAAGATGACATGTATAATACTTTAAAATTCGAAAAAAAAATTTTGGACAAAAATCGTCATTTTTTTAAGGTATACCCCTTTGAATTTTTTCGATTTTTCGCGAAATTTTTTTTTGTCGAATTTTGAAGTGTTTTACATGTCATTGTATACATTTTGACACGCTGATTTCAAATTCGTCGACAAAAATCAAATCCAACCACACGTTCAAAAGTTACGACCATTTTTCTCCAAGTTTTTTTTAAATTTAAATTTTAAAAGGCCATATCTCGAGAACGTTGATAGATACAGACCTGCGGTTTGAAAATTTCAACTTTTCACATCATTTTCTATCTAAAAAACATAATTTAAACGAAATCTAAAATTCAAAATTTTATAGTAATTTTCATGCACCAAATTTCAATTTGCCATAGAAATATCGACTTTAAGATATGAACATAAAAAGGAAAATCATAAATCAGAGGTGTCCTGCATAGACTCCTTTAAAAAGAATGCTTTTCTTCATAGAACCCCATATATTTTTTGTTTCTACAATCTTGTCGAAAAAGTACAAGCAATACATAGCACAATTATATATTGATAAATATAAATGAAAAGCAAAAAAAGCACATTGCAGTTTAAAATTTTAAAACAGAAAAATTTATCTTAGACCCCTTGAATATTATTTATCCTTTTTAAACTTCCATAGACCCCTAGGGGGTCTACCTGGACCATTTTGGGAACCCCTGGTATAGATGATACCGATAAGTTAATTTGTACTCGATTTTCTAGACTTGTTAAATTTTGATATTTATTAGTTAAACGCAGTGGCGAAGTGTGGTATTTTTAATAAGGGAAGCATATTTTGTAATATAAGTCAAAATGTTTTATAAAAATAATTAAGTAAAAAATAATATGGAAACTAGCGGTTATTTTAATTTACTGAAAACATGAATTAATTAATAAACTGTTTTAAATGTTATATCTTTAGACAGCACACTATATTAATGTAAATATATATTTAAAAAAAGCCAATAGTGTAGGTAATTTCCATTTTAACAATGGGCTTATCGAACCCACTCCCCCGTTAACACAAAAAAACTAGTTATGGTTATGAAACATCTCAAATTCAAACTTTAACTTTTTTAAATATATAAACTCTTATTATTATGTTTATTGTTAGAAATAACGGCTACTGATCGAGTGAGAATCAATATAACACAATAATAGATTAAATTAAATAAAAAAACATTATTATTTTAACATAAAAAACAAAATACATAACATCGTTTTCATTTATCGATATTTTTCTATTTGTAAAACTAATTTTTAATTCCTACACATTAAAAATCGACTTTAAAATGCGTTACTTGTTATTTATTATAAATATATTTAACAAGGAAAGTCGCTAAATGATTAAAAACATTTAATTTACATTAGAATTAAAAATTAAGGTAAAAAAAGACAAGGTATGTAATAATGCTTTGACGCCATGATATGACCGCAGTGACGTCATTTTGTACTATGCTATTTTTTTTCTTCAGAAAATCAAGGTTTTCTTTTATAAAATTTGATATAGGTACATAATATTTGTACGAAGAAAAGTATTTAAATCTAATATCAATATATATGCTCTATATGGCGCTATATATAAGACATACTGTGTATAAGACATGCAAATAGAGAAATTGGTTTTATGTACATATTGATTTTTATTTAGTTCAAATTTTTATATTTATATAGAATTAATTAATAGATTACATTACAATGATGTATTATTTCTTTGCAAAATCCAGGAAAATAGTAGTATATGATTCCAAATAAAAAAAAATGATGTAAAGTAAATTTTAATGATTTAGTTTGAATGAAATAATATATTTAAAATAATTAATCGGTTATAGTAATGATATGTAGATCGGAAGTTATTATATTTTTTGGACAGTATTTTACATGGAAATATGATTTAGGTGTTATATTTTCACACAATAGTATGCATTTAGAGCTATATAATTTGTCTCTATAATTTGGCCAAGTTGAACTAGTAAATCAATATCATTTTTTCGCATGCGCATTTATACAGTGCGCCTTTAATAAGTTGGAGTAGTTACGTAGTGTTATATTTTTTGATATTAAATGGTTTTCTTTTGATTTGACGCCGGTAATTTTAAACAATGTGTTAATAAATATATCAAGTGCATTTATACGATAAAAAATTAACAACGTTATCATTATTTCAGATCGTCGATCTCTCTTCGATCATCGTATGTTTATAAGCCCATCCTTCTCTGTGACCAGTCGTAGATCGCGTCTCACGTTGGTGGTCATTGCTATTGCATCCAATAACGATAGATACATTGGACATAAAATAAAATAAATTCTGCACAAAATCTAACACTTCTCGCGTCGTGTACTCGATTTCAAATCAATAACATGTGTACAATATCAATGTAAAAGATTCGTGACGGAAATACTTAGCAATCGACTATTATTTGGTACAATATTTGCGTTCAACTGTCAGTTAGTGTGAAATCTATACGACGTAAATAAGTAATCATGTTTTCGGGATTTACAAATCAAGTAAGCTCTTGGATGGGTTCTTCTAAAGGGGAACATGAAGAACAAGTACCTACACCTACTGATACAGGAGATGCCCATGCAAGTTCCACTGCTGGTACTGGCACTGGTGCCAGTGCTGGTACTGGTACTGGAGCTGGTGCTCACCCAGAAGATTCCAGGTATTATTATCAAATAATACGTTTCCACCTTTTACATTTCCACTTATACTTGACATTCCCTTTAAAATATGGGTCATCAACTAAAAATCAATGACATTTCTATACTTGACTTTGTTCAATTACTTACAGCTGGAGAACTAACATTGTTTTCATTTTTATAATTTTTTAGTCCAACAAAAGGAAGTAAATTGGACATGTTAGCAAATGTGAAAAGTCAAATGACGGGCTGGCTAGGTTCCGGAGTGAGTGTGATTCCAGGGCTTCGTGGCAAAACGGAACAAACCGATACATCGATTGTAGGGGGCATCGACAATCCTGCACAAGACTCCCCGTCAGATCCTCTGCCCCAGTCTGAAGTGCCGGCCAAGCCTAAAGACGAAGATGACAATTCAAGGTTTGAATAATTAAATGATGTTTGCTAGAATTGCTAATTATCTGTTATTATTTATTCATAAATTGTACATTCTTCATACTGGATCCTGAACACTTGCTGTAAGGAATATGCAAATTATTTTATCTCGAATTCATTATTGGTGCGTAGTATTTGCAAATTCCTTTTTATCTCTAAATACATATATATATTTATTGCATGCTGTTCATGTTAATGTTTTTAATTTATTTTAATGAATGCATTTTTCTTTATTTTAACAAATATTATAAATTATGTATTTAATATTTGCTATATTTAAAATGTTTTTTCTCTGTCTTCATTATAGCAAATATTAAATCTTTTTTTCATTTGGGATCCAAAAACAATGTATTGATTTTAATATGAATTTTTCGGTGCTATTATATTTTAATTGCAAAATGGAAAGATTCTTCCTTATTTAATGTATTTATTGGTCTTATCTTTCAAGTGATCTAGATAAGGATACCAGGTACATTTTAATTCTTGTATTTGATAAAAGATACTTTCTGTATTACTAAAACTAAATAAAAAACTCTAATAGCACTTTACACCTACCAACAAAACATATGTTAACAATTTAAGTCTTATGTATCATATACTGGGTACATACATAAATAAAAATATTGTATTTGGAGTCTTATTACTCTAAAACTATCAATCATATAAACTCAACTATCAATAAATAATTTTCTAGTTACACTCCTGAGGCCTTAACAAGAAATCTAATGAAAATTTCATTTGAAAATTACTTTAGATATTTAAAAAAATTTTGTAATCAATAATCACAGAGTACTATGTCACCAAATACAATATGTTTTTATTTATTCATCCAGTGTACTGATATTTAACAGCACATTATTAACATTATCTAAAAATATATTAACAAATATGATACTTTTAAAATAAATAAATGTTTATTTAACACACTTATAAAATATTAACTTATAATTAATAAAATCATGTATAATCTTTAGTACTGTTTTCATCTTTCCTCAAAATACTGCTTTGTACTGAAAATGTATTGTGTAAAAAGTAATGGAAGTATCTTATATCGTAAAATGGAAACAGAGGTTGATGAGGGTCATGTATGTTCAGTATTATATATAAACAAATGTCATGTGATACTGACATAACATACTTTGATCAGCCGTATTTTAAATTCAACTTGGTCATGTTTTCTGATTATCTTTCTTTTAGTGCAACTGAAGGAGCTGATAGTGGTCCTGGATCTCCAGTTGGAACCCCCACTGAAGAAAAGGACCTCCAGTTTGAAGCAGGTAATAGATATTCTTTATTATAGAGTATTCTGTCGCTACATGTTTAGTTATTTGTTCCTAGTATCAACAAAAGCTTTAGCTGGTGCCAAATCGATTGGGAGTTTTCTGTATTCAGCTGTGAACAAGGCTGGAAAAACTGTTAGTGAAGCAAGTGCCAAAATAAAAAAAACTGTTGAGGAAAATGTAAGTTATATGTTAATAGAATATTACAAATACATTGTAATCAATTTAAATGTGTTTAGAGTATATTGGGTGAATTTAACAAAGAGCAGGAGGCATTCATCAAGGAACAGCAAGCTAAAAATGCTACGTCTAGTGTCCCTCCTTGGGTAGGTTGCCCTAATGAAGAAGCCGTTAAAGAGGAATGTATAAGTCTTTCTTCAGTAAGTCATGCATTGTTTAAAGTATGGTTTCATGTAAAATAAGTGATATTAATTAAAATTGTTTGATTTAAAGGACCGACGGAACTTTGTACGAAGTCCTCCAGCTGGAGTAGATTTTAATTTTGATTATGAAACTTCATATCCAGTCGCGTTAGCTATTATGGCCGAGGACCCTGAACTTGAGAAAATGCGATTTGATTTAGTCCCTAAAATGTATGTAGTTTTGTTTTTGTATACAAACTTATTGGTATTTAATAAAATGTCATAAACACTTGCAGAATTAAAGAAGAAACATTTTGGCGCAATTATTTCTATCGTGTTAGTTTGATTTGCCAAGCTCACGAACAATCCATTGGACAAGAAAATACTGAAAACGTCAATGTTGAAGGTAAGATTTTCTATGCCAGTGGTTTTAGTGCGACCACAGGCAACGTGTAGTAATAAATAATGTTTGAGTACATATATAAATAACCGTGTGGGGTGTATTAAAGTATTATAGTTATTTGTAAAGTGTGATATAAATGAAAATATATAAGTATTAGTTTTGCCTGTGGTCTAACTGTTAACATATTGATTTATTTTGATATTAACAACAGTTTGATACTCTTGATGTTCTTTTTCTAACAGCTTAAGAAGATGGATTTCTAGAAAAAACCCTCACAAAATCCTAACTAATTCAATGACAATTATCTTTCTATCTTTGTCTCTGTCTGTTGTTCTTTCTCTTTCATTCCCTCCTTTGATATCCTGAACGAGGTTTGTCTGTTTTTTGTTTTTACATTCGGTTTTAAAATTCTGATATCGGTTAAATAATATGAATGTAATCGACTTGACACAAAAAATCTCGGCCGTCAACATGTCTTAGAGATATGAAACTGTTTATCCAGCTAGCTTTCTTGGTATTTTAACGATTGACTTGGTAATATAAAACTGTCTGCTGGATAAGTAGTTTTGTACGTTACTGTCAATGGTATTATGTGTGGTATCGTTAATCCGTGCTGGTACGAACGAGGTCGGTGCTTTCGGATGTGTTTAAATAAATGTATGAACGAGTATTTTCGATTTAGAGTCGCAGACAATAATATTTGTTGAAACGGTGATTTCTTTGTCCGAAACCCGGTGAAACTGTGTTGATTCGCGCGCACATACACACACACACATGTACGTTCAACCTTCTCCTTAATCATGTTAGAAAGAGAAAGTCAGAATGGTTCAAACACGTTCAAAAATTATTAAAAAAAAATAATACTTAAAAAATACTAAATGCGTTGTTACCGCTGCCCCCGTTGGTTTTTGTTGATTTGGTTTTGTTTTTTGTTTTTGTTTTGTTTTCCGCACGTTTACCTATCCGTGACCTATCACTGACCGTGCAGAAGATTGGATGAAAGAAATGGATGCAGAGCTCAGGGAGTTTGAGGTTCTGTCAAGCGGAGTGGACACCGATAGCCAGTGGGATGCTGAACTGATTGAGAAGATGCTTGACAATGACCAAGAACTGGACTCGTGATCGCTCATCGGCTAGATATGTCCCTTTCTCTCTAGAGTCATGTTTCAAATCGTATGAAGGTTGTCTGCTCTGTTTTTCATATCGCGTACTTTATTTCTAAGCTCTTTTTACGTTACATTAACTTTAAAGTAAATACTTTTGTATATTTTTTTATCGTGTAGATATTATACCAAAAATTGCATATATATATATTGAATGAGTTGTATTTATTATGTTTATGTTGTATAGTTGCACAGTGTGTTGGTACTGTAGTCGTGTAGAACAGACAACCTTGTAGATGTGTTGTTTGGACTGTTCCGGAATCATCATTCCTTTTGTTTAAAGATAAAATGTGTGACATTCCGTGACGAAGTATCATTTTCTCGTCATTATAATCTAGTCACAAGACATGTATTTATAGTTTAATAATTTAGTCGAATATTTGAATTATATTTAGCTCAGGGTTTCTTAAACATTTTAATTTAGTGGCTGGGTAAGGTGCGCAAAATATGTCAATGCATATATGTATTATCTAACATGTATTTAATATAATTTACTTATATTGGAAACCAAGTTGTTTAGTTTTTCTGTGAAATAATAAATACAATGTTGCATTTTTATGTCTAAGTAAAGTTTAAGAAGCTCTGTAATAGCTGATGCATACACTTATAGAGTATGACCTAGAAATCACTTTAGCCAGTCAGTACGACAGGTCTTCAAATGTGTTTTAAGTTATTGGTCTCGGAATCGGCACGAACGCATAGACGTGGCCCAAAATCGACAAGTCAATTTAGATAGTGATTCAAATTTGAGAAAACCTAGAAAAAACTTTGTTTTATCTTTAATTGACGTTTGTGCCTTTTCCGAAACATTGTTGAATTATTTATAAGTTACGGCCTCAGAGCAAATATATATATATATACATATAAATATATATATTTTTCATTATATACTCTTAAATGTGATTTTAAGGTAAAAGTTTGAATCTGTATAAGGATTTTAAATAATTGTTTAATATTACATAACTTAAGTATAAATATCATGTTATTTTGTTTTATAAACAGAACGTGAGCTTCTGATTAAGTCAAGTGTTTTTTCGAAAAAAGTACTGGTTATTCAAATCGATATTAAATAAAATGTATACTTGTTTTGCTGTACGTGTTGTTTTTTGCTAATATTGCCGTTGGCTTTCCGTATTGAATGTGATGATATACGTTCTGTCTATATAACAAGCATATAAGCATATAATATAAATATGTATATGGCAATACTGTTCACACCTAATTTATCAAATAATTATGAAAATTTTAAGTGTGTTAAATGATTAATTGTTAGTAGTAATGACTAGTTGTACATATAATGAAATATAAAACATAATATATACTATATGGGCTCAGTGTATTAAATAAAAATGTAAAACATTAATTGTATTTGATCAACATTGTAACTATTAAAAAATAGTTGGGTGTAGCAATACATTATCTTTTTCTCTGATATATTATTAATCCGACCTCACTTTCCAACTCTCTTTTTGTTACAGAAGAAAAAATACTTTGAGTTTTCATTATACGTGTAAATTTTAGTTTTAATTAATATAAAATACAAACAGAAAATTTGAAGCGGAGTGATCTATGCCAGAGTGCAAACAGCATCGAGAGTATGAAAAGTTATTAAGTCTAAATTTGCATTTTATTATTTATTTGAGGGTTTTTTATTCTCTGAAATTGTTTTACATTTAAAGTCAACATTAAGTAATCAATTTGACTCATTGTGAAATATGTACAAGTCTTCAGTAATGTGAGTAATGGCATTATATACATTAACTGAGACATTATTAAAAATGTAAGGCAATCATATAACTGTATGAAGCATGTATTATTTAATAAAATACAATAAATAAAGTAAGTAGTAGGGTTCTAATGAAACAGTTGTATCTTATACTTCAATAGTAAAGTAACAAAAGTAGTAATCATAAAATTCGAGTATTTTTCATTTTCGCCGATTCATTCAATAGTGCAGATTCCTGTCTTGCCATGTAAGTTAAAAATTAAGAAATCTTAAGTTGTCAGTTTGCCAATGAAGTATTCTTCCACAAATATTTACATTTTATAATTGTTTTTATTTCTGATTTTAAGAAATTTGTATATAAATTAATCGATTGTTTTTACTTATTTAACATTGGAATGTTTCGTGAAAAGTTGATATCAAGTTAATCATTCGCACGAAATGTAAAAAAAGTAACTGTCAACTTTATACCATTATGATTCATTGTGTAAAATGGCGGAGTATTTTGTCGATAAAGGATATTTCAGTCCGTGAAAATTACACGTATTTGTTTTTTTAATGAATTTTAAATTTGTCTCGTCTAACTGTTTAATATTTACTCGGAAATCCATTAATCCACGGTCTGTGCATTCCTACATAAAAGGTATTTTTTTCAAGGTCTCTTGTGTTTTTAAATTGTTTAGTTTTGATATTTTGAATTTGGTTTATAAATATTATGATAATATGTCCGTGTTGTACAAAACATAACACTAAACGTTGCCAGTATATTATTATGTTTTTTTTTTTTATGTATTACCAAGTCAGTGTAGCTAATTTTGTCTTGCATTATTTAATATACGTGCCAGTTGGTTCATAATGTGCAATCTATCTGTTTTTTTTTTCTTTCAGCTATTAATTGATGATTTTAACACAAAAACCAAAAGGATAGTATTAATATCAGTTGATTGTATTTGAATATATTCGCACTGTATCTATCATGACATCGATTCACTCAAATATGGCTACATCCTCTTCATCTTCACCGGTTTTATGTCGCTTTTTCAAACAGGGTATATGTAAATTCGGCGTCGTCTGTCGATTTTCACACCAAACGTTATCAGAAAATGCGTCCATCTCAAATTCTGGTGCTCATCATGCCAGCACATCTGATAATTCTGAACCTGCTGTTTACCCGACTCGTGTAACGACAGTGTGTCTGGAAGATTGGGTAAATGCGCCTGAATTCACACCGTTAGCTTGTAAAAGTACCACTGCTGTGACGAATACAAACGCGACAATGTCGCAAGCCAAGTCCTATGCCCAGGTGGTGAGACCCGAGGGTATGATGGCTGAAATGAGTGCTGGACCTGCTATTTCTCATCTCTCCCACATCAGTGATAAATTGTGCCCTTATGCAAAATCTAAAGGAGACTGTCCATATCAGCCGGGCGAATGCAACTACGTGCACGGAGATATTTGTGAGTTGTGTGGCCTGCCAGCTCTCCATCCTAGAGACCAAGAGCAGAGAAGACAGCATCAAAGAGTAATTATTAAGTCAATGGAATAAATAGTTTTACTACATTATGTAATATTGTTTTGCAGGAGTGTGTGTCACAACATGAAAAAAACATGGAGCTGTCTTTTGCTGTAGCTCGATCGAGAGACAAGTCTTGTGGTATCTGTTTTGAAGTGATATTAGAAAAGTCATCAGGCGAGCAACGATTTGGAATTCTGCCTAATTGCAATCATTGCTTCTGTTTATCATGTATTCGTAAATGGCGCCAGGCTAAACAATTTGATTTTAAAATTACAAGGTATGATTCTTAAATAACTGTTATTGATATAAACTTGATATTTTGTTATTGTACTTGCAGAGCATGTCCTGAATGTAGAGTACCCTCGATGTATATTTGTCCATCAATGTACTGGGTAGAAACAAAAGAAGATAAAGAAAAATTGATAACAGATTACCTGGGTGCGCTTAAAACAAAAGATTGTAAATATTTCAATCGCGGGCGTGGAAAATGTCCGTTTGGTAATAGATGCTTTTACCTTCACGCCCTTCGCGACGGCACGAAAATCGATATTGGTCCACCTGTCCGTCATCATCGACAAGTTCACGACATAGAATTCCAGGTGAGGAAGGAATTTTCTCTATTGGATTATTTATTAATTATGTATTATAGGTAAACAAATTGCTCCCAAGAAATAATCTCGATTTGAAGTCAACATGCAACCTATATTATTGTCTATTTAGTTAATTTTTAAGAGTGTTTCTGAAATGCTGCTATATGTATGTTTCCGTTATGTTTAGAAACCGTGTATTTTTTTTAGCCGTTAATGCTTTGGGAGTTCTTAGAAGATCGTGACAGCCGTTGGTTATATTCTTTGGAAGAGTTGGACGACCTCGTTGCCTTCCTTTCTGATTCTGAAGATTCGGACTGGTCAGAAATCGATTATTTCTTAAATTAAATAGCAGACAGATAACATGGAAGTTTGCCACTTTCCCTCTCCGTTTGTCATTTGTCATGGTTGAGGGTTGACATTGAACATCGTAGATCTGCCGACCGTGTACACGATAGCACGTTGAAATATTTAGTTGATGTTTTGATTTTGCACTCGTGTATTTTTTCTTGGCATTTGATCGGCAGATTGAAACTGTGCCTCGAAATGTAATTGCTTGATAGTTTTGGTCATTTTTAAAATAATTAAATTGTTTTCTGTAGGGTTTTGTCTGTCTGTATTTGTGATATTGAAGTTATAAGAATTATATAATATATTTAAAGATCAAAATTGATTTGGCAGTTGAATAGTTTAAGTATCTGAGTTTATCGTTAGTTATTGATTATTTGGTGTCTTCTTATGAAGTTAAATATAATTTTGTTCCTTTATTTGATTGGAAAGAAACTAAAAAAAAATGTACATATACATACATGCCCTTTTACAATTATGTATTTATTTTTAAAGGTATTATTTTTTTTGTCTGCTGACAGCATGTTTGGATTATTAATTTACTGATATTTTCAATAGATTGCTGAGCAAGCAGTTAGCTTAATTGTTAAACCTATTTATTAAATAATGATTTGTGCATACTAAAACTTGTTTTGTTATTTATATTATAGTTGTTATCGATTGTCTTAATTTTCCATTTCTATTTTACAATTGAAATTTTGTATTTTATGTGTAAATTAAATAAATCATGCTTTTCAAATGGATTAATTTAAAATGTATAGCATAGTGTTATTACTCTATATTTTATTATACAAATTGTAATTTTTTTGATTACATTATCTTTATTGGCATGTATTGGAATGTAAAACATTTCTATTACTTAGTACACATATATTTAGTCTAAATTAAAAATATATGTTACTAAAATTAAATGCAGTAAAGAAGTTTTATAATATATTGCACAATTCATTAAACCTAACTGTGATTAATTCCATTTTAATAATATTAGTTTTTCTTTCAAACTGTACTGTATATGTGATAAATTATTATATACATACTTTAAATACTAAATTGAAAAAAAAAATCTAGACGCTTACAAAAGTATATATATAACATTTTTAATTGTGCCCGTTTTATTTATTAGTTTTAAAAGGTTTTTTATTCGTTTAAATTGGTGAATAGTTTATTAGTTTTTAAATTATATACGATACATAAAATTCTATTAAATTTTAAAAATGTTTATTGTAGAAAATAACAGTTTATTCTAACTTTCCTAGCATCACGTTTTCAAATCTATATTTAAAAAAATAACTAATTTAAATATAATATATTCTATAACTTATTTAATAGTCAATGCACTAACAATTATTATAAATAGTTTTATTATTTGATACTAGGAAAGTTATTTAGTCGTTTCTTAGAAAATCAATTGTTAAGAAATATATACACATGTTTTTATTGTTTAGTGTTTCTACATAAATCAAATCAATTCGTTGATCTATGAGAAATTTTACATTTGGTGGCTCGTACTACTTTTAATACATTTGCAAATGGTGACAAATGTGTTAATTAAAAAATCACAAACCCAAACCCATCGATTATTGAAAAATATTATTTAATTTGCAAGATATTTGCCTTAAATTAAAATATAATATACCCTCTTTCGATTACTGGAAATAAACTGACAAATAATTGTATAATACATATTTATTATTTAAGAATGTTAAACTTATAAATAACAAGTTTGAATTTTACAATTTATTACAATTTTATTAATCGTATATTAGGTCCCAGCTTTCAATTAAATTTATTTAGAGATCTGATACAAAAATTACACTCTTATACTTTTTACACATTGCTGGAAAGCTATTTAAGCTATTAAAAATCTCTGATTCTTGAGATTACATTCACAAATTTTCTAATTAAATCAACGTAACTTTAATTTTAACTCAGTGTGTAAAAAGCACTCGAGTGCAGTTTGAAAAAAATTCAGTTAGCTCTCTAAAAAAGCTGAGATATATATAATTATTATATGGCACATGTAAACTATTGATTACGTTTTTATTTATTTAAAAAAATATATCTACATAACTGTCACTTTAATAGACAGATTATTTTTCAGCTTATTGTTTCAATGTAAACCCTCGTAACCAGATACTAAAAGAAAAAACAAACAAAAAAAATGATTCAGTGTTACTGCATGTTATATATCTCATAGACTGATTTTATTTGAATGCTTCTAAACTTAGATTATTAAAATGTGTGATTATGTATTATTTTTTTAAATTTAAGAACACGATATTCAAGAACACTGTAATTTATTTATCCGAGATTTGATTTTATTCAGTAACAAAATTGTATTATATTCATGTGCTTTTATTATTCATAATGTGATTCTTGATATGTCAAGGTGTTGTTGTTAGATACGCTAAATTCAATTATGTTGAAAAATTTCAAATGTGTTTAATATAGTCCGTAATCAGGAACAACGTTTTATGTATTGTTCTTTTTAATTTTCTTACCAATTCATTAGTGCCTAGTGTCTTCTTTTAACTCTGTAGCAGTCATTTGAACAAAGATGAAATATATGATCGCAAAGGGTTAAAGACATCAACAATCATTGTATTTGAAGTTAATTTACTTGAGAAAAGAATAAATTTTGCTCCTGATTATCTGATAATATTTTAATGAGTGTTTTTCAGTCTTTGCATAATTGTTAAATCGTGTTCAACCATTGTTCATGGGTTGTGATAAAGATAAGTATGAAAAACACTGCATTGTAAAATAAAATAACGTTTTTGTACCAGTCCCTCTCTGCTGATATGAAGATCTTTGTTATGGTAATTATTTTGACTGTGTTTAGAAACAAATAGTTATGTATTATTTATGATTTTAGAATTGTAACAAAAAGACCTAATTATTTATTGTTAGAAAGTATTAGAATCTTTGTAAATAGTTCATTTTGTTAATTATATGCATCAAATAAAAAATAAACTTTTAAAAGTCACCATGTATAATGCTTTAGATATTTATTATAGAATTAATATTTTATTGGAAGAAACAGATCATTCCTCTGTAATAAATAATACTGTGCATATGTACTATAATAATGTACTTGCCTTTAAATATATTCATTCTATTACTGCATAAGAACTTTGTAATCATGCCATATATATATCAACAAAATGGTGACTTGGATTGAAGTTTTTGCTTTTGGGGGAGTTCGTAAACAATATATTTATATTTATTTTAACAATTATAAGTATAATATAGTTAAATTATTTTGTAAGGAATAATGGGGATTCATATAACGGTAGTTTCCATTTTAAAATAAAACATACTGCAGAGAGGAATAGATATATAAGTTGAATCATTATTAAATAATAAACATATGTCTCGTGAAATAGATTTTAAAAACACTTCTGTGTAGACATGAATATACAGTATGTAAACCGTTACCACTCGAAAGAATTTTTATATAGTTATATTGTATGCGATGATTGATTCGCACAACTTACTACGGTTCGATAGTTATTGAATGTGAAGCGTGACAAATAGACCAAATATCTATTTTAGAAATGTTTTGGTTAATTCTTATGAAATTTGCCTGTTGTTTGAGTTATTGTGTGGTTCAAGTAAATATAATAAACATTTTGAAGCTACGTACAGTACTCACAATTAGTAAGGTAAAACTTGTGTTGAGTAATTTAAAGGATGGGTTAACATTTTTCATATAAAAATCTCTTATCTGCATGAAAATGCAGTTGAAAGGTGCATAAAATTGTGTAGTTAGAAAATTTGTTATTTAATGTTTTAAAAAAACAATTTATAATCAACAATTGACCATTATTAAATAATTCAACTGGAAATCAAAATTATTATTGAAATGACAGTGAATTTTACCAATGATAATGTTTATTTAATATTATTTACCTTTATTAAGTGAAAAATAAAAATGAATGTAGTTTATTCCACTTCATTATAGCTTTAATTAATAATTCATTTACAGATTAAAATATTTTTCTTTAATTTAGATTTAATTGTAGTTATTATAATATACATTTTAATGAAAATTATATATTATATATTTTAGTTTTAATAGAACTGTTTGCCGAGTCAAATTGTAAAAGTCTCATTTTTGTATATTTCTTCTCATATTAGTAAAATAGATTCTTTATTAATTCCATCGGGGTTCATTTATTTCAAAACACAATTCTATTTTAAATTTTACAGGGGAGCAAGATAAACCTAAAATAATTTAATTAGTACTAGAGGTATTTAAATTGATAAGATATTTTTTTATAGCAGTTTATGAAAACGTTTGAGAATCTCTGATATAAACATTAGACAATTTTTGAAAAGGTGAAAAGCCTTTAGGTTGGTTCAACTGTACAAGCTGAGAAGCCATCTAGAGATGAAGAGGGGAGTTCAGGTGATAGATAACAAATGATGGCTGATAATTTGTGTAGCAGACAAATGTGTATATTTTCTTTAATTGTTTCTTAAAGTTGAGTGTTGCGATGGAAATTGTAGACTTGTTAGCTCAGTTTCGATACAAAGAATGTTTGAATTGAGTGTAACTGTTTTCGACCGTTCTCAAAATGAGATATAAATATCGTTTGTATCACTCTTGTCGGTAGGATTGTTTTCAAAATGGTGGTTATGTTTCGGATAACAGTATTGTGTATTTTGTTGACATTTATATTTTCGTTATTGTTTAATTCTGTGTTGTGCAAAAACAATTCAGGTGGTGAATGCCCGAAATCTTGCAGATGTCTCGATATTTATGTCGATTGTGCCCAGAGTAATTTTGTCGAAGTTCCGCAATCTTTACCTGAATGGACAGAGAATCTGTACGTACACCTGTGAATTTGTTTATTTTTGTTGTCTTATCTATATTATATATAAACATATACTTGACGGATATTGACTTGCTACATTACTTAAAACATGTTTAAATACCTTCAATGTACATATTTACTCTGTATTATTGAAAAAAATATTATTCCATATATGGGTTGTTGAGAAATTTAATTGTTTATTTCTCTATTTCAGAGATTTGAATTCTAATCGACTACATGACAATGCAAGCATTGCATTAAAATTATTGACAAATCTAACGAATTTGTAAGTTTATATTTACAATTTCTCTTATGTATAATTTAATAATAATAAAATAATTAATTTACAGAAAACTGAACAAAAACCATTTAACAAAGATTCCTTTATTGGATGGTCTTCGTAATTTAAGTCTATTGAGTCTTTCGCACAATAAAATAACAACTATAGATCCCGAAGCGATTGCAGTATTATCTTCATTAATACGCCTAGATTTGTCTGGCAACAGAATTGAATTTATTAATCCAGGGAATTTCCCATCAGAAAACTCGTTATCTTATCTGTATGTTTATAATCTGACATTTATTTAGATGTCTTACTTACATAGATAATATATGTTTATTTATTTTTAGAAATCTAAATAATAACTTGATCCGAGTACTAGAAAAAGGCTGCTTCGACACGTTAGTCAGTTTGATAGAATTGAAATTAAGTAGAAATAAAATTTCACATTTATCTAAAGATGTATTTATACACCAAAAACAGTTAAAATATTTGTGAGTATTTTTTTATACCTGCTCCAACTATTTTAATTTCTTTACTAACTTTATTATGTTCCTTTTTAACAGAGAATTAAATAGAAATCAACTAGGAGTTGTAGAAAGCTTAAGCCTGCAGTATTTAAAGCAGCTAACAGTTTTGAAATTAAAACGCAATCATATTACTCAACTAATGGACGGGGCATTCTTTGGGGTCAACGTGAGTGTTCTGTAAGTAAAAGTTCAACAGTACAGTATAACTGAAAGTATTATAAAATTGTTATAAATTAAATGTTCTTTTAAGGGAGCTGGATGGTAATATGATTTCTAAAGTAACCAAGCATTGGCTATATGGATTAACATATTTAAAAACATTGTCGTTAACTGGGAACACTATATCTATTATAGATCAAGATGTTTGGAGTTTCTGCAAGTACTTAAAAGAGCTGTACGTATTGAATATTGGTTATCTATCGTTTTAGTGCTCCCAATTATTTAAACTTCTTGGAGAGTTTTAATCTATGGATTCTATGCAAACAGATGCTTAAAGCTGTTATTATAAGGAGGTCGAAAAGTCTTTTCACTTTAATTGAATTGTTTTTTTACAGATTTTATGTATCATATATTAATATTGTTTATATTTTTATTTATTTAATGTCGTTATCCCATTTATTACTTTAAGCAATTTAGGGTACCAACATTTAGAAAAAATCGTATATGGATCACAGGCAGTTTGATACCTATTATTAATATTTGTTTATTTATAATAATAAAGAAATAAATAAATTTTCGTAAATAGACTTTAAGATCATCTCTATTACAATATATTTTGACATTCAAACATTTTTTAATAATTGAATCCATAGACTATAGGTTGAGTAGTTAAAAAAAACATAGATTTATAATGTAATAATTTGGAGCACTAAAACGATAGATAACCTAAATATTTATGCTCGTATGTTGTTTATTACATAAGTTTTATTGTTTCAGTGATTTGTCTAATAACCATTTACTATCAATCAACAAAAATACATTTGGGCATTTGAATCATTTAGAAAAACTTATCATAAATGGAAATCAGATATCTGATATAAGTGATGGAGCTTTTAATAACACTCCAGCTCTAAAACATCTGTAAGTATCTAGAAATTTAACAGTATTTTGTGAAACGGAGCTAATAGATTTAAATTTGATCCTAGTGAATTGAACAATAATAAAATATCATGGACAATTGAGGATATGATGGGGCCATTCATGGGACTTGGTCATTTAGTGAAATTTTCTTTGGCATCTAATAACATTAAAAGTATTAATAAAAATGCATTCGTTGGATTAGAAAGTTTAACGCGTCTCGATTTAGGTGATAATAATATTACAACTGTACAAGAAAACGCCTTTGTTTCTACTCCACGTTTGCAGGTATTTTGAATAGCATTTGAAGTGAATGAATTGTTTTTAATTAAAAATGTATTATAGGATCTTGTTATGAATACAAGCAGCTTAATTTGTGATTGCAATCTACAATGGTTTTCAAATTGGCTCCAGGAGATGAAATTTCCTTCTTCTGAAGCTAGATGTGCCTATCCCTTACATTTACGCAATAAAAATTTGATTGAACTTTCCCGTAACAATTTTACATGTGGTAAATATTAAGACTAAACGATAATTTTTGAATTTTTAATTTATACGCTATAAACTTTTAGGTGATTCTCCAAAACCTTTATTAATTGAAGAACCTGAAACAAAAATGACTCTTAAAGGAGATAATGTGACGTTACGTTGCCGTGCAAATTCCAGCTCCCCAAGTCCAATGGAGTTCCTCTGGAAACACGATAATGTAGAAATCAAAGGACTCAGTCAAACGAAGCAGCTAAAATTGGCAGATGGGCGAAAGAATGAAGCCATTTCAGAACTTACTCTGTACAGTGTTACCCATTCAGATGCCGGTGACTACCAGTGCATTGTTGAAAATAGATTTGGTTCAACGTACTCTCACAAAGCATCTATTTCAGTTCTGAGTAAGTCAAGTAGCATTTAATTATATTTAAGTCACATGCTAATTCAATTAATATATTTCAGTTTATCCATCGTTCACTAAAAAGCCTCAGAATATATTAGTGGCAGCTGGAGAGACAGCTAAACTCGAATGCGAAGCAAAAGGCCAACCTCCACCAACCATAGCGTGGCAGAAAGATGGTGGAAATGATTTCCCTGCAGCTAGAGAACGTCGTATGCACGTTTTCCCATCAGACGATGCATTTTTCATTATAAATGCAAAGTACAATGATATGGGAGTGTATAGTTGTACTGCTAACAATACAGCTGGTATAATTGTTGCCAATGCTTCTTTAACCGTACTAGGTAAATACACACATCATTTTATGAATGTATCATTTTATTTTATAATAAATATCTTATTTAGAACGGCCGTCTTTTTCGACACCTATGGAAAACAAAGAAGTGACGGTCGGTGGCACGATTGTACTGCAATGCATGGCTGGAGGTACTCCGAGACCTACGGTGTCGTGGGGTAAAGACGGAGGTTCTTTATCTCGTACAGAGAGACACTTCTTTACTGCTGAAGATCAACTTCTCGTCATTGTTAATGCCAAGATATCAGATGCTGGAACGTACGAGTGCAAATTAAGTAATAAACTCGGTGTGGAAAGAGGATATACGCAGTTATCTGTTTTGCCAAGTATGTAATAATTAACACACTTATGCACTATATATTACATTAACCCATTACTTATAGGACATCATATTTTTTTATTTTTTTCTCTGACATAACAACGTTGATTTGATTTACATTACTAATATGTTTTTTAAGTTTCTTTGCTTACAATAATTTTTAAAATTAACTCTAGAGTTCATTCAATGATAAATTATAACACTTTTAAAGTAACCGTGTAATTATTCCAGCTAGCCAACATTTATAGTTACATTTTTTTCACTTAGAAGAGCATTTTTAAATTTAAGAAACTATATAATATTACTTATGAGAGTGTAAATAAAACATAACAAAATCAATAATTTCAAAAATAAATACAGGCAGGGTGGCCAGTTTCTGGAAAACCGAGAAAAGTCAGGGAATTTTGCTATACAGGGAAATGTCAGGGAAAAATCAGGGAATTTTTTATAAAAATGCAAAAACCACACAAATTTTCGCAAATATTAAATATTAAAATATTATCTATGTGACCTTTTTTCAGTTTTTTTATCTAAATTTTAAATTAAAAAAAAAAAACGGAAAAACGGTAAAAATTCTCCTGGAAAACCGGGAAAAGTCATGGAAAGTTCCAGAGAAATACTGGCCACCCTGACAGGTATAGACTATTGTCATTTAAAAAAGTGCTGTCCCATAAATATGACATTGGGTTCTCATGATAATAATCTAGTCTGCGACTGATAATTATTATGTCTTGTATTGAATTTGTCTTTTTGGTCATATTTTTGAATATTTTAAATTTGAATAAATAAAAAGTTGGGAAGTAATGGGTTAATAATGATTCTGTGAATCAAAACATTGCTTACAGATAAGGTTAAAAAAGTTTTCATGTTTATTTTTTGTCTTATACATTTCTAATAACTAGATATGGATCTTTTTGTAAGAAGGTTAGTGACCCCTGCAGTAGAATACAATACTTATTTTCGTTTACAGCAAACACGATAAACGAAGGTGATATGATGGGAATAATGATAATAACGGTGGTTTGTTGCGCTGTCGGAACATCTATAATATGGGTTGTGATTATTTACCACACTCGTAAACGTATCTCGATGAGTGCGCTCGCAACTCAGGATTATCCGGCTGGGAGAAATACTCTTAATTCAGATCAGACCGTTGGAGTTCCTGCAACAGCGGTTTGCGTATACACGGATACAACTTCGGAACATTCCTCTTGTAAAGACAGTGGTATGGGAGATTCTGCTAAAAGAAGCAGCGATGATTTGCTACCGGTTGAAGATTATTCACTTATTGATAACGGTAATACATTTATTTATTCATATAGCCTTCCGGAACTTAAAAAAAAACTTAATGTCTAGGTTTGATATCAGGAGAAGTAAATGAGGAAACAAAGGCTCCGAACAATTCTGAAACAGCTGCTAGTCCCATGCTTGTAATCGAAATCCGAATGCCGGAAGATGAAGATTCAGTTCTACCCCAATCTTTATCCAGACCAACAAACCATGAACGGTTATCCCTTGTTCCAAAAGCCGATGAAGAAACTCTAATCGACTGAGGAGAACTCTAGTGAATGTATTAGAAAGATTGTTATAAGATAGTAAGTGCATCTGTTATTATTATTATTATATATATAAATACATGGTGGGCAAAAAACAAAATAGGTATCTACTTAAAAATTCCTACTGTCATTATTTTTTGGAATATTATAAATATTTAAATTTCAAATCAATTATTTATTATTTTCTATTTTTGTTTTTTTTGCTCACTGTGTTTTCATAATGTACGTAGTATTCTAATTCCAATATTTGAGACTGCTTCATTTAATTACTGAGCAAAGTGTTTAAAAGTATTTTATTTACTTGTTCCTTAAGGTCAAATTGATATAATGTTCCTTTTCTAATATGTTATTTTAAACCAGTGTTTTGACTATATTATGTTACATTTAACAAGGTGGCCAGTTTCTGGAAAACCAGGAAAAGTCAGGGAATTTTGCTATACAGGGAAAAGTCAGGGAATTTTGCTATACAGGGAAAAGTCAGGGAATTTTGCTATACAGGGAAATGTCAGGGAATTTTTTATAAAAATGCAAAAACCACACAAATTCTCGCAAATATTTTAACGAGTTATCTATTAAAATTTAAAAGAAAACGAGACTTATTTTAGGTTTTTTAATCTAAATTTTAAATAAAAAACACAGGGAAAACCGTCAAAATTCCCCTGGGAAACCGGGAAAAGTCAGGGAAATTTGTTCCAGAGAAATACTGGCCACCCTGTTTAAATAATTGAATAACAGAAAAATAACTGATTTCCGGTATTATAAAGGAGCTAACAAATTTGCTAGAACTCTCAAATGGGGTATCAAACTTATATGACAGTTCTCTTGAAGTTTTTGACAGATAGTTTCATACATAGTAAGTAAAAAAAAAGGTATGTAAAGTATATTTTAGTAACTTACTATGCATGCAACTTGAAGATAACTGTCATATAAGTTTGATATCTCATTTGAGAGTGCTAGCAAGCTTGAAAATTTGCTAGGTCCTTTATAATACCGGACCTGAATTTTCTTTTTGTTGTGCATCTATTTGTGTAATATGTGAGTTTATTAGAAAAGGTATTTTATTTAATTTGACATATATCAGTATTTATTTACAGTTTATTGTTAAATTATTGTATTTGTTTAATTATTTGTTATTATTATTCAACAACAAAATGGATCTACGAAGATTTGGCTGATAGAATATCATACTATCTGAATAACTTCAGAATCTTTGGGATCTTACTCATTTTTTCATTATATATATAGAGATTTTTTTTGTTAAATTCTAAAGTGTACTAAATTATATTTAACTATATAATATAAAATTTAAAAAAATTAGGTAATCAAAATTAAGGTATATTATTTTAAAACCACCAACGAATTGATTTACTAATTTATTTAATTTAATTTGGTGATAACTAATTCGATAATAAATATGAATACATAATATTTACGTAGATAATAGATTCTAAAATTATTATTTGGTTGGAAGGAATTTGTGATAACATTTTCGGTAGCTTGATTTTTGTCCGGTATCATAAAGAGACTAGCAAATTTACAAGCTAGCAAGCACTCACAAATGATTTTTTTTACTGAGTATATAAAATAATTTTCATAATATCACCACTGTTTTAATACCATTGGTGTTTACATACAACGCTTGCACGAAACTTGTCAAAGTCATCAGAAAACTCAAAGAGAACTGTCATATAAGTTTGATATCTCATTTGAGAGTGCTAGAATTTGCTAGTCCCTTTATGATACCGGACATTTATATATGTAAATATATCCTACAGTAAATACTGTACGTAATATTTATCATTCGTTACTATATCCAAATAAATCCAGTGAAAGAATTGATAATAATGTTATCGTACAGACATTTACTGTATTGTATTAGTATATATTAAAGATGCGCCAAACATTCAATTCTACTTCGGTATTTGACCAATTTAGTTTAAGAAGATTCAGTATTACAGGTATTAAGTTCATTGGCTTTGGTACAAATATATTTTTAGGTCCCCATCCCCTCATTAACCAATTATTGGCAGAATCTGCAATTAAGTATTTATCAAACCTTTTTCAGATGTTTTAATTAAGGAATATTTAAATAGTTTCAGTAAAATCTGAAAATTAATTTTTCTCATAAAAGAAAAATGACCGTATTTGACTTTTAATATAGTTTCAGGTTTACATTTACTATTATGATTATTTATTTATCAACTATTTGACAACAATGTGCATGGGTGCATCTTTTAATATATATACGTATATATTGTTGATAAGAAACAAGCCTTGTGTATGTTATAATATGATCATTTGCTATTTTAAAATAGATTTAAACTAAAAAAGCTTACAAAATGAATACAGATATTTATATTTAAAGATTACTATTTTTATAAAGCATTAAAATTGAAAACTGTTAAAAAAGGAACATTGTGCCTTTGTATTTAAGATGTTACACTTGTGCCTCACAATCAGTTTTAATTCGTTTGAATATAGATTGGCTGTTATTTAATTGCAATTTACATTTTACAGTTTAAATTGAATATTAACATAGTAAATGATCATATATAATTAGTTTTACGTCATTAACGTTAATAAGCATAACATATTTCTTATGTATATGTAAATGTGAATATATATATATTTGGAGTAATATTTTGAAATTGAAATATTTTATATTTTGTGATATATTCATGAACGAAATATTATTAATTCTAAGAATTTTGCCATCGACTCGCATTTGAATTCTATTGAAATGCCTTACATAAAATAAGTAAATATTTTGAAAATTAACTAATTTTTGTTTGTTTGTGATAAACAATATTGAACGGATCCTTTAAAATAAATAATATTTTTGAGTTATTCGTAGACAATGCTATATAAACATATTGTACAGATTTTTAGATGTAAATAGTTTATTTTGAGTACTGTTTTATTCCAGTTACTGATATTTGATTGTATCGTGTGATTGATCACGTCCGTATGTTATTGTATTATATTTATAAATGCGTCTGTACAAATACGTTAAACTCAGATATAAAGTAACTCAAATGTTTGAATGAATTTCTTTACCGTACTTTTATATCTGAGTTTATCGTTTTGTTGTGTGATTGCGTGTAACTATATTTTTATTACTTATAAATTATTCTGCTTAATAATGACCCAGTTTGTCTGTATATGTTTAGGATATACAACTAAATAGTATCAAACTTCTTTTGGATTTACTTTTCAGAAATAGTGTTAATAGTACAAACAATAATATTATTACTTAATAGACTGTGAGTGCAAAAATCATGTTTATTAATAAATTAATTGCTGATTTATTTGTTGCATTTAATTATTATATTACCTTTCTTACCTATCCATTGCTTCCTTTTATCAGTTATAGTTGAAACAACTTCGAAGGGACCGGTTAAATTAGGTCGTAATAACCGACTAAAATACAATTATATGGGCTTCAGTTGGACTTTTATTTTGAGTCGTTAAAACCCGTACGTCGTATTAACTGGAGTCGTTATAACCGGTTTTTACTGTAATAGGTTAATTTGAAATAATAAAGTTTTAAATTAATTAAAGGTATATTAAATAATATACAAATACAGTCATATTATAACATTAAACTCTATAAAAAAAATTCTAACAATAAATACCTACAAAATCATTCACACATTCTTTGCATGCACACAATATATTTTGTTTTCTGTGTAATATTTCACTTAAAATCATTTCTGTTCAAAGTTTAAATATAAATGGTGTACATGTTTGATATTTGTAACTTCCCAGGAAAAAAACTATCAGATCCAATTGGATCCAAATTTTTTCAGATCTGTTAAATGGTTATCCAATTGGATCTGGTCGGATCCAATCAAATCTGATAATAGCGGGCAATTTTTAGATCCAATTTGATTTGATTGGATCCAATTTGATCTGATCAAATCTAATTGATCTGAACATCGGTAACTTTATCATATCTGATTATATCCGATCAGATCCAATTGGATCTAACCAGATCTGAATTAAAGAATAACTTGTTGTTTCTACTGAACAACTCATCATTTAATATTTATAAGAACACAACAAACTGGAAACATGTTTCTCTGGCGAGAGGTAATTTGCGATTTTTTGGATCCAATCAGATCAGATTGGATCCAATTGGATATAAAATCAAATATAAAAATTTTCATCAAAAATAACATCAGATCTGATCAGATTTTGGCTCATTCAGTTATGATTAGATCTAATTGGATCAAATTTCAGATCTGCTCTGATCCAATTAGATCTGATCGCCTTTTTCCTGGGTTATTTGTGTTATCTTGAAATGTTTTAAGTCATTTATTACACTTAAATATAGAATTTATATATACAGTCATCAAAAATAATATTTTTTTAGTCATATACATATATATTTGTATTTATTAGAATATTCAGTTTCACTTGTTGTTAAAACAATAATAGGATGTTAAATTGAACTCATTGAAAGTTTCTTTCAGTGAAACGAACATGCAATACAAAAACCCAAAAACAAACAATTTTTTTGATGACTTGCGTACAGGTCTACAAATTATTTACACTAATTATTTGATTTATCCAACCAATGAAAGAGGACACTTTGACATACACTCCGGGAACATCCTGTCTCCCACAGCCGAAGCCCCATGATACCAAACCCGCGAGTTCGTAGAAACCGTCATCCTGGCATACCAGAGGGCCCCCTCCGTCTCCTTGGCACGCATCGTTTCCTTCCTCTCCTCCTGCGCAAAAACTGCTCGCCGGTAGAATGAATATCTTTTCCGTAACCGCGTTCACTTTGCGAATGCATTCAGCGTCACTGACAATGGGTATTTCTGCTTCTCGAACCCTCAGAGGAATCGGGCCGGCTAGTAAACATAAAAATATTAGGGCTTCCGATTATTTTTGAATTAATTACACTATTCAACAAAAAAATACTTTTGTAATATAACAGAGATCTGAATAGAAAATTTAGGAGGCTTTTAGCATGCCGAAACCGAATTTGTTGCCCAATTGATTCATCACGCCAGGGTTTTGAGATATTCTAACTTAAATGTCCCAAAAATTATTATCAAATAGGTAATTTTTTTCTAAAGTTTTCGGTCACGGTAACAAATAGTATTATCTTTCCTCTTTAAAATGAGTTTTAACTTTTTACCGTACGATTTTTTTTAGCCGAGATGTACTAGTTTGAAGATTTTTGTTAATAGAGTGTAGTATAGTAGATACAATGAACTTTACTACATATATCTTCAAAGTAGTATATTTCGGTAAAGAAAAATCGCATAATAAAATGTAAAAAATCATTTTAAAGAGAAAAGATAGTACTATTCGAAATCATGAAAGAAAACTTCAGAAAAAAATTACCTACTTAGTAATAAATTCCCGAGCATTGCCAAAATCGTCATTTTTGGGACTTTTAGATTCGCATATCTAAAAAACCTGACGTGATGGAATCACTTGGGCAACGAATTCGGCTTCGGCATGACAAATACCTTCTAAATCACCTATTCAAATTTCTGTGAATTTTGTTTGTTGCATAGTGTTATTCTTACCTTCTCCCATGTACCCGTATCCAGTGACAGTACACCTTTTGCCAGCTGCATGACTGACCCCTCTTGCAGGAAGGCATACCAAACATACACCGTCCTTAAGTTCCGCTTGTCCATACAGTTTCAGAAGAGCTATATCGTTATCGAGCGTCTGACTATTATGGTTGTGATGAATATACGTAGTTGCTACACGTAAAGTCTGAGCTCCTGGGCTGCCGTATTTTCTGGTAAGATCGTGATCTCCAACCCTGACGTATATGGCATCTCCCGATCTTACGATACTGGAAATAACATTTTCTTTATTAACTAACTAGCTTCGCTCGCGTAGATTTCTAAACCCCCACCCCCGTGGGTTTTCCCCGTAAGTTCGGCCAAAAAAATATTTTTACACATACAAACTTTTACATCCCCTTTTACCCACTCAGGGGCTGAATTTCAAAAAAATCATTTCTTAGTGGGTGTTTGCATCATAAAAGGAAGACACCCATGAAATTTCACCTTTCTAGGTCCAGGGATTTAGGCTCGGCGATTATGAATCAATCAGTCAGGACATATTATTTGTATATCGTCAAAAAAACTCTGGACACTCAAGCTAGATTGGGACAAAGTATTAAAAGAATATAGGTTTCCATTTGAAAAACAAATGTTGGCCCTATTTGACCATGAAGACGTCCAAAAAAATCATTTTGGGTCCCCCTCAAAACCAAATAACTTTTATTTGAAGCTTTGATTTAATTGATAGATAAAAAAATTTAGGGGTGTGATAGATTAAAATGGAACAGCCTGTATAGATAAATCAAATATTTTTAATTTTACTGGGTGGATAAAAAAAAGAAATTTCATAATAGTCTTAACATGTTTGTTATATTATAGTCAAGTTTAACCAAAAGGCAGATTTAAACATAAGCCGCCCTTAGACAATTTTCAAAAATTTAAATTTAAATTTCGTGAAATTTCGAGATTCTCCGTTGACGCACGCGCACATTCTGTTTAAGTTTTTAGCAAATGTTCAATATCGACCATTATATTTGACTTGTTATCAATCCAGTCATGTCGTTGCCTTTTCTATAAAATGTTAAATTAAATGTTTATATAATTAAACAATTCCATATTTAATAAAATACTAATTAATTATTAAAAAAATTAAAACTGTAACCCCTTTTTCTTGAGCATATGCGTAACTTTGGAATTCAATCTAAGGCCCTATTAGGCCCAAGTTCAATTTTACACAGAAACAATTTTTTTTATACATAATTTTTACTACATAGATATGTAAATAGGATTTAGATCTTGGACCCACTTCTGAGCCTATAAATAGTCAACAATAGATTTTATTAAAAGATAACTCCATTAATAATCGAGTCAATTTTCTTCTATTCAATAATGAAAATAAAAAAAAGTACGTGGTGCTATTTGAAAACCTGAACTTGGATCCTAAAAGGCTCTTAATAGTTAATAATATAATAATCTAAATAATTATTTTTAACCCCTCTTTTCTGAAATACATTTTTTTTTTAGTTTTTCCGTAAATTATATCGTATCGAATCTCGATGCGACTTTTTTTCTATAGAAATGTCGAATGAAAAATCTTGACTGCTCCTGGGCATGCGAAATTTAAAAACTCGAATCGACATATTCTCGAGTGAGCTCGAGAATAGGGACCCTGCTTATATCAATTTCTTTGTATTTTCAGACGTTCTTATTTTCGTGAATTCTCAAAAACTTTATACGCGATTTTCGGCCTGTTTTAATTGATTGATTTGGTTTAACGCGGTTTTAGAAAATTATATAACGTTTCCCTTATTTTATTTTTTAAAGCAATTTGCTATGGAACGTATCTACCGCGTATAAAAGATCCTAGTGTATAATATATTGAATATCACTTACTTTGTAACACAATGTGCAGCTGTAAGCACCCATTGCGTACCGATCAACGCAGCTCCGCACAAATACTGGTTGAGTGAGTTAATGAGGGCCACTTGCCAGCACCATTCCGCCGAGTCACCGTCTTCACCTCCGACAACTCGTGCGGCCCTTGCGGTCCCCTTAACACCACATACGTATTTCCCGTAAACCGGAGGCCGTTGGGTTGTTATTTCTGTTGTAGATTCTGCCACGCTTACAGTGGACACCTGGGTGATCGACGGGCCTGCTGGAGGTACTGTAGAGTTCTTTTCCAATGCAGTGGTGTTACTGTTCTTTGACTCCATTACGTCTCTTATTACTGATTTTGTTGCGCAACATTGCGTACCTGCTTTCTTGCACTTGAATACTTCTGTCATTTCGGCATTTCCTGTTAAAATGTGACATTATAATTAATATTAATAAATCCATGATATACGTTTTTAAAACATTGCAAATTATAGCCTTAAAAAATTTCTAAAAAAATGCACTATATAGATATTTTTGGTAGGAACATTTAGATTTTGATAAAATGTTTTTGAGAAAAATGGTTGTTTTGAACGGGTGGTCGGGATTGATTTTAGTTCACGTATTTAAAATCAACGTATCACAATCTAGGTATTATTTCATATTTTCTAATCTTTATTATTTCTATGACAAATTGAAAAGTGTATACCTATTTTACTGGGTTATTTTTGATTCTATTTCGTATTTTCTTGTATTTAAGTTGATATTTCTATGACAAAATTAAATTTGTTACATGAAATTTTACACAAAAATTTTGAATTTTAGATTTCGTTAAAAGTATGTTTTTTATATAGAAAATAATGTGAAAAGTTGAAATTTTCAAACCGCAGGTCTGTATCTCATATCGTTCTCGAGATATGGCCTTTTAAAGTTTCAATTTTTTTCAAAATTTTGAAGAAAAATGGCCATAACTTTTGAACGTGTGGTCGGATTTGATTTTTGTTGACGGATTTGGAATCAGCGTGTCAAAATCTATATAATGACATGTATAATAACTCGACAAAAAATTTTTTGCCGAAAATTGAAATTTTTCCAAGGGGTATACCTTAAAAAAATGTCGATTTTCGACAAAAAATTTTTTGTCGAGTTTTGAAGTATTATATATGTCATTATATAGATTTTGACATGCTGATTCCAAATCTGTCAACAAAAATTAAATTCAACTACACGTTCAAAAGTTATGGCCATTTTTCTTAAAAATTTTGAAAAACTGAAACTTTAAAAGACCATATTTCGAGAACGATATGAGATACAGACCTGCGGTTTGAAAATTTCAACTTTTCACATCATTTTCTATCTAAAAAACATATTTTTAACGAAATCTAAAATTCAAAATTTTTGGGTAAAATTTCATGTATCACACTTGATTTTGTCATATAAATATCAACTAAAATACAAGAATTATGTTTTTTTTTGTTAAAAATTAAAAAAATTAAAAAGGGTATACCTTAAAAACTGTCTACTTTTGACCAAATTTCGATTTTTAAAGTATTATACATGAAATCAGATAGATCTTGACACGCTGATTTCAAATTCGTTAACTAAAATCAATTCCGACCCCCGGTCGGTAATTTTTCTCCAAAATTTTGAAAAAAATTAAAACTTTGAGGTAGTCTCGTAAACGATTTAATATATAGGTCTCAATTTTTCACGTCATGTTCTTTATAATTAACATACTCTAAACGAAATTGAGAACACAAAATTTTTAAGTAATATTTCATGCACTAAACTTAGAAATATAACTTCAAGATAAGAAAATAAGAAAAAATCTCTCCCCCCTTTAATTAAACTTTATACGGACCGGTCCATTAGTTTTTTTACGGGCCAATGTTGGAGCTCATATACGGCCCTGCACTACACACAGTACTGTGTTATTCTATAAGCAAAAATAACAATTTTCTGTACAGGGCCGTAACTAGAGACTCTGGGAGCCGTTTTCTCCCCACTTTCTTTTGTTCCGAGGCTCCAGGGCATAGCCCCTGTTTTTTTTTGTGAATTACATTTAATCGTTAACAAATATCATATATCTATTTTTTTGGGGGGGGGGGGGGAGGGATGTCCACTAAAGAAAAATTGAACAATGCATGTATATTTGACCTCCCCCAAATTAAAATTGAGGTTATAACGCGCTACTGACATAAGTATAATAAATAAACAATTATAATTTAACAATTCCTAGTAATGTTCTAGTTTACCCTAATCAACTATATGTAGTCGTAGTTGACCCCAGACTACTACATTGGCACACTTTCCTACTTTGTCATCTATGTATATCCTACCGCACGTACAAAATTATAACATACATAATTGTATGAAGACAACAATGAGCATTGTTTTGCATTAAATACCTATTATATATATTATAAAATTCGTTTGTGCTAAATAAACGATGCATAAATTCAGTTTAACTCCTATTATTGAACAATAATATTAAGCAGAAATCAAAACAATTAACTACACTTTAAGTTAATAATGATTCAATTATAAAAGTCAATTTATCATTCCGTAGTGACATAGGTGGGCACAGTTAATCGAAAAGTTAATTTCGTTAATCGTTAATCCGTTAATAAAAAATTAACTTCGTTAACCGTTAAAGCGTTAAAATTCCGAAAAAGTAACGGAAGTTACAGTTAACCGAAAATTCGAAAATTTAACGAAAGTTAAAGTTAATCGTTAAAAAGTTAATCATCCAAAATGTTTGAAGACCTTTTTTTTGCTTTTTCGACAACTTTCTTATGTATTTTTCATATCAAACAACCATTGTAACGGACTAAGTTAACAGAAGTTGAATTTAACGGAAGTTAATCCGTTAACCATTTTGTTAACTTCGTTAATTAACGATTAACGGATTAACGAGTTAATGCCCACCTATGAGTAGTGAATTAATGAGCCCAGATGCTATGGGACCCCTGAGCTAAAAAAAAGTCTTCAGGTATTGCTATGGCAAAATTTTTCTTTAAATTTTTCATAACGCGCTATTAGAGAGGAGGGGGCATAACTATCGTCCATTAATATCTATATGTATTTTTTGTGGAGTTAATCGCTTTATTATGTGAATGATTAATTTGTTATTATAAATTATGTGGGACAAATTATTTGAAAATGTTTTCATTTGAAATTTTGCGAAAATTATGTTCAAATATACACACACACAAAGTTATTGATTACTTTGATCGCTTGTCCTAGGTCAAGGACATTTTCCCGGTTACCCGTCGACCAAGTACGGTACTGTTTACTAGTATAATGTTTCACCATGTGATTGTTAGCCGACAATTATTTAGAAATTCAATTTTAATGATGCTAATTGATTGGAGATCGTTTGTAGACGTATGTAATGTCGTTTTTTTGTTTATTTGTAGGCCTTTGGTCTACTCGTAATTAATATGAAATTTGACATCAAAGTAAATAGTGAAACTGTATGTTTCAATTTTATTACTACTATCAATTGATAGATAATTAATTATTTGAAGCGTATGAATTTAAGTTACGAGAGAACGGGGAGGTCTACAAAAAAGATACTACACCCAATAATTGAGAAAAGAATCAAACCGAATGAAATACCATTTTGTTTTATTCCGGAATCTAAACGTAAAAGATTATAACAAATTTTCAATCTGAATGACGTTTACCGGATTCAAACGGAATCAATAATGAAAATTGACAATCAAAAAATAGGTTGGTAGCACTACAAAATTTCTTCAGACGTTTTTAACAATAATTGAAACGTATTGGCGGTGAATTTTACAGAAACCGGAATGAAACATCAAAATTCGATTCATTTTGATTATTTTTTCAATTATTGGGCATACATTATTGGTACTTACTGAAACATGTGAACGAAAGATATGGAACAATACAAGATCCTGGACAGTGTGGCCTATCATCAGGAGGTAGTGGCGCTGCAGTTGTCGTCGTAGTTGACGTGGAAGGCCTTTGCGGACGGGGTCTAGGAGTCGCCGGTTGTCTCGTATTATCGCAACATATTGACCCCCGTTTACAGTTGGAAGTCTGCGGTATCAAAACCGAAGGTCTCTCGCAGAACGCCGCCATTATGTTGAGCAGACAGAAACCAGGACACCTAGGTAAAGGCGCCGGGGTTGACGGAGGCCTTTGTGTCGTGGTCGTCGTCATCGGAGGTCTTGTATCGGCTACAGAGTTTGTTACGCAGCAACTAGCATCTCCTGGACAATCGGCGTCGGTGTTTATATCATCACAGAACAGGGCCAAAAGGCCACTGACGCACTCGCCGTTGCACGGACGCGGCTTGTGAAGGTTCGGCCGAGAAACAGACGGAGATGACGCCGAAGGATTCTTGGACGGGTTGTACGGAGGTGTGGTGGTTTGAGTCGGAGGTGGGGGTGGATACGACATCGGTCGGTGGGTGTGTGACGCGTTCGCACCGCCAGGGATTATCAACTCCGAGTCGTTGTAACTGTCCCGCGAGACGCAACATCTTAAGCCTACTTTGCAGAGTTCGTCGGTAGCTAGAATTGCTTCGCAGTAATCTGCTATACGTTCGGCTACACATACTCCTGGACAAGCGCTTACTGAAATCAAATTAAATTAATCATCAATGCTAATTTATAATATTTTATAATTTATAATCTATCTCATAGTCTTTCAGAAGCCAACTTGATTGTACACTAATACCCCAGAGTTACGCCACCTTCAATTTCTATACGCTGAACAAAGCAATGTTATTTTATATATTAATAGAAATTGTGAGGTGACATAATTCGGAGTGAAAGTACTTTTTAAAAACAAGTATTAAATTTAAGTACTATGAAAAAGTACATACTTGGAGTAACAAGTACTCCAAGCTATTTTTAATGTGAAGTACTTGAAGTATCAATTACTTTTTACTATTTTTAAACGTACTAGAACGAAAGTAATTTTACTTGAAGTATTGATAGTCGTATTAATGAACTATTTGTTGTGAATTCTATTGTCCGGTATCATAAAGGGGCTGCAAATTTGCAAGCTAGCAAGCACTCATAAATGAGGTAGTAATTTTGTGATAGTATCTATGGATTAGCTATGGAATTTAGAGCAGTTATTAGTGTTACCAACGTATTGTAACACAATTGGCAAGTTTGACCGTATAAAATAATTTTCATAATATCACCACTGTTTTAATACCATTGTTGGTGTTTACATACAGCGCGTGCGCGAAACTTGTCAAAGTCTTCAGAAAACTCCAAGAGAGCTGTCATATAAGTTTGATATCTCATTTTGCTTGCTTGCAATTTTGCTAACCTTTTTTTGATGGCGGATATAAATGAAGTTGAAAAAAACTTACCAGTTTCTTTTTTATTATTACTATTTCCTACTTTATTTGAAATGGATGATTGTTTTTCAGGTACCTAAATAAAAATAAATAATTAATAACGAATAAATATAAATATTATTTACGTACATATATTCATATTCTACGTAAATTCATATTTTGCGTGCCAATAAATTTTATACGCTTTATAAAATTCTTATGAATCATATTCAAGGTCTATGTATATATTTTTCCTCGAAAATGTTCAATTTATAATTCAATATTCGTGATAAATAATATTTTTTTTTATAGATATCACCTTATTAAGTATTGGTTTTTCTGTTGTAGACGATGACGCACTTGGTGCCGAAGAATTAGCTGGTGGCGCTTCTATACAACATCTCATAGATGGCGATGGACACGGCGCCTCTTCCAGCACATCGTAACATATTAGTGTTGCCAGTGCGTGAACACAGACGCCTGGACACTCTTTGGAATCGGCCGTACTCGTGATTGTGTCCAGAAGGCCTAAAAAATCACAACTTTTTTTTTATTTCAACCCAACTATCGTTTGTACAAAATTACTTTTTTTATTTATTTTTTATACCGGGTGGTCTATTTAAATTGAGATAAGCAAATATCTCGAAAATTAAGGTTTTCCAGGAAAAATGTTTCAGGGTTAGAAGGGGGAAAATCAATGGAGGTATAATTTGAAAACCTTAGTTTTCGAGATATTTGCTTGTCTCAATTTAAATAGACCACCCGGTATAAATGTATTAAAATACTTTAATCAATTTTTTAATAAAGTCAAAATCGGTTATAACGAATATTAAGTCGTAAAAATCGAAATTCAGTCGGACTTTTATTTTAAGTCGTTAAAACCAATATGTCGTATTAAACGATGTCGTTATAACCGGTTTCGACTTGAATTTATTGATGTTTATTAACATAAATCTAAAATTATTTGCATACAGGCCCTGAGAGAGCTTCAACGGGGCTCGGGCTAACCCAAATTTTGGGAGCCCAAGCGTATGGACATTCCAAACAAATTTCGTACTAGTAAAATTCTTATAACTTCCTGATATTATTTTAGTATTAAAAACAGAGGGTTTTTTTAAGAAAAATTTTCTTTTTTTTGCTTTCTACTTGTACTTTTTCTACAAGGTGTGTTTTTTTGTAGTATATTTATGTTTTTCAAATCATCTTTATTAAAAAAAGTATAAGTATCAAAAAAAATATGTAAAAATGTAAAATATAAATCATTTTCAGGGCGCCGGGGCCCCTGAGACACAGGGGGCCCGGGCCATATGGCCCTCCGAGCCCCCCCCCCTTTCTCTATCTAGGCTTGTTTGCGTATGTATATAATAGATACTTCCGTAGTATCTTTTTCCAAAATAATATCGAAAAAATATTTATTTATTTATTCAAATGAAAAAAATTCCGCTAAAACGCGCATTCAAAGTCACGTGGTATGCGTGACGTAACTTTTGTATTATTATTCTTTTTTGGTATTAAGTTTCCTGTACACCTGACGCGGATTACTGTTAGGACGGAAAATTGCCCTGGGGCGATCAAGGCAGGATACACTCACTAGGCCCAGGAATAATGATTTAGTAAACGTGACGTAACTGTTTACTAAATCAACCAATAGGAATCGAGTAATCTGACATTTTTAGTAAGTAACTACGTCATACCAGATACAGTTCTGCTAGACGCGTTTGCGATCACGTGACAAATACATAAGTTAAATAAATATTACACTTTAAAATTAGATTTATTATTAAAATACTGACTTAATTCACGTAAAAAATCACTTGATTGTAAATTATAGTAATTTATACTACACTATTTAGAACATTTTAGTGTCAAATACGCTATTTACTATTGGATTGTTATACTAGTAATCAATTCAAATTATTTTTTAATTTAACTCTGCAATCAATTAAATGTGGTTATAAGTAAATAACTTTATATTGACAAAACTAATTGATTCGGGCAACATACATTCATGGTAGACTTAAACAGTAAATAATTAAATATATATAAACTGAAATAATGCAGAATTAATTTTCAAATTAACTTACATTCTGTTTATTTCAGAAAATAATTTTAAGTTGTTCATTTGGTTTTGAATCAAGATTAAAATTAAAAAAAAGTTTTATAAGATTAAAATAAAATACACAGTATTTTGGTTTTGTACTTTTTCTCTAAAGTTGTTAATTTCCGAGAAAAATCCTTGGGAATTGAAGTCGTATAAAAAATTATTTAACACAAAAGTTACTTGTTTTATTTTTCATAAAAGAAGATACCATAACAAAACATAAGTTTACATTTGAAAGAACAAAGTCGACCTTGGAAATGTATATCGAATGAAAAACTAATATACAATAATGCTATTTTGTTTTCCCGTCATGAAAAGCAATTTTTTTTTCAGAAATATTCAGGTGGTAAGTTCTGAAACATATACACGATATAATTTTTTTTTTAATTTGTATGTCTCTCAAAGGAAGAAAAATGGTCATACAAAACAAAAAATATATAAATTCTAGTATAGCATACATCAAAGTAAAAAGTTAACACAATAAGAAATAAACTTCAATTCTAAACTGACAATGAAAATATTTGTAAATATAAAATATGTACATACATAAAACACATTTATGTATGATACATGACAAATATTAATTGAATAAAATTACATATTGGTAGAATTTAAATACATATAAAAAACATGAATTCAAAAACTTTAAAAATTTGCGAAAAAATGACATAAAAACCTGAAACTATTGTTTTAAATAATTTAATCATTTGTTTATATTTTATTAAATCTTCATAGCACACTATTTTTCGATATTTTCTATTAATTTTATACCTGTAATAACTTGTTTTCTATCAATTTTACCATCATATATGTAATGGATTTTTATAAAGAAAACATCGTCAGCTATAAAGTTCAATAATGATATACAGGGAATTCCATAAAAAAAAGTTGTATTTCAATATATTTCTGAAATTTGTCATTCAATTGTTTTTTTGATACCGCCATTATTCATCCCGGAAAAAGTACTGATACTTTGCCCATTTAACCAATCTTCTAGCTCCAATAATAACAAAGTTAGCAATGATTACTCGGTTCCCGCGAACATCCTGTATAGTAGATATTTTTTCATTCGATTTTTTCTACATTTACAAAAAATAGAAAATATTTATTAATATGTACCTGACCTAATTATTTAATATATTATTTTTTTCATATATAAAATACTAATTCATTATAAAATTTTCAAAATATGGGCCTTCCTGTATTAAATTATAATATTATAGGATTTTAGGGTTTTGAATAAAGAAAATTCCATTAAATTTGGTTCAGTAATTTTTGGTGGGTTGATTTTAAAATAAAAATTGTAGATTTTCTGTAATACGGGCCTATCCTAATTCAATTATGACACAACCTAAAATAATTCAAAAACTTTTTATTTAATAATTTAAATTTGATTTAGTAGTTTTAGGAAATTTGACTATAAAATATCAACTAATCATTTTTTGCGATTAAAGTTTGAAATTTTAAATTGTGTCAGTATCGATAACATTATTAATTTCTATGTATGGATTTATTAACTTTTATAAATACATACACATAACTAAGTTTATTGTAGAAGTTATAAATGTATAAAATATAAATTATTTACTCATATTCTAATGTGGAATCAATAAAGACCGGGGTTGTATTAAGGCAAATACATAAAGACAAGTTTTAGAACTCGAAACTTTTTGTACGTTAGTTTTTTATCGCGAACTATAAATAAGTAGGGAGGGGGGGTAATTAAAAAAAATTATTATACCGCGCAGTTTACAATAAAAATGTTTGTTACATATCATTGTACTAAGAATAAAAAAGCTGCCATGGGTGCCACGGGACTTTCTTATACGTAATACTGACAGTGAACAACCAGAAAGAATTTTAAAAATAATTATTGTCTAAGAATAACCCACACTGTTTATTCTCAGTATTTCGTATAAGAAAGACCCATGATACCTATGGCAAACACGTACACTGTTCAATAAAAAAAATTGATTTATATTATTGTAATATTACCTACAACTTTTAACTTAACCATTTTTCTCTAATTCGCACTGTTTCAATATAATTCGAAAAATTAAAAAAATGATCTTAGTAAACGTCCGTTTCCGGTTAAAAGATCGTTTTCAAAATTACGAAGTTTTCTTCGCAGACAAAAATTAATCTTAAGTATAAAATTTCACCCTTCTACGATTTGTCGTATTTGAGTTACAGCGTCTACAGACAGACAGACAGACATGGTGAAAAAAGTTAGAATAGATTCAAAATGAATAATTCCATCAAAATCCGGATTTCGAAAAAAATTACAATGGTATAAGAAAGTAAAATGTAGAGTATAGTATTATTTAGGTAAAAATAAAAACATAATACATTTCTATGCACACATTTTTACTAATTAAAATGAACCGCAGGTATTAATTTACAAATATGTACAAACATAAATTGTATTAAGTCTAACTATTAATCGAAAATATATTTTGTTTATATACCCAGCATGAAATCGATTTTAAAAAAGCAACATTTCTGTTGTACCAGTCACTAAAAAATTCATACGCAGAATTCTTAAATAATAAATGATTTGTTAAAAACTTTTTCCGGGCATAATTGAATATATGGTACAATTAACGTCCCCATTACGTCCCTGCTACTGTTCTGGGCTACAAGAGCACATGTGTTTATTTGAATTTTAAACTTTCCACGCTTCTGACTGAAGCACATTATTTCTTATACAAAATGGAGTTGACACTAATATAGCGGTACAAATACAACATACCTATGTATGTATATGTATATGTACATATGTGACCGTTTATTAAATACATACATACATAGCTATACAAATAGTTTTAAACTTATTTAATATATGTGTAACTTTATTTTTTTATATTATTATTATTAATTTTTCATCGAATTCTAACGGTTTTTTTACTAATATCTAATATATTATAAATTAATTAATAATATACAGTTATATAAATTTAAAACTGTACAAACAAGTTGTAATTTACATAAACTAAAAAATTGATTATATATATATTTTTTAAATAAATTCTAATATAAATGTCAATGACATAAAGAAAGATACATTTTCACATATTATATATTTAAACGTACGTATTATGTAATATATCGTTATATTTATCAGTGGAAACCAGCATTGGGCTAGGCTATGCTATTGTTTTTAACTCGATGCTTAAATCAGTTATAAAATAACTGTTTTTTTTTTAATTATATACATATAACGTATAGGTTTTATTTATTTATTAATTAATTATTATTTATTTTAAATTTCACGAGATTTTTAATTTTTAACAGCACTTGGTTTGTTCACTTTAATTGATTAATGATAATAATTATTATTAAATACCTGATAGAAAACTTCCAGCTAGGGAATCATCTTGAGCAAATGTCCTAGGCACATCACAAAAGCACAAAAGAACAAATAGTATTTTTATGTGATAGCATTCCATTGTTATAACTGTGGACTTACATTGAAGGAGTATTTAAAAACCGTATTAAACATTTAAAGGTTGGGCGACACCCTTGCCATGAGATTATATTGTTTCTTCGTGTGTTCTTCACTGACTTTGCCGTACATTTATTTGACTCGCAGCTCTTTACTGCAGACTGTAGACGATAGAATATGGTTAACGGTAACTTCGGAAACATGGTTCGTCATCAGTTAATATTATGTTCATGTTTCACTTATGCTTCACATTTTTTGTACCTCTGTCTTACATAATTTTGACACATTTTTCATAAGGGGGATAGCCACTGTGACGGATCAAAAAATTGTCAATGTTTGGGAATTTTTTTCATAGATATAACTAATTATTTTTTAATCAGGTAAAGGACGTTTTATTAAGTATATATTCAATTTATTTAATGTCAATTTTGATTAAAAAATATTAAATATTTACAAAGTTATGAGCCTCGATGTGACAACCAAAAAAAATATTTTTCTCTATGGTCGACTCGAAATTTCGAGAAGGGTTATATGAAAAAAATAAATAAATATCGTTGCACGTAGCCGTTTTTTTTTATTTTATTTTTTTTCACAAAATGGCGATCGTTTGAATTTGTTTTTCATTTTTAAGAACTATTTTTTTATTAAAGCGGTTTTAAAAATAGTAATTATCAAAATTACCTGCAACGATAACTATTACAATTACGAAAAATATATATAAAAAAAATATGAAATCGGTTCATTAGTCTTTGAGGAATTGTGTCAACCAGGTCGAAAAATGTCATTTCGAGATAAATATGTTTAATGTTTTTGTTATATCATAACAGGTCGCACTACCTCGTCTCACTAAATTGACTGTAACTCAAATTTCGGAATTTAAACTCAATTTTTTGTGGGTATACATATTTATGAATACCTATGTATACTTTACAAAAATGTAAAAAAAATCCGTCACAGTGGCTTTCCGCCTTAAATTACATATATTTTCGATATGATTAATTAAGTACTGCGTTACCCTAAAAACGTTGACACCACTTAATTTTTTTTAATACGCGCCTGACATAATTATTCAACTATTTTTCGTAATACGGATCTGCAGTTATCGTATAGCATAAACTTATTTTAATATCTTAGAATTAATAACAGTGAAAGTATAATCAAAATCGGTTTAGTAGTTTTCGTATCAATCAAATGCATATTAAATGACTTTATGTAGACAAAGCGTATAGATTTATACGTATAATAAATTAGCGTTGATTTGATATCGTTATCCTGATGAAATATTACCCTTTGATGTTTACATTCCTCGTGAAAGGAATAGAAAAGAGACAAATTATTAATTAATAATTATATATTCCCTATATTTCCTGTAAATCATTTATATGTATTATGAATGTATTTTAATTTAGCTGTACCTATATATTTGTATGTATGTATGTTCGGATATAATTTATATAACAAATATGTACCGATTTTGACGATTTTTTGTTTGTTTGAAAGAGTACACTCCAGAATTGGTCTCATATAAATTTTATTGGAATCTGACCATGGGCTTTAAGGATACGCCTCTCAAAAGGAAAAAATAAAAATATTTTTTTTAGAATAAAATAAAACCGACTTAAAAACTGTTAAATTTAATTATTAGTTTTATTTTTTTCTTATTTACTAAAAAAATAACGATAAAGAAAATTATTAACTATTTTAAATAACAATGCCTCAAAACAAAATAATTCAAGTTTAACTAATAAAAAGTTTTAAGACTTCTGATTTTACATTTTACACCATAAATTATTTTTCTTAGGACCTTTATCTCTATTTAAAAATATTATACATGGCGCCTAAAACTTTTAGACTACCTACATAAAATATTTTGTGTCTAGGTATGCACCATTAGGTCAGATCTTTAAAAGTCTATGAGATAGGTATATTTATTAATTTACATAATCTAAAATACGTTATAAAGAGCCTTATATGTAGGTATTAAACTTAACGAATTAATATATTACTTACTTCGTATACAGGTTGTCCCATTTTAAGTGCACACCTCTAATAACTATTAAGTTTTATTAGACTAAAATAAACATTTTTTGTATTTTGTACTTTTCTGAGTAAAAAAATAACGAAAGTTCAAAATTTCGAATTATTTTATTAGATATATTGGAAAGGTTAAGTTGTTAAAAAAATGTTATCAATAAATTAATAAAAACTATAGGTTCCTATTTAAAAAAATGATGTTGACCTTCATATTACGTTGAACACACCACCTAAAAAATTTTCATCCAAGTACGTCTATGTTCCCCTCTAAACCGTACAACTTTTATCTGAAAAGTTTTTTGATAATATTTCACCATAAAAAGTTATCAGAGGTGTGCACTTAAAATGGGACACCCTGTATAGTAATCCTTATAAGACGATTTTATGAATATAGAAATTATCTATCAGGTAATGTCGGAATAAATACGAAAAATTATTAAATCCATTCTTCTTCAAAAACAATATGAAATAGTATTTTTAATAACAATTATATTTTATATTTTTTTATGATAATTTATGTTCTATTCTTTTTTTTAATTCATAAATAAATTACTACAAAAGAAATGTTTATTATATATGTCCACTGCAATGTGTTGACCGATAACACGACCAAATGGACGCGGCTTACACCCAGAAACTAAGATCTATAGCCTCAAGATTTTATTATAAGAGTTATAAAGAATGTTATTTTTTATATTTTATGTCCCATTCAGTTTTATCAGTTAATCAAAAATATTTGTTTGAATTATTATTAGACACACGTATAAGAAAGTCTCGTGGCACTCATAGCAGCTTCTTTATTTTCTATAGTTTTATAAAATTATTTTTGGAATTAACTTGTTTTATTACGACGACTGTTTTGGGGTTTGAAAAATTCACAAATCTCACCCAACTCAGATAGAGTGGAGGGGGGAGGGAAGGGGAAAATGTGCAGCTGTAAAATTTTCTTAAAATAACCCCTGTTTTTTAATACTAAAATAATATTAGAAAGTTATACGAATTTGTATTGTACTAGTACCTATGGAATTTGTTTGGAATGTCGGAGAGGGGTATGGGCCCCCCAAAATATGGTTTGACTCGGATATCGTTGAAGTTCTCTGTGTAGTAATGTATTTATTTATCATTGCATATTAACTTGCAACATGATTTCATTAATATGAAGTATCGTATCGTATTTTATCAATAATGGGTAATAGTTTCATGTTTCACTTTGATAATTAATTAATTTACTACAAAGCGTTCATTGTATAGTTGACATACACTGTAGTAGAGAGATAGGTACTTATATAATTATATAAAATCAATCAGGTTATTATCATCCGCTTATAGACACCGCAATATGCATGTGCATCGTTTTACAAAATAGTCTATGTGTACGAGTATGTGTATTATTAGGTACCTATTGTGTAAAGCTTTTATTAAAATATAATATATTATACATACCTATGTTGATTTCGGGTGAACAAACTTTATATATAGGTCATGTCTGGAAATTTCACTATTCGATTGACGTTTAATATCATTTTATTAATCCCCATGTAGAGTACATTGAACTGTATCATTCCAGAGTATTGTTCCTGACATTTCCATTTAATTTTATTTCAAGCGAGTATCGGTATTTTTGATATAAATTCCCGTACATTCCGATTGATTTTAGTGTAGTTAGTATTTAAACTATGTTCATCGAATACATATTTCTAATGCGTTATTTTTTATATAGGAAAAAAAGAGTGGTAGAAATTCCAAGGTATTTCTTTAAAAAGTATTTGTTTTAAATTTTCAAACTTTCTACAAGTTTTTTATAAAGGAATAAATATCACCGATTTTTTTTTTCATATTTCATAAACAATTAGACATATCATTAGGTAGATAAACCATAAAAAAAGTTTTTTATATTGAAGATTTTTGAACTTTTTATTCGAGAGAGAAAAAGATCAAAGAACAAAAAATATTAATTTTGATTTAATAACATTGGGGAATTTTGTTATTCAATTTATTTAAGAAAAAAATGATTTGTTTATACTTTATCAATAAAAAGAAATAAATAAATAAAAACCTCAAACACACTGTATTATAATTAATAATAATTAAATTTAATATTTTTTAACCCTTAGCTGCCACTGTGGGTTACCAGGCGCCCCATTGTTTCACCTAAAATTTTAATTTTTTTTTCTAGGTATTCAAATTTTTAATTTATTACGATTTTTTTAAATAACCGATTGGAGTGCATTAGGTATTGTTCGAAAATGATAAGGGAATTTATTGAATTAAATTATTGAATCAATAGCTTACGAGAAGGTTGCATTTTAGTGTCTGGGGTACGAGGTGACCCCAGTGTGGCGTGTATTTTATTCTGCAGAGGTGGAGCAGCTAAGGGTTAAAGGCGATTTAAATTTTTTATTTCTTTTAGTATTTTTATTTTTTTATTTTTCGAAGTCCATCGTCAGATTCTGATAAAATTTATATGGAAGTATATTCTTTTAAATTTCAAACAAAAAAAATTGTCCAAATCAGTGCATATTTCGCACCCCCACAAAAAAGTGTCACAATTCAAAATTGTCATATTTGAGATAAATATGTAGAACGATTATTTCTACAAAAAATTATCATTAATGTACTTCGTATACCTACCGTCAAAACTAGCATATTCTAAAAAAATGTCACATTTTTTTTTATTGTTTTAAAATACTTAATCATTAAGCGTTTTAATACTTACTATTACTAAATTAAATACTGTGTATCAGTTATCAGTCCTTTTCATATACTACCTTTACAATTTTGATTTACCTAAATTGTTATAATTTCATTTATTTTTTCAACACTACATTTTTTTAGTTGTGATACTTTTTTTGCGGGGGTGCGATTTGTCGAACATACTTAAAAATACATACAGCCGAATCGGGAAGTGCCCCCTTTTTTTAATTCAGTCAAAAACACCAGTATCAAAATTAAAAAAAATAGATTCTTATTTTGTGTTAATTTATAATTACAAAAACTTTTAAAGCGGAGATAAAATATAAAATATACGATCTCTAAAGAGATCAACGACTGGCTTTAACTATAATAAATAAAATAAATAGACATACAATTTTCTTTTTTACGAAATACATCGAGTTCCAAAGAACAAAAAATATTCATTTTTATTTAATAAAATTGGGGAAATTATTTTATATATATTTTTTTATTTTTGTTATTCAATTTATTTAAGCAAAAAAATTATTTGTTTATACATTATCAATAAAAATACTTTTTAAGAAATAAATAAAAAAACATTGGAAAGTAAATAATAATTAAATTAACAGTTTTTAAAGTCTGTTTTATTTTTTTATTTCTTTTACGCCCCAGTATTATCAAGTTTAACTAAATGCTCCTTTAACTAACTATTGTATTATCAACAGATCCAAGCATAATACATTTAATTAAATAGATTTTAAATTATCTGCAGTATTTCTTTACAACATATATTATGTAAATTTTTCATTCAGAGCTTAAATATAGATTTAAATCACGTTTGTAATACACCAAATTTACTTTAAAGGAGCATTTAGCGCTAATGGAGCTTTAAATTGGTTGATAATACAGGGCATTAGTATTTTTTTCATTTTTAATTTTTCCCTTTTGAGTGGCGTATTTTCGAAGTCCATGGTCAAATTCTGATAACATTTATATAGAAGTATATAAAAGTACATATACCTGAATTGGGAACTTTTCCCTTTTTGAAGTCGATTAAAAACACCAGTAATTGGATTACTGGTGTTTTAAAAAAAAAAACAGATTCGTCTTTTGTGTTAATTTGTAATTACAAAAACTTTTTAAAGCGGAGATAAAATATAAAATATAAAGTATACGATCTCTAATGAGATCAACGACTGGCTTTATCTATAATAAATAAAATAAATAGAGATACAATTTTCTTTTCTACGAAATACGTCGAGTTCCATGAAATGTAACAGTGTGAATCTGACTTTACATGACTCGGTTATATGAATCAATGTTCACTGAATGAAGTTTACCTACTTATTTATAGCGGTGATTTTTATAAACACGAGTATTACTAATTGTAAGTCAGTGAGTTATTCGTCCAAGTACTTTACTTTTTTTAAACGTGGTATATTTTTTTTATAATTCTTAAAATATTTTTTTTAAATACCGCCCTAAAAATTTTACATATTCGACAATATGCTGTCTTTACCAATCATTGAAGTCTCTTTTTAAACAATATAAATTCTTTGTAATTTATACCAGCAGTATTTAAACTGGATTCTACAGAAATTCGCGTATACATTTATCTAGAAGGCTTGGGTTCGAAATCCTATGATATACTAGTATAAGAAATTTATAAAACGAATCTACATTGGAGGCAATATTTGATATTATAAATTTTTAAATTTAAATTTTAAATGAATACTCTGATTTCTAATCGATATACACCCATACCTCACTTTGCGTTGTGGTTACGTTCCAAAAAAACACGACGCAAAGTGAATTATTTAAGTTACTCTCGTTTTAATTAAAAAAAATTAAAGACTCGAACCCAAAACAACGCAACTTCGAAAATTTAACGACGCACAGTGAAAATTAGTACTAATTCAGCAGCGACGAAACTTCGAAAAAAACGCAAAACGAAACGACGCAAAGCGAGGTATTGGTGTATAAAACATTTTCTTATACGATATGTTTAACTATGTTTTGAAATCACTTTAATAATTTTGAGAACTGAGGCGCAAATGTAGTTCTACCCCCCTCCTCTCCTCATTATTTTATATTTACTTTACAAAAACAAAAAAAAGACAATATCTATTCCTATACAAAATAAAAAATTACTAAAATGTAATATCCAGTTTAATAAAAAATTTTTTAAATAAACAGTTATTTTATTGAAATTATTTTTTTCATGTACAATTGATATTTATTATTGTAATTTAACAATATGAATCCTATGATCTTTATTTAATTTTATAAGTCAACTTAAGATTTATAACTTAAAACGATAAGTCGTTTTAAGTGGGACTTACTTACCCCAAAACGACGAAATCTTTACCTTATACATAATAAAAATTCATTTTATGATGCCTTTTAGACAGCTTTTAATAATAGTTTTTGTATTGCCTAATTTTACTAAAATTATTATTTTTTTTTGTTTTACTTAATGCTAGTTTATATTAACTATTGCAAAGGATACTCGATAATTTTTATTAACCCATTACTTCCTAGTGTCCTATTTTAAGAGATATCATATTTTTTAATTTTTTTCTCTGACATAATAACATTGTTATTTTGATTTACATTACTAATATGTTTTTTTAAGTCTCTCTATTTACAATAATTTTTAAAATGAACTCTAGAGTTCATTCAATGACAAATTATGACTTTTAAAGTAATCGTGTAAGTATTCCAGCTAGCTAACATTTAAAGTAACATTTTTTTCACTTAGTAAATCATTTTTAATTTAACGAAACTATATATAATACTAGCTGACCCGGCTACGCGTTGCTGTGGTTAACCTATACTTGAGCAACATGTGGTGGTTATGCTATTAAATTGTAGGTTATATGAAACGTTTGGAAGTTTGACATAGCGCCATCTATTGAATACTTACTCAATCCAGTCAACAGATGTCACCATCTGTTAGAATCGTTTGGAGCTAACAGATAAAGACAAATAATTTGCAATAATGTAATATTGCGATCATAAATTGAGATGTAAGTTATCCTATCTTTCAAGTTGGATCAAACTGCACATCGGTGTACAAATTTGATTAAAAACGGTTAAGTAGTTTAGGAGTCCATCGCGGACAAACATGTGACACGTAATTTATATATATTAAGATTATATATGAGGGTGTAAATAAAGCATAAAAATATCAATAATTTCAAAAATAAATCCAGGTACAGACATTCGTTAAAAAAAGTGCTGCCTTAGTGTCCTATAAATATGACATTGTGTTCTCATGATAATAATCTAGTCTGCGATTGATAAATTATTATATCTTGTATTGAATTTATCTGTTTGGTCATATTTTCAACGAGAATTGAAAACTTCATGAAAAAATTCGAAGAAAAAAAAAGTCGGGAATTAATGGGTTAATATTTTTTTAGTGCTTCATTTCGAGTAGGTATGTTTAAAAAATAACTACCTACCTTTGATTTTCGTTATTTTTGAAATTATAAATTCGTAAATGTATGAAAATTTAAAGAATCCCCCATAGTTATTTAAATACAATGGGCTTGTGTATATATTAAATACTATATGGTAATGTCCACTTCAGGCGCGTATCTAGGAATATTTCATTACTGAACAAGGAGGAGATTTTAAAGGTTATTAACCTTTCAAGATATAAAAAAAATATTTTTCACCGGTTGTTTTTCGTAAACCACGATATTGGTTTCAACCTCCCTGCTTGAAAAAAATTTTATATCGATAAAGGTGTATTTATAATTTTCAACTGCGCCACATGTAAAGCAGTGGCGTGAATTAAATTATTTATAATACATATATCTGAATAATAATTTCTTATGATGCATTTTATTATAATTTACACATTAGGATGTCCGTTGAAATTGAAATATTAACGGAAAGCGTGTTCTTTGTAACAAAAAAATTAGGTAGACGCAAATTCAGCGTTGACAATTAATATTTAGGCCTTTTTAACGTGTAATTTAAACAGCAATTTTCACATTTTTCTCGAATATTATGACTTTTTCTGGTAGCTGGAAAATTTTTAAGGAAGTGTGTAGTTTTTTTTTTTAATTTTTAAGTAATTTAATTTCCGGAGAGTATCGATTTTTTGGTAAATTAACAAATTTTCACGTTAAATCGATGATGGAAATAGAGGTTAGTTGGAATAGAGCCTTCTTTAAAAATTAGCAAGTTATCAGAAAAAGTCATAATATACAGGAAAACATAGATAAAATTTAGAGAAAAGTGGTATTTTCAGAAAATGTGAAAATTGTTATTTAAAATACACATTAAATTTAAAGTCCATTGAGCATAGTCTAAATATTAATTATCAACGCTGAGTTTGCGACTACCTTATTTTTAGGTAAAAAAAAAACAGAACACCTTTCTAAAAGTCCACACATTCTAAAAGTTTAGCTTATCATTTCTAAAGGGAGCTAACTCAAAAATCTCAATTTTTGAGTTATGCACACCATCGAATTCTTTATCTCAATACCTACCGACCAAAAAAAAACAGATTTCAAAATTCCTACAATATCTTTCTTCTAGCTGCATATAAAAAGCATAAATCTATATAGTGCACAATGTAATTGTAATCAGTTTTTCGCCTGTACTGAAAAAAGTGTTTTTTTGAGTTTAGATGTAGGTGTACGATTTATTCAAACAACATTAAATTGAAAAAAACGTATAAAATTTTCGTTTTTAGTATAAAAAAAAAAATGACTAATAATTTTTGATGTTATAATATGACCGTTACTTTTAAAATACACTTTTTTGAGGCAGGGGGGACTTACGCACTAATTAAATTGAATAAAAAGTACAAAATTTTCGTTTTTTAGTATTAAAAAAATATGACTAATAATTTTTGATGTTGTAATAAGACCGTTACTTTTAAAATACACTTTTTTGAGGCAGGGGGGACTTACGCACTAATTAAATTGAATAAAGAGTACAAAATTTTCGTTTTTTAGTATTAAAAAAATATGACTAATAATTTTTGATGCTGTAATAAGACCGTTACTTTTAAAATACACTTTTTGAGGGAAGGGGGACTTACGCACTAATTAAATTGAATAAAAAGTACAAAATTTTCGTTTTTAGTATTAAAAAAATATGACTAATAATTTTTGATGTTGTAATAAGACCGTTACTTTTAAAATATACTTTTTTTTTTTGGGGGGGGGGGGACTTACGCACGAATTTTCTGCGAATGCCGCCACTGGGGCACCATCAAGTAACAGCTATATCCATAGAGCGAAATTCACATACCGTTATAGACGGTATAGGTGTGGTTAAGAAGTTGTTTACTTTTTTTTTAATTTTCAAATGATTTTTTCGTGCTATTTTATGCAGAGGCGAAACTAGGTGTGTATGTACTATGTACGTTATTAGAATTTATTAAATGCATTTAAAAATATTAACATTTTTTTTAATTATTCATATGTGAAAATAAAAAAAAATTACATAATTACAAATTTTACCTTCATTAATTTATTTATATATTTTTTTTATTTTAATACAGTTTTATCTACCAGAGATGCTGATTTTATAGGCCCTAAAAATAATATTATTAATCTGGAACAATTTTAATTTTAAAAAAGTTAAGAGGTTGAATTTCTTAAAATTCCTTCTTTGTGGGTACTTGTGCCATACATAATAGATTCTAAATCCAAGAGTTTGGGCTGGGTGTTGATAAGTCAGTCATTCAGGACTTCTCTCTTTATATAAGTATAAATGGATTAAAATTTTGAAGAAAAAAATGTACTGAAAATTTGGTCACTTTAATTACACAGCTTCACAAAAAAAATCGAACTTTTGTTCTCTACTATATGTAATCGAGAATGCTGAAACCGAATCTGGAGTCCAAATTACCCCATCACGCCAGGTTTTTTTCCTAACCTCAAAAAATAGGCTAAAAACCATAAAATTCAAAACCCCATAATCATATATCCCATCAACCCCAAAACCTTAAAATCTCATAATTCTATAACCATAAACCCTACAACCCCATAACACAGTGAAAAAGGGACTTATTTATTTTCAAACAGTGAAAATAAATGTTTGAAACAACTTGAACACGCATAAGTTTCTTTTTCACTGTGTTATGGGGTTGTAGGGTTTGTGGTTATAGTGTTTAGAATTATAGAATTTTAAGGTTTTGGGGTTGATGGGATATATGATTATGGGGTCTTGAATTTTATGATTTTTAGCCCATTTTTTGAGGTTAGGAAAAAAACCTGACGTGATGGGATAATTTGGACTCCAGATTCGGTTTCAACATGCTCGATTACATATTGTACAGTGGGTCAGGTCCCCGCAAACAAAAGTTCGATTTTTTTTGTGGAGCTGTGTTATAGAGTTGTATTAATAATTGATAATAAACTATTATTATGGCTTATGTATATTATGTGAAATATAATATATGAATGTAAGTAAAACTAAGAAGCACCACAACTCATTACTTTCACTTTCAATTTAACTGATATGAACTTAGCTCAAATAAAAGTTGAGGCTTTCATGTTGGTCTCAATTTCTGACTGAATTATCTACACACAATTTGTCATAGGTATTTACTAACTGTATGTATGTGTAATTAACTTATTATTATATATGACTGTAAAATGTAAAACAATGCAATATTTCAATTGTTGTTCTTATAAATTTTCATAAAGCGGAAGAAAAAAAGTAGTTTGAGTTAGTCTAGCTCGATTAAGTAAATATATTATTATTATTTTTTTTTAATTGCTATACGCTAGTTAAACAATGATCTAAGCTAAGGCCAATTGTAAAGTATCTTAGCTCGAATCTTGTAACGGGCCAAGAAGAATTAAATTGGTGGATAAACAGAGCATATAAAAACCTATCTTTAAACGGAATACATTGGTTTGTCTGAGGCTTATGATAAGAATACTTACCAGGGCTGTTGACCTCCATGCTAGTTCAAGGTTATTCGCCATACTTGCACTGCCCAGAGCTTCTCAAAAGTTTATTCTTCTTGCTGCTATTTGAGTATTTGTTAAAATGGGATATGTAAGATTTATTTCAAATGTTTTTTAGAAGTAATTGTTTAATTATTTATAAGTTTCATGAGATTTTTAACCATACTTCTTTCTAAATGTCAAAATAGGTCATATTTGACCGTAAAATTTGAACCATTTGTCTGAATTGATTTTAACTGGTGGATTCTCCAAAAATTTGAAAAAAATAAATAAAACTTTGAGAGAACGGTTAAAGATTTTTTTTTTACAAATAAAATAAATTCAAAACTCTACAAACTACCTTAACCTTTTTTGAACTGACTAATTTTGTTGGGTTTCGTATTTTGTTGTCATTTATATGAAAAAATTAAGTTTTTCTATTACAAATTGAAAACTGTACATTTTATTGGTTTTTTTAAATTCTATTTCGTATTTTCTTGTGTTTATGTTGATATTTCTATGACAAAATTAAATTTGATGCATGAAATTTTACCCAAAAATTTAGATTTCGTTAAAACTATGTTTTTTAGATAGAAAATGATGTGAAAAGTTGAAATTTTCAAACCGCAGGTCTGTATCTATCAACGTTCTCGAGATATGGCCTCTTAAAGTTTTAGTTTTTTCAAAATTTTGGAGAAAAATGGTCGTAACTTTTGAACGTGCGGTCGGATTTGATTTTTGTCGACGAATTTGGAATCAGCATGTCAAAATCTATATAATGACATATATAATACTTCAAAACTCGACAAAAAAATTTTTGTCGAAAATCGACATTTTTTTAAGGTATACCCCTTGGAAAAATTTGAAATTTCAGCAAAAAAATTTTTGTCGACTTTTGAAGTGTTATATATGTCATTATATGGATTTTGACACGCTGATTACAAATCTGTCAACAAAAATCAAATCCGACAGCACGTTCAAAAGTTATGGCCATTTTTCTTCAAAATTTTGAAAAAACTGAAACTTTAAAAGGCCATATCTCGAGAACGATATGAGATACAGACCTGCGGTTTGAAAATTTCAACTTTTCACATCATTTTCTATCTAAAAATCATAATTTTAACGAAATCTAAAATTCAAAAATTTTTGGTGATATTTCATACATCAAATTTAATTTTGTCATAGAAATATCAACTAAAATACAAGAAAATACGAAATAGAATAAATAAACCTAAGTTTTCAATTTGTAATAGAAAAATAAACTTAAAGATTAAAAAATAAGAAATACCACCTATCATTTCGCATAATAATAATTTAATTATAATAAATAATAATTTTCATAGAATTTTGCCTATTGGAAATTGTGTTTGATAATTTATTATTTATTTTTTAATCTCATATAAAATCTTTTCTATTACTTTGAACTCTGATAAAAATGTGGTTATAAACATGTCGATAATTCGATAGTCATGTATGTTTTTTAATGTTATCGATTTTTACATATCCCATTTTCAGATAGTAGATAGTTTAGGATGATTGAATTGTTATGTATGTATAAAAATAAAACACAGTAAATTTCGTAATTAAAATTCTTTTATATTTGTTAAAAATTACACCTCGCTCTTATGGGGATAGTGTCGCTTCTAATCCCCTATTTTACATATCATTCAAAACAGCAATCGCGCAGATTTCAAATTATCATTATAATAATTTTTATTTGAAAAGTTTTTTTGGTTCAATTAACATAATACAGAATCAAACATAAGAATTTATTATCGAAACCTTTACACATTACAGATATATATAATCCAGAAAATTTTTTGTTTTATAAACATGGTAAAAGTTTCGATAACAATTTCTGTTTATAATGTAAATGGCTTTTTGGTATCGTTGTTCTAATAGATTGGCAGGGACAAAATTATTAAATAATCAAGAATAAATGCAGGTAGCATGTACATTTGTAATATTAGGAAATTGCATGTTTCAAGTCCATATTTAATAAAAAAGATAATGAAACTTAATTTGATTTTATCACAATCCAAATGCCTGGCTATTCATCGAAACCATTAGATATACATATTTTAGAAAAGATATATCTTCACATATAAATATCTTCAATTTAACAACAACATTATATTAATACAAATCTCTTTTAGAGAAAAATATCATTTTACCTATTTAGGCGCATATTAATTTAAACATTTAAAACGACTTTTTTTAAGATGCATCATTTCTAAAATGCCCATGGTACGAAATAGAGTGATTAATAACTTAAAAACAAAACCTGTTTTTACATAATATTAGTACACAGAGTATACATACATATGTATTGTATTGTATTGTATTTTGAAAATATACGATAAAGGTTACAATTTAATGTCTACATGTATAATACTAATCTAAACATTAAACATAGGTTCGGCCTTTAAGTTAGCAGTTAGTTAGTCTTGGACAAATGATGCAAGTTCCTAACTGACATAAAGTATTTATTTTAAAAGTCAACACTATATACTTATATATGTATGTATTGTATTGTATTGTATTGTATTGTATTGTATAATTGAAACGGAGCAAACAAGTTCGTCTTTCAATTGTACCGTGAGTGTCAAGTTCTGCCATGAAATCTATGAGGAAGAAGGATAAGTATAGGAAATTGAATATACGCGGGAATCTTGCGGTTCCTCCAATAAACTAGATATTTTCATCAACGTTTGCAAAACACACGAGTGGTGCAGTAAAGGATGTTCAACATCTAGGAGTACACTGAATAAGGGCTTGTTTTTTGTTTTTTTACAATTACCAGTTTGAGTTTTACAATGAAATGATGGGCTTGTTATCTGTGTTGTGTTTTAACATTTAAGGAATCTGGACGATGGAATTTTACATACATTACATGTGAGCATCGAGTATTACAAGAGATTATTGTTTGGGAGTATCATATCATATCGTATCGTATCATCGATCTATTTTTTATTTTATTTTTATTTTGAACACCTAAACCACACAACTGTGTAGAGTATTATTGATAAGACGTAACATATAGTTTGTCAAATCTTAACATTAAAGCTAAATATTAATAGGAAAATATAAAATAAGATTGCTAACATTCACTAATATATGTATAATTATTTATGATTGTTCGCGACCCAACTGATGCACCATTCTAAATGTAAACCATTGTCGAATAGCTACTGTACGGAATGCATGTATAGAATAGAGTATGTGAAAGCGATTGAAATTATAGTTTGTCTAGTAATAGTTGCTAGCAAACTGGAAAAATAGTTCCTTAACGCGTTCAATATTAACTATTTGATTAAAAGAAGTTGTTTGCCCTTTTTGTGCGTTTCACTCGGTAACTGTCGGCACGAATGATGGGGACCGCCGCGGTTGAGAATACATCTACTAGAATGTAACATATAGTAGTTCCTCATAGTTATACAATAACGCACCGCGCACCAGACAGTTCTGTCGAACGTATGAGCAATCGTGCTCGAAGCTCTCACATGTATACAATACTGTACGCACCCACATACCCACATACACACCCACACCAAAGCAAAACGTATTGCATTCAACAAGAACTGTCTGTTTCGATAAAAATACCCTTAAAAGTCAGTTTATACCTATAATGCTTTCATTGACGAATATTGTTAACTGAATATGTATCAGTCGAGGATTAAGTTTCCTATATATTCAAATGCGTATTGTCACAAGTACTTGTGTTGGACAGGGTAAATGAAATATGTAATTCTTAACCCTAGTATGATAGATATTCTTTACCACATGTTCGTGATTGAGCTTATTGCTACTCTCAGTGTCCATTTTAGATCAATCTTATCTAATTATTTGCTCATGATTGTTATAATACGAGTATGTATAGTACCATATATACGAGTATGTAAGTCCATTTCAGTTTTTACTTATTATTATATTATAAGTGACTTATTTAAATGATTCTGACGTAAAACTGACACTGATTGCAGCTTATTCTTCCAAAACACTGAACTTTTACTCAAGAAAATAACATATTTCTTTTATTATATTATCATAAATACAAAATAAAACTATTCAAAACTGATTCAACAAATACAATTTTTAACATCACTGTTCAAGTATCGATTATTTCAATATTTATCTAAAATTTATTTTGTTTTAATAATAATAAAATAATAGTTCAGTTTTTGGAACAATACTAGACTAATAAGTGAATAGAAGATAAAAACAGTCTTCGATTTACATAATATCATTTTTAATTTTTGATTTTATTATCCTTTTTTTAAATAGAACCAAGCACATAGTCAGTTTCTGGATCCTTTAAAGGCAAGGGGTATTAAATTATTTACTTGCCGGGATATTTTCTACGTTATATTTTATATATAATTTTGGTAAAGTTTTTTATTCTGACTACGTCCCTGTACAAACTAGATTCTTTTCTTTGATTTGCGACAAATTTTAATAAATTTTGTGACGTAATTTTTTTTAAACACTGATTTAAAAATTAATTGAATTGAAAAAATATACATTAAATTCAAATAATATTCAGAATTTATAACTATAGGTTTTAAGAAAAACAAAAAAATAATAAATTTATATTTATGTTTCTTTTTTGAAAAATATAAAGAAAGAACTGTTCTATTTGTTAACATATTTTGTTTTTACGCCTTTTAACATAAATCAGAAGACTGTTAAAACTTCGAAGAGCACAGAAATATTGGTACAACTAACTGCACTATCATGTTAAATGTTATATTACTGATATAATATATATTTGTATATATATTTATATATAGTATTTAAAAAACTTTAAAAGCCATATCACACCAGCTCTGCCTTCTCGGATCTTCTTCTCCCAACGACTTAGAAAAGAACCGTAGTTACAGTTAAATATTGTAAAATCATTAGTAAATATAATAATTGTTTAATTTATATTTTCTATTATAACATTTTTAAATCTTACATTCTTTATCGCCATACTGCTGACATTTTAACTGATTGATTTATTATTTGATTTGTTTATTTAATGTTTTATTTGTTTTTTAATTACGTTTAAATAAGGGGGGGACGAAAGGGTGTATATTAAGTAACTATAGAGAGCCCTTTAAAACCTGAACGTTAGAGTTGTACGTTAATTAGAATTAATTGAAGTAAATACATAGTTAGATTTGCACACTGCATACTGCATATTGCACATACCCTGATATTTAACATACAAATAATATACTTGCTGTGTGGTTAAAGCTTTCTCCATACGCCAGGTTTCAGAGAGTTGAGTTGAGTTGAGTTTAGTTTAGTTTAGTTGAGTTGAGTTGAACATATCATATATATGTTAAGTACTAAGTACAATATTATTATGATTAATAGTTAACTAAACGTTTACCGGATTATTATTGTTATAAGACATTTGAACAAGTACATACGTTATGTTGCGAGACCGGAAGTGTAAGTGATACATAATCTACGCGGAAACATCGAGTGAACGGAGGTGTAATAGAGTGTAATCGGAACTATGTACTATGGCGACAAAAGATGCAGGATCATAATAGTAAATAAAGTACAACCATATTAGAGCTTCGAGCTCGTTATATATAAAATAAAAATAAATGTCTTATTATTTTATTTATACGAGTTTGATTTTTTTATTATTTTATACGTATGAATTTTATTTAAAACTAATAATTTACGTTTATTTTTAAGTGATTTAGTTTGCGAAGGGCATCACAATTTATTTATATATTACAGTTGAATGCTGGTTGTTGAGACACAATGCAACGGTGAGTTTGTGGGACAGTCATTGTCGGACTAAATCTAAAATACAGTAAAAAAGCCGAAGACCGATGTAAAAAATGCAGTAAAAAACTAACTCATGTACTCGTATCTACTACTGAATAAAATAATCGATAATGCTTGAGCAATTTGTTTGTGTAGTAAAATTGCAAAAATATTTATTGTCATTATATATGTACAAGAGCACCGCAAGGCGCGAAATGATCGGTAACTGTGTAAAACGCTAATGACAACACAAACTCAACGTTTCGTACACGGTGTCCCATGAACCGCGTATCACAGTAAACTTTAATGATTAACCTTTTACGATTAATTTAATCAAAATGTAATATTTCGTTATAACAATATGTTAACTTTGTGTTTAAGAGTTTGTTTATTCGTTACTGACGGAACTCAGGTTAAAGTATCATGGTTACAATATTGATGTACGTGTGTAAGGTAGGACTATTATTGATGATTTATTAATCAGAATCAGAATCGTTTAGTAATGAATAGGTTATTGTTGTCATGATTTATAACTAACGTAGAGTTAGTAGCACGGGCAGCACTACTGAACTATGATATGAGGCGCGGACAGGAGCACGGCTACGGTGGCGATTATCGTGAACAGGGTGAAAATGATGAGGCAGAACCGGTCCACCACCATAGCGGCGAACTTCCAGTCGCTGATTAGTTCTGCCTCCTCGTCTGCCTTCTTCATGCGGCTCGTGATGAAGCGCAGCTCCTGAAGGATGCACTGCAGCTCGCGGTGCGTGCCTATGCACACGGTAACGTTGATTACCTGCGCTCGTGACATATATATCCATGCATACAACACAAACAAACTTACCGCTCGTCGACAGAATGCTAGCCTCTTCTATGGTCGTGGGCCGCATATATCCCGCTCCGACGCCGACACCGACTCCTACACCGACGCCGACACCCACTCCCGCATTGTTGGCGCTCGTCACGTTGCGAAAGTCGTCGTCTATGTCGAGTACGTTGGCCAGCAAGCTCTTAGAGGAGCGCTCCTTGAGCTCGAGCTCCTTCATGCGGCTGCTCATAAACAAAGTCTTCCGCGTGATCTTCTTACCCGGTCGACTCATGCCCAGCATCCACGGCAACCATTGCAGGAACACGGACTTTATCTGAAAACGGAGCGAGCGAAGAGTAGCATAACACGAGCATTACGAGACTGACATATGGCACTCGGCACACAAGTACCGATACTCACCCACTGAGGCATCTCGTGTATGTCAGCCGTGCGGTGGTGGTAGTTGAGTACGACAACCGTCAGCACGACCGACGAGGCCACCATGAACATGATGCAATTGAAGTAGGTCCCTGTAAAAGCGACGCGCGCGATCAGGCCCGCCCGGTGCCGCGTTTACGCGCTCGCATACAATAAACAAATAGACTAACTACAGTGAGTCTCGGGTCGGCGCCCGCCGAGAACCTAGCGTGAAATGTTCATGAACGCCAAACCAGATGCAACATCATTCGCAAGCGTCAAGATGCGGATGCGGATGCGGATACAACATTACTACTCGCTACAGGTACAGGATGCAGCACGTGATTCAATAACACAGCATTCAAAATACCAACGACTACCTCGCTTCTAACTGACATGTCTAATTCGTAGCCTCCTCAACATGGTGTACGCCGCGCCTCCCATCTTCTCAGGGAGATGCGGCGTACTGCGAATCGCATGTTTTACTTTGCCATCGGTATTAATTTAACTCATACTTATTTAACTTTTTATTGTTTAACAAATATTTCACGTTATTCATCCACTGACCGATGAAACAATCTTTAAATGGTTCCACATGTGATTGTTGAGGTTAGAGTTGGAACAGAAACGAGAGGCTCGAAACGCCTACAATTTTGCTGCGAATCGTTCGAAACGGCCACAGTGAAATTTCAATCTCAATAATATATAATATAATAACAGTAAATAAAAAAATAAGTGGATACACATTTGCAAAATTTGATTTAACTATAGCAATCGTTCATTTCGGTGCAGTTATCAAATGGCTGAGAAAATGCGTGAAATATTTTATTTTAATTTTAGCACACCAGTGATCGAAGGCAGGGTTGTGTGCAGGTGCGACTGGCGTACAAGTATGTCGCATGAAATCGTAAATAACAACGATATTAACCGCGGCCGCGCGCCCACAGACAACGCCTGCCCGTGGTGAAATGAAGTGACGTGACAGAGACAGGTAGTTACCTGGAACGACAGAGCGGTGCGACCCTCGGCCGAGGCGGGATCACTGAATGCACCACAAAACCAACCCGATTGATTACACGGTTGATTAGTCACTCTTGTGCCCTACTTCCCGCGTTCCGCACACCTCATGCACAAATCTCACTAACCGATACCGCAGACCAGATTTGTCTGTATAGTACTTGCACTGCAAGCAAGTTAATATAGTATTAATAGTTGGCGCGCGCCGCGGCGCGATTAAACGCGACGCGACCGCTAGGAAATGGAGCACAAGAGGTCCACCAGGTTATATACATATGTATTATGCATGTACACAGTTAATGTTGTGATTTTATTGCTCGTTTTTTAACGGAGGAGGTCACGAACACAACCACATACAACGTTTATAGGACAGTTCAATATTATATGTCAAAGGTCTTTACGAAATTTACAAACACAACATTGACAGCCAGAAGAAAAATCATTTGTCGCATAGACAGGCTGGTTGATACTTGGAGGTCAGAGGAGCTTTGTGTTAGAGACGTTCAGACGTCCCTTGACTGTTGTCGCTAATGAAGCATTACGGGTTCCAAAACAAAATAACAAACCAAAAATACATCTCAGGTCAGATATTATCCTTGTTTAATTTTAAAGCACTGTTTCACAGGAGATTCCGCCGCTCGCATTATCTCCTTGCCTCAACACTTTAAAATTAACCAATCATTAAACTTACTGTTAGTTATATTCGGTTGAATGGAGAGCACTATGTGAACACGCATTTCTTTTAATTAATTATAATATCTATAGTAAATTAACGCAACCTCTTGATTGCAATTAAACATAGGCCATGGTGCTTTCCACATCTGCCAACTTATGCTTTACGTATATTATCGTGTAATTCATTATATTATATGATATATATATACTATATAAGTGTCTATTCATTTCAGTAGTTTTACCATTTTGTTTTATTTGTTTGTTTTAACGTGACCTATTGTTTAAACCGTAAAAACCTGCTCGTTATATAATATACACCTATCGAGTGTTAGTTAATTTTGTTGTTACGGGAATTAATGAAGCAAAAGTCAATTACTGTATGCAGAATAAACGACATATGTGCTTTTATTTTTAAAAGACTGTGTCGAAAGAGAAAGACAGTAGGTACTTAAACATCACTACATAGTTTGAATCCATTCCATAATTGATATTTGCGAAGTCATGCTGTATTTGCACAATCATACCAATATAGGTATCTACTACACCGACTGTTTATTTATTTATAATTTATAAGTTTTGTTTTAGTTGTTCCGTCTTCAGTGGTTTGCGTATTTATAATTTGGTATTTGTCATGTAAGTGATGATCTTTGAACGGGTATGTTTAACACGATTGTTAATTTATTTTTCATCAGTTGCTTTGTTTAAGTGCGGTTTGATTGATATTTTATTTTAATGTAGCAGATGACATGTATCGAACAGACAGTAGATTATATTGCCACTTGCCTGCTCTATAGATGTCATAGTACAATCGTGGCCATGCACATTAAGCTAAAAGGACAGTACTGATTATTTATATTAGAGAGTTAGTGAAAGTAGTAGAAAGACAACGAGCGCTTATACTTTATTCTGACCTATCAAAGGGACTGCGTCGGAAGTCTTAGTTAGAATGTTGGCCACCAACAATGAGAAAACAGTTTGAGACAGTAGTATTGTTACACCTGGAACAAACAAACGGTGTGGCGGGGGACTCTCTCAATAATCTGAATACATAGTTCGCGTCTCTTACAATATACGCACGGCACACACAACTAACAACTCTGATAACGAGTCTTTCGGAAGCTGGTTGGAAACCAACACCACGCGCGCAGGATCACTCCTACCAACTTCCGATTGACCAAAGGGCATTGTCGTTGATTTGGACGCTAATACAACAATGTTTGCTATCGATGTATACGACATTTATTGTTCAAATCAATATACAACCAAATAGTAACGGTATTATTATAAAGCCAAAACTGATCACTCTATAACAAATGTAATGTGATCTATAGTTACTATTATATATCAAACTTACAGCTTTAACATACGACCGTTACACACCACATAACAAAAATAAAATCAATACAAAACATTTGATTTGGTTTGATTATAGTTTGTCCAGTTACACCAGAGCAAGGGATCTATCAGATCTAACAGTTCACAAGTACTTTAAATTTAGTCGTTTCTATTCTAGATCTCTCCGCAATTCCAAGTATCAGGAAGCACTGTACCTTATCAACATTAGTTCCATTCAATCGCACTCTATTCGAACACCAGTCTTGTCAATTAGCTTTTAACAGACTGCATTGCAACCTGATCGTTGCATCTAACAAATGAAAAACGCGAGATGGCTATCATCAACAATATATTAAATACTTGTGCGAGTAGATACCTTTCCTCACATCAGATACAAATAAAATCTGTTTTTTTATATTTATTACAAAAATTCATTTTAATTAAATTGTTTAACTTTTATTTTATCGTTGGATTTTATAACTAATGTAAATTTAATTAATTTTCAGTAGGTACATGTAAAATTAATAATCATTTAAAAAATGGTACCAGTCAAAATTGTATCGTATAATAACCGATTGAAGAAAAGAACTAATTGTAAGACATTGTTCTTAAATTAATTCGATATGAATGGAAAATACATAAAATAATTAACACGTTCACTGACTAATAATGTATCATACATGATACACAAATATTAATCAAGGGGAAGCTAAATAAGAACAATTGGCAAAAAAAAGATTGATACAGAACATACAACAATTGAAGGCAGTTGACGTGTTAATAGAATTGATTGATTCAAAATGTGTATGGCCACATAGGGTATAATTAATCAGGCCTGCGTTAATAACGTTAAAATGTTGTTCTAATTCTCAAATAATCGCGTTATTTTCGTTTTAAAAACAAACAACATTTATACATAAACAAAACATGAAATATGCCATAGAACACACAACACTATTAAACCGCTGTAACATGCTAGACCAGCAGTCGGCAATCGGTGACAATTGTGACGCCAAAACAATATAGTCAGTTACCATTTATATTTTAAATGTTTTCTTTTAAATTTTGATATAATTGTTATAATGATTGTAATTTTAATGTCGCCGACTTGAAAATAAGTTCAATAAATAAGTCTAACTATTTACAACGATGATAAATAGCGTATTTTCTTAGTTAGTTCGCAATAGCACAATTAGGTATACATAAGCTGTTTACATTTTGAGAAACTTTGCTTATCCTGTATGTGCCATTGCAAAACAATAGAAAATCGTTATGGATTTATTTAAAAAGTCTAATAAAACAATTACGTATGTACAGTACATATGTATTACCTATATATGTGTACATAGAAAGTATATAAAATATTGTAAATCCATTTATTTCTTCCCATTTCCATTATAGAACATTCAAACAAACAGAAAAGAATTAAATGGTGTTAATTTTATAAAGATATTTTAAATAAATTATATATACACATATGTAGATAATACTGTCTAGTAATAAAAACTGGAACAAATCTAAGAGCTTTATTTAATCAGGTAATTATTTTATTTTATTTATTTATTTATATTTTATTTTAAACGAGCATTCAATCCTGAAATTTAATCTACATGCCAGGTGTGTGCTTTATATCAAAATAATATAAACGGAGTTCCTTGTTCAACACCGGCAAAAACCAAGGACTCTACTAACAGGATCTTTACTATAAAGGTTATAGATCTTACACCAAACACCGAATTTGGTATGAAATTTAATTATTAACGCTAAACTTCCATACCCGAAAACAACGAGCGAATAAACGAATTATTTATAAAAGAGATAAGAGGGAAATAGTATTTTGATAAAACGTAACATAAACATCAAGTTGTCAAAAACCACATACATAAAGAAATGTAAATGAAAGGAAGATACAGATAAAGATAGATCGGTAACCTTTAAACACTGATCCTAGTAGCGAACGTCCTTAAGTTTATAGCTAATTATAAATTGACAAAAACGTCTTGATTTCGGACGTAATTCGTAGTGTTTAAGGAAACTCTATACAGTATACAGCATCGACAAAACAGTTAAATGTTACTTAAGCAAACAGGCAGGGCTCAGGCACATACTGTGTGTGTTTTGTGTACCTAACAGAGGAATGGCATCAGATACTTGGGGTAAAGTTTCCGCGACCAAGTTCAGGAAGACAGTCAACGATAGGAGAATGGTCACTCCTGCAACAAAAGATAGCGCATGCGCACTCTAATCATTTCTTTCTATCCCATACTAACGCTAACATGTGTTCTCATCTGATTTTCAATTGCTTCAAATTTCAAACGCACCCATCCCCCCCTCATTTAATTGAAAATATTGATAAATAATTAAGCTCAAATACCTATCTCAATTTCAATGTAGGTTTAAATCATTTATCTTCAACTACAATACAATTGAAAAAGTAGTAGTTGATTTTGAACGTAAAAAGTTTTCATCGGAATATATTTAAATAGTAAAACAAAATAGAGGGGGATTTAGAATTTAGAACATTGATACGGATTTTGTTGAAACTAACTTTCCACGCTTGGAAATGATTAAAGCAATTGAAAAATAGACTCTGATATTTGTGTTGGCAAGTTCTTTTTTTGTAACTACCATTTAGAGATTTCTAATTACAGAAATCTGGTAAGTTAAGTTTGGTAAATTGTTCACTTTGCTTTCCTGCTGAATGCAAAATATATCTGTATAGTAAAATTAAAAAATAGCAACTATGCAAAATCGTTAGGAGTGCTTAAATATTGTAGGTATGAATTAGTGACCTATTGGAGAAAGTAAAAAAAAATATTTAATTAAAAACAGATCGCTGTATTCCGTTTTTAATATCATTTCTATACACGAGCAAATACATGTAAAATATATGTGTAATAGTATTTAATTAACTATTTTATATTTGTGTTATATGATAGTTTAGATATTGATTTTGTAGTAGGTATTATGGGGAATACAGCACTGTTTTTCATATTTGTATATATGTAGTATAAATGTGAATGCCTTGAACAAAACAAAATGAATAACTACAAATATATTATATTACTGTTTTTATTTATTTTCACTTTTAATTTGGTTTATTATAATTGTTTTAGTTAGGTTTATTTAATAATGAAATATTAATTATGTTGTACAAGTATCAATTGTTGTTTTTATTTAATTATATGTATCTAACAAAACATGTTTTAATTGCAAAAATTGATACTTGTAGTACAATTTCATTTAAAATTTGTTATTTAATATTAATGCCGTAACTTTCGTTATCAACGTTTTTTGTTATTTATTTGTGATTGAATTAATATTATTATTAGAATCGTACAGTAAAAATAACAATAAACAAAATATATGAAGACAGTGTGATAAATAGCTCACCAAATATAACTGCCTTGCAGGAAAGCAATAATGAATTACCTCAAATATCGATGCATGGTCCAAATCAACAACAGTTTCCCTTTTTATACTGTCTCTTGTATGTAGATTGTTTCTGTTTTGTTGCTGTCAACCGAAAATATCTTGTAGGTAAACATTTTGTAGAAAATATAGCTTATAGTAGAGGTACTTAAACAAATATGTATTAAATACGTACCAAAACTGTAGGACGTCGTAGCTTACTGAAACTAACTAATTATAAGCTGGGCTCCTAATTATTTACAAACTAAAATTTCAGTTATATTTGGTTGGCTATAAAATTACTTACCGAGGATGTGAGCCGATTTAAAAATCTATAATTTTGTATTAACTATTTGTATGTATTATCGATTCAAATAACACTGACCTATGTACTGATTTGATAAACTGTATAATTTTGACACATTATAGGTTATATGAGTATATATAAATAATTTGGAAAAGTGACAATTTAGGCGTTAAACGACTCCTATTTTATTTATTGTTCCTATATGATATAATAATAATATTAAGCAAAATGAGCTAAATTAATAATAATAATATAATAATAATAATCATAATAATAATAATAATATAGAAATAAATTAAATAAATAAGCAGATAGAAATATAAAAACAAAATTAAGAAAAATTTGTATGTTTAATATAATCAGATTGATAGCGTTATAAAAATAAAATTACTATTTATATTGCTTCATTTTATTAATTTATTTTATTCATTGTTCTATTGTGTTTTGGGATTATTTTGGTTGCATGAAATGAAATAAAAAAAATATCAAAAATGAATAATTAAAAATATTAAATTACTGTTATTAACGTTTCAAAATATCGTTATTTAAAATATGATATAAAAAATATTTTAAAACCAAATAATCCCAGTTTAAAAGGGAAGCAAAATTCGCCTCCAAGTATCATACCGCTTTAATTATATATTTATTCGGCTATATTAGTTTTATTTGGTTTAAGGATAGTTAAGGTGACTCTACATCATTTTTCTCACATAGTTATCATAGTAAAATGGGTTGAATTTAATATTAATTAAATTAATTATTTATTATTTAAGATAATCATGTAAGATAAACGATGTCAGAGCCTATTGATATTTTTATATGAAAGTACCATTTAAAAATACAATAAAGTCGAAATAAACAGAAATATAGAGCATTAAAATAATACCAAGAGAACGGACGAACTGTCCCTGATATTTATTCAGCCGAATTGGTTTTAAATAAACGACCAGTTATTTTTATTACTAAAATAAATCTTGTATAGTAGGGGTTAGTAGATAAATAGTAACAATAGAAGATACTGATGCTTTGGTGTACAGTTAAGAACTGATCGTATGTATTTATTACAACCATATTAAAAGTACTATCAAGTATTTATCTTATTCATTGAAAACAAACATTTAATAGTATATGTAAATTTAGTGATATTGATGGAAACAAAAAATAATCAAATAAATAAAACTGATTACTTTTAAATATAATAAAAAATTATAATCAACAAAATCAATGATAAATTAAGTAATAATAAAAACAATTTATCATTTATGAAATATTTATACCTAATCGAACCAGAAATGTGTTTGTAATCAATGAAAAAGACGTACTAGATATAGTACTAGAAATACGTACAAGAAATATAGTACAAGTAGAAATGTAAGGGTTCATTACGAAGTTACTAGGTATTCCAACAACATTGAACAACTGGTCTTGAAAGTATGCATTCGATGCAGTCAAAAACGGAATGTACACCAGTTTATTTATAGTTAAGAACATTGAATTGTTTCTTAATAAGGAATCTATAATATTAAGCCTTTTGGGTGCATATTCCGTTTTACATCGCATTTTATTTTACCTATTAGTGGAACCGCGTCGGAAGTTGTAGGAATTTTTTCAGCTACTAAGTTGAGAAAAACAGTCAATGAAAGGAGAATGGTGACACCTGAAATAGAGTCCGATTTTTTAAATTATGTATCTTTGCCGATTAACGTCTATTTTTTAAATTTGTGAAATGTATTTTTCTCATATTGATTTGTCGACACTAGATTCGCTTCTGTAATGGCTACAGGTATAGGTAAGGTATTATCTATCTATTTTGTGATTGATAAATATTTAACATACAATACAATAGTATAGACAAGTGCTATATTGTAATTATAATTGTAGATATAAAGAACGCGAATATTCCTTTATACTTTATAGGTATTACATACGCATACGCATGTCGAAGACTTGGTTCGGCTTTGGTTCCGTGACACCAAGAGCAAGTGGAAACCTAAGAGACAGTTAGAGAAACAACAACAACTAAGAAACAACATTTAAAATACCTAGAGTGAGTTTTTCCCCCGAATCCGGAGGCAGCGTGAAGCCCAACAGGGCCATGGAAGAAATTAGCACGCAGGGCACGATGAGATTGAAGAAATAGTATAAAGTACGTCGGCGAATCTGTATCGTAAAGGTGACATCTACGTATGGTTCCGGACAACACTGGTATATGATGGTATTCTTCTTTCCAGGCATACCTAGACATATTAACACAAGTCAAACACTTATATTAGATATATAGATTTGGAGTAGAAACCAGAATTTACAGTAAGTAGTACAGTAACGTAAGTAAGTAGTAGATATAGATAATATAAAGCAGACTTACATTGTTAATATTCCCAACCAGTTTAAACAATAAATGTGTTTTTGAGTTAATGAATGTAGATATTATAATAATAATATAAAATAACAAGTAAACGATAGATTGATTGGGAAAATGGAAAGGGGTTAAACGTAACGTTTGAACGTAGCATCATTATGTGTGTATGTAAAGTATATAAGTATGCATGTATGAGTATGCAGTTAGTTTTTACTCAATGAGACTGACTATTTGATCGACGACTTACCGATCAAATACCATTCCCCGTTGGTTATGAAATCTGACAGATCACCACCTTCCTCTGAGTTGAGAACGAGGTCCAACTAAACACAGTTAATACAGTTAACAAATGCTCATATCCAGATCGGAGGTGCACAACAAGAAGTACACTGCTCATCGATATAACATTAATAGATGTAATTACATGACAAAGATAACAGTGCAGTGTTCCGATGTTCACGTATAAGACAATTGACACGTCGTAGCCAAATAAGTAACCGAACTAATCAAGCTACTCGTTTGGACGCAACGCGAGCATGGAAGGCCTTAAACGTAAGCGCCTGAACAAGAGGTTCTCTAGATAGAACCGTCACGTATGTATGTATATATATATTGTATATATCTAGTTATATATTTGTGATACACATGAAGATTGATATATACCTGATTGCCATCGTACGTCCAGCTACCAAACTTCATGTCGCAATGTTGATCGTCAAACGGGAACCACGTAATGTCTATCTTGCATGTGCTCTTGAAAATGCCCGGCGGGACATACAAGCAGCTGCCGTTATGTTTGACCACAACGTTTGTGTGATAGGTCCCATCGAAACCCTCATCAGCACTGATATCGGATTCAAGATGTTAAGACGATTGTGCAAGAGCATTGCATACAGATCCTGTGCCTCGTCGGTGATGGCATCAGAACATACTGTACTACATTTACTACATGAACATTGTACACGACACGCCCTTACCCAACTAGACTAGACATTATTATTAATATTGCGCAATATAATGCATATACACCGATGCACAATTCAAGAACACCGGTGCAAAAGCTCTAGAAAAAAGCTCATAGACTACAACCCCGCACATATCTCATTGATTCTGATGCCATCACAATATCTGGCTATTTTTGCATGCAAGAATGCATATACAAGAAAACATCGATTTAATTCTAGAATTTAAAGTTGTTTTTAATTATTTTTGTTACTCGAACATTTTGTTACTAATGTTAAATTTAGTGTTCTTGATTTTAAATCGGCGCTTACGCACCGACAGTTTTCTACATTATTTAGTTATTGGTCTTTGTTTAAGTGCTGTATTGAGAGGGAATTTACGGGGCCTTAGAATATATGTGGATACGTCCCACTGATAAAACGTCTCTTGGAGCGACATGTTCGTTTTATCCGATGTCAGACCGCGGTTAATACGATAATGTCTGTCATACGGTCCACTTGTGATCGGACGCCTTTGAACATGTGGCAACGAGACGAATCAAGAGAGGGGGGGCGTTCTATAATAGATACGCGACATGTGGCCCACAAAAACGGCATAGCTGACTGTATTCCCAGCAAACGTTTAGTCATAACATTATATTAATCATATATTTATATGTACCTTCAAAATATCAATTCAAACTTAGAAGTATAATTTTATTGTAAAAAATTCATTCATATTTACTATTCCAATTATTTAGGTATTATCATATCAAATCTTTTATTCAATCTAATCGTTAACATTACCTTGTATGTACGTACATATATATAATATATGTATTATTTTGAAGATACATCGTAAGAGTCAATATTTAAAAAAAGAATACGCTATCTTTTATATACATGTAAAATTTATTTAGTTGTTTTTGCATATATAAATAACAAAGTATTGCTATTTTAATGTGTACTATTGATTTTAAATAAACGTTATCTTAAAGAAGATAACATAATAGTAAGAAAATTTATAATTTCATTATCATTGAAAATTCAAAAGGAATAATGAACTTATTGACTCCAACCAATTAAGGAAAATAGTATATTTTAGTTAATGTGGAACTAATAAATTTACGTGTACTTTATTTTTTATCATGTTTACCTAATTTTTATTTGTTTATTTAATTTTGATTATATATCCGTTTCTTTTGAAACAGAATATAGAAATTTTAGTTATTTTAGAAATGTGCAATGATAATAATGAACTTATGAAATGTAAATTTAAATTTCTACGTTCAAATCAATATAAAAAATATATTGTCGGTATTTCAATCAAAAGAAATTTACATGCATCATAGCATTATTTGATAGTTTCCAAAAATGATAGTGAAAAAAATAAGATAATTAAATGCAGGATTCTTAAAGCAAAAAGATCATAGTTTAAAGCAAAAATTAATAGATAAAATATGAAGACCAAATTATAAATTTAAATATTTATGGGTTCTATTTAACTAAAATTAAATAAATCAATTTTTCTAGCTTTTAATTTAAATTCAGCGAGAAGAAACAAATAAAAATAAAACATTACAAAAATGCTTGTATATTTTATCATTAAGTATACAGCGTTAGGTCCTTTTTTTTGAAAAGTAATAAGCAAAATTAAATAAAACTACTTTTTTGATCCAGATAATTTTTATCTCTTATTTTTTTGATCAATGCAAATACAAAAGTACACCGTAATTATTTATGATTTTTCTAGATATGTTTGTTTAGCATCGCAGCTTGATTGTAAAATTATTAAAATAATTTAATTAATAAACTTTTTTAACATGAAAGAATTCGTTTAAATGCAGTAAATAATAATATTCATATATATCTTTTGAATCGCTATTGGAATATAAAATATATACTGTTTATTAATTAAATAAACAATACCATGATTAATGAATTGTAAAATTATATACATATCTATCTGGAAAGATCATAAAAAAGTACATACTGATTGCGTTGTACATCTATGTTTATTTAAAAATTGCAATTAGAATGTGAGCATGTGTTTTCTACAAAATTACATTTTTCATTAATAAATAATTATTAATTGGGAGAGCGGGTTATTATTATATTTTAATTTTTAAATTGCAAGAAGGAAGTAAAACTTCTGTTAGCTGTATCCGGTTAATTAACGTGTTATACATATTATGTAAAATATACATATGTTCTTAATCTAATGAAGAAATTTGATCTAAATAAATTCAAGAACGAAGTAGTAGATAAACAAAGTAAGCATTAGCTAATCAAATGGGTAATGTGATACTGAAAAGATGATATTTACTTAGAGAGGATTATATATATATATCATTGCACATTATATTTTTATATTAACATTGACACATCTATTATGGCTTGTAGACATAAGTGAAGATAATAATATATTTTTCTTTTTTTAAGTATTTGTCCCAGATATAAAGTACCTTTGTTTTTGTTTCTATTTTGTTATTGTTTGTGTAGTGTAATACGTGTCTATAGTATATTACATATATGAATTCTGTTAATGTATGATTATATAGAAATAGAAAAACAATCACGATTTAGTTATGTGAATAGTTATACAGTCGATAATTTGAAACTCAAGGGACTAGAGAAATAGTTCAAATTATCGAGAGTTCAAATAACCAAGAAGAAGTTATTATATTAGGAAAAAATTCAAATAAACAAAAGTTTGACTAAAAGCATAGGTGGGCACAGTTAACCGAAAAGTTAACTTCGTTAATCGTTAATTCGTTAATAAAAAAGTTAACTTCGGTTATCGTTAAAGCGTTAAAATTCCGAAAATGTAACGGAAGTTAAAGTTAACCGAAAATACCGAAAATGTAACGGAAGTTACCTAACCGTTAAAAGTTAACCATCCCAAATGTTTGAAGTCCTTTTTTTTCTTTTTCGACAACTTTCTTATGTATTTATCATCAAACAACCAATGTAACGGACTAAAGTTAACGGAAGTTAACAAAAGCGTTAACATTTTTTTGAGTTAACTTAAAAGTTAATCCGTTAAGCATTTTGTTAACTTCGTTAATTAACGATTAACGGATTAACGAGTTAATGCCCACCTATGACTAAAAGTACGTACATATCAAGTAAAACGAAACGGGCGTGCTTTTGGTCATTTAAAATAAGATTTTGAAAAAAGCTCGAACACGTCGATTTTGCTTTCAAGGGAGACATCTTCTGCTATAAAATTTTTGCAAGAATCTTTTCAACCCTCAGCGCTATGAGCACAACCCTTAAAATTTTAAATACCATGATAGGGTAAGTGATACCTCATTTGAAAGGTTTTTTCATTCTTAATACGGTGCTTTTTTTCAAATCTGTTTAGTTTTAGTCATGTTGCTTACATTTTAAATTCCATAAATGCAATGATTTTCTGAACAAAAAACAAACATGTACAACTAAAATTCAAAACAAAGTGGGCTTATTTCCTTATCAAATAATTCGAAACTATCCAATTTGAACATTTATTGAATTAATTAAAGTTTTGGAATCAAATAATTAAAAAAAAATTACCAACATCCAAAACTTTAATTCATTCAATAAATGTCCAAATTGGATGGTTTTGAATTATTTTATAAGAAAATAAGCCTACTTTGTTTTGAATTTTAGTTGTAAATATTTGTTTTTTGATCAGAAAATCATTGCATTTATGGAATTTAAAATGTAAATAACTTGACTAAAACTAAACAGATTTGAAAAAACAAAAAGCACCGTATTAAGAATGAACAAACTTTTCAAATGAGGTATCACTTGCCCTATCACGCTATTTAAAATTTTAAGGGTTTTGCTCATAGCGCTGAGGGTTGAAAAGATTCTTGCAAACATTTTATAGCAGAAGATGTCTCCTTTAAAAGCAAAATCGACATGTTCGAGCTTTTTTCAAAATCTTATTTTAAATGATCAAAAGCGCACCCGTTTCGTTTTACCTTCTCATGTACAACGGAGTCTTTATTTAAAAAGTAATACATATACTATGTACATATATGGACTTCAAATTATAGTGTTGGCGAGCAAGATGCCATTACTACAACTTCAAATATTATGAGACATGATTTTTTTTTCAATTTATTGAGTGTTTTTCAAGGGACCGGAGAGATTAAAATTATCGAGAGTCGACTGTATATACGAGTATGTATAAACATTGAAAATGATGATACTGTGAAAAAGGTACCTTATATTCAGGATAATTGTATTTAAAATCGATTAAATATTGTTGAAAATGTAAATGTAAACAATATGTAATTAAAAATAAAAATCACTAGTCTACATGCCATTTTAATAAACATTGTCATGAAGCATTGGCATTTCTAATTGGCTATTTTTCAGCACATGGTGAAAATTGATTTCTATACAATTTTGCAATTAATATATTTGTGAAATAAATCCATATATGATTATAAATTGTGTATGTATAGAATTGTGTATTTTTTGTATAATTCTCTCACAAAAGTATGGAAATATTTGCAGATAAAGCGACTGATATTATATTTAAATTTTCCATTATTGCAGTTGCGATATTAAATTGAATTTGCTTTATCGATTCCATAATTTTGTTTTAAAAGAGTGAGGTGTCGTGATTGTATATCATAGACGCTCGAGATTCATAAATTATATAGAAGCTTCTTTTACATTAGTAAGTTAATAGATCATTACTCTCAACTCTTGAATGTAATTGATACAGGAATATAGAGGAAGATAGAAATATATATCACATTATAATATAATTAATACGTAGATAGGTATAGCATGTATGAATCTATTAAATAAACTATCGTAAAATAAGCATTGAAATGGAAATAAAAAACAATAGGAAAATAGGAATATATTTTCTTTTAAATATTACTGAAACCTCTTCACCCATTTGTATGCATGTATTTTGTATATAGGAAAAAAATAACATAAATATTATATTAATATATCTTCTTATAATCGACCCTCTATATATATAAATATATATTTCACCATACACTGAAAATATAATTACTGTGTGTCATCGTACCTATATGTCGGTGATCACAAAGTCTTGTGCATTACCTGTTGTACATCAACACGTCCGGTTTCCACAATTTGTTTGGGGTGATTCGTAAGTCCTTTACACCGCCATACTCCGAATCATTCCACCTTAGATTGTAGTCATTCCATTCCTAACATAATTCAGTGATTAATAACTTGATGATTTACGTAAAATACATTAATATTATTATATTCAGCTGCACATTGATCTATTCAGTATTAGAGAAGTGCACTGAATATGCACTCACTCAATCTATAGCCATTTAATTATTACTTATGATTCTAGAAATATTTTGGCACATCTATATTATGTAGCGTATCAATGTATATGCATATTTCGTCAAACGTTTTTAATTAACATGATTCTTTGTGAATTTTATATTTAAAAAAAAAGTTCGATTCATATACATACGTGTACATACTTATTTATGTTCATTATCAAATATCAATATTATATTTTATTGCATGCATGATATTTTACGTCACCGTATTGTTTTTTACAATATTTCATCATAATCTATTTTTTTTTTTTCAAAAAGTGACAAATTAAAAAAAAATTCAAGTGTATTTTTTGTGTTTTTGAATATTTCATCAAAATAATCAACCGCATGCTATATTTTTTACGTATTCATTAATTATTTAACTTTAAAGTATGTACTTATCACTTACAACAAAACTTTTATTAATAATAAATAAACAACAAATAACATGGAACAGTAACAACAAAAATCTTTATTATAGCAACGGTTTTATCATTTTGACTCAAATATAGTGTTCTACTAAGACTTTATTATGCATATCATCTAAAAAGCATTACAAAACATGTAAATTTAGCTTTTACACAAACTGCCCATATATTTACATTGTTTCAAATTTTTAATATGCATTTACATGTAAAATGCACATATGCCTATTTTATACATAACATTTTACTTAAATATATATATATATATATTCATATTTTTTCAAGTACTACCCTATTCTCAAATCATATCATATATATAGAGCAGTAAAGGGAGGGGCCCCGACCAAGTAAAGAAATATTAATGTATCAAAAATGAATGATTTTTTTATAAATAATTTTTTTTCAATAATCTCGAAATAAAATTTGAATAGGATCAAAATTATTTTCTGCCTGTTAACCCAAAGCAAAAGGAAATTACTATACTGTTTCCTATAGGCATTGAGAAAAAAATTGTAATATACACGAAAACTGGAAAAAAAAACAATTGAATTTTTATTAATTTTCTGTAAAATTATGGGGCAGTTAAAATACAAGGATGCTTCCAAAAAATAGTATTTTAATCTGAAATTGTATACTTCAATATGGCATTTTGTTTCTAAAAAAAATTGAGCCCAAAGCATTTTGGTTAATTTTACGGAAAATTAAAACTAAAAATTGTTAAAATAACCCCTTCCCTTCTAGTTTATACACTTTTCATGACGGCTCTGCTCATATGATAGTTACAAAAAAATAAATTCAATCTTCAAGATATATTTGAATACAATGTTTTGTATGATGTTTCTATAATGATTTCCAATACGCATAATATCAAGTGAAGTAGTCCATTTTATAATAAAAAGCCATACATATACATATACATAACATACAAACAAACAAACAAACAAACATACATACATACATACATACATACATACATAACATGCATAATACATATATTTACAGACAACATTTAAATAACCGATTAGCAAACGTAAATGAGTTGCATGAAGTGATATATAATATTATTAAATATATAATGAACTGATTGTGAGACAAGAACATATTTTTTTTTCAAATGTCGATATGCTATTTCTGATACATGTAGTTTTTTTTTTAATAATTTCAAATGTAAACGGTAACATCAAAGTGAATTATTTGAATACGAAAGAAGCTTATGTTAGATAGAAAATATATAATATACAGGGTGCTCGCGGGGACCGAGTGACCATTGTTAACTTTGTTATTATTGGAGCTAGAAGATCGGTTAAATGGGCAAAGTATCAGTATTTTTTCTGGATGAATAATGACGGTGTCATTTCAGAGATATATTGAAATACAACTTTTTATATTGGAATATCCTGTATATTATTATTGATTTTTGTAGCTGAGGATGTTCTCTTTATAAAAGTGCAGTACATGTATGATGGTAAAATTGATAGAAAATATCGAAAAACAGTGTGCTATGAAGTTTTAATAAATTGAGAATAAATGATTAAAACATTTAAAACAATAGTTAAAGGTTTTTATGTCATTTGTTCGCAAATGTTTTTGAATTTAATTGATAACGAAAAAAAATATTTATTATAATTAATTATATTTTTTTTATGAATAATGCTCAAAAATGTTAAAAATCTGCGAAATAAGGCACAAATACCTGAAATAATTGTTTTAAATTTTTTTATCATTTGTATTTTATTAAATCTTCATAATACACTATTTTTCGATATTTTCTATTAATTTTATACTTGTTATAACTTATTTTCTACCTATTTTACCATCATACATGTATTACACTTTTATAAAGAGAACATTCTCAGCTACAAAATTCAATATATCTCTGAAATTCGACATTCAATTGTTTTTTTGACACCGCCATTATTCATCCCGGAAAAAATACTGATACTTTGCCCATTGAATCGATCTTCTAGCTCTAATAATAACAAAGTTAGCAATGATCACTCAGTTCCCGCGAACACCCTGTATAATAGCAAACATTTATAATGTTAAAAAAAATGAGAATATAAAAAACGAAACGAGTAACATGATGTTTATTATTGATTGCAATAATTAATTTAAAAATGAGATAGTGCTCAGGCTAGACATAACTAATACACATCGACAACAGCCACTTGAAATACGATGGTGACTAATGTGTTAATGCTTAATGGAAAGCAATGATAATGATGCATCGTGCTTTAAAGGAATCGGGAAGTGGATTTAAAATTAAATATCATCTTTCAATGGCAAACTAATCTGTGTGCAACATGAACAATTATATTGAACAATTGAATTGAACAATGAACAACTAGTACGCAGTTGTATTTATTACATAAATATAGGGGGGTGTAGGTTAAGTTAGGTTAGATCACCATTGATGTAAATGAATAACGTGAATACTTGAATTTGGAGCAGGTCTTGGACAGGAAACCATACATTCGAATACTGTTTAATTTGTCTTATTCAGAATAAGTAATCAGTTACTTGATCGAGTTTTAGTTAATGTTGTATTATTATTATTTAGATAGTTTACAAAATTGGAACAGTACCTATAGATGTATTTATTTATTTATTATGTTATTATATTATTTGCTTTTTAAAACTGATACTTTTGTGTTCTGAATTAGACAGCATTTTCAGTATTAATTGATAACTATTTAATAGATAAAAATTAGCATTTCAATAATATTAATGTGTGATAATTTATAACCTACAACAATCTAAAATACTTTAGCTTTTTTTTCGTGGCGGCTACTTGGAACCAAGCAAGAAATTACAGTTAAATGTGTTTTCATACTGATAGGTTTTTAGTGACCATAATAGCAAGTAAATGTGTACTCTCTAACCAAGTGAAAATATTTAAATACTTTAAAAGGTACAAGCACAATAAAAGGGGTTCTAAATAACATTCTATAGAAATTAATGTACAATTTGTTTTAAAACGTCCGCGCCAAGAACATAATAATAATAATAATAATAATAATAATACATTATACAGAAATGTTTCAAATGTAAAAGGGAACGCTTCGGAATTATGTTTAAAAGAGAAAAACTAAAGAAACAGAATGTATATGATGGCGCGGGCCAACAAAGGTTTCCGTTTAAATTTTTATAATTATTTGAACATTTAAAAAAAAGAAACCGTCCGAGGGCCCACGAAAGTAATAAACACGATTTTATTATTTTTCTCTGGTAAATATAATACGAGGAAGTATCCCTAAATTTTGAGAGCACTCTGTACACATGGTTATATAATAATAATATATATAATATGATAGTTAAAAAATCCGCCACTAGTGTTATATAATATCACAGTGCTGTACAGAGTGATATCTACTGATAATGAAGCACACAAAGCCGGAAAGTGAATACCGGGAATCGAACCCGATAACAGAATTAATTTGTAATGTAACGACATCAAAAACAAATCAATATTTTAGCTAATGAAAAATTTAATATGAAATTTTTAATCATTCCCACACACACATGGCAGCGTGTAAGATGTTGGACGCGCCCAATCTGTGGGTCCTACGGATAGATGGTGATAAGATAAACAATACAGCAAGCTCAACTACGTTACTACTGCAGTGCAGTGAGTCGAGGCCACAGGGAGCCTGTGGCATCGGCCGCGCACCCGCCTAGAGAAGGAGTCATACATACTATGTATATAGGTATATATATATTAATATACATATATCATATATATAAAACACGTAGACGTGTAGGTAAAACGGTACGGTACGGTAGGTACATACCATATGTATGTAATATACATAACATATGTAAACAAATAAAAGTGACTGGCTGACTAGCTGGCTGGGAGGTTAGGTCGAACGTTCGGATCGGCGCAAATTAAAAACAAGGGCAGAGGTAAAAGTCTACCGAGCGCATCGGTTCAAGAACCAACAACGTAAAAATGATCCAAATCGTACACTCAGGAACAGTCGAAGAAACAGACAGAAAGAGTACAAGAAATGAACCAATCAATAACCAAATACCAAAGCAGCAACTGCCATGTGTGTATGTGTATGTGTGATGTAAATAAATATATATTTAATTCAATAAATTATCTTTTAGGTTTCACTTACCAATGAAAGCCAAATATTTGTTATAAGGAGTTGGTTCTTCTCATCCTATGGTGGTGGTTGAACAACAAAAAGGGAAAACGTTAAATAACTATTGCAAGGCATCATGCATCTATGGGCGCGGCCGGCCCTGGACGCCCAGAGTCGGCCGCGGCGTGTCGCGATTGATCTGACATATGACAATGAGACAGGCGCGTACCGGTGGCGGTAACGCGAACGTCCCGACACCGGCCGCGCGGATTCTAACATTGCACCAACGTTCATTCATAAGTGAGTTCGCGATTGTCTTGTTCGCTTATGAACCACTTACCAAATTTAACCATGCGTTTGTCGTCAGTATCTGATTCTTTTCGTCCTAGATAAGTGGAAAACGATATAGTCAAAGCTTTATGTACAATACAAATGTCGTCATAAACATAGGTATATCATAATATCTGTGTGTATCGTATCTCAACTGCCTCGTAGTCGCTCGGCTGACGCATAGCATGGCGGTACGGCGCGGTGCGGTAATGTCGGTTACATCGGTGCGCGTCTCACGCGTTCTAATTATACATAATATATAGTATGTATATTGGGTGAGTGCGCACCGATGGCACCGCGGCCGAGTATCACATCTGACTACTGCACAAAACTACGATACAATCTGACAACGAGGTGAGTGGTTCAATATACTACAGTATAATAATCACTACAGTAGAATACCTGCTTAATGCTAACGCTAACGTTAGCGTTTGCGTCGGTCCACAAAAAGGAAACGTCATTGTATCATAATATAATATATTACTAAAACGATATATATTAAAACCTATAAATATTGTAATATGAGGTAACAAATCTTATCAATTGTACAATTAGCATACTTTTGAAATTTTGAATAAGTGATTTATATGGGCTTATTTCATTATCTAAAAGCGACCAACAAATATAGGAGCATGCATACTGACCACGTCTATGATCTGCTGTAGCGTCAGACCAAATTTAACTTCCATTGGTTCTGACTCGTTGGCGACAGGCCGCTCCAGAGTATTGTATGTTGACAACAGATGGTTAAGAAGGCGCTTCTCATGCGGACCTTGGTGGGACCCTAAACAAAACAAACTATTATAAAAAAAAAACACAATAATTCAATTATTGAATCTTAATTTAAATACAACTTATTATTATTTATTTATTTATTAAAAAAAAAACATTCTGTTGTACGAATGTATTCATCTTGAAATTAAATTATATAAACTTTATTTTATATAGAATTTGCTTTAAGAACGAAATTCTGAAAATATTTTAGTTTTGTTAAGCTCCATGTTCAAAGAGAATTCTTGGACGTAGAATATTCTATTTATACTCCATACAGCCTGAATTCTTTTACAATCATATAAGTATATTGTTATATTTCTATATAAATTTAACATAACAACAGTTTTTAAAAACGATATAAGATCCATTTTTCCAAATAAGGATTTAGTTTAGGTAAAATTATTTCACAGAATCAGATGTATTGTATACAAAATTTTATGTTATTCAAAATATTCCTATAAATATTAAGCTTTCTTTTGTATGTTTTATTTAAATGTCGTACATTATATTAATTTTATACGCCGGATATATTTGTATTTATCAGAATTTTCTTTTCAAATAAAATTCTATTATAATGTTTAATCCGTATGTATAGCAACATTCTAAACATTTTATTCCGTCGAAACTTTTTCTTTTGTCTAATTGTTTATAAAATAATATTACAAACTTATTCCAAGTTCGAGACACAATAATATCAACATATGATAAGACTTATAAAATACTTACTTCTCTATTCAATTTTAAAAACTTTTCTATAATACTTATTGATAAATTTTATAGCAAAAAAAAGTTAATGTATTTATAAATTGTCTCCGTACCAATGAAAATTACATTACGGAGATAATTTTTAAATAAACCAAATCAAATTATAACTTAATAAGATAGAAAGATAATAATAATAAAATTCATTAATCTTTAAGCTCATTATAATAATACACCAATACCTCGCTTTGCGTCGTTTCGTTTTGCGTTTTTTTCGAAGTTGCGTCGCTGCTGAATTTGTACTAATTTTCACTGTGCGTCGTTAAATTTTCGAAGTTGCGTTGTTTTGGGTTCGAGTCTTTAATTTTTTTTTAATTAAAACGAGAGTAACTTAAATAATTCACTTTGCGTCGTTTCAATTTGCGTCGTGTTTTTTTTGGAACGTAACCACGACGCAAAGTGAGGTATGGGTGTACATAATACCTATCATATTTAGGGCAGTGGCGTAGATAGGGGGGGGATTAAGGGGATCAATCCCCCCCCCCCTGAGTCCAATTTTTATACTTTTCACCATACAAAAGATGATTTAATAGTGTCATATCCTCCCCCATGAGACTGATACAAGGGGTCTTGTGTGGCAAAAAATTAAAATGAATGACCAAAAAAAAAAGTCTTCAAAATTGTCAATGACTAAAAAATTTTTTAAAAATGTTTTCATCCCCCCCCCCCCCCAAATCGCAAAAAGCTATCTACATCACTGATTTAGGGACAAACCAAATATACTTTTCGGCTTCGGTGTTTAACTAATTCACGCGTTTTATAAATATTCGGAATTCAGCTTGCCATGTTGTAATTTTTGAAACGTTTCTAAAACTGATATTATTATATGTATTATTTTATATATAAACAATACAATAAGCTTTTTTCTCACTTTTATTAAAAAAATATACATTTACATGCTTCGGTAAACAAATTCTGAATATTTGGTATTTGGCCAAATCCCGCTTCAGGGAGAAGGAAGATGGGAGATGAGAGGGGTTCTATATAAATTTTGCAAGAAGTCTAATATACATAATTACTTATTAAGTAACAGATATAACGTTTTTTTATTTGAATAAGAAAATAATTTATAATAGGGTAATCCTGGGGATAAGTAACATCGGAAATATTTTATTATGTATCTATTTAATTATTATGAAATGTAAAAAAAATTATTTATTGAAATTAAGGTTACCCTACGCATAAACAAAAAAGAAATTCAAAGTTGTTTTTTTTTAAGAAGTAACTAAAATTCAGAATAACCAAAATTTATGATATTTGAAATATACATTTTTAATAATATAATTATTAATAATTTGTTGGGTTATTTGGTCAAATAAAACAAAATTTAGAATTTTGACGACTTTTTTATATTACGGTCTACTCATGTGAATTTTTTTTTAGTTTTCTATATTTTAAAATTTTCGAAGATGTAAATAGATCGGTTATGGTTTCAAAAATCGTATTTTTTTATTAAATTTCTCACAATATGATTTTTTTCATGTTTCAGAGCAAAATATTAATATTTAGAAATTTAGATGTATATCAATAAAAATATACATATAATAGACTATTTTAATATAGACGTTTAGAAATCTAAGAAAATATTACTAGAAAAATTAAACGTAACTAAAATTGTTCAAAAATTACTGAACAATATCGAAATATTAATATTTTGTTTTGTTTTTTTTTTAATTTTTTTATCGTTTTAAAATTTTAAGATGCTTTTTAAAAAAAATTAAAATCAAATAATGAATAATCAAAATCATACCACCCTAATATAAGGATCCACGGTACCTATAAAATTTCATTCCAATCATTGAAGACGACAATATAATCAATATTATTTTCACTATTATTTTATACGAAGTAAATACAATGTCATGATACTCCGTAGACACAAATAATACGTAGGTAAATCTATTTTTATCATATCTGCGAGAGACAGTTTCCATTGAAACATTTCTGTTTATATATTTGAAAGTGAAATGTTGTATATTGTACATACTTTTCTCATAGTTTAAAGGTGAAACATAGTTTATATTATAATGGAAAGTGTAATATAAGGCCGTTGGACATCAATGAAGTAAAGCATATTATATATAGGTATATATTTCTAAGGTTGACAAACATATTAAACTTTGAATATAGTTAATAATTATATTCAATATGAATGTTTAATATAAATATTAGTACAGAATAAATGTAATATGTAAATATTATATAAATATTGCCTTTAGAAGTAATAAAAAAACGAGTCATTGTAAAAGTAAGAATAAAGAAACTGTAGGGATGATATATACATAAAATACATTAGGGGATGAAAAGTATAGGTACTTAATATTTTGATGAATAATAAAAAAAGTTAAATTTTATAATGCATTCATTTTTTTCAAATATTTATTTATTGTTATTATTATAAAATTGAAAAGATGTAAGACAAAAAAAAATAATGATTTTCAATAAAAAAAAAAAATTCCCAATGTTTATTAAATTAAATTTAATAAATATCACCCTTTTTTGTTTTGTATATATAAGGATCTGAAAAGCTCTGGACAGGGCCCTTTTTGTAAAACTAGAATAAAATTATAAAAACGAAATGTATATTTGTTATATAATAATTGTATTATATTTTGAATTGAATTGGGAAAAGACTGTATGAGTATGTACTTATAATTATATAATAATATCATTAAAAAGTAAATACATGTAGATAAACATCTTTCAGAAATGTTATGAAAGAGCAAGAAGATATTGAATTATATACAAATAGTATTTTATTTACGGTTATAAATTCATTAACCTATATATTAATATAACATTTACGAGAGAGAATATCAGATACCGGAAAGCACTCTTGTTTTCATTTCATTGATAATTTTCAATGCGACTTTGATGAACCTACATAATGTTATCTGAAAATGAAAACAAATAGCACATATATATAATAATAATCACCTCTGAAAATATAATCTGAAAAGATAAAAGCATGCATTATGATAGTTTAAAATATAAAATGGTGTCGAGCGTATATCGGAATGAATGAAAGCGAACGTTTGGAATTTGCAAGCTGCAACGAAGAGATTAATTCAATTATGTACTCGTATTACAAAATGAATCAAATGCCATAATATTAGTAGTGAAATTCCGAACAAAGTTAAATAGACGAACTGATATTTAAACACTAGGTGTGTTTGTTTGTATCATACGCATACATAAACTATTTGACCTCGTTTTTAGCGACGTATTTTCCATGAATAAAGTTTCGATTCGTTTTCATTCAATTTTCCGTTTACAAAGCTTTAGCTTTATGCACATTGTAGACGTTTCCACAAAAAGGCATAAGCTTGTAATAATTTACAATTGGACGCCATGACACTATGTGTTCTTACAACTATACTATTTGTTTAAAGTCGTTTATTTATGTAGACAATACCCAAAATTTTAAATTAGTATTACCAATCAATGTATACATATATTGTATATTTACTAGTATAAGTTTAATATACTATATCAAATTAAATAAAATTGAAATCAAGTTGTAAAATCACAATTACAAAAAAGGAACCACGAAAATATCTTGTACTCGTTGCCAAAATCATTTCATTTTCGAGTACGAAGAATATTTTCTTAAGTGAATAAAAAAAATCAAAAAAGCTATTTGAAGCGTGTAAAAAAATTGGCGAAGTCGGGAAGAAAGTACGTACCTCTGGGCATGGTGACGATGACGAGAACCAGCCCGACGAGGCAGGAAACGCCCGCCATAGCTAGGGCGATGGTTGTTGGTATACACTACGAATATAGTGAGCACACGCGACGGCACATCGCAACAATACTCAGTCGCATCACACATAACAAACGAGCAGGAGCTCGTTCTGAGCTGTTCCCTATCGGGATCAACTGACTACCGTCGTTGTGGAGCTGCACTGTGACTAGTGTGTTCCCGGCTCACCAGGCGGTCGCCCGTGCCGAATCAATCAAGGACGCCCGAGATAGAGGCGCGCGCGCGCATGCGCATCGCTCAGGTATCTCTCTGTCACCTTGCGCGCAACGTTCGCAACAATCGGCCTCTTTCCCGCAATTATATCTAACTGCACTCGGACACATTCTTACACTCGGCCCTCCAATCAATCACGCACACGCACCCGTACCTCTACCCGTACTCCTATCTACTATCTCCTATCCCCTATCTCCTACTCCTACCCCCACCCCAAACTGTACCCCTATACGTACCCCCACTTGCATATTTATCACTTATTATTTCAAATATAATCCTTCCCATCGTCCAATCCAAAGCACCCCCTACAAATATATTCCTTTTTTGAAAATTTCATCGCATAGATTAATTAACTTTAAAACTAGAAAACCAGTATATCAACAATCAGTTTAAAAAACTAAACATGCAGCAAATTTCAGATTTATACTTCATTTTTTTAAATAACAATTTTAACCACAATAAGCACAATTTTAAGTACAATAAACATACATTAAAAATATAATTAAGTACAATTTTAAGTACAAACACAATAACTCCAATAACCTACTTAAGTAAATACACATCTTTGATTTCAACAACATATTTTGATTTTATTAAAACTGTTGATACCAACTTTTCTATTGTCGTAAAATAACAATACGTGCTTTCGTTCTCAAAGTGAACGACCAACGATATATTCTGTGCGACCAACTAAAATGGTATAACATGTACCTTTTATAAAATAAATTCAAATTTACTTTAAATCGTATAACATATTAGTTTTGATTATTTTATCTTTTATAAAAAAAATGTATTATTAGTATAATTTAAAAAGATCAAACAAAGCCATAGTTTTCAGTAAAGTTCTCATGCTCCAGGGTGTAGTTTTCCAGTTCTGATTTATTTAATTAACTATAGCCAAAACAGTTGGATGTATTTGTTAAAGTAAGATAGCTTTTATAAAATCAGTCTAAACATTCATAATGCTTTTACTTCATTTACAAAATTACACGTGTTCTTATATAAATATTTACCGTTAGTTCGACATTGACATTTGATCTTGAAACTGAATGTAGGTGCATGTCATGTACACTTATTTATCTATCTTGAAAATAAATTTCCGTAGAGCGTTCTTGAAGTCTTACGTTATACATACCTATATAAATAATAAACATCTAAAGATGTTAATTAAATGCTTTTTACAAAAAGTGCTCTAACAAAGGCACAAAATAAATGAAATAAACTTGCTTTTCTACTTTATTAGGTTTTCAAACGTCTAGTTTAAACGTCAACAAGATGTTTTCCGATGCATCGATAAGAGCAAAATGGGTCAGAAGAATCTTTGCTCGCTTTGCAACCACAAAAGACTTTACATTACATGTATTATTATTACCCACGCAACCACTCCGTAATTACTCTGATGCTAATACATATAAGTAGTGTTTCTCTTTACTTGATATTTCTTGAGATGAGAAATTTAATTTTTAACCCATTTACGACCAAATTAAAAACAATTTAAAATACGCTAATTACAATTAAAAAATAATTTAAAAGGAGAGGACAGTTATAGTGGTGTACTTAATTGACTACAACATTCTAAAACTACAGTGGAAGTTAAAGGGTTAAAATTAAAACATATTTTCTTCAAATTTAAATAAATAATTTATAAGAAACAAAAAAATAACGAATGAAAGAAACACATTAGGGAGCGTTCAAGTATTACGTAACGCAATTTTTGGAGATTTTTTACCCCCCCCCCCTCCCCCCATGTAACGTGCCGTAACGTTTTTCTGTACCCCCCCCCTCCCCCTAGTTACGTAACTACCAAGTGACCATTTTTACCTAAAACCTGTTACGTAACGCGTAGTTCAAAAATGTACATATGCCATTTTTAAGATATCTTTAAAAAAACTGTTTTTGAATGTCATCCGTCCCCTTTACATCGTCGTTAAGTCAGACTCAACCAACCAACCAAATTTCATTAATATCGGTTCAGTGGTTCATGAGTTAAGCATGTACAAGAATTCAGGGAATAGACAGACACACAGACAGACAGAAAGACAGACAGACATGAAACGAAAAGTGTTTGTCTTGACCTGAAACGGAAAGATTACGTTAAAATTTTGAAATCGGATATTTTTTCTCATTTTAAAACGAGCACAAAGCTTCTTGTATCTTCGATATAGCGAAGAAGAAAAAACAAAAAAAAATCTATACAATTTGAGTTTTAAAGTAGAGTTAGACGGGCATTAATATTATAATTTTCATGCATATACAAATATTACCCTGTGTAGCCGCACTCAGCAATACTATTTTTGACAATTTTATCAAATTCGTGGTTTCAAATCCATAGAAGTTACAATGTTGCTGGCAAAATTAAATTATGTATTTAAAAAAAATTAAATATGTATTTTTAAAAACAATAATTCAGAAATAAACACATTTTAAACAAATATAAATAAAGCAATTTATACATTATTGTGCGTAGATTGAGAAAATTAAAAAATTAAATCGTTATTTTCATTAACTGCTTGAATAACCGCATATCCCTGTTAATAAATATTATATGCTCGTATATGACTACCCAACGCCTGATGGTGGATACATCAGAATACTCTAACAGTAACTTATACCCTTTAACTCTCGTAACGTATTACTTTCTACATTCATATTAATATAAAATATATATTTTAAATACATAACGAATCGTTCAAAAGTCAATATGACTAACTCCATGGTTATTTTCATATACAGGGTGGCCCAAGTAAAACGAAACTAAACGAAAATTTAAAATATAATTTTAAATGAACAAATTTTGCTTTCAAGGGGGACATCTTTTATATAAAATTTTTGCAAGAATCTTTTCAACCCTCAGCGCTATGAGCACAACCCTTAAAATTTTAAATAGCATGATAGGGCAAATGATACTACATTTGAAATGGTTTTTCATTCTACATATGGTGCTTTTTGTATTTTTTTCAATTCTGTTTAGTTTTAGTCCAGTTATTTACATTTTTAGTTCCATTAATGCATTGATTTTCTGATCAACAAAACAAACATTTATAACTAAAATTCAAAACAAAGTAGGCTTATTTTCTTATCAAATAATTAAAAAAAAATAACCAGCATCAAAAACTTTAATTAATTCAATAAATGTCCAAATTGGATGTTTTTTCACTTGGGCCATCCTGTATATTTAGCTTCCTCGCAATATCGAAGATACGAGAAGCTTTGTGATCGTTTTAAAATGAGAAAAAAATTGATCTCCGATTATAAAAATTTTACTTGATCTATCCGTTTCAGGTCAAGACAAACACTTTTTGTTCCGTGTCTGTCTGTCTGTCTGTGTGTCTGTCTCCTGAATCCTTGTCACACGCATAACTCATGAACCACTGAACCGATATTGATGAAACTTGGTTGGTTAGTTGGGTCTGGTTTGAGAACGTTCCCATTTCAAAATTATTAAATCGTGTGTAAGGGGGAGGGGTGACATCCCAAAAGATTTAATAACGAGATGCGTACTAAGAAAAATGTCGAATTAATATTTTTTATTAAAATTCTATAAAAACTAAATGGTTAACTAATGATATGCATTTCATTTCAATACTTTATTGGTTTTTATTTAAATTGTTTAATAATTAATTACCTTTGATGAATTGGCAGATGTTTTTTTATCTTTAAATAAATGTTAAATATTTTTATAAATATTTGTATGTGAATTTTTTTTATAAAATAAACGCAAATGAAAGTATGGTCACATTCTAACCGCATCAAGAATACGTAAGTATATTTTAAACTTTAAACGCTACAAAATAAAATATATAATAATGATGTTTATGATATCGATCGCTTATAATGAAATTATGGTAACATGTCGATACTGACATGGTCATAAATTCTAGATGACATTGAATTTTGTCGTGAATGAAATTATTCGCAAATTGATAGTCGTGGAGAGCTAACACATGCCAGAGGGGCAAATGTAGTGCAAAGGTCAATTTATACTAGGCCAACCTTGGCAAGCTAATCATGTTTACCTATTAATTCTTCCCACTTATTTAGTAGATCATGTATCGATTATCGATTAATATACTGAACGAAACAAAATAAATGTATAGGATGCCAATTTGTATACAAATGAAAAGAGAACTGAAATTTGTATTTAATTCGATCGACGAAAAATATTGTGAACAATTTTCATTCTTTCCCAGACGAAGATTTTCAAATATTTATTTATAAATATTTTATTGCTTCCTCGCAATATCGAAGATACGAGAAGCTTTGTTATCGTTTTAAAACGAGAAAAAAAAATGTTTTCCGGTTTTAAAAATTTGACCGGATCTATCCGTTTCAGGTCAAGACAAACACTTTTTGTTTCGTGTCTGTCTGTCTGTCCCCCAATCCTTGTCACACACATAACTCATGAACCACTGAACCGATATTAATGAGACTTGGTTGGTTTGTTGGGTCTGGTTTGAGGACGGTCCCATTTCAAAAGTATTAAAATCGTGTGTAAGGGGGAGGGGTGACATCCCAAAATATTTATTTTTTGATTTGAAGATATTCCAAGAAAGACACATGTTACGTGAAAATTTTATAGAACCTTTTTTGTAGAGCATTCAATAGATCACCTACGTTTGTTGTAAAATATTCCTTTACAAATATTTATCTCAATTTGCTTTAAGAAAATCGTCATTGTTTTTTTTAAATTGCTATTTACTTTGACATATTAAATGCCATTTTGACGTTTTAAATGTCATTTTGACATTTGTATAGCAGAAAAATAATGACTTTGATTGAAATTGTCAAAAAATTCAAAATATACGATATAATAACGAGGTGCGTATAAAGAAAAATGTGGAATTATATTTTTTATTAAAATTGTATGAAAATTAAATGGTTAACCAATGACAGGCAGTTCATCTGAATACTTAATCGGTTATTATTTAAATTGTTCAATAATTAACTACCTTTGATCAATTTAGCACGAGGAAGCACTGTGCATTTACTTGGCAGATGTTTTTTTAATAAATTGAAAACTATACAACAGAATATGGAGTTATTTGGTACAATTGAAATGCATTTTTATGATTTTCCAATACGTAAAGGTTTGCCATTTTCAATTAGGGTGGCTGGAACTGTGGAATGTTTTTTTTCTAAATTCCATTCAGATTCAAATGATTTTTGATACACCTATAAACTTCAATTGCAACATTTCAAATTGACACCCTGTATGCAGTTTGAACTAGTTCATATATTCCCGATGCACATAATATGTTGTTGTTGTAAATTATATAAGTTAAAGCATAATTGGTATTGGGAGTTGATTTATATAAACTTTTTATTATCAACTACGCAGTATGTATTTTTAAACATATTTATAAATCGAGTTTCATACGATATATGTATTCGTTTTATTATAAATATTTTATATTGTAATGTTACTTGAATTTAAAATTTCATGTATCTGCAGTACGAGTAATTAGTGGAAATAAATCTAAATATAATTTATTTCCAAATTATGTTATCTTTACTTTTAAATACAGTCTGTCCCAAAAGTGAGTGCCTTTAAAAAAATACGTTAGTTTTTTGTCATATTTAATTTCCAAATTTTGAAGAATTTTCTTTTTACACGGGTCGATATTGAAATTCGTATCAGAGCCTACAAGTGGCACACTGGATTAGAGACCCAAGGACCCTGCTTGAACCAAATAGATCTAGTAAAAATGATTTCTTATTTATTTTTAAATTCAAAATTCCAATTGGCTTTAATGGGTACATATATACGAAGATATTTATAATACAGCATAGTAAAATTTTCAATACTATATTTGCTACTCCGTACTTCCCCCAGTGATTTTTTCTGAAATTTTTATAGAAAAAATAAAATACTTTTTTTCCGTGTACTGTTTAAGATATAATGTCTGAATTTCTATACCAGCGCTTAATTTGTTTATTTCAAATTTTTAAATAACGTCGTTTTCGAAAAAAAATTTTGAACAACCTGTATAATTACATATATGTACATAAGTATATCCTATTTGATATTTGATTCTTAATTTAACGAGTAAATAAATAAATAAATAGAATAAATTTTTTATAACCAAAATAAAACCCTTCGAGCACTCAAATTTTCCCTACATTGAATCCTTAATTGTTCAGCATAATGATGCTACTACATGAATTTTTCTTCTTCAGTGATATAAAATGCGATTTATTATATATTAGCTGACAAGAGCTCTGTGACATTACAGAGCGCATTTACACTAGTTAAATTTTCACAGAATTAAATGCATAATGTATTAAGATGACGGACAAAAAATTACAACTGGAGACTAGCTTCAATATGTATATGTACTTATACGTACATACATATATGTTACTATATTTATTATTAGTACCTATACATATATTGCTTCCTCGCAATATCGAAGATACGAGAAGCTTAGTGATCGTTTTAAAACGAGAAAAAAAATGAGTTCTCTGATTTTAAAAATTTTACCGGATCTATCCGTTTCAGGTCAAGACAAACACTTTTTGTTCCGTGTCTGTCTGTCTGTCCTCCAATCTTTGTCACACACATAACTCATGAACCACTGAACCGATATTAATGAAACTTGGTTGGTTGGTTGGGTCTGGTTTGAGGACGGTCCCATTTCAAAAGTATTAAAATCGAGTGTAAGGGGGAGAAGTGACATCCCAAAATATTTATTTTTTGATTTGAAGATATTTCAAGAAAGACACATGTTACGTGAAAATTGTATAGAACCTTTTTTGTACAGCATTCAATTTTCTATAATATAGGTAACCTACGTTTGTTGTAAAATATTCCCTTACAAAGATTTATCTCAATTTGCTTTAAGAAAATTGTCATTTGTTTTTTAAAATTGCTATTTACTTTGACATATTAAATGTCATTTTGACATTTGTATAGCAGAAAAATAATGATTTTGATTGAAATAGTCAAAAAATTCAAAATATACGACATAATAACGAGGTGCGTATAAAGAAAAATGTCGAATTAATATTTTTTATTAAAATTGTATGAAAATCAAATGGTTAACCAATGACAGGTAGTTAATCTGAATACTTAATCGGTTTTTATTTAAATTGTTCAATAATTAACTACCTTTGATGAATTTAGCACGAGGAAGCACTGTGCATTTACCTGGCAGATGTTTTTTTTCTGATTTATCTAGAAATCTAACTAATAAACTAATAAATGATTTATGAACAAATAAATGGTATTGCCTTTTAGATATATTAATAAAACAAAGTAGTACATTAACAGAAATAGAGTTAAAACTAGTAATAAAACAATTTTGATATCTAAGAAATAGTTCAAGTTTAAATAATGCAGTTTTTTATTCTCGAAATGACATAACCTTGATTCTTACGTAGTGCTTGTTAAAAAGTTGACAGTCATTTATATTTTATAACTGCAAGAGTTTAGTCTAAAAATAAATAACTGCATGAAGATTTTCTTTTTTAATTTTAATATTCTTATGGCGTGTTTACACGAAAAAGATAAAATAGCAAAAAAAAAATTCACAAAGAAAGGCAAAAAATCTAAATTATTTTAAAAACACCATGTTTAATGTTAAAACAATGCTTTGATTTTCTGGTGTAAACACGGCATTACAGTAGTGAAATAGAAAAAAAAACTATTATATTGAATTCGACCTTGATATGAACAATGTTTGTGTTTTTGTACTGCTTTAATATATGTTCTACTATTCTATCATATTATATTTCAAATTTTAATTAAAAAAGTTAGTATTTTTAATTATGATGCTTCCAATGAAACTACAACTTTTCTGTTATGTTATTTGAATAATATTATAATTTAAAATAGACAAAAATCAACATAATAATAAATACCTTAATTTATCAATTCAAAGAGCGTTCACATTTTAACTGTAATTAAATAAGTATTAATTGAGAAGTAAATATGTTTAGAGATTATATCAATTTGCCTCGCCTACAACTTATTTGAATGTAACGTTAAAATTATTTAATAAATAAGTTTTAATGTATAGATGTATTTAAAGAGAAAAGTCTTTCTACAAAAGTCATTCATTAGATTTTGTTCAGAAAATATTTGGCTTGTATTTAAACGCACTTTCTTTAATAATAAACTCTTTTTATTTAATAGTTTTCACTTATTACAAATATATTGCACGAAAAATTAATTATTCAACATTAAACAAATATATTGAACTTAAAACAAATTATATCACTTTAAATAAATAGTTTCTATTATACTAAAAAAATAATACTTTGCACTTGACCTAAATTTGAACCTGTTAGATTTAAAAATTAAATATTTTTGATGTATTCATTATGATTTTTATTTTTTTATTTTTTATATTTTTACCTAACCTTCTTACTAATTTCCTTCCTTTGGTCCAAATAGATTTAATATTTTTAATGTGATTTTCTAAATTTTAAAACGATTAAATATTCGCCTTATGCATTAAAAATATATATAAAAGTATTAAATTTTATGTTCACGTGTATAAAGTGGATACTATAAAATTTTATGTGTAAAGTATTAAAAACATCATCCAAGTAAATGCACAGTGCTTCCTCGTGCTAAATTCATCAAATCTAGTTAATTATTGAACATTTTAAATAAAAACCGATAAAGTATTAAGATGAACTGCTTTCAATTTCAAAATCATTATTTTTCTGCTATATAAATGTCAAAATTACATTTAAAACGTCAAAATGACATTTAATATGTCAAAGTAAATAGCAATTTTAAAAAAAACAAATGACGATTTTTTTAAAGCAAATTGAGATAAATCTTTGTAATGGAATATTTTACAACAAACGTAGGTGATCTATATTATAGGAAATTTTCTATAAAATTTTCACGTAAAATGTGTCTTTCTTGAGATATCTTCAAATCAAAAAATAAATATTTTGGGATGTCACCTCTCCGCTTTACACACGATTTTAATACTATTGAAATGGGACCGTCCTCAAACCAGACCCAACCAACCAACCAAGTTTCATTAATATCGGTTCAGTGGTTCATGAGTTATGCGCGTGATAAGGATTGGGAGACAGACAGACAGACACGGAACACTGAAACGGATAGATCCGGTAAAATTTTTGAAATCGGAGAACAAATTTTTTTTCTCGTTTTAAAACGATAACAAAGCTTCTCGTATCTTCGATATTGCGAGGAAGCAAATTATGTTCGATGTACAAAGTGAATATTGTCAGTTAAAATAGTCCATGTTTTATAAAAAATATTTTTAAATTTATTAACCCCCAATCAAAAAAAGTTGAACTGTTTTAAGTCGATTTATTTCGAAGCTGCATTTATAATTTTATATAGTAAAATAAAAAAAATCATAGAAAATTGGTTCAATGTTAAGAATTATCTTAAAATAGACCATTGCCATTTCTTTGTATGTGCATATTCTTTTATTTTTTGCATATTTTTGTTTGACCATCCTACTCAAAGCTCTTGAACGAATACCATTGACACAGATAAATAGCCATCTGCACCTCCCTCCCCCCCACGATCCTCTACAAACCTACGTACATTTGAACTGAATACTTTTACAAAATAACTAGGTATTTTATGAAAGAAAATCGGATTATACTATCTTTGTCGCTTTGTGCATCTTCTAGTCGTAGCTTTGAAATGTACTCAAAGTATTCGCGGTATTTAAATTCTATCAATATATCAGTAAATAAAACTACGAGTACATAATGCTGACATAATATCAGAATATTACTCGAGAGCGTGCATTACTTACGTAACAATAATTTTCAAACTATTTTACCCCCCCCCCCCCCCCCCTTCTCCTTGTAAGAAGGATAAGTTCTACTTATCCTCCTTTATTTTTAAATTAGAATTTCTATAAGCAACTAAAAATTTAAATAGTATTTTCTATTAAATATTTTTAACTGGTTAAGGGGACAGACCCAGTTGCGACTTCCAAAAAAAGCTCTTTTTTAGGATTTTTTTTGCCACGCATTAAAATAATTAATAACAAATGTTTTTTTCATATGAAAGATATGTATTTACCGAAAATGTTATTGGCAAAATATTAAAAAATAAGTGGGATACAGCAAATTTGGATGGTGTCAAAAAAAATGTTTTGTCGTGATCACTGCTGTTCGTCACTGGATCATCAGAAATCAAAAAAACAAAAGGGATCATTAGTTAATAACATAATGCTCCGGATGGACGAAGGGATTTGAAAAATTTAGAATTTTCAAATTTCTTTATTTGACTAAAATTTCACTCGCATTTTCAGCTATAAAACAAAAATAATTGTCCAAAATAAAAATCCTTCGTCCATCCGGAGGACAATTATGTATATAATAAGAAAAATTTCAAACCGATCGGCAAAGCCGTTCTCAAGTTACAGTGATCACCGACTTCGAAAACATGGTTTCGAGAAAAAGCGCACAGTTGCCGCTACCTGCCTACTTGAATACATTAGAGACGGCTCCGTACAAAGTTATATATCTCCATAAATAATGGTCCGATTTGTCTGAAATTTTTAGAGAATACTTTTGAAATATTTTACTTTGAGAAAATACAATAAAAAAATGTTATTTTTAAAATTTCGAGAAAAAGCGCACAGTTGCCGCTACCTGCCTACTTGAATACATTAGAGACGGCTCCGTTCAAAGTTATATATCTCCATAAATAATGGTCCGATTTGTTTGAAATTTTTAGAGAATATTTTTGAAATATTCAACTTTGAGAAAATACAATAAAAAAATTTGATTTTTTTAAATTTCGAGTAAAAGTGCACAATTGCCGTTACCTGCCTACTTGAATACATTAGAGACGGCTCAGTTCAAAGTTATATAGCTCCATGAATAACGGTCCGATTTGTCTGAAATTTTTAGAGAATACTTTTGAAATTTTCGACTGAGAAAATGCAATAAAAAAATGTGATTTTTAAAATTTCGAGAAAAAGCGCACAGTTGCCGCTACCTGCCTACTTGAATACATTAGAGACGGCTCCGTTCAAAGTTTTATATCTCCATAAATAATGGTCCGATTTGTCTGAAATTTTTAGAGAATATTTTTAAAATATTCGACTTTGAGAAAATGCAATAAAAAAATTTGATTTAAAAAAAATTCTAACTGGGTCTGCCCCCTTAATTTCATAGAATTTCTTTAAAAAATCTAAAAACCGAAAAACCAATATCCTAAATGATAAGATACCGATTCCGAAACAGTCAATGTCGTGGCCTTGTTCGTTGAGACTCAAAATTGCATTAAGGGGGCAATGCATGAAAAAGTAATTTAAGCTACTAAAATTGGTTTCAATTAAATAATTTTTTAGAAAAAAATCCGTAAAGTTTTACAAACCCCCTACTATCCTAATATAAAATTGTGATTTTTAAATATTTGTTTTCTATTTAAATCTTTTAATTGATTCAATAAATGAAAACATAATTAAATTAATAATTTGGACTCATGTAAGGCTCGAAATGTTTTATTACGGGCCTGCATTTGCAGTACTTGAAACTACTTTTATTAAGGGGGAAATGTAGAAAGAAAACTGCATATAGCCGTAAGAAATCTAAAGTTAAAAATTTATTTATCATAAAATAGCGTCTCATATGTCCTTTGTACTGAAGAATCAACAATAATGTAACTGCTATAGTATAGAAAAAAAAACCTTCAAGAAACAAAGGCGTGAATATTTTTGTAAACAACGAAAAAACTACATGTCTTTTATTACACATACATACAAACATATTGTGTACAGGCGTTTAGAAATTTCACACAGTTAATAAATATTCATTTTAATTCATTGATAAAATAACAAAAAAATTTAAAGTAGATAGAACTGAAAAAAAAACTGAATTTCAATTAACGTAGGGCTGAGAGTAGAGGGCAGGGGGTGTGGGGTAAATGAAACAAATCAAAATGAATGATATATGTACATATATTGTATATGTACACCCGAAAAAAAATCTGTAGAAAATTTATAAATTTAAATTAAAATTTTCGCGATTTTATATTTAATTTCAATCGAAAAATTCGAAAAAAGAATAAACAATTTATAAAAAAAAACTTTCATTGAATGAAAGAAAGAATTATAGTATTTTAAAGTTTTAAAATGAAAATTTATTTAATATAAGTTTAAAGTAAAAACATAACTTTAAAAGTGCAAAAGCTTCAAAATGTTTTTTTTTTTTTTAAATGATCATTATATTTATTTTTATTTTATTAAGTATGTAAATATTAATGTAGTTCGATTATATAATTGTTAATATTTTTCAGAGCATTCAATCGTACATTAATTTAAAAAAGTTATTAATTTGATTCCTTTAACATATAAGATGTTAAGTACATATTAAATGTGGTATATTTTAATATCTGTTTGACAATATAGAATGCAAGTTCATAGGTTTATGTTTTACCCTCCCTGCTGTTCCAGTTTTGCAAAAGCTCTATGATCGATATACAGACCCGAAGCTTGCGCAGAGCTTCCAAAGTTGCAATATAAAGCTCATTCCACTCATACATATATACATACATACATGTAGATGTAAGTATGCTAACCTATTGCACCAAATTTCTAAACTTTTCTTTCTCTTCTTCTTTCGTTCACTAAATATCCAATGTCATTTATATACTTTACTGATTATTATTTATGACTCTAGATTTGTTGTCGAACATTTAAGTAACCTGTGTTGAGAAAATATCATAACAAGAAAACCCGCCCTAAATATTAAATACATTTTATAAAATCAATATGTACATTTTTCAATAACAGTGTCAACATCTTCCGAATAACCCTTTTGTTGTCACTACGGTTAGGTGATCATTTTTTCAACGTGACCATTTTTAATATAATATTTTCTTTTTTTGGTTTAGGTCAAATTATTTAAAGTATTTTTGAAAACAAGGAGCCTCTACGGGCTATAATAAATATAATAACATATTAGATAGTATTCATTTTGGACATTGAACATAAATTTCAATACTTTGCACTTAAAATTTTATAGTATCTACCAGGGAATTGAACCGGAATTTATTTACGGTTCGGGTTCAATTATAATTGTCGGTTCGGGTTTAGGTTAAGGTTCAGTACGTTGAAATTTTTTTGGGTTCAAAAACCGATATTTTTTCAGGTTCAGGTTCGGGTTCGGGTTCAAATTAAAAAATAAAAATAAATAAAAGTTATCCTGTTGTGGGCTCACAAAACGATATATATGTGGTATAAAATAAAAATCCATTAAAAACGGTATTTATTTTTCTAATAGTTCAGCTGTATTAAAAAAAAATCAAGTTATTCAAATGTATAAATATAATAACATTTGTCAAAACAATGAAGGGATGAAGATACTGCTTGAAAAAAAATCGCAAAAAAATAAAAATACATTTTAAAGATTGAAATCTCTACTTTTCAGATTTTTTGCAAATTGAAAAGAAATTCATTTTTACAAAGTTTTAAAATTATAAAGCAAGCAAAAAATGTAACTTGAGATGTCACATCATACAGTGAAATTCAAACAAATTTCCAATTTGTACATTTTAGAATCACTTTTAATAATCAATGGAGGAAAATTGATAAAATATTATAAATAATTTCTTGAACCTTTAGAAAATACATGGTTACCGGATATCCATGAAAAGGTTTGCTGACTTTGAAATATAGCGGTTCGGTTCGGGTTCAGAGTTCAGGTTCATCAAAAATACGGTTTTTTCGGGTTTATGGTTCGGGTTCAGGTCCCTGGTATCTACTTTATACACGTGAACATAATTTCTTTTAATGTATAAGACAAATATTTAATCGTTTTTAAATATAATGTCACAAAAATCACATTAAAAATATCAAATCTATTTGGGCAAAAGGAAATAAATTAGTAGGTAGATTAGGTAAAAATATAGAAAAAAAATCACATTAAGTACCTACATCAAAAATATGTCTTTTTTAAATCTGACAGGTCCAAATTTAGGTCAAGTGCAAAGTATTATTTTTTTTGTATAATGGAAACTATTTATTTAAAGTGATATAGTCTGTTTTAAGTTCAATATATTTGTTTAATTTATTTTTCGTACAGTATATTTGTTATAAGTAAAAACGATTAAATAAAAAGTGTGCATTTAAATACAACTCAAATATATTTTGAACATATCTAATGAATGATTTTTGTAGAAAGACTTTTCTCTTTAAATACATGTATACATTAAAACATCTTTATTAAATAATTTTAACGTTATAATCCAGTACGTTGTAAGCGAGGCAAATTGATATAATTTCTAATTATATTTACTTCTGAATTGATACTTATTTAATTACAGTTAAAATGTGCTCTTTGAATTGATAAATTACATTTCACATTTTTCTTCTATAATCTATAAGTTAATTAATTAGCAACATTCGTTGAATTTCCATAAATTCTACTAGCTATTTACTCCCACCACTTTTTAATGAAAGAGAGCCGCGAGGCTCTAATAAAAGTTAAATTTGAAATCAGTTTCCTAGAAAAATTACGCTGTACATACAGGGATTAGTGATGTTCAATCCGAAATAATATAACGTTATCAGTAGGTAATATAGATCCAATTAAAATGACACGATAATAGCGATTACGTTTAAACCATTGTTGCAATAGTCGAGTTCAATTGTAAATACATTACATGTAATATTGATTTATTTTAATTTTTTATAACATCAAATTCAGTTGAAATAAAAATTACATTTTTACTTCCATTGTCAATTTTTACTTCAATGCTCGAAGAAATGGAAGTATTGTAATACCGTCAAAAAATCGTGTACGAGATAAGAGCAGATTCTGATTGTACTAACTTCAAAACGTAAAGAAAAGTTAATTTCCGCATGGCGGCTGTGCGTGTGTCTGCCTGTGTGTGTGTCTGGATGTAGAATTTTTTTCCGTTCACGATAACTACTGTAAATATGCACCGATTTGAATTATTTTTTGGGAAAATGTTTGTCTCAGTGAGTACTCCAGACCTATTGATTTCGGAAATATTCGAAAATTTGTACCAATTATCGTTTAAAAAGTGATTCGTATCTCACCAATTTTGTTAAGACTTGGTACACTTGTAGTTCAATCCAATCTAAGCGGTATCTATTTCATAAACATGCCGAAATACTCACTGAAGGGGTGAAAACTACCCTCAAAATATTAATTCATGTTGTCATGGAAACAAGCGCAGTTAAAATTCAAATGTCAAATAATTAATTATTATTCTAAAAAAATGTGTATCATAAAACTTTAAAAATTATTGTAAAAGATATTATAGAACATGGAAGTCATGTATGGTTCTCCATACCGTTATTTATGTTTAATTTCTATATTTCTGTCAACTTTATTCGCTAATGTTCTTGAAGAGAATAATAAATAAAGCTCAATTTACAAGAGTTATTTTTAATATAAATTGTTTACGTAACAATATAAAATACCTTTCCATACATTATTTATGTACACGTCTTCATATTTATTTCTATGTACAGTACATATGAGATTTTAAATTACATAAGACTAACATTGTTTATAAAATGTAACTAGATATTTATTTGTATTAAGGGTTGAAAATTTTAGTTCTACCTACGTATGTACATACATACATACTGACATGTAACAATCTCTATATTTGCTTTATTCAACGATAAAAAATTACACTTTTATACAGGGTGAATAAAAATTAAGAAACATACATAAATCTGCAGTCAAAAATATTCACTGCTCAGAGTTTTAATGATAGCGTGATATATGTACCCTATAATACTTTTGAGTTTTGAGGTTTAGATAAATACTTTCGTGCAGGTTTCACAAAAATCGGTTCAGCACACACAATCTTTCTCTCTTTATATATTAAGTACATAATTAAACATACTTAAACAATGTAATATACATATATCATAAAACTATTTATAAATAATTCATCTTAAACCCCAAAAATGTTTTTATGAATTTTTATCAAATATCCCCTTATTAAGACCTCCAAAATCATTATTTTTAGAATTATTTAAGTATGTATGTAACAAATTATTTTGTACGAATATTTTCTATATCAATTTAAAATAACAAAGTTGTGTGTCGCACCCTGTATAAAAAATATGGTTATACGTAATAACATAACTAGAATATTAATTTTCTCAAATACATTCTTCAAAAGCGAACATACATATATGAACAGTAGCGTCGCTAAAGGGGGTTGTGACACCCCCGGACGGAAAAGAAAAAATAAACCCCAAACCCCACCCCCCAAAAGAAGTCATTGTGTTTTTATTTTTTGGTTCACCCCCTGTGATTTTTTTATAAATCACCCCTTATAATATAGACTTTCAACAACAAAAAAAGCGATTGGCTTTATTTTTTACACTGTTTATCCCCCGAAAACTTCAAATAACCAAAATAAAAAGATAAATAAGCTTTATTTTTTTAACATATGAGACGGGTCTCCCCAGGGCGAACCGCCCCACGCTCCAACCCTCTAACGACGCCACTGCATATGAATAACCCGGTATTTAGTTAATAACAAGTGCATGATTATTAAAGATAGTAAAATATGTGAGGAATTTGCAATTAGTACGACAGATAGTTTTTATGGAAACAATAAAATCAAGTTTATTAAAAAAAAATTACCTTTAGTGAAAAAATATACATATTTTCTATAGATCGTAATAATTCAAATAAAATGTTTAAGTTTGATTTGAGAATAATCATAGATTAGATAAAGATAGTTTATATGGAAACAATAAAATCAAGTTTATTAACATTGAAAGAAATATATATTCTATAAATCATAATACCTAATTTAAAAAAAAAAACTATTCTATGATGATCTTACGTGTCTCCTATTTCCAAAAAAAAATACTTATTTCTGCAGAAAATAAAGGTTTAATCGCAAAAATTAACTCTTTTAAAACTAATTTTGAATTCGACGCCAAAACGCTCGCAGGTGACATTTCATAGTTGTGACGTCACACTCCTTGTCAACAATAATCAAACATTCAGAGTTAGACAATAATTTAATTATTTTGTGTGTTTAAAATGAACTCCAAAGTATATAAGTGGGCTCTCACACCGGAGCAATATAGCAATATAGCAACTTATAACTAGCAATATTATTGCTATCTATCAATATACATTGAATCGGACATATTATCTCACACCAAAGCAATATGATATCGCTATATTGCTAGCTGCTAATTGGTAGTTACTTTATTGCGATATTGCTATATTGCTCCGGTGTGAGAGCCCACTAAGTTTTTAAATAAGGTATGTACCTACCTAATAATCTTGTAAGAAGAATTTATATTTGTCTAAAATAAAAGACGTTTACTGATGCGTGACGTTATTCGCTCTGATTAGTGTTCCATTTAACATGGCAGATTGTTGTATTTTGCATTTTTTTTAACAAAAATTATATTAATCTCATTTTTTAGAATCTTTATAACCTATTTCATTATTTAAAATCATAATTTCAATTGAAAATTATTATCAATAATATTATATAATGCAAAAATGTGGGTATATCTGGGACTGGTTGAATCTACCAGCTCTCTATTTTTAGAGTCCATAATTTGTTGTTTGTAATTTGAACTTAATGAATTGTTACATAACATATCTAATGAAGTACAATTAACAATCATGTATACTATACATATAACAGAAACTGCGTCGATGCAAATGCAGATGCAATCAATGGCAGTTTCCGTAGATATTCAACTTATTTTTCAATTACGGAAGTTATGTGCGGATATGAGTTCTGATCGCAATAACATATGTACATATTACATAGTTCGTAACATATATTAACATTGATTTTTTTTAACAAACCCTGGTACGAATTAGCCCGATTGTAGAAAAATTTATGAATTCCCACACGAAGGGCACTCTTAAAACAGAAACCACATAGTTATATTTGAATTTTGAATTTCCTTAATATAGGCCTGTCGTTAACCAACAGTAAAAATCCCATCAAAATCGGTTCAGCAATTAACATAAATAATGTTAAAAAAATTTTATTTTTTATGTACACAAAGCTCATTTCGATTTTTTTTTATAATACATTAGTGCATAACACTGTCAATTTAGATAGATATCAATTTTTAAAGAAATATTATACTAATTGACGTAATAATCTTTAAACGGTTCAAAATATTGTAATTCTTGCTTAGCCATGTTCGAAGAAATGGAAGTATTGTAATACCGTCAAAAAATCATGTCCGAGATAAGAGCAGATTCTGATTGTACTAACTTCAAAACGTAAAGAAAAGTTGATTTCCGCATGGCGGCTATGCGTGTGTGTGGCTGGATGTAGAATTTTCTTAAAATATTAATAAACTCATGTTGCCATGGAAACAAGCGCAGTTAAATTCAAATGTCAGATAATTTATTATTCTACAAAAATGTGTACATCTGACATTAGAATATTAGAAAACCAGTATTTATAATACAAAGGTAAGTTTTATATTAAAAATTATTGTAAAATATGGAAGTCATGTATGGTTCTCCATACCGTTATTTACTAAAGTTACAATATGATTAGAAATTTTTGCGTGTAGAATCGAAGTATTTATTGTATTATTTTTTAATTGAAGCGAAAAAATTTGTAGGTAAGTATAACACTTAACAAATAATTCAACTATCTAGTTTGTTGAATAAATCCTGTAAAATATATTTACGAATATAGCGTATTATAAAAAGTACAATGGAGATTACAGAAGTTACTCAATTGACAGTACATGTTAAAAAAAATTAAACAAAATTGAAACTTTTAATAGGCAATTTTTATTAAAAACTAAAATTTTTCTCCGTATGTATATAATAGATTCTGGGGAGAGAAAATATCATATGTAACTTTCACTTAAATTATAATAAATACATAAATAAATCTATAAATAAATAAAACATATAACTGAATCCGTGACTGTTTAACATCGGCGACTTTTCATGTACATATATTGTATAGCAGGTATTCAAGTTACTAACATATTAATGTTGGAATGTGCACATGCATACAGTATATTATGCACTGGTACATATGATGTCCATTAGGATGGTATGTGTAGAAATATACGTCTATATAGCAATATGGGTGGAATCCACCCCCCATGAGCTTGACCTAGAACTTCTAAACGGTGTAGCGTTTGCCTGGAGGTGTAAAACATGCGAGCATACGTTTATCTAGGTCAAAATCAAGAGCTAGCTAATGCCAATCTTATTAGTGTGTAATCAACTGTTATTCACTGAATTACCAGTACCTACATGAGGTTCTATTTATGCATGTAAATATGTGGTCTACGTTTCTAGATGACTGTTATACTAGCAATAATTCTATTGAATAATAATTGTTCTGCAATTGTGGTTGTGGCAAATAAATTACTCAGTGTCATTTATATTATATGTATTATATTATATTATTTATTTATTTATTCTATGCGACTTCATCCGCGTGTATTTTGATTTAATGAATGCTCGCGCAACGGGCTCCTCTAAAACTGTAGTGAAAAATATTTTATTTAAAAAATAATGCAACAGTTTTACGGGATTTTGTACTCGGAGAGAATATTCTTTTAAAAATTAACAGAAAATGCTGTTTGAAAAAAATTAACAGAAAAGTCGGTAGAATTCAAAATAAAGTAAATGAAAAATTACAATGCCATACTGGTAAATTTTAACAAAGTACCTATTAAAATTTATTTACTCTGAAAAAGTAATATACGCTATTCTTTAATTTAATTTCTTGCATATGAAAATTTCACGTAGATTATCTATAATTTTACTATGTTTCTGTTTCTATATTACTTTTTATATCTGGCCTATCGCCGTCATAGAAACTGCTATACAGAATATTGAATTGTAGTAGACGTTTTTTTAAATTTTACCATGTCGGGTGTCAAAAATTTCTAGGATCAATTTCGTCCTCCCGTTAACATGTTTTTTATGTTAAAAATTAACATTAAATTTTTTCAGTTTAGGAAAAAATTGATATTTAAATAGGTACATGTGTAGGTTATAATTTATTAGTGATATTTTTCGTTTTGGTATTATAAAAATAAAGCAATTTTTATTTTATAAAAAATGACGTAAAAAATTGCTTTCGAAAAATGACTTGCCATTTTTTTTGAGATTTTTTTTAATTTGCTTGTCAATTTTTACTTCTATGTTCGAAGAAATGGTGTATTGTAACACCGTCGAAAAATCGTGATAAGATAAGTGCAGATTCTGATTGTACTATCTTCAAAACGTAAAGAAAAGTTAATTTCCGCATGGTGGCTATATGCGCGTATGTGTCTGGATGTAAAATTTTCCTTTGGAAATATGCACCGATTTTGATCATTTTTGGGAAAAATGTTTATCTCAGACCTATTGATTTTGGTGCTAATCGGATTAAGGGTTTCGGAAATATTCGAAATTTTGTACCAATTATCGGCTAAAAAGTTATTATTATTTCACCAATTTTGATAAGACTTGGTACACTTGTAGTTCAATCAAATCTAAGGGGCACTTATTTCATAAACGAACTGAAATAGCTACCGAAGGGGTGAAAACCACCCCCAAAATTTTAATTTTAAATACTAATAAATTCATGTTGCCATGGAAACAAGCGCAATTAAATTCAAATGTCAGCTAATTATTATTCTACAAAAATGTGTATTATACAACGGACATTAGAATATTAGAAAACTAATATTTATAATACAAAGGTTTGTTAAACTATTGTAAAAGATATTATAGAACATGGAAGTCATGTATGGTTCTCCATACCATTTTTTTAATTAATAAACAAATATAAATTTTAACACGCTAAACTGTTTAAAACTACGGCCATTTTTATTTTTAAGTTTGTGAAAAGAAAAAGAAAATAGAACATAGAAAATAGAAAATAAAAAAACAATATAATTCAATTATTAAAAAAACTATTCAGGTCAGAATTTATCATTGATTTTTTTAATATAATGGTACGTATTAATAAGTATGCATCAATTTTAATTAAAAATGACGTTTCAAGTTCACAGGTGAAGTGTACGTTATAATAGTTACGGATTTTTAATTTTTACTCTCTATAGGCATTGAATTTATCTACGTAGATCCAATTAATTTTTTCCCGAGAAATAAACAATAATTGACCCTGAGTGTAAATCAGTTATTTTAATTTAATTTTAAATATTTAATCCACTATCTGAAAAGTTGGAATTGTTTAATTGCTTATAACATATCACCAAAAAAAACTGTAGTACCTACTTAGTTTTTAAAAGTATCAAGATAATATGGTGTTAAAAAATGTGTGAAGTAAATATGATTAAGACATTTTTGATTAGGTAAAAAATGTTTATTTTATAGAAAATTAGCGGAATTCCGCGGCTTCGCTCGCGTAAACTTCGAAACTAATTAGAACCCTCCATACGTGATAGAGGATGGCATATTACATTTTTTTTATATCGATTTTTATTCATTACCTAAAAAAAACGTAAATCGTAAAAACTAACGTAAACTCTACCCTCGCCATTAGGGGTTTTTTATTGTAGATTATTTTGCCCGACTCCACCATTATAACGTAAGCAGCTATGCAGATAAACATATCAAAAACACAGACCCTGTCTACCCCCGGTGAATACAAACAAAAAATATATTTTACAAATTTTTCCACCCCCTTAACACCTAAAGGATAAAATTTTGGAAAATGCTGAAATTACTGTTTCATTATTTGTATTGTAGAGTATGCTCGATAAGTTTCAATTAAATGCAACAAAAAAAATATATTTTTATATAAAATTTGACATCCTGTTTTAACCCCGAATTTCGAAAAAATCCTTTCTTAGTGGGTGCTTACATCATAAAAGGAAGGCATCTACGAAGTTTATAGGTCCAAGGGTTTGGGTTGTACGTTGATATATGAGTGAGTGAGTGAATGAATGAGTGAGTGAATGGTTAAGAACAAATTCTTTTATAGATATATGTAGATTAGCTGTTACCCGTAACTTCATCCGCGTGGAATTTTTATTTTTCGGAATTTTAAGTAGCCTATCTCCTTTCTCAGGATGCAAACTATCTCCCTACCAAATTTCATCAAGATCGGTTCAGCGGTTTAACCGTAAAAAGGTGACAAAGAGACAGAGTTACTTTCGCATTTATAATATTAGTAAGCAAGGAAAATGATCAGAAACGTGAATTTTACGTTTTTTATTTGAGGCGCAAACCTTTTGGAGTCTATGTCTATCTGGACATAAAAGATGAGACTTCTGTTCACATATTGTGTTGAAGTTGCCAGAACCAATCGTCAAAAAAGGCACCAACAGAATGACATCCCTATTTTTTATTCAATATTAATCTGGCTTTTCATAATTTGTAAGAGCAATTGATACCCACTGATACTTTGATACAAAGGACCCCGCAGAATCCTTATGGGAAAGGGGTTTCAGTAAAACTCTTTGAAACTTTGGATTCTGATAGTCCTTGATGAGTAGATTAAAAGTGTCAATGGGCACTAAGTCCTAAAAACTCAAACTTTTATGATATAGCCCTCTAAAGTTAGGAATCATGCTCGCCTTTAATTTGCAATAAAAAATTTGTAGAACCTTAATTTTCGCACAACTATTTGTATGTGTTCCCAAAGACTTATGCCTATATAATCGATTGTCATCATAAAAAAGTAAACTTTTAAATTCTTTAGCCAATGACAGTACTTAAATCTTATTATTACGTTTTTTTTTATTATAAACCAATTTTTTATTAGAAAACAATTGGATTTGTTTATAATTAAAAAAACGTAACAATAAGATTTAAGTGTTGTCATTTCTCAATGAATTGAAAAGTTGACTTTTTTATGGTGGCAATCGATTATAGATGTCTTTGGGAACACATACAAAAAGTTGTGTGAAAATTAAGGTTCTACAAATTTTTTTATTGCAAATTAAAGACAATCATGATCCCAACTTCAGAGGGCTATATCTTAAAAGTTTGAGTTTTTAGGACTTAGTGCCCATTGACACTTTTGATCTACTCATCAAGGACTATCATAATCCAAAGTTTCAAAGAGTTTGACCGAAACCCCTTTCCCATAAGGATTCTGCGGGGTCCTTTCACTTTAAAAATAAATACTTGTAACATTTATTTTTAACAAGTGGGGGTTAAAACTTTCACCCAAAAAGATATTTAGATAAACAATAAATAAAACTAACTACCATAACTAATTTTAATTGTAATTGTATGACCTTTTTTTAATTTCTAAAATAAACCGTTTCAATCTGCCCCACTCCTCCACGTAAAAAAATAATATCGAGTTATAGTTTATCAAAAATGTATTTATTTTATTTGAAAACAATACCATAATAAAATATTATGTCAAAATATTAGCTGGCATGTATTAAACAATTTTTTAACAAAATCAAAAACTGATATACGGTTAGAAAGTAGGGCAATTTTTATTTTTATAAAAAAATATATTTAAAATATTAATTTTATAAGTAAAATAAATGTAATATTAAAACCAAACATGTTTTTTCAATTAGTTAAAAACTATTCCGTTCAGTATTTATCATTCAATTTTTCAATTAAATTACATACATATATTAATATGCATTACATTTAATTAAAAATTGCGTTTCAAGTTCACAGGTGAAGTTGTTACAGATACGGATTTTTTTTTTTGGTACTTTTTTATAAATCAATTTCTATGAAATACATCTTTACATATTATAAAAAAGCAACGTCTCTCTGTCTATCCATCATTTATCTGATTTACGTTTTTTTTATTCATATAGATATGTTCTATGCTCTGGTTTTAGTATATATACATACATATTTTGTTACGTAAGGTAACATAAGGAATAAGCATCAAGTCGGAAAAATTTACCGCCAGCGCGCTCTTTTACAATACGCTGTTTAAATCGTTAAATATTGAACAATATAATGTAGAATAAAAAGATCTATATTTTTTTATTAAGTATATTTTTCAATAATCATAAACAATAATTCCGTAGTCCACGCGAACGAAGCCGCGGAAACAGCTAGTATAGTATAAGAATTATTAAGCTGGTATCCATTCTGACTATTTTCATCATGACTGTATGTCTGTCTGTCTGTGGACGCTCTAACTCAAAAGCGTCGAAGCATAAAAGGATGAAATTGTATATTTAGGATTAATTTTCATCTGAAAGAGTTGCCAAAAAATATGTACACTCAGCATTCTGCTATACGACAGCATCGGTAATTCAAAAATTCCACTACACGACTGCTAGAGGGGCACCCATCAACGCGCCGACTTTAACGTTGATTGATGAATTTAAACGCGTAGAAATATAGCAGTCACGGTAGTATTATGGTGGGGATGGGGGAAGGACGTTGTAGTGGATGGTCGTATAGCAGAGTGCTGAATGTATTCCTTTGAATTGTTTTTCAGTAATTCGTTTAAAAAATGATAAATCTAATATAAAGTACCCCGCAGAATCCTTATGGGAAAGGGGTTTCGGTCAAACTCTTTGAAACTTTAGATTATAATAGTCCTTGATGAGTAGATCAAAAGTGTCAATGGGCACTAGTCCTAAAAACTCAAACTTTTAAGATATAGCCCTCTGAAGTTGGGGATCATGATTGTCTTTAATTTACAATATTTTTTTTGTAGAACCTTAATTTTCGCTCAACTTTTTGTATGTGTTCCCAAAGGCACCATAAAAAAGTCAACTTTTCAATTCAGTGAGAAATGACAACACTTAAATCTTATTGTTACGTTTTTGAAATTATGAACGAATCCAATTGTTTTCTAATAAAAAATTGGTTTATAATAAAAAAACGTAATAATAAGATTTAAATACTGCCATTGGCTAAAGAATTGAAAAGTTTACTTTTTTATGGTGACAATCGATTATATAAGTTAATTAATTATATAAGAAAATTAAGGTTCTACAAATTTTTTTATTGCAAATTAAAGGCGAGCATGATCCAAACTTTAGAGGGCTATATCTTAAAAGTTTGAGTTTTTAGGACACTTTTAATCTACTCATCAAGGACTATCAAAATCCAAAGTTTCAAAGAGTTTGACCGAAACCCCTTTCCCATAATGATTCTGCGGGGTCCTTTAGTCAGATGATAAATTTAAATATGTATTATTAACCCTAAGGTGACGTTCGCACTGGACAGTTGATTTTTTCTTAAAAAGTGCAATAATATATATTTTCCTGTTAATCCTCCTGGATTCAACACTGCATCGAAAACTCGCATCGGTGCATTTTTTTTATTATCCTCTTTCCATTAAATGTAAAAGCTCAAACTCAATACACGTGATATGCATTCATACAAACAATTGGACTGGAAAGAATTTCAATTTTAATACTATACGTATACCCACTATTGCCCGTCAAAAGCATAATTAATTATTGGCCTTGATACTTGTGATATGAATTCAGATTGACAACTGGGTTAGAAAATATTATATTACCAAAATCAATATTCGTATTTATACCTATATTATGTATTGTATACGTCTGTATTTCAAAGTACAATACAATTCCTGGATTGAGTGGGACTAAACTTCGTTCTTTAATAAATACAATACAACAGCCTTCAGTTGTGATTGTTGGAAACAGGCTCTTTCTGCTCGTGGCTTCTATTTCAGGCAAAAAAGAAAAAAAAACTCAAAATTAATTAAGATATTACTTTCTTATATTTTTTTCTGTCTACACAAATTGCGTGGATCATTCCTTATCGAATTCAAAATAAATCGAAATTTCAGACAAAATTTATTTCCGAATTCGAAATTTTTATTGATAGATATCTGAATATATTTGCCTGGGAAGAAAATTTCACATTTTTGAAAGCGATGTACTTACTCTTATCATTTTTTTAATTATTCAAATTATTTAATTATTAATAACAACAGTTTCAAAGAAATATCATTATCTATAATTTATTTTTTTCTTTATTAACCCTTAGTTACTCGCGCGGTGTATTTTATACACCAAATTAAAAAAGCTAATTTTTGGAAGTTTTGAAGATATTATATTATTTTTTTTTGCTCAATTCATATTATGTTCTATTTATTTTTAAGGAACAAATAAAATTTTCTTAATTAAGGATAAGAATGAAAAACTAACCAAAATAAATTTAAAAAAGTACACAAAACTGTGTAATTTTGTAAATTTGATTTTTGTTGGTAAATTTTATAATTTTGCTCTTTTGACAAGATGTCTTTCCATCAGCATCATCGCTAATGTGTTCAAAAACGTGGTTTTTCACTTAGGAGGCTGCTATTTGTGCATTAACACCACCTACATTTAGTAAGTGAAAAATAAAAACAAAAAAATAAATACTGCTACAATCCTCAAATTTTGACTGCCAGATTCCTATCACATTCTAGATTGACTAAACAAAGGTTAGGTGGGGGTGTACAGTTCTAAAAAAATATATACATTTAGTAATCGCAGAAAATGCATTGCTGGTGTACAAAATACACCAGCGCGAGTAATTAAGGGTTAAAAAAATATAGTAATAATTATTTTTTTTTACAAGCTTTTACTTAACTTCACATGTATGTCACTATGTCAGAAGACACAAATTTTAGAACCGTTTTTTAACTAACTTCCCGTCGTACGATAATAATTAATTTTTTTTAATTATAAAACATAAAAATTTTTTTAAATAAGTTATAAGTAACGTTATTTTCTATAATTTATGTCTCATTTATCTTTTAGGAATTCGCCAGAGACTTTCATATACTGTTTGTGATTTCTTTTCAATGATAACTTGAAATTTTGAGCAGTTTAATTTTCGAAGTTAAATTTAAACGTAGTTTTTTTTTTTGGAACACCCAGTATACTACACACGCGATCATAGGCTTTTCAAAGGGAATGCGAGGCTCAGACTAGGAAAAATATAAGGTCGTTTATGTACTAAACAACGCAGGGATAGGGATTCAAACCCGAGACCTTTGAAATGGAAGGAAAATACAATTTTGTAATATTTAAATAAATTTCTACCAGCTATTATCTTATACTGTTTTTGTACCTCTTCGAAAATTCTTCTGAATTGTTCCTTTCTTGGAAATTTATTAAAATGAATATTTACATTTTTTTACATCTATCCTTCGAACGGTCGCATCAAGACGGATTTAAAATTTCTTGGAAATCATATAAACACTGAAATTTTATTTTTCTCGCCAATATTAATTCAATTCAATAAAAATACTAATGTATTGGACCGAAATAAAAAATGTTTTGTAAAACAAGAAACTGACTATATAGATGAATTTTTTATATTGTGTATAAAGTGACAAAAAATATGTTTTTGATTTTATTGGAAAAAACAAAAACAACCAAACATCAAATTACTTTATTCCAATAAAAAGAAACGTACTGGAAAAAAGTGTTCATTGAATCTTGAGACTTTCAATATCTGTTAAAAGCATTTATAAATATTTAGGAATTAATGAAAATATATATTATAATATTATTTCATAATTAATTTTATTATTAGTGCTATTATAACATTATAATTATGACATGTACTTTAAGGTGTGTTAAAAAAATTGATATTTTTTTTCTTCGCTCTCGTTACGAAATGAGATAGTTTATGAGCCAAAATAAATCCCCCACAAGGATTACCCTTTAGTCCAATTTTAAGAGATGCCGCAAGGGGGGGGGTCACGTTTTCCATTTAAATAACATGGGAAAATGATTTTTTTTGTACTAAAGTTGGTATTACTGTTTCATGATAACTGATTTTTGGACTTCATTTTGTAGAGAATAAAATTATTTTCTAATAATTATAAATAATTATTTTATTTGCTTGGTCATTCCTTTTCTAAAGGGCAATATATTGCGATTTAATTGATATTTATAGAAAATTGGCGTTTAAATGTTGATTTTTTTTATAAAAATATTTTTATTTACTTAAATGTATATTGTTGGTATAGAAAATGACGTGAAAAGTTGAAATTTTTAAATCGCAGGTCTATATTTCAAACCATTCTTGAGATATGGTTTCCCAAATTATGATGGCTATATGAATAATATTTTAAAGTTTGAATACATTTTTTTTGTCGAAAATCGACATTTTTAAAGGTTTTTTGGCTTTTTCGCAAAAATTAAAGATATATTATGTTGTAAATTAACTTTCAGAATATATCATGTTGATATTTTTATGAAAAGTTGATTGTTTTATGAAATTCCTACGAAAACTAAAATTAGAATCATGAAATTTTACTAAGACATTTCAAATTTTAGATTTCGTTAAAAGTATGTTTATTCTATAGAAAATGACGTGAAAAGTTGAAATTTTCAAACCGCAGGTCTGTATCTATCAACGTTCTCGAGATATGGCCTCTCAAAGTTTCATTTTTTTCAAATTTTTTTAGAAAAATGGCCGTAACTTCTGAACGTGTGGTCGGATTTGATTTTTGTTGACAGATTTGGAATCAGCGTGTCAAAATCTATATAATGACATATATAATACTTAAAAATTCGACAAAAAAATTTTTGTCGAAAAACGACATTTTTTTAAGGTATACCCCTTGGAAAAATTTCAATTTTCAGCAAAAAATTTTTTTTCGACTTTCAAAGTGTTATATATGTCATTATATAGATTTTGACACGCTGATTTCAAAAATGTCAACAAAAATCAAATCCGACCACACGTTCAAAAGTTACGACCATTTTTCTCCAAAATTTCGAAAAAACTAAAACATTAAGAGGCAATATCTCGAGAACGTTGATAGATACAGTACTGCGGTTTGAAAATTTCAACTTTTCACATCATTTTCCATAAAATAAACATACTTTTAACGAAATCTAAAACTCGAAATTTTTTAGTAAAATTTCATAGTTCTAATTTCACTTTTCATAGAAATTTCTTTAAAAAAAATCAATTTCTCATGAAAATATCAACTGGAATGCATTAATAAGTTAGTTTAAAACATAATAAATTAAGTTTTACCACGAGGGTGAGACAAAATACAATTCGTGAGCAAAAATACTCACACGCCCAACTTAATCTGGGGGGGGGGGGGGGGGTACCGAAATTCGTTTAATTTGTTAAAGCTCATGAAGTAAAACCGACTGTTGTACATATTATAACATTGATAATATAATAATAACTAATTCTGTATAAGATAAAAAGAGAGGTCAATATTTCACAATGATAGTAACAGAGTAAAGTTATATTTGATATGTTTAATAGCATTTAATTATTATTAGTCGTAACTACATATTTAGTGGAACGCAGTCTGAACGATCTGGTCGTATGTGGTAATATTGCTAATTTATTAATACCTAATAAGTTAATAATTTAAGGTACATTGTATTTTACTAGCAGGTAGAAAATATAAAATTTGTAGAAGCTCATAAAAAAAAAAAAAACAAAAAAAATTCAAATGTCGATTTTTGGCAAAAATTTTAGTGTTATACACAGAAAAAAAACTGTATTGGACCAAGAAAACCGTGTTTTGTATATAACGAAAACAATATTTTCTTAATATAAGAAACACTCTTAATCCAACTACGTTATTCCTTCGTTCAAGAATACTATAGTTGGTTTAAGAGATTATTGCTTATCTTAAGAAAATATTGTTTTCGTTATATATAAAACAAGGTTTACTTGGTTCAAGTAAACCTTTCTACCAGTGTACATATCATTATATAAATTCGCGCTGATTTCAAATACGTCAACGAAAATCAATTCCGACCACACGTTTAAAAGCTATGGCCATTTATTTCTAAAATTTTGAAAAAAAAAACTGAAACTTTCAGAAGCCATATCACAAGAAAAATTCAACTTAATTTTAATGAACTTATTTTTAATTTTTTCTTGTGTTCTATACGAAATTTTATTACGTAGGTCAGTGGTCCCCAACCCTATGCACGCGGGCACCATTGTGAACAATAAAAAAAATTAAGTTTTCAATATTAATGCAATTTAATGTAAGATTTGAAAATATTAATTTATAGTAGAAAATGTAGTTTTTCCTATATTGATATTTTAGACATTTTTTATATTTCTAAATATTACATTAAATATTAAATGAACGCCACAAGCTTTTTTAGTCATACGAATTCTGGAAGACTTTGTGAAAAAAAAACTTCAATATTAAATATATTCAATATTTTTAGTGCATATGTAGGTTTATTATATGTAAAAGCTTGTTTTTTAAAAAAAGTTTTTTTTTCTAATTTTATTAGTAACTAATTAGAGAAATACAAGCGTATTTATTTGAAAAAAATATTTGTTTATAAATATATTATATCATTTTACATTTATTCTCTCAAATTTAACGTATACCGTAAAGTACAGCCAGAAAAATATGTAACTATTAATTCTTTTTCTGGCTGTACGCAATTACAAAATTCGCTTACATTAATTCTTAAGATAAATTAAAAATATTTTGTTGATGCAAATTTGTTAATAAAAAAATATTTGTGCATATATCAAACATTTCACAAATTCGTTCATCAATAAAGTGTATTCGTTTTAGGAGTAGCATATTTTACAAGTCACGGCTTACGTAGAAACTAAGAAATATATGAAAAAATGTCTCTGAACCTTTTTGCAGATTACAAAATTTTCCATCAAAAAGTCAGCGAGAGCATATGTCTGACTTTTTTAGTTTAGGCGTGAGAAACGCCTGAGTGCCTGAATCAAAATCGCGATTATGATGTGGGCACCTTGAAAAAATAAATGGTGCGGTATTTTAGAATATGCTCTTAAGTAAAAAAAGGTTGGGGACCACTGACGTAGGTAATAAGTAACATAGTAATTTTTATAGTTAAAAATAACGTTCGTGTACTGACGACTATAATAGGTACAGTGAATCGAGAAAACCTGTTATGCAACATGTAAAGGGTTAATTAATAATAATAAATTTAAAAATTACGACAGTTAAATAGTACATTAAAATCTTCCCTACCATATGTTAGCTTAGTCTTGCGGGATTATGAGCATGCATGTATTAGAGAAGGTTTTAGAATAATGTGATACATAGGACTACCACAAGGATCAATATTTAAAACCACGGTTTAATATCTTTCACAATGGCATTACCTATACTAATACATACTCGGTGTACAGGTAGGTATGTACTGCGGACTACCTTCTACCTTCTACCGACTACCCAATGTATGGTATAGGTACCCATTGTATGTTGGATATATGCAGACATTGAAGCGTGCAATAGACATATTCCAGCTATACTGTTCATATTGTTATGTGTTCATGCAGTGCAAAATTAGACATGTTGCTCATATCAGTTTGTATGGTCAAACTGTAATTACTTCAGTCAGTCATTATTACTTGACAATAGGTTGACGCTAATTAAAATTATCGATACTGTTCAAATCTTTTGTTTGTATTTAAGTATTTTACTATTTGACCAATTTTAATATAATTAGAGATGTGACATAATAATATTTTTTTCTTGGTTTCGGATTCAGGTATAGATTTTTATGACTTTGTATTTGTTTTTAGTTGCAGTTTTGTGTCTCTAGGTTCAAAATAATACCGACTAAAAAATCAACACTAAAGGTCCACAATACAAATCAAAAATTGTGATATTTGTTACTATACTAACATACATAGGTTGGCATTAACTCGTTAATCCGTTAATCGTTAATTAACGAAGTTAACAAAATGGTTAACGGATTAACTTTTAAGTTAATTCAAAAAAATGTTAACGCTTTTGTTAACTTCCGTTAAATTTAACTTCCGTTAACTTTAGTCCGTTACATTGGTTATTTGATGAAAAGGACATAAGAAAGTTGTCGAAATAGCAAAAAAAGGTCTTCAAATATTTTGGATGGTTAACTTTTTAACGATTAACATTAACTTTCTTTAAATTTTCAAATTTTCGGTTAACTTTAACTTCCGTTACATTTTCGGAATTTTAACGGTTTAACGATTAACGAAGTTAACTTTTTTATTAACGGATTAACGATTAACGAAGTTAACTTTTCGATTAACTGTGCCCACCTATGCTAACATACAATGTCGTGCAAAAATCTTTGGACACCCGTGATTTTAAATGTAGATATACAGATTTCAGTCAATAAAAATCCCCAAAATAGCGAAAAGAATATGTTTACTCGTAGTCAAAATAGTAAAAAAATAATTTCTCGTTAGCTTGAAAGACACTGTGCGTCAATAACTTCAGTAAACCTGACCTTTCAGGCCTATCATTCAATTTTTTTTCTTAACATAGAAAATTGTAAATGCTGTATTTTATATATGCTAGGATTATCAACATTTAAGATTTTTTATCAACCATTTTTTTATTTTTATAATCGTATAATATATCGAATAGTTTTGATAGTTACCTGGTGAAAACCAAATTTAACGTAGTTAACATAAATAAATATAATTATAAATAACTAGCGCATTGGACCCGGTGTTACCCGGGTTAATATATTCACAAAACAATAGTGATCTGGGTTAATAAAATATTGAAACCGTAAATTATAGAATTATTTATTCAATGGCTACTATGTTTTTATATAAATGACAGTTTTTATATGCTGTAATATCATGGAAACAAAACACGAATTGATAGTTTTTTAAATCTTTTGTTAGTGAATACCGCATCGAAATCAGTTCAGTAATTCCATAGTCTATAGGCCATACACAAATGAACATTCATATTTATATATATTTATATTAATTAAAATTAATATAAATAAAATGAAAAGTTTTTGTGATCTAGTATCATTCAAAATATGTTCACAAGTGCAATTCAAAATAAATAACCAAATAAATTGAAAAATTCTACAGTACAGGACACTAATATACGAGGCTTGACTTGCACTTGACATTTTGATCTCTAATTTTGACGTAGCTAAAATAAATATTTACAGTTTTGTAATTAAAGTAAATGAAATTAATAAACAGCTCTGCGTGAAAAGTTAATTTTCCTTGGAAACATACGCCATCTATGAGAAATCGAAGCAACAGGGAAAATCGATATAGTTACATTCATTAATTTTCTGGATCTGGAAAGCCAATGCTTTATTTGAATTACATTAGTTGAACTTTGATTAGACGAAAAAAAATGTACATATGATTTAAACAAAATGACATTATCGTTTATGCTATTTTTTTAATTCAAAAATTAAGGGTAAATTCTTACATTATGTGTAATCAATGTGAATTTCATAAAAGGCCCCGTTTGCCCCCGCCCCTATCTCCTACAGAAACTCATATACTAAACCATTTTTTCATTTAAAAAAATCGTTATTTATTTGTATGTACTATGTACTGTTTTTGAATTTATACGGAATAAAAAGAAACTTAAAGAATTATTATTATAAATATTTATTATTATAAAATATATTTTTTTTAAACTAATAATATAAAAGGCTGTAATGTTTACAGTTTACCCATTCGTTTTTATTGAGTTTCTGCAAACATTATTACAGTATCAGACTAAAAAATATTTTAAAATGATAGGTTGTCGCTTACTATCCGAGATGTACAAGAAAAAAATGTAATTCTTCAGGTTTTATTTTTTTCTGTATAATTTTGTAAAAATTAAATATTTTTTTAGAAGCAATATAAACCATATTGATAGTTTTATTTTGTCTTTTTGTTTTTTCTATAAGCTTGATATGATTTTGATGAAATATTTTGTTCAAAGGCCTAAAAATTGGCCCTAAAATTGGTTAGGCTATAATATGATAATTTAAAAGTCAGGCCCGTACTAAAAAAATGCATAGTTGATTTTGTCTACTAAAAATATATATAAATAAAATATAGTGTTGATGATGATTTACTCGTAAACCAATAATTTATATTGAATAATTAGGTCAGACACGTATTTAGAAAAAAAATGCAATTGTCGTGAAAAATTTCTAGTACTAAAATAAAAATGCTTCACCTTTCTATACAGTAGATGGTGCCACCGATTTATATTTCAAGTTATTAGTAAAATTTAAATTATCCTTACAGATGGCGCCACTGAGCACTTCATGAAATATGGTTCTGAAAATGACTGAAATTCGAATCAATGCCACGAGATTGCGCTGGTATTATATATAAAATAAAATATTGTTTTTTAAATCAATGGAGATAAATAAAACCTCCAAGTATAAATTTTCTATGATATACCTGTTTATCAACATTAAAATTTACATATTTTATAAACTATATACATCTATTTATCTACTTAATTGTACAAAAAAATGTTATTTCAGGGTCAGTGCAAGTAAACAAATAATTCAAATAAAGCAGGGCCTTTTTCTTTAGAACGAATTAAAATGTGAAAAGATGAAAATTAAATAAATAATATCAAAAATATTCAAAAACCCAACTATTTCTAAAAAAAAGAATGTGTTTAAACAGATGTTTAAACAGCAGGCCCGGATACGATCAGAGAGTAACCGGGCAAATGTCGACGTAAGCATATACGTTTTTCAAATTTTGTTTTGTGAGCGAATGTATTTATAAAAACTATTTTAATGAAAAACTACATGAAAAATAACTTACGTTATTGTTTATATAGTAAATTATGATTTTTCTTCATATTTTCTTATCTTTCAGTTGATATTTCTATGAAAACTGAAGTTTGATGCATGAAATATTATCCCAAAATTTTGAATTTCAAATTTCGTTAAAAAAAATTACGCGAAAAGTTGAAATTTTCAAATCGTTATCAAGATATGGCATTTCAAAGTTTTATTTTTTTATAAATATTTTATTTTTTTCCAAATTCTGGAGAAAAACAGCCGAAACTTTTGAATGAGAGGTATAAATTAGACAAGGCTAGTAAATACTTTACATACGTTGTAAAATAGGGCGCACCAATAATTTTTTTCGGTGGAAGTTTTTCAATTTTTTTTGTATGTAATTATGTATAATTTTTATTTTTTTATCTATTCTTGAATGTTAAGTTAAATAATGTTTATTGACTAATTCGGGGGGGGGGGGAGGGTCTTACCCCATCTCCCTCCTCTATACATACACTACTAGTTATGTATGTACATTGGATTTGTTGGGTTTATTATTCATAAATCGACATATATTTCGGGGACAGTAAATATTTTTATTTTACTATTATCAAAAAACAAACAATAAATATTTTTTGAACTCTTACAAATGATAATAAGAATTATAATAATATTTATTGATTTATTTCAATATTAGAACAAATAGAACAATATTTATTTAACAATATTTCAAGTAGTTACTTTTTGGTTTTATTTCTTGCAAAGTTTATAATTTCATCACATTTTTGTTTGCTGTATCTTCTTCAACGAACATATTTTAAAGGAAAGAGAGTCAAAACAAAATCTTATAAACCCTTACAGGGGGGGTGGAGATTTCAACAACAAAAAACATCCTTACGTAATAAATATGCGCCCTTATATTTTTTTAATAATATATTGCATTCGTATCATTATGTATTATGATTTTTTCATATTCAGCAATGCATTAATACGAATGTTCATAATTTGTTATTGATATTATGGTAGAAAGATCTACACATTAATATTATATAATGTATAGTATGTATTGTCCTGTTATATCAGTTATATATTATATAAAATCTTAACGATTTTAATTAATTTTGAACTGATAACAAATATTAAAAGACAATAAGCATATTATAAATATATATGTCCCCGTCAAAAGAGTAATTAAAATGTCAATACGGTATGTAAATAAACAGTCTAAACAAAATAAATATAGTTTTGAAAATCCAGGTTCGTACTGTGCTAGATTTTTTTATGAAAATGTCAGTCAAAAAGTTTTTAGATAATTTAAATCTATTACAGATACGAGCGTATAATTTTTCTTCGAATTATCCTGATTCGAAAATGGAGTCTTCATTAAAAAAAAGAAATAGAGCGTAGTGTGGGTCTATGATTGTCTTTATTTAAACACGAATGTAATACACGAAATATTATTGGGTTGTTTTGGAATTAGGGTAGTATTATTATGGCGCGGTATTTAAAACATTTCATTTTCATAAATTTATTATATTTTTTTAGTGACGTTATTTTAAATGGGTCATAAATGTTGATTTGAGTTTTAAGTAAACATATTTTAAAGTAATAAATATTTAAGCAAATAATTTTTTAGATGCTGATTATTTATACCAGGGTCGTAATTTTAATAATAGTTATATAAAAATATATTGTCACCATTATAAATGGTTTTGTTTTAACTTTATTGCAAAAATTTGTTAAATATTATGTCATTAACGTTATTTGTCCTTCAAAATATGACCCTTTGAAAAGAAATCGATAATGTCGAAAAGAGATATGTATGCATGTGCGTCATAGGAGATGCCATGGAATAGAAACGTATGACCTACCGGTAGTATGCTTTTTAATGACAGATATACCAGAAAGCGTGGAATGTGCTGAGTGGAACGGGGAGAGCGCTATACGAGATAACATAAAATGCGTATGCTTGACTTTGTTTAACACCGGTTTTCGTTTGTCAGATAAATGTTGAGTCGCTTTACATAGGACGTATTCAACATTCAGTTCTGATTCCCTCGTTCCGTGGTGCCGTCACTAGTTAGAGTAATGGTTTCTAGTACATCGGTACATTTTTGATTTGATTTTAACTTATGACTGGGGTACAAAATATTTTTTCGGTGTAAACGTAATGCTGATTTTTTTATTTAACATAATCAAGTAGAAAATTTTGGTGAAAGTGACAGAAGAATGGCTTCAGAGGTCAAAGAACAAAATAGTATCAACTGTTATAGGCCGGTGTTTAACAACGAACAAGAGAGAAGGATAGCTAGACACAATGGCATTGTGCAACCATTACTTACAGGTAGGCTATCCTTTTTTACACATTTTATATATTTTTTGACATAACCTAAGGGTTGCGTTCGAATGATGCTATTTTTGAAATGAAAAAAAAAATATTTTTTCAAAATATTACACATACAATTTTTTTTAAATTTTTGCAGATCTCTATCAAATTACTATGGCATATGCATATTGGAAATCTGGGAAAATGAAAGATGAAGCAGTTTTCGATTTATTTTTTCGTAAAAACCCTTTTCAAGGGGAGTTTACAATATTTGCCGGGCTTGAAGAATGCCTCAGGTTGTTAGAAGATTTTCACTATTCTGACAGTGGTAATTATAAAATATATCAATACAAAATATCAACTATTACATTAAATTTTATTTGTTTCATCCAGATATACGCTACCTGAAAGAAACGCTGCCCCCAACTATAGAACCAGAATTCTTTGAATTTTTAAAAAGTATTACAACAGATCAAGTCACTTTATATGCAATTGAAGAAGGATCAGTGGTTTTTCCTAGGTAAGTAATAAAAAAACGTAATAAATACATTAAAAAAAACACACACACAAAAAAAACGTATAAATTTTTCTAAGTACGTTTTTAACATAATTTTTATCATATAAATACATTTTATTTTTCAATGTGTGCATATGTTATGTTTTATAAATTATTCTAGGATCCCATTATTACGAGTAGAAGGACCATTAATTGTTGTTCAACTACTTGAAACAACTTTATTAACTTTAGTCAATTATGCAAGGTAACTATTTTTAATAATTTTTTATATAAATCAACTCTATTTTAATGTGTTTTATTTAAACATTATCTAGTTTAATGGCAACAAATGCAGCAAGATACCGAATGGCTGCTGGTAAAAATCTTCAGCTACTTGAATTTGGGTTGAGAAGGGCCCAAGGACCTGATGGGGGACTTTCAGCCTCAAAATATGCATATATTGGTAAGTCATTTTAAATTATTTATGTATATTTATTCAAGATTTAGAGGTAAAAAAATGTATTATAAATTCAACAATGTACCTACTTAATGTAATTAGTATTATAGTAAAAAATGACGCGAAAATTATAGCTATTGCTTTTTAATTAAAAATAGTGCAAAAAAAATATTTGTATGTAAGTACGCCACTGACTTAAGTAAATATAGAATAAGGTAATTCCCCTAGTTTATATTTCTGCGCATGACAGTTGTCTATATCGTTATAAAAGATTAAGTACAGAAATTAATTAGTTTCGAGGGATGTCTAAAATTATTTCATATTTAAGGATGCATAAAAATTCGTGTATTTTATTGAAATTAGGATATATAATTTTTTCTGACACGTAAAATTAAATGTATTTTTTTTTATTAATATTTAAAAATGTTTAAAACAGGGCTGTAAAGTCGGTACAAAAATCTACGACTCCGACTCCAATGTTCGACTACAACTTCGTCTCCGACTCTTTTTTTGAAAAAAAATCGTTTTCGGGCATTTTTTTTTAAGTGAATTCCGGTGATTCTGGTTCTGGCCAGAATTGAAAATTTTAAATCAATGTACTTCAAAATTCAAAACGAACAAAAAATAATAAGTGTGTTTCTTTACACACTTATTATTTTTTGTAAAAACCATTATTTAATTAAAGGAGTCTCGGAACCTTTTTACCGACTCCGACTCCACATCCCTGGTTTAAAACGTTTTCTTCTGTGTTAAATGATTTAAATGGGCGCTAAAATGCTTAAAGCCGTCACTGGCTTAACTACAATGATACATAGTTGTAAATTTGCATAAACGATTACATATAAAGATAAAAAATAATTATCTTACTTGAAATGCGTAATTATTATAATATTATAAAATCTGTATAATTTCAACAAATCCTTGAAAATTAAATAATATTTATTGCGAATAAGTCATTTCGCGTCTCTAGATAACATTTTATTAACATTACTTATTTTTATTACAAATTACTGACGTCTTATATACCACAAAAATAAAATAAAAAATAATATTTAGACTCCGTCACTGTTTTTGACATTATAAAAACACGATCTTTAATTAGAGAGCGCCCAACCCCTTATTGTAAGGATTCGTAAAAATTTGGTAACTTCCAATGTAAGGTTTCCTATTTTTTCTGGCGTGATTTTAAGGTCATTTGCAATAGAAAACATGATTTTTAGTTGTTTTTTCCTCGAGGAAATTCACACGAATAGTTTATTCCAATTATAGCAAAAAAAAAACGGAATACTTAGAATTCAAAAAAAATATTTCAACAAACGAACTAATTTTTCAATTGACGTATTCTAAAATAAGATTTTAGTTTTCTCCGTTTTTCAAGTATTAATATTTGATTTTAAAGTTTACAATATTATTTTATAATTAAATAGCGGAATCCCGCGGCTTCGCTCGCGTAAACTTCGAAACTGATTAGAACCCTCTGTAAGTAATAGGGGATGACATATTAAATTTTTTTTATATTGATTTTTATTCATTACTTATAAAAAAACGTAAATATCCCGGATCTGTTTAAAAAAAAATTTTAAACTAACCCCCGTCTACTCTCGCCATTAGGGGTTGAATATCAAATTCTTTTATTGCAGATCAAATCCATCCTAGTCCCCGTCGAACTTTCATTTTTAATTGAATATTAATTTGTCCGAATTTATTTTAATATCATGAACAGTTATTATTATTATTCCCATAGGGGTTGAATTTTCGTAACTGATATTTCTCTTGTAGAGTACCTACTTATGCCATGTTTCATTCGGTGAATACAAGAAAAAAATATTTTACAAATTTTTCCACCCCCTCTAGCACCTTAAATTTTGGGAAATGCTGAAATAATCGTTTCACTATTTATATTTTAGAGTATGTTCGATAAGTTTCAATTAAATGCGAACAAAAAAAAAAAAATTATATAAACTTTGACACCCTGTTTTAACCCCGTAGGGGTTGAATTTCAAAAAATCCTTTCTTAGTGGGTGCTTCCATCATATAAGGAAGGCACCTACGAAATTTAACGTTTCTAGGTCCAGGGGTTTGGGCTGTACGTTGATATATGAGTGAGTGAGTGAGTGAGTGGTTAAGGACAAACTCTTTTATAGATATAGATAAATATTTTATCGACTTCTTAGTTATTTTCTTTGCATTCATCTAAAGATATCGCAGTATAAAAAAAATTCGAAGAAATTTACCACGAGTTACAAAAATAAAAATTTCTGTTAAAAAAATTACGTAACGAAAGAAAATAGAGATTTCATAAAATGTTTCTCAATTTTTATTCACCTGTAAATAGTATCAGGGTTGCATAAAAATTCAGTTTATTTTAAAAAAAAATTAGAAAAAAAATCATATTACGAACTAAAATAAAATGCAAATGAGATAGTAAAATATATTATTTTATAATAAAAAAAAAGAAAATACGTATTAAGGTAGTTGGTCCATCATAATGTGATCACATTAGGCCATGAGTACACATTTTTAATTTAGAGAAATGATCATGGCAACGCTGTACATTATCTACTATTAACTACTTGTCAAATGATTATATTTTATCATCTAAGCTACCACAGAATATATTAATAATTAATGAAATCGATTATAATTCTCTTCAATCCACTTATTTTGTAAAAAATTATTTCATTATTTCGTATATTTTTTACTATAATCAAATGAATACGTTGTTGCCACATTGTCAACAATACTGTAATTTATGTGATGGCTTGATAGTTAAATCTGGTTAAATCTTAATAACGGGATGGTCAATAATTCCAAATTTTTGTAAACTGTTTTCTTTCATATAAATATACAAAATGTCAGTTTTTTATGAAAAACTGACGCTACGTTTAAATTTTATCTACATATAATAAAACGTTAGGTTAGTGTACGGTTAGTCCATATAAGCTGTGTTAAAAGTATAAACTTTGAGATCGTTTTTCATGACTTTGAGATGGTCAATTTTAATAAAAATGGGCTATTTTTCAGATATTAATCTAGGGAATATTCTTGTGCAATTTAAACAAAATCTGACGAAAACATGTTTACGGACCAACTACCTTAAGTAAAATCTAAGATTTAAATATCGTGAATTTAATTAAAAAAAAACAAAAAAACAATGAGATTTAAATCAATGCAAATATTCTAGAGATGGATTTAACTTTCTACATTCTATAATACAAAACGTCATTATCTATATATAAATACATAAGATACTTATATACATATATCATAAATAAATAAAACCATTGACTTCTTATTTTCCTTTTCCTTTGAAGTTGTGCGTGTATAAAGAAGCATTTAAGTATTTATTTTCTTTTTATTATAATACAATAATTTTGTATTTGAAATAAAAACTAATAAATTTTTATCGGTAAACCTGTTCTTGAAAATATCTTATATTCTTCGAATTCTTTAGTCAATATATTAATAATAACAGTACAATGTAAGCTTTTATAGTTATTTAAAATACTAATCATTTTCTAGTTTATTCAACGAAAATTTTATTATAAAAAGGAAAAACTATGGTATCTTCATCACTTAAAATTAAATATTATGCTACTGATGAGGTATTTTAGCGAAGTCGAAACACGTATCGAATTAAGGTGTTATACATTTTGTTACTGTCCTTTAAAAATTCGTGTTTGTTTGTCTATACAAAAAAAAACATAAAATAAATATTGATGCATACAAAAAAAATCTTATTTTAGATAAAAATAATAAATGGATAATGACTTTTGGTACTACAAAAATTTGTTTATAAATAAAACCAAAATAAACAATTATTATTTTTGGATAAAATATTTATTCCTCGAGTAACATTTTAGCAAGTTAATATTTTTCGTTAATATCATTGTACATTACTTTTTATTCATCCTGTATATAATTTGTATGAGTCAGGTATAATATAAATATTATTGTCGCATAGCTATTTAAATAAACTGAAATTTAAGACTATTATGTCTAGCATGCGATTAAAGTATAACCCCTTTTGTAATACAATAATAATTATTATTTAACTTAGTTTCCATCAAATAGGTTCCTTTATTACATTGAATTTCTGATAATGTAGTTAATACTGTGAAAACCAAAAAGTTTAACTGTTCTCACCAAGTATTTTTTTAATTTCGAAATTTTGTTGAAAATATTCATTTTCACCTTACTTGTATCAATTATGCATTCGCCAACTCAAAAAAAGATGAAAAGAAGAAAAATAACCGGAAACGGATGTATACTCTTGCCAATTTTTGAATTTTTTTAAACGCTGAATTTTTTTTAAAGATAAAATATTATTACAGTGGGACTTAGATAAGTGACAACACAAAAATACCTCTATTAGTGAAACTTTTGAAACTTCTCTATCTGGAATTGAATTTTTTTATTTTTTTCGATAATTACCTCTCTTACTGGAAGAGCTCAAATTGATTACCTCTATAATTGAGACACGAGACAAAATAGAAAAAAAATATGTAAGAAAAAAATGTCCTATTAATGGGAACATCTCTTCTGTAAATGAGACAATCACTTGGATGAACTATAACTGGTCTCTTAAGATTCCAGTTATCCAAGTTTCACTGTATAATCTATAATTATTTTGATGGGTTTCCCTCAAAATATCTGAAAATACATCAACACCTATAAAACATAAATAAATCTTATACCACCTTTACAAATTACCATACCCCCATTTCCGTTGCTAAAAGTTTTCAAAGCAAACACTTTATTTTCAGTTTTTAGTCGAGATAGATCAATATTTATTATATGGGGTATATATAGACCCCATTAAGGGGTAAGTTTCACCTCAATGCGGATTTGTTAGCACCAACTAAGTTATTACAAACGTTATTGAACAATCACTAGTCGGTACCAGGTACGGCTACCCCCTCCCCCAAATTGCGGTGCATGTTGTTAAAAAAGAAATATTATCTTTTCTGTTCAATGCCATGACCTAACCTTACATATATGTTATATGTATATTGTATATATATAGTATATATGTGATTGATTTCAATTCGATGTTACATATATTTTTTCGGCAATTACAATTTTTTGTTGTTATCAAACCATCAAGCAAAAATATTTATTTTGTTTGACATGTTATTTATTTATTATTTTCAATGTATGTTTTTTTATCATCGCTATTTAAACAATGTATTCTGTCTAGAAAATATATTCAAATTACATTGTTTTGTCTAAAAATAACATTGTTTAATACATTGTCTTTATTTGTTTATTTATTATTTTTGATAAATACATTCTTTAAATGAACTTTGCTTCGTTTTTTATCATACCTGACGTTTATTTTTCTTTTATAAATTGCTAAAAAGTAGATTAGCACTGACTAATCTATAGAATGTATTTAACTTTTGCTTTTCAACTAATGAACATTGAACCTGTCGGTATTTTTGATATGTTAGGATAGGTTCTTCTAATTTTACAACGATTAAAAAAAAGCAGTGGCTCTTGAATAAGAAATTTAAAATTTGACGTTTCTTACTTAAAAAAAAACAACTTAATATGCTCCATATGTATGTAAAAAAACATCTGCCAAGTAAATACACAGTGCTTCCTCGTGCTAAATTCATCAAAGGTAGTTAATTATTGAACAATTTAAATAAAAACCGATAAAGTATATATTCAGATGAGCTACCTATCATTGATGAACAATCATGATGAACATCCATGAAATTTTCATACAATTTTATTTAAAAATATTAATTCAACATTTTTCTTAATACGCACCTGATTATTATGTCGTACATTTTGAATTTTTTTGCTATACAAATGTCAAAATGACATTTAATATGTCAAAGTAAATAGCAATTAAAAAAACAATTTTTAAAGAGAATTGAGATAAATCTTTGTAAGGGAATATTTTACAATAAACGTTGCGGTGACCTATATTATAGAAAATTGAATGCTCTACATAAAATTTTCACGTAACATGTGTCTTTCTTTAGATATCTTTAAAAAATAAATATTTGAGGATGTTACTCCTCCCCAGGGACCTGAACCTGAACCCGAACCCGAACCGGAAACCCGAAAAAACCCGTATTTTTCATGAACCCGAACCCGAACCGAACCGTTATATTTCAATGTCAATGAACCTGAATCTGAACCCGAACCTTTAAATGAATATCCGGTAACCATATATTTTTTAAAGGTTCAAGAAATTTTTTTTAGTATTGTACTAATTTTTCTTCATTGATTTTAAAATGTCTAAACTGGTAATCTGTTTGAATTTCGCGGTATAATGTGATGTGACTTATGCACTAAGGTCACTATCGTCACTACAATGATAATAAAAGTTACTACTAACAGGCACGGTTTAACCACCGTAGCTCAAGGATACTCCCTTTGCCCCTTTCAATCTTGCAAATGTTAATCGTGACAAATTAGGTACTCAGAAAATTGTCGAATTAATATATTTTATTAAAATTGTATGAAAATTCAATGGTTAACCACAATATCGAAGATACAAGAATGAAATAGATTCAAAAAATTGTTCTCCGATTTAAAAATTTTAACTTGATCTTTCCGTTTCTGGTCCGTTTTTGATTCGTGCTTGTCTCCTGAATCCTTGTCACACATAACTCATGAACCACTGAACCGATATTAATGAAACTTGGTTGGGTCTGGCTTGAAAACGATCCCATTTCAAAATTATTAAAATCTAGTGCAAGAGGGGGGGGGAGGACAACAGTATTGGTAGTTTATTTACTTATATTCCATTTGTTACAAATTCCTTACTATAAAAATTTCATGGTGATGACGTCACAGTATAGAATAAATGAACTGCGAACTCTGTCAAACAGACCTTGTATTATTAGATCATGTCTGATCATGATAATTAACTACTTTTGATGAATTTAGCACGAGGAAGCACTGTGCCTTTATTTAGCAAATATTTTTTTTATTTGAACCCGAACCCGAACCTGAACCTAAAAAAATAACGGTTTTTGAACCCAAAAAATTTGCAACGTGCTGAACCTGAAACTGAACCCGAACCGAAATTTATTGTTGAACCCGAACCCGAACCCGAACCATAAATAAATTCCGGTTCAAGTCCCTGCTCCTCCCCTTACACACTATTTTAATAATTTTTAAATGGGACCGTCCTCAAGCCAGACCCAACCAACTAATCAAGTTTCATCAATATCGGTTCAGTGGTTCATGAGTTATGTGTGTGACAAGGATTCAGGGGACAGACACATACACAGACAGACAGACACGGAACAAAAAGTGATTGTCTTGACCTGAAACGGATATATCGAGTTAAATTTTTAAAATCTTCGATATTGCGAGGAAGGAAAAATAATTTGTTCGCTGTTGTCAAAAATAATTTTAATTTCACTTTTTATGTTAAAAATAAAACATAAATGAATTTATTTTGGTTAAAAACGAATCGTAGTTCCCCTCCTTCTTGGTTGATATGATTTATATAATTTAGGTGGTTTCGACGGAACAAGCAATGTTCTAGCCGGTAAACTGTTCAACATCCCCGTGAAGGGAACCCATGCCCACGCTTACATAACCTCATTTACCGGCGTGGTGGAGTTGCAGAGCACCCACTTAGTCCCGAAGTGCGGAGGTCCCGAACAGGACCTGCTGCACTCGGCGACCGAGTGGCGCAAGACTCTAGCGCCGATGTTCCACGTTCTCGGGACCGAGGCGAGTGACGGCGAACTTGCCGCTCTGATATCATTCGCGCTGGCGTTTCCAGATGGCTTCATGGCGCTAGTCGACACGTACGATGTTAAGAGGTATTCCTGTCGCATGCAATGCACAGAGAACATGATCGGCACTCCTGTCACCAAACCATCAACCACTCTGAACGGCAAAACGGTGGACCTTTACCGGAGGTAACCTAACCTCAGAGGTTACATTCTCACACAAATTTTTATTTTATCTCTACTTTTTTTCGATTATACTGGTATGTAAATGGTTTGATGACATATTTCAATATTCGAATAGAACTTATATTTCACGTTTCTTAACACTTTACAAATAAACTAATTTTTCAAAATGTTACTTACAGCTCTATTAATGAATAAATTAAATAATAAATAAAATTATATGCAACAAAAAAATACTTTTGTAATATAACATAGATCTGAATAGAAAATTTAGTAGGCTTTTGGCATGCCGAAACCGGATTTGTTGCCCAATTGGTTTCATCACGTCAGGGTTTTGAGATATATTAAAAGATATATTAAAAAGATTAAAAATCCCAAAAATGACTATATTGGCAATGTTAAAGAATTTATTATCAAGTAAGTAATTTTTTTCTAAAGTTTTCGGTCACGATAACAAATAGTATTATCTTTCCTCTTTAAAATGAGTTTTAATTTTTTACTGTACGATTTTTTAGCCGAGATGTACTAGTTTGAAGATATGATAGAGTGTAGTATAGTAGATACAATGAACTTTACTACATATATCTTCAAAGTAGTATATTTCAGTAAAGAAAAATCGCATAATAAAATGTAAAAAATCATTTTAAAGAGAAAAGATAGTATTATTCGAAATCATGAAAGAAAACTTCAGAAAAAAATTACCTACTTAGTAATAAATTCCCCAACATTGCCAAAATCGTCATTTTTGGGACTTTTAGGTTCGGATATCTAAAAAACCTGACGTAATGGAATCATTTGGGCAACGAATTCGATTTCGGCATGACAAATACCTTCTAAATCACCTATTCAAATTTCTGTGATTTTTTTTTGTTGCATAGTGTAATAAATTAATTAATATAAATTAAAATAAATACATATATTTTTTAGAAATGTGACGCTATGGTTGCAAAATTCGATTTCTACAAACAAAATGTTTAAAAATACCCCTGAATCATTTAAACCGTCAAAATCAATGCAAACCAGTGTTTTCAATTATTTATTTATTTATTATGTTATATAATATTATACATATACATTATTTTCTCGCATTTTGTTAATTTCTGTTCTTTTTTAAATTGATTTAACCCTTTTTTACTCTTCATATTTTTATTCAAAAGTGCTATAAAAAATTGGGTGTAAAAATTTATAAGTGAAGCCTTCACGTATTATTTTAATTCACTATATGGGGTATTTAATATGTATATGACATGAAAATAAATAAAATAAACGAAATTGACCCCCCCCCCTCTCCCCCTAAAAACATAGGTCCTATTTATGATTCTTATGAATATCAGGTCTTGCCATTAATATATGGGTTTTCTTCAGAATTAAAATTGATGTTTGACTAAAATTTTAACTGTGTTGTAAATGGTATAAAATTTAACTTTTAGTTATATTTGTTATACATCATATTTCGAATGGAATTTTTTCCATTTCATTCACCATGTAACTCCATTTTTTTTAATTTTCAATGGGGACGCATATTTTTTAAAATTAACATAACGATGGAATAGATTAATATATCAAGTGGATAAATAAAGTATTTTGTATTTTGAAACTATTAAAATGCAGTTTCCTAATTTACCTACAGTGTAACACGCCACTGATCAGCTATAACATATGAGCTTACTAAAACAACGCATAACAATTTATTATTGAATCACAATCACCGTTGCTATGAAAGCTAAATAATAGCCGGAGTAATTTGAATAATATTATTTGTAAATGCAATTATGATAACTTTGGAATGCTACAAAACAAAATGTAAAAGATAATAAATACTATTGATGTATGATTCATTATTTTTAAATATTCTAAATCGGCCAGAACTTGGAATAACCTATGGAATAACCAATGCCGGATTTACCCTATGTGATGCCCTAAGCATTAATCATGTAAAGGCCCCCTTTTTATAATTTTGACGACCTTTTTTTTAGTCGTCGCCAAAATTCTGATGACCTTTTTTTAGTCATCGCCAAAATTTCTCACAATTAACTTTTACGCTCATGCCCCAACAAATCACTTTTTTGGTGCCCCCAAAAAGCGGGTGCCCTAAGCAGTTGCTTCTTTTGCTTATTGGTAAATCCGGCACTGGGAATAACCTTACAATTTTTATCTTAACTATTTTATTTTCATGGTAAATGATTTTGATTCAAATGATTTATGAGTTACTTTAAGGGGGTTAGCAAGTCTAGCGCCTCTGAAAATACTCAATATTTGGGAATTTACTGTGGTCAAATGAAACAACGAATTAAAGCAAAATTAACACAGCTGTTTAATTACTATTTAAAGTACATTTTAAATTATTTTTCAGATTTTTATGAATGAAAATTATGGCTGATGGTAGGTTTTCATCAAAATTTGGAGTTGACACCTTCCGTACTTGCTTTTAGCCAAATGGTCAGATCTGGAACAATTTTACAAAGTGACTTAAGTTTTTGAATCTATCCTCTATGGAATGAACCACTTTGGTTGGAAACAAAAAAGCCTGTAGATTTTTATGGCCAATGAAAATTACAGTTCAAATAAAGCTTAAATTTTAGAGTATAAACATACCTATAATTATTGAAATATATAACTCTGAGGTGTAAAAGTGGTTCATTCGATAGATGATAGTTTCAAAAACTAAAGTCACTTTGTAAAATTGTTCCAGATCTAACCATTTAGCTAAAAGCAAGTACGGAAGGTGTTAACTTTTGAAATTTTGATGAAAACCTATCATCGACCAGAGATTAATAATTTTCATTCATAAAAATAATTTAAAATGTACTTTAAATAGTGATTAAACAGCTGTGTTAATTTAGCTTTAATTCATTGTTTCGTTTGACCACAATAAATTCCCAAATATTGAGTATTTTCAGAGGACGCTAGACTTGATAACCCCCCTTAAGCTTATATGTTATCCTTTTTTTTAACTACTCTAAATATACGAAAAAAAATATTGAATACAGTGGAGTCGCGATAATTTATTTCTACCCCGTCTAATATGCATGTTATTAATAATTTATGTTTATTTATAAAATATACTCGACTCGAAAAAAATGCCCAAATAGATGCCAGTACTTTAAAACCGCGACCCTACCTGTTAAACTGGAGAAATAGATACCTATTGAATTTTAAATAAATTATATTAAAAATACTGAATAACAAACTGGCCAATTTCTCGATCGATTTTAATATTGTAATTGTTTATAATTACCCATCATAAATTTAATTATTGTGTATGTAATTAATGAGTATAGCAAATAACACATTTGGGAATTTAAAAATTATATGTGGTTGATAATTCCAAAAAAAAAAAACAAGATGTTATTATTTATCCATTTTATATATTTTAACTTTCATGCATTATTTAGATACCTACAAAATGACTTTAAATGCATTATTGATAAAAAATTGAATACGTTTTTCAACAATTTGCATGCTAGGGTTTCTATAAATATGATAATCAATTTTTGTTAAATACTACAGCAAATATAGTTTTCTTTTATTATTGAACCAGATGTTCTATCTTTTGAAGAATATAGCAGTATGTTATATGTAACGATATACTCAGGCATCGCTTTGTGTCGGTGATACGTTCTGTGAAAATACGACGCAAATCGAATTAATTTTTATTCAAAGAAATTATTGAAAAATGGTAGATATTAAAAAAAATATTTTAATCTCTGGATACAGATATAATATTTATATAATTATATAACACGTACTTCAAAATATTTATCTAACAATAAATTTTATTTTTATATACAGAAAAATGTTTCTAACAAAAGTTTATTGGCTCAAATTTTTAAAATTTCATATTTTTAACACACAATATATCTAGGTGGAAAAAAAAAACATTTAGTAAAATGTTTAAATTCTCAAAAATAACAGGGTCCCTATTCTCGAGTTCGTTCGATTTTTTCTCATTCGAGATTACTAAACTAAAACTAAAAGTCACCAAGTTATTTATTAGAATCTCGATTGTGTAAATTATACCGTATTCTCGAATCTCGATGCGTCTTTTTTCTAGTAATGTCGAATGAAAAATTTCGATTACTACTGGGCCTGCGAGTTTTAATATCTCGAACGAAAAATTCGAATCGACTACTCGAGAATAGGGGTCCAGATAGTACTTTTTGTTGCATGAACACAAAACTTTAGAAAAAAAAAATGCCTTTTGGGTAGTAAATTCGTAAAAAATTACCAAAATCATCTTTTTTGAGAATTTCAATTTAAAACATGAGTCGATAAACTAATTGTAAGAAACATTTTTTTCGTAGTAACCAAAATACGGATATTTAATTGGAATTGACGTTAACTAAAAATACGGAAAGCGAAGTCTGGGTTACATGGTTTTCCCAATGAAATTATATGTTAGTTTAATTATGTTTTATTTTTATTTTTTTAGTATTGAAACTTTGAGTGAATGTTAAAATCAAATGGAATAGGATATGAAAATTCCATTTGAATAAGAGTGGTTGGTGGTTCCATGGTAGACGACATTTTTAAGTTGTTTTATTTTATTCGATTCGGTGTTGCACATATTTTTTTGAAAAAAATATAAAGAAAATAATGAAAAACCTCGGTCATGTTATGTGCATTAACATTAAATAGCTGGGAATTGTAAGATTAACTCATCTATTTCATTGCTAAAATTTATTTGTATCGTTTTGATTTTTTTATTTTTCTCTTCAATAATAATAAATGTGCCTTTCGAAACGTCAGAATTATTTTATGTTTATGTTTTTGTTTAAAACAGAGTTAGAAAATACTGATTCATTCCATTACAATTGAAGGAATTTTTCATAAAAGGTAGGATTCAGGCTACATGATTTTTAAAAAGTTTCTCAACTTTGCCTAACAATATTTAATGTTCTCTGATTAATAAATAAGTAATAAAATTATCACACTTTTTTCACAAAAAAATGCACAAAAAATATTTGAAAAAAAATTCATTTAATTTTTTTTAGTTACTGTTTGTTTATTTAATTATATTTTATTTATTTATTATTTTCAAACACCGATTGCATTATGAGAAAAGTAGAAATCATGGATTCGAACCGAACCACCTGATTTTTTTACTAACCATTATTTGTTGCGGTTCGAATCTCTGGTAGAAAATTAATTATTTTTTTATTAAACGCAAAACTGAGTATATATTTTTCATTACCATGCATGCTCAGCGTAAAAGCTTACTTAATACTAACGCTTCACTTTGACACATCATGCTAATTTCATTACTAATTAGTTTCATTTGTAAACGCTTTATTTAGATAATCAGTGTTCAATTAATTCATAAAAACAAACTTACAAAAATCATTTGTAAGTAGGGTAAATGAGGTAGTTATTGACCCTTTTAGAAGTATTTTAAATGCCAATTAATTATTGCTTTCTTTTGATAAATATTCGAACATCCCAAAAAGTAAATTAATAACCCAGGAAAAAATTGTAGATCTGCAGAAATCTACTCGACAGATCTCCATTTTGAGACATCATATTTTTCACTGGTTATTGATTTGTGGAGACTTACATAGATCTACAAGAATTTTCAACGTTTTAATCTCTATCACGATCTACAACGATCTTTAGAGATATCTTTGAAAATCTCCACAGAGAAAAATATGATATTGTCTCAAAATGAGATCTGTCGAGATCTCTGTAGATCTGCAATTTTTCCCGGGAATTACCTTTCTGCCGCATGAAATTAAAAAAATAAAATACATTTTGACGGTCAATAACTACTCGTCTTGCCGTATATTAATACAAAATATTCTGTGTTAACAGAAGTGGTCTTGTCAACTTTTGTGCAGTAGCAATGGCTCTGAACGACTTGGGCTATCATGCATTAGGAATAAGAATCGACAGCGGTGATTTGGCGTATCTGTCAAATGTGACGAGACGGTATTTTACACAGATAGCTGATACATACGACATACCCTGGTTCAAACATCTCACGATTATGGCATCGAATGATATCAATGAAGATACAATTTTGAGTCTCAACGAACAAGGCCACGACATTGACTGTTTTGGAATCGGTATCTTATCATTTAGGATATTGGTTTTTCGGTTTTTTAGATTTTTTAAAGAATTCTATGAAATTAAGGAGGCAGACTTTGAAAAAACTATTTATTTATTTTTTGTTGCATTTTCTCAAAGTAGAATATTTCAAAAGTATTCTCTAAAAATTTCAGACAAATCGGACCGTTATTTATAGAGTTATAACGGAGCCGTCCCTAATGTAACTATGTGCGTTTTCTCTAAACCATGTTTTCGAAGTCGGTGATCACTGTCACTTGAAAACGGCTTTGCCGATCGGTTTGAAATTTTTCTCACTTATTCTATACATAATAGTCCTCCGGATGGACGAAGGATTTTTTTTTGGACGATTATTTTTTTTTATAGCCGAAAATGCGAGTGAAATTTTAGTCAAATAAAGAACTTTGACTTTCAACATCCGCCATTTTTTGAAAATTCAAAATTTTTCAAATCCCTTCGACCATCCGGAGCATTATGTCATTAACTAATGATCCTATTTGTTTTTTTGATTTCTGATGTTCCAGTGACGAACAGCAGTGATCACGGCAAAAAACTTTTTTTGACCCCTCCCAAATTTGCTGTATCCCACTAATTTTTTAATATTTTGCCATAAAAAAATTATAACATTTTCTGTAAGTACATATCTTTCATATGGAAAAACATTTGTTATTAATTATTAATGCGTGGCCAACAAAAATCCTAAAAAAGAACTTTTTTTGGAAGTCCCAACTAGATCTGCCCCTTTAAATCAATTTAAAAAATTGTTAAACCTGAAAATCAAACGCCCTAATTATTTTACCTCAATTATATATGTACTTATACACAAATTAACCTTTTAGGAACACATTTAGTCACTTGTGAACGTCAACCAGCTTTGGGGTGTGTTTACAAAATGGTAGAAATCAACCACCAACCTAGAATTAAGTTAAGCCAAGATGTGGACAAAGTAACTATGCCCGGACGTAAAGACGCTTACAGGTTATATGGGAAAAGTGGTCATGCATTAATTGACCTTCTTCAGCGATCTGTAGAACCTCCTCCAGAAGTAGGACAGAGAGTTTTGTGCAGACACCCTTTTGAAGAGTCCAAAAGGGCATACGTCATTCCGACTAAGGTTGAGAAACTGCACAAACTCTATTGGGAAAGTGGAAGGATTGTAGAACCTTTGCCTACTTTGACAGAAGTAAGACAGAAGGTTTCTGCATCTCTTAGAACTCTGCGTACGGATATTAAAAGGAATCTTAACCCTACGCCGTATAAGGTAAAAATATATTTATTTTTTTCATAACATAGATTTTTTTCAGTTTACGAAAAATTAACCTAATTTTCATAAATTGTTAGTTACTTTATCTTAGGTTTTAAATTAATTCCATTAATTTAGGCTTGTATTGAAATGCAATTTTTTAATAATAAACATTTTTTATTTAATCATTATCACTTATAACAAATATACTGCACCAAAAATTAATAATTAAATATTGAACTTAAAACAAATTATATCACTTTAAATAAATAGTTTCCACTAAAAAAAAAATACTTTGCACTTGACCTAAATTTGGACCTGTCAGATTTAAAAATTACATATTTTGTGATTTTCTATATTTCGCACCTCCGCAAAAAAGTGTCACAACTCACAATATCGGTATGGAGAATAATACATGACTTCCATGTTCTATAATATCTTTTACAATAATTTTTAATATAAAAACTCACCTTTGTATTACAAATATTAGTTTTCTAATATTCTAATGTTAGTTGTAGAATAGACATTTTTGTAAAATAATAAATATCGGACATTTGAATTTAACTGCGCTTGTTTCCATGGCAACATGAATTTATTAGTATTTAAAATTAAAATTTTGAGGGTGGTTTTCACCTCTTCAGTGGCTATCTAAGCACGTTTATGAAATAAGTGCCCCTTAAATTGGATTGAACTACAAGTGTACCAAGTCTTATCAAAATTGGTGAGATAATACTCACTTTTCAGATGATAATAGGTACAAAATTTCGAATATTTCGGAAACCCCTAATCCGATTAGCACCAAAATCAATAGGTCTGGAGTACTCACTGAGGCAAACATTTTCCCCAAAAATAATTCAAATCGGTGCATATCTACAGTAGTTATCGTACACGGAAGAAAATTCTACATCCAGACACACGGACACACAGACACACGCACAGCCGCCATGCGGAAATTAACTTTTCTTTACGTTTTGAAGTTAGTACAATCAGAATCTGCTTTTTTTTTCGAACAAGATTTTTTGACGGTATTACAATACTTCCATTTCTTCGAACATGGAAGTAAAATGTAGTTTTGAGGAAATAGGAATAAATAAACTTATAACAATTTAGGCAAATCAAAATTGTAAAGGTAGTATAGGAAAAGGACTGATACACAGTATTTAATTTAAATATTTCAATATTTCTGTGATGAAAAATAGTAAGTATTAAAACGCTTAGTGATTATTAAAAAAATAAATAAAAAATGTGACATTTTTTTAGAAAATGCTAGTTTTGACGATAGATACACGAAGTACATTAATGATAATTTTTGAATCATTCTACATATTTATCTCAAATATGACATTTTTTGAGTTGTGACACTTTTTTGCGGGGGGTGCGATTTTAATTTAACGTAAAAACTAACCAAACTCGTTTCGCCCCAATAGATTTTATATTTTTAATGTGATTTTTGTGATTTTCTACTATTAATTATTCGCCTTATGCTTTAAAAATAAATAAAAAAAGTATTAAAATTTATGTTCACGTGTATAAAGTGGATACTATTAAATTTTAAGTGTAAAGTATTAAAATTTATGTTCGATATACAAAAATAACCCTTTAATTTAATAATAATTCTAATTTTCTGTTTACAACTATCAAATATTATCTGCGAATGCTTAAATACGTATTTTTTTTGGTAACAACAGATAAATAGAAATCATATCAAAAATAATCTGTGCTTTCTTTTATTTTTTTTTATATCAAAGTCGTAAGAAATAAAATAGAGGTCGCTGAAAAATTATTAATATTCCGGTTTCTCTTATCAAAACTATTAAAATTTCACAATATTATTTATTATTTATATATAGGTACATAGATACATTGAAATTTTAGGTTTACAATTAGATAGGTATTGTAAGTAAAATAATAAAGTTGAAATTACGTGATATGGTGGTTGCCTTAACAGGTTGCTGTGAGCGATTGCTTGTACAACTTCCTCCACGATCTTTGGTTGGAAAATGCTCCAATAGGGGAACTATCTTGAACTGCTCTGGTACTGTAACAACAGAAATGGTTGAATTGTTTTCTGATCTCGGTCGGCTAAATATTTGATCTGTTAGAATAGCGGAACGAATTTTATCAGATGGGTTTGATGAAGAAAAAAAAAGTACTTAGAATTCGACATTCTTAAAGTGTACAATTAAATATGTACCTTTTAAAATGGTTGTCTGTTTTAATTTTTTGTATTTTTCTTTTTTAATAGGTAAAGTTGTAATCACAAAAGTCTATAATGTAATAGTTTTTATCTTGGATACATCTATTATAATATGACCAAAATGTTAGTGCGTAGTACAATTTAATAAAAAGTATAATGCACGTTACATAGCAGTAAAAATGTTAAGCAATATAATATAAATTTTCAAATTTGGTCTTATATTTTTAAGTACCTACTTATCTTAAAGACTTTTAAAAGACAAACAAATAATTTTATTTTTTTATTATTTTCTAGTCACATATAATGTGATGCTACACTTAAAATAAAAAAAATGCTTTCACGTAATAGATTATTATATTACTGTCTTTGCAATAATTATTAAAATTAAAAAAAAAAGAAAGGCACAAATAATATTACAGTAAATATTTAATTTTCTCTGTTTCATTTTACTAATATTTAGATTTTAAGCTAGATTACTTTGAGTAAAATTTATATAAAAGGTCGGCATAATATCAAATATCTCATAATATCAAATAATAAAGAGTACAAAAACATCAAAATAGACTGACACTTTTGTATAAAGTATATTCACAATTTTAAAATATTATATGTGTAAATCGTTTAATAATTAAATAATTTTATCGAATTGAAAGTACGATATTAATAAAGAATTTATGTCGTCCTTTTCTACCTGGAATAATCCAACAATTAAATGGTAAATGCATAAGAATGGTTTTTGGTGTAGTATTCCAGGGTTAAAAATCAAAACAAAAAGACATTTGGCTGTAGAGAAATTCGCAATGGAAAAAAATATATAAATATGTACAAAATACGTCAAATCAATTTTTTGCAATGTAATGGGCGAATAAAAAGTAAGGAATAAATTTAAAAATAAAACTATTCAACCGATTTTGATAGGATTTCCACTGTTAGAAATAAATAAATCCTTATATTAGCGTAAAATACGTAAGTGATACTTATTACTGAACCGATTTTAGTGGAATTTTCATTGTGCAATTATAAAACGAGCATTCACCATTTTGAAATACACGCGGTCGTAACCGCGGGTAAAATCTAGCCTATATATTAAAATTTTATACTATTAACCCAATATTTCCTCGTAAAGATATAATATTTACTGTACCTTGCCATATTATTAGACCCAAGCTAAAAAATAAATTTTTCGCAAATTACACACAAGCACGAATTTTTGTGTTTGGCTGTTTAATCATCACCAAGATCTATTTTTCTTTTAATATTTTTTGCTCTACTACGCGAAATTCCTGAAATTTCACACAGAAAAAAAACTGTATTGGACCAAGAAAACCTTGTTTTGTATATCACGAAAACAATATTTTCTTAATATAAGAAACATACTCTTAATCCAACTACGTCATTCCTTCGTTCAAGAATACTATATTATAGTTGGTTTAAGAGATTATTGCTTATCTTAAGAAAATATTGTTTTCGTTATATACAAAACAAGGTTTACTTGGTTTGAGAAATCCTTTCTACCAGTGCAGCTATTCGATATTGCGTCATATTTTTAGCTTTCATTTTCCAACTTTAAATGGCGACAAATCACTCGTATATTTATATTTTTTTAATATATACATCGAAAAATGTCAAAATGTCAACAAAGAGCTTTTATAGTACGGACAATTCACAATAAATTAATAATCATAACAAAAAAAAGTGAAAATTGTGATTTTTCAGCTTGGGTCTAATATTATTCCTTTCTTTATATTCACCCTGAGTAATTTTATTGAACATTCCATAAATAAATATAACAAATTATTTTATTGTACAGATAACATATACTTAAATAATAAAACAAAGAGAAATATTGTTGATAATTTTCTACAGCTATAAATGATCAATTTAAGTGCACTTTTGCCATTTGTTCTATTATATAATAAATCAACAGATTATATAATACATATACAACCAATCCTGTAATTTTAAATAGTTAAACGTTCATTATTTAAAATTCAATTCAAATATCTGCCGAAAAATTTCCTGATATACCTTACATCCATAGGTGGGCACAGTTAATCGAAATGTTAACTTCGTTAATCGTTAACTCGTTAATAAAAAAGTTAACTTCGTTAATCGTTAAAGCGTTAAAATTCCGAAAATTTAACAAAAGTTAAAGTTAACCATCCAAAATATTTGAAGACCTTTTTTTTGTTATTTCGACAACTTTTTTATGTAGGTTATCATTTGCAAATCCCCCGTAAATTGCGTTATTCAAACAAATAGTGACAACTTGTCATCAAACAACCAATGTAACGAACTAAAGTTAACAAAAGTTAACAAGAGCGTTAACATTTTTTTGAGTTATCTTAAAAGTTAATTCGTTAAGTATTTTGTTAACTTCGATTAACGGATTAACGAGTTAATGCCCACCTACACAGAAAAAAACTGTATTGGACCAAGAAACCTTGTTTTGTATATAACGAAAACAATATTTTCATAATATAAGAAACATACACTTAATCCAACTACGTCATTCCTTCGTTCAAGAATACTATATTATAGTTGGTTTAAGAGATTATTGCTTATCTTAAGAAAATATTGTTTTCGTTATATACAAAACAAGGTTTACTTGGTTTGAGAAATCCTTTCTACCAGTGTTTGCTTACATCTTGGAGTACATAAAAAACTGACTAAAATTACATGATTAGTGATGTGTTAAATATATTGATATATGTATAATTAAAAAACATATATATTTTTAAATGTTTACATACGTTCCTAGAATGTTTATTAGTATTTATTTTAAGAATTTATTATATTATTTATTACTTAACCTAAGTAATGACTTATAAGATGAAGTTAATACTTTATTATTACCATTGTATCCAAATTTATTTGTATATATATAAATAAATATAACTTGATATAAGATGATAATTCACAATGTGAATGTTACAGCTTCGTAATAATGAATTAGTTTCAAATCTGTATTGGTTGTTACGTAATTGTTATAGTATACTTACATTCAAAGAGAAAATATATTTTTTTGTTTTATTTGTTTTAAAATTGTTTATCTTTCTTGAAACGCCCTTAAGACAAACCATCACATGTAAGTATTTATATTTATAAGATATATAGGTAATAATTCCAAATAATTTAATTTTAAGAAAATTAAAGTTTATATTCATTTGTTTTTTTTAGAATCCACTGATTTTCAGAAAAAAATTCTCGTAATTTTTACGTCGGTCACAATGAACTAAAATTAAAATCTTTTAAGATATAGGAATAAAAACCTGATTCAATATTATATACAATAAAGGTAAAAACTCGATTTCGTAAAAATGGTCCTTATTTATTTATAAAACTATTAAAATTTCCAGTTAATATGAATCACTATTTTCAAGAAAATATTAATGAATTAGGTATTGGACACCAGCCTTGGACAACTTCCCAGTTTTGAACATTTTTAACTTAAATGTAGGTACTGAATTAAAAATATTTGTTGATATTTGATTACTGAATATTAATCTATATACATTTAACTGTCTTACAGCGTGATTTGATGATAATTGATCATTTTGTTTAAAAACAGTGGACAAATAATTATCGCAGTTCAGCACACTATCAAGAAAAGTGTATTTTCTTATGTAAATGTTTTCTTTACATTATTTTAAATTTTATAACGTTTGTGTAGTCGTACTTATCATTTTATAATCATTAGCAAGTGCCCATTACTGGTTTTACTTTGTCCATTACTGGATAAAAAAACATATACAAAATAAAGGGCTATAATTTAAAAAATAAGGTACGTTTACAGATTTTGTTGATTAAATTGATTTAACCCTTGCTTCTCCACTTCTCCAGAATAACATACCTGCCACACTGGGGTCACCTCGTACCCCAGACACTAAAATGCGAACTACTCGTAAACTATTGAATATTTTAACCTTATAAAATTCCTCCATCATTTTCGAACGATTTAAAAAACATATAATATTTAATATATTTAAAAAATTGAAAACTTTGTAAAACTTAAACAGCTTACATTGAAGTTGAAACAATCTGGGGAACCTGGTACCCCACAGTGGCAGCTAAGGGTTAATAAATAGGTAGTTGTTTTATTAGTTCATACATAGGTTCATGATAATTAAAAAAAGTAGCCCGCCAATTAAAAAAAAATAACATAATTTGCGATTAACGTGTTCATGAATGGTACCAGTACGTTTTCCTATAAATTGAAAAAGGCATTTTGTTGGTAAAAATCGTATATTTTCATTTCTAGAAGATTGTTTTATTTATTTATTTTTTACAAAAACTTTTCAATACGAAATGGTAGAAGACTTTCGAAATTATGTTTGTAATTTTTTTCTGTGCAGGTGAAACTTATAGGCGAAAAAATACACACACACAAAATTATTGGGCCCTCCAAGTTACAGTAAGTAATAATCCAAAATTTTTTAAAAAAGTATAGTATTTAATTTAATAAATAAAACCACTTTTGTTTTTATAAAAATACATTAAAATCAAATAAAAACCATAATACAACAATGTAAGTATTTAATTACAGAATACAAATACTATTATGTACCATTCAAACGTACACCTTTTTGGCCATGGTTTCCGGTCTAACATTCGCATATCCGCTGCATGCTTGCCCACCAAATATAAATGCGTATATAAATGAAATAGACATACCATTCAGACATATAAAAGATATGTTTATCTTTGTTTAGTCAGTCATTTTAAATTTGTTTACTCAACAGATGCATATGTTCACCAGTGCATCAAAACTTGTTGAAATTTTGTACAATAAAATTAAATAATAAATTTGAATTTATCAATTTAAATCAATAAAATAAATAAATTTAAACATGATTCGGGTTTTGCGTCGGTTAGTGATATTTATTACGTTGTATTTTGTTAAAATATTTACAAGGTTAAAGTAGAGGACATTTTGATAAATTGTTTAAGAACCACTGAACATTTTATGCTTGGTGGGAGTTACTAAATTTCTACAAAACAACATAAGTGAGGTATATATCTAAAATTGGCAGTGTTAGTTGAATGTTATTTTTTATATCGAAGATAAAAAAAATATGGACCAATTTTAATAAATATTAGAAGAAAATATAAACAAATGTAAGTAGAATAATTAATTACAAATTCAATATGTCATTGTACCGGTTAAAATTATGTCAACCATAGCTTAAAATGTATCTGTGATTATATTTTAACGTAAATTACAACTGTTTTTAATGATTTATTTAATTATAAAGACATATATAACAAAGGTACGTAAGGATTTTCATAATTTAGGAAGTATTTCACACCTGTGCAATTAACCTTATATGATGAGTAATAAATGACATCATAACATAAAAAATAGATATGTTTGGATTATATTTAAAAAATTACATAAGTAATGTATTAGAATTCTATTTTAAACATAACATTTCATACAAAATATTTTACGTTTACAATATAATTATTTTTCCTTTATGAACATAACTGTATATGTAAATAAATTATGGTAACATAATCAGTTATAAATTAAAATTTAAAAAGTAGGTTGGTTGAAATATTATATTAAAAGCTCAATAAAATATAGAGTTATATATAAAAGAAAACTTTTCTTTTTAAAAACTATGAATAATACATATAATCGGATTCTCTTATCTTTTTGTTGATAAAACACTTTTAGATAAAAAAATATTCATTTTTGTTACATATATATTTAAAACATATTATTAAGTAATAATGTACATCTATAATTATTTATGTATATACACTTATATATGTAAACATTCACAAAATTTGTAGATAAGTAATTTTGAGTAAAGATGCCAGTACGATATATTATAATATGATAGTTGCCAAAGAAAATGTTTATATACATGTGTAATGTATGTATTTATATGTATATTATATAAATAATTTAATTATAGAAGCCCCCATCATTTTTGAACTGCTGAAATTTGATTTATACTTTATACAGGGTCGTATCGATTAAAATTGATTGTTATAATAAATAATACTGATTTTAATTAAAACTACTTAAATAAGATTTAAAGAATATCTTATATTTCTATTTGTCTTTGCAATTTTGAATTTACATGAATGGAATTTAAAAAAAAAAACGAAACCAGGATATAAAAAAAACAATTTTAAATAAAATTATGATTCATTTGTTATCATTTTATTATCAGGGTTGTATAAGTCAGCTTTTTATTAAAAATTATGTTAGTATATTAATTAAATGAAATTTTAATCATTTTCTAATACGTTAATTTAATGATCTGATCCTGATTAAAGCAGTTATCATATTATTACCTGTATAAAATTATGAAAATAAATGTATATTATGAAAAAAGGGCATTTCATATATTTCCATTATAAATATAAAAGAAAAATAATCCCATTACTCAAAAAAAAGTATTTTCTTGTAGAAAATAAGGAAATAAATATATATAGTCGAAATAAGTGTATTTTGACATCGAGGGAACCAGTCATATTAGATTGTAAAACTGGATAGTCGTTAAAACCGGTAAAATATGGGATTTAGTCGAAATTTTATTCTGAATCGTTAAAACCGATATATTTTATATTTTTATTAACCGATGTTTCGACTGTATTCGTTTTGACTTTATACAATTTAAATAATTTTTTTGGAACTTTAAAAACTGATATAATAAAAAAAATCGCCTAGTTTTTTTTTGTTTTTCAAATAAAAAATTCGTGAAACAAAAGAAAAGTGCATTTCCGAGCAGTAGCATTACAGCACAAGAAACAAACCTATCCCAATATGTGGGTGTGTCCTTCAGGATTCTCTCCAGGATTCTGCAAAACGCATGCCTGGACCACCCTCGCATTCTGTCTATTATTATTTGTAAAATAGAATTGTTGCAATAAATGTAAAAGGCAAGACATTTACGTCTTGAAATAAATTGTTTGTTGTTAAAAAAAAAAACTACCGCAATAAGAATGTTCAATAGTAATAATATTAAAACACAGTGTGATTTTAAATTCAATGTTGTTATATGTAGTTAGGTTTAAAATTAATTAATACTGTTTATATTCAATTAACCTTTTTTATACTAATTAAATTTTAAATCGTGATATTGTAAACACAAATTGTGATATACGTATTTGTTCTTTACGCTTTATGAATATATAAGGTGCTCAGTTACATTTTATTAATTTACCGGCATATTAAACCATTTACTGCACGATTTTTCACATTTAAAAATGTTTAAAAATTGTTGTTGTCGTTCTAAGAATAAGGACAAAATAGCTGATAAAAATGCAAAGGAGGTTGTTAAAAAAACATCCGTAGAAGATACGGATATAAACGTTGCAAGGCAACCTTCTGTAGTTATACGTAAAGATGTAGATATTGAAATACCTCTGAAAGATATAAATAGAATAGATTCTGTCGACTGCGAACAGAAAGAAGAGCATGAAACCTGTAATAATGCATCTGCTGAACCGGTCCAGCTAGATGACACCGTTAGAAATGGGGAGAAAAATGATATTGAGGGCGAAAATGTCGCGCTAGATAATGTACCCGAACCGGTAGAAAGTTCCTCACAAAATAACGATGAAAATGTACAAATACAAAACACAGAACCTGACAATGATAGTGACGATGAAGTATTTACAGATGAAGTTATCGAAGTACCTGCTAGGACTGAAAAAACAATGAAAACCCCTCATCCGGCGAAACGGAGTTCTTCAAGTGCCCCTAAATTAACTGTGGGTATTTCTCTAGATGAGGATGATGACCTAGCTACCCCTGATAAGGGTGGAGGGAACCCTGAAGATGAAGTTGTCACCACTCCTGTTGGCAAAGATGAAGTTGCATTACGACGACACAGATTTTTTTCTGAAGTTTTGACTTGTTCTAGAGCTCAAGAACAATACCATGTACATTTTAACCCTTTGGGCCCTGTTGTTGTTGCTAACCCTACTGCCGATGGTAATTTAGCATATTGTGATCGTAAAATTGTCTCATTAACCCATTAATCCCCAACGTTGCGTAAACGAAACATTTTAAAAAATTTTTTTTTTTTTTTTATATCTCATTGATGAAATTACTTTTTTTACTGCTAACAACGTTACACAACTGTTTTAAACTATTCCACACTAAGTAATAACTCCCGTTTTTCCAACGTTTCGTAAACGCAACATTTTGTTGAAAAAATGCAAAAAAACATGTTTTTTTTTTCTTCAAAAATCGTATTTTGAGCATATATTTAGTAATAAAATGCAGTTAAAACATCAAAATAATTTTTTTTCTACCCTTGGGAATTAATGGGTTAATTAAATCATATTTAAATGTTTTAAATCAATTGCGGTTTTTATTTAAAGTTAAAATTTTGCGCGTAAGTCAATTTTTAGAAACACGTCCAGAATGATCAAATTTCTGATATAAAATATTATTATATAGTTGTAATACATTAATAAATTGTTTTTTGTCTTTCTCAAACCTAAACAACGAAATAATCGTAGATAATATGCATTCTAGAAATATTATTAACCCATTAATTCCCAAGGGTATAAAATACAATTAATTTGATGTTTTAACTGCATTTTATTAGTAAATATATACTCAAATTACTGCTTTTGAAGTGAAAAAAATCATGGTTTTTTTTCAACAAAATGTTGTGTTTACGAAACGTTGGAAAAACGGGAGTTATTACTTAGTGTGGAATAGTTTAAAACAGTTTGTGTGACGATGTTAGCAGCAAAAAAAAGTTATTTCATCAATGAGATATTTAAAAAAAAAAACATTTTTTTAAAATGTTCCGTTTACGCAACGTTGGGGATTAATGGGTTAAAATCGTTTTTATTCAGTATTTATAAAAATATAATTTTAAAATAAAATATAATTGACTTTGATTCTACCGTCTAAAATATTAAATTTTGTATGAAAAATGGACATTATGCCTGTCTGTGGCCGGATGGAGGGTCATGACCGGAAAAATTCCTAAAATGAGCTAAACTAGAAACCACATTAGCGAAAACCCGAGGTCTCTAGGTGGTCAGAGGGCCGAGATCTCGCTGTCGAAGACAGACGGACGGACGGACGGAAAAACGAGCATATAATAAACGCTACCACTTAAAAATTTTCAGGAATAATATAATAATTAGTTATTAGAAATTATTCATTTTTGTTTAGAAACTGTTCAGAAAAAAATTTCTATTAAGTTTATATTTTAAGCAATATTTTAATTTATTGAAAAATAATAATAAAATTTTGTTTCAGCAACTGACCAATCAAAAGTTTTAGTTCCAACCGAGTTAGAATCACTTATAGTCCGATTAGAAACCATAACAGATCGTCTTGAAAAAACTACGGTTCTAATAACTAAACTGTCACCAGCACTATTCAATACAGAAACAAACAAACCGGAACCTGTGATCGAAATGAGTGTAGACGCTTTCAAAGACATAATTCATGGGCCGTTATCGAGCTACAGTACTCTTTCTGGGCAGATAGGCGGTGAAGTTGCAAACCATGCAAGGCTTGTTCAAGAAGCTTTCCAGTAAGTATAAATAAATAAATAAATAGATTGATAGATATGATCTCCCACTGTTTTATTTTATTTTATAGAGCACAATTACAATACTTAACGATAGCTGCTCAAAGTAAGGCACCAGAACAATCGCAACAAATAAGCCTCTTGCAACCAACTAGTCAAAAGATAAGTGCTATACAAGAACTAAGAGAAAAGAATCGTACATCAACTTATTTCAATCATTTGTCAGCGATCAGTGAAAGTATACCAGCCCTAGGATGGGTTACAGTGGTAAATATAAATTTGTTAATAACTAATTAATTTATTTTAACATTTAATAACAATCTATATAATTTAAAATCATTTGTTTGAATTAAAAATAGTTAATTTTAATATTAGAGAGTCCTGTAAATAATTATTGTTTACTCATAAACAAATTTTAAATTAACAATCAGCTGATGACAATAAAATTTAATATTTGCTTATATTTACCTTTAAGCATCGAATTTATCCATATTTCTGATTGAATATCACTTATAACTGATTTTAATATCCAGTAACACATTTTTTTTCTCTAACACGATTTTTAATTAGCACAAAACATCAATTTTTACACAATTATTCAAAAAGACATGCTGCTAAAATTGCCACATTCATAGATACTAACACATATAACATATGAGGTTGATACTTTTATCTATGGAAAAATCGCTGAAATATTTTTCAGAATTTTTAGAAAATTGAGCTTTTGACGTTTTGACCTATTTCTGTTGAAAATCTGGGAATAATTTGTTTAAATAAGTTTTCTGATTTTTTTAATCATGGCTGTAGAATCTTTGTTTAAAATTACTTTAAAATGCGTACTAGAAATGGTAATTTTTATTTTTTATTTCTGATATGACAGTTGACTGTTAATTATTTTTTAAATAGAGCCCTGCTCCTGCTCCTTACGTGAAAGAAATGAATGATGCAGGACAATTTTATACAAATCGTGTACTGAAAGAATGGAAAGAAAAGGATAAAAAACATGTAGAATGGGTTAAAGCATGGGTACAAACACTGACAGAATTACAACAGTTCGTGAAACAACATCATACTACCGGTCTTATTTGGGCTGGTAAAGGAACTGCTCCTCCCCCTCCACCTCCAGGAGGTATGCCACCACCTCCACCAATGCTACCTTTAGAGGACCTTTCACTCGACGATCCTTCTAACGATGAACGAGCTGCTTTGTTTGCGCAAATAAATCAAGGCGAGGATATAACAAAATGTAAGTGGAGTAGTTTTCGACCGCAAGGTGTCATTTGTAATGTATTTTTGTTTCATGAACAGCTTTAAAGAAAGTGACAGCCGATATGCAGACGCACAAAAACCCAACATTACGCACTGGTCCAGCTCCATTTAAAACTCCTACTTCTGCGGGAACAACATCTGTGAAACCTCCCGTCGCAGTAGATAAACCTCCAGTGTTCAGTCGTGATGGCAAGAAATGGCTTATTGTAAGTCAATTATAACAAACATCTTAACCCTTTGTAGCCCCATGTAACATTTCTGTAACAAACCTCAATAATCCCACTAATATACGTACTAAATATATTTAGTTCATTCAAATATGTGTAACACTACTGTAACATACCACTGAATAACTTAGTATCAAGTAAAATTTACAGATGGCATAACCTATTGAGTTACGGATTATTACGTAACTATTGGCAGTAAGACAGAACCAGATCCGACAATTTGAGTAGAAAAAAGAATACGTTGTAAGTTTCCCCAGTGTATGGTGTTTCACAAACAATTTGCGAAAAATGTGGTGTAGCATTATGCTACAACAAACTAAATAATTGTTTCATATCCTGCCATACGACATAAGTGTTTTTTTACAATTAACTCACAGTAATGTCACTCCCAAAAAAGTCAAATAAATTTGTGAAAAATACGTATTTTTTTATATGCCTAAACTTGTCTCTTTATCAACATAATTTAAATTTTTATGATCTTCAGCTACAAAGGGTTAATATATTTTAACTAACTATAAATAATTGTAGGAATATCAAAAAGGGAACCGCAATTTGCTTATCGACAATGCTGAGATGAACAACGTAGTCTACATGTTCAAATGCACAGATTCTACACTATCTGTTAAAGGCAAACTGAATTCGGTCGTGTTGGATTCCTGTAAGAAAACATCAATCGTATTTGATAGTCTTGTTGCTTCCGTAGAATTCATTAACTGCCAGTCAGTACAAATGCAGGTCAGTAAAATTATTACTTACACTGCCGTGCATTTTTTTGCGATTTGTAAATATAAAACTGTAAAAATGGTTGATAAAAAATCTTAAATATTGATAAGAGTATTTGTAATAATCCTAGCATATCTAAAATACAGCATTTACAATTTTCCATGTTAAGAAAAATTTTTGACTTATATACCTGAAAGGTCAGGTTTACTCAATTTGAAAGTATTGACGCACAGTGTCTTTCAAGCTAACGAGAAATTGTTTTTTACTATTTTGACTGCGAGTAAACATCTATTTTGGGGATTTTTATTGACTGAAATCTGTATATTTACATTCAAAATCACAGGTGTCCAAAGACTTTTGCACGGCAGTATATATTGTATTATATAGACTTAACGGTTATCTATCGTTTTAGTACTCCAAATTATTTCAGAATTTTTCAACTTATTTTATCTATGGATTCTATGCAAACAGATGCTTATTATAAAGCGGTTGAAAAGTCTTTTCACTTTAATTGAATTGTTTTTTTTTACAGATTTTATGTATCATATTATATTAAATATTGTTTACATTTTTATTTATTTAATGTCACTATCCCATTTATTACTTTAAGCAATTTAGGCAGCTGTTTAGGGTACCAACATTTAGAAAAAATCGTATATGTATCATAGGCAGTTTGATACCTGTTATTAATATTAATATTTGTTTATTTATAATAATAAAGAAATAAATATATTTTCGTAAATAGACTTTAAAATCATCTCTATTACAATATATTTTGATTAATTATAGAATCCATAGACTATAGGTTGAGTAGTTAAAAAAAACATAGATTTATAATGCAATAATTTGGAACACTAAACCGACTTAACTTCTTTGATTTGAGTATTAAGTAAGTTTACATTTAAATATTCCAGGTTCTCGGTAAGGTACCAACAATATCAATCGACAAAACTGATGGATGTCAGATGTACTTGAGCAAAGCTTCAATGGACGTAGAAATCATATCTTCCAAATCTTCTGAAATGAACGTCATGATACCGAAGTCTGATGGAGACTATACAGAATACCCAATACCTGAGCAATACAAGACCACAGTGAGCGAGAAAGGCCTGCAAACTACCATCATCGAGAACAAAGGCTAGATATAGTCGAGACAATTGCAGAGGTGTGCATCGCTTAATGTGAATTCTATTTTAATCAATTTGGATAATCATTTTTACGTTAATATATATGTGCAACAGTTTCAAAATATATTATTATTATTATTTTCACTGAGCAAACGGTTCATTTGAAAGAGATTTTAATGCAGAATATTGTATATTGAATAATTATCTTATACTACTTTAATTTTCTTTTGAATATTTCTGAAACAGTATATTATAGTTATTTGATATATGGTTGTATATTATTTTATTATTATAGTTAAGATATAGATATCTTAAATATTTTATTATTTATTTGAACTTATATATTTATTTTTTAAAGTAGTATTGTTTAGAATATAAATAAATCCATATCTAAATACCAAAAACACTACGTATATATTATTAACAGAGTAGAACGACACTAAAGTAACTAACTTTTCCATATTGGGCTTTTTAAATAATCCCTCAAGTGTATGGTCTACTATAAATTTAACACGATGAAAATTTATTATAAAATAATAAATAATTCGTATGCTCAGTGAAGTAAAGTTAAAAATATCGTACTATGTTTGTATTCTATAGATTATAACTTGTTCTAAATTATTCTACTAAAAGCATAATCAAAATGTGTAACGTTTTTGTCAAGTTTAGAATAAAAGTATTTTTCTAAAACGTAATAGTCAACATTTACCATTTAGATTACCGTATTGAATTTGTGATACGATTTGAATACAAATATAGTAAGACGGAATCCTCTTAACATAAATAAAAGTGCTTTAAGCTGGTTCACCACTGAATATCTATATTGAGCTAGTTTTTCGGTGAAATATAAATAAAATAATCGTAACAATTTGAACGAGGGTTGTTTCATTTTTTTGGTGATTTTCAGCATTAGTGGGGGATTTTTCTTGTAAATGCCTACTTTTTTAATAAATTTTACACTTTGTATTGTATTAAGTATTAATAATATTATAAAATAACATCAACTAACTGTCTTGTCCTTTTTTTAATCATCGTTTTTTCAGGTATTGGTTTTTATTTCCGTCAACATTAGTTTCTGGGTGTAAGCCATGTTAGAGTGACCATATTTCCCTAGAGAAAAAACAGGTACTGCATTTATTAAATTGCCACATAGACTCTGACGTATACTAACAATCAGACAAAGTACTGAAAGTACAAGTACCATAAATGAAATTTGTTCTAAAAAACAAAATACTAATTTTTCTATACCACCCAGGAAAAAATTGTAGATCTGCAGAAATCTACTCAGATCTCGACCGATCTGTATTTTGGGTAACATCATATTTTCCACTAGTTTTTGATCTGTGGAGACTTGCAAAGATCTACAATGACTTACAAAGGTCTAAAATGATCTACAAAGATCTCTAAATTCTAAAGATCTTTGTAGATCGTGATAGAGATTAAAACTTTAAAAATTAATGTATTTTCAACATTACAATGATCTTCAGAGATTTTTGTAGATCATTTTAGATGTTTTAGATCTTTGTAGATCGTTGTAGATCAGTGCTTCTTAAACTTTTTGACGTCGCGGTTCCCTTGCAGCTCATATTGATAACTCACAGCCTCTCTATTTTTTTGGGTTAAAAAGAAAAATTGTTTCATTTATATAATTTAAGCAAGTGCATATTTGAACATTTAAACTTATTTGAATAAAAAAGTCAAAATTAAATTGTAGAGTATAAATTTAATTTCTTTATAAAACATATAAATATAATAAATATCTTAATCTAATGTTGCATACGCTGCATAATTCGCTATTCCACATTGATTTTTATGCCTTTTAAGGCGCATATAACCATTTTCACCCCAGTGTTCCCCCCACCAATTTTTCAAAATCCAACTGTCGTGAGTATATCCTATTAATAACATTGCATGGTTGACACTGTTTGAAGGACATCCAGGATCGCTGTAAACTCCTGAACTGTAAAATAAATTTTTATTTAATTCTACACTGTTTAGTGCAGTGGTGTAACCAGTGGGGTCAGAACAAGGAGGCCAGGCCTTTCATAATATTGCAATAAATATATATAATAAATACGTAAATACCCAATGTTTATGACTTCATAAAAAATGTTGCCCCCTTTTCCCAAAAATAATCCTGGCTACACCACTGATACTGTTACTACGTAGGGTCTCGCGGTGCGATTTTTTATGCAAATTCGGGGAATCCCCGTTTTGGCAAGTGGGGTATCAAATTAAAGCTGACAATTCAAGGAATTTAAATATGTAAACGTTTTGTTATTATTAAAATCTTCGTTTAATAAGAATAAACAATAATTCTGATTGAAAAAATAATGTTACTTTTCAATATAATTAAATAAATAAAATTGAAAAACAAACTTAATTTATTTTAAGTTTTTAATTAATTTCTTTTAGATTTTCGAAATAATTTTTTGTTTGTTTTTAGACATTCTTATTTTCGTGAATTTTTATACTTTTTTTATTGATTTGGTTTAACGCGGTTTTAAAAAAAATATGGAACATATCGCACCCCCCCGCAAAAAAAAGTGTCACAACTCAATAAATGTAGTTTTGAGGAAATAAGAATAAATCAAATTATAACAATTTAGGTAAATCAAAATTGTAAAGGTATGTAGTATAGGAAAATGACTGATACACAGTATTTAATTTAAATATTTCAGTATTCCTGTAATGTTTGAAAAATAGTAACTATTAAAACGCTTTCCGATTAAGTATGTAAAAATAAATAAAAATGTGATATTTTTTTAGAATATGCTAGTTTTAGTTATTAATGACAATTTTTAGTAGAAATATATAATAATTTGGAATCATTCTACATATTTATCTCAAATATGACATTTTTTGAGTTGTGACAATTTTTTAGCGGGGGTGCGATATTTTCTTTTCATATGTGGTTTGATGAAGAACGTATCTACAGCGTAAAAATATGTATGCATAATTACTGGTATAGTTGAAATGTGTGCGGACTGGCGTTAATAGAAACAGCTAAAGGTCCAATTTGAGCTACAGCTACTTTCAAAGCATGCTCGTCTCGTGCCGGTAGAATTGCCCATGAAGATATGTTGGCTACAGAACGGTGCGAATTGTATTTACATTTCGATTGCTACAAAAAAATACAGGCGTTAATTTTGAAATCAGAATTTTGACTCTCTACAGCAGCGGTTCTTAAACTTATGTGGTCTAGGAACTCCTTTTTAGGGTTCCGTAGAAAACTAGGAACCCTTATAGTCTTGTAAAAATTTTGACATAACAAGATGAAATTTGGTATACGGTCGTAGATTGATGACCCATAAAACAGAACTGATAACATTTTTGAAAAAACAAATTTTTAGACTCCCCTTCCATAAAATGAAAAGTGTTTTAAAAAAAAAAAGTTTTCACCTACCCCATTCAGTAGGGTGTCGTTAGAAAGGTCTCCTAAAATGCAACAAAAAATAACTCTTCAATCACGATGTATTTGCTCTCCAAAATCTTTATAAAAGCGTCCCCCCTATATTTTCTAAACTATCAATTTAAAAAATCTGAAAAAATCACTTTCACTGAAAATTATATCGAACATTGTCAAAAATATTTTGGACCCCCTTCTATAGACTGAAAAGTGAACTCATTTTTTTTATTTACCCCATTGAGTGGGGTGTCCTTTGATAGGTCTTCTAAAATGCAATAATAAAACTCAAATGACTTTTTGATTTTAACCCTTCAGTGACGAAAATTTTGAAATAACTATTTTTTTATAAATCGTAGTGAGACTGACTACGGGAGTGCCTAACACGCACTTGCCCGTTTTTTAAACAATTATTTTTCACCCCCACCTCCTTGATAGAAAACAAAGAAGGTCGTCAGATACTAATTAATCACTGGTAAATAGAATTATAAAAGTACTTTATGTAAAGTAATTTATGCCAAAAATGTTTCACTCTCGTAAAAGTTTAGCGGACCTCCGCTGCTCTACAGGTTTCTCGTGTACCTACCTTGGCGATGTATGGATAGCTTGTTTGTGGTTCAAGTCCTCCAACTTTTTCTATATATCGTAATGTGTTTCTCAGAGAACCACCGGCACAGCCGTAGTTTCCCATTTTTGTGCTACAGTCAACCAGCTGTTGCTCGCTTAGAGGTATCAGTTTATTGTGTTTTTTAAAATATTGAGCTTGTACGACATTAGCTACACTAAACGCATAACATGATCCACAATCTTTTTGGTTGTAAGGTGGAGTTATGAATCCCTTTTCTCTCCAGTCGATCTGTTAATAATGAAATTTGTAATTGATATGTCTAACGACGCACCCGGAAAAAATCGGGTTGAGGGAATAGTTTTTTTTTTTTTTTGTAATTATGACCAATAATTAAATGCTATTAAACATATCAAATATAACTTTACTGTGTAAAGGTGTATTTACACGGGTCGATTTCCGCCGTGCGACTAGTCACCTACCAAATCGCTTGACTAGGCCGCACAGCAACACCATTTTCACAGTCGATAAAAATCGCATGCGATTAGTTCATTTGTTTGAAAATGTTGACCAGAACAGATGAACGAAAACACCTTTATGCGGCGAGCGATCGCATGCGACTGATCATTTTCACGGTCGATTTAAGTCACCCGCCGCATGCGGCCTGTCGCCGCACGGCAAAAGTCGAAAGATGGTCTACTTTGACGCTTACGATTTTAGTCACTTGCGGCCTTGTCGAATTGCTATTTACACGATCGATTTTCGCCATGCGGCCTAGTCGTTCGGCGAAAATCGACCCGTGTAAACCCGGCATTACTATGAACGTGAAATATTGACCTCTCTTTTTCTCTTATATAGAATATAAGTATTTTAATTTAATTCTTAAATAAGGCGCACGTTTATTATTTTTAATGATAAATTCTTTAAATGATTTTCCAATTTCTGGTGGGTAATTCATCACACGCAAATTTTTCTAGTGTCTATGTAGTACAACATATCGAAGACTAGATTGATGTCGGCTATTTGATACAAAAAATACATATTTTTTTTAGTTTTGCCATTACAAGAAAACTACTAAACCGATTCTAACGAGACTTTCACTGTTTTAACAACTAGTACTCACGTGTTTAAGAAAATTTACAATTGATAGTTTCTTTTATTGAAATAATTTTTATTGAATAATTTATATATTAAGAAAAAATTAAATTATTATATATTTTCTTATATGTATAAATACGAAAAAGAGAATTTCTAGTTAAAAATTTACCTGATGCGGTAAATCTTGATGATGTATTCGGCCAACAATATCGTTAACCGGTAATTTTCGTCTTCGGCTTTTCGTAAGTTTTACCATTTCTCTATGATAACTTCTTGAAGTCTATAAATTCAATCAAATAATTCATTTAAATCTTTTTTCCCACATATTTAACTATCAATAATTTTAATCTAGAACTTAGGCGATTTGTCTAATGTTTTGGGGTTTATAGCAAGAGAGGGCCCTCTAAAAAAATCCTGGCACAGGGGGCCGCAATAAAGCCAGTGGATCTTTTGGAGGTCCCTTTTGCCATGCGCTACTTAATATATTTTTAATTTCTCACTTTTTAATCGACTTCGTAAAATAAGGGCATAACTCGACCAAAAATGCACTGATTTAGACAATTTTTTTGTTTGAAAAAGTATACTCCCGAGGTGGTCCCTTATAAATTTTATCAGAATTTGACTGTGGTCTTCGAACGCAACTCAAAAGGGGAAAATAAAAAACTTAAAAAACAAAACCAAAAACCCTAAAAAGTATATAATTGGGTATTTCTTCACTAATTGGGCAACTTGGTGTCTCACACTAATTTTATTAAATTTTATTATTTTATTTTCATTTCGCTGTAATTATTATGAAAAATTAAAATTAATAATGAATTCTACTCGTGCGTAATACAAAAATACTGTCACTTATTTCATATTATTTTGAAATCGATAAACACAGCCCCTTGATCGGTCACCAACCCAGAATAACTTAATTTCAGAAACACGTAATTAGAAATATTAAATTCACCTCATATTTTCAGAGATTAATAATTATCATATGCAAATACCCAGGGCCGTGCCTGACCAGCGTTCATTGCGTGCGCCGCACGCAGGCGGCCGAATTAAAAGGCGGCCTGACGGCCAGAAAAACTAAAAAAAAAATCGAAAAATGTTCCAAAAAGTAGTAAAGAATTTGCCTCTAAAAAATCGCGTAGAGTAAATTTTTGATTGTAATATGTACATTTAAATTTCATATAAAACTTAAATTTTTAATTTTAAATTTTCTTAACAAAAGTTGTTTATTTACATATTTATTTTAAGAAAAAGTACTAATTGATATACCATTGTATTTAAAAATGTATGACACTTTAAACTATTAAAATCTCAAATAATCATACATCTTTACAAAATTCAATACTTCTACTTTCTGAATTTAAAAAAAAATAATTAAATTCCATTAATATTTAGCGAAATCAGAGCACTTTTAGTAAAACTCTAAAATTTGCGAACAAGTTGCCATATTTTTTAAACAATTTAAAGTATGAAATTTTTTGTTTTATAAAAGTTTTTTATGATCTTTACAAATATGTACTTTTTGATATACCATTCCATTTGATTTTGCTGGGAAACGGGCATGTGCCCCTCAAACTACCCCCCCAAGGAGCGGATTTAGGGGGTTGAAAATATTTTTTTTTAATTCTTTAGGGTCGATATATAGAGTAAATGTTTTATCCTAAATCTCTATCTTCAATAATTTGGACGTAAAACATAGTGGATTGGTGGTCTGGAACACTCTGTATAAGTATAATAATAAACATTAAAAATGAAATTTTGATTTTTTTCTTTGATGTTATCTCGAAGGGCGGTCATACATACTGGCACGCAGGCGGCCATATACCCAGGCACGGCCCTGCAAATACCATACTTTTATTTTTTGAAATTGATGTATATTACTGTAAAAATGAGTTACACTTTTGTCGTGAAATTTTGAGCACAGTCCGTGTCGTTTTTTTTCTTTTTTAATCTGTATTATATCAGATATAATACTGCAAATTGTTTTGAGTCCCATAATGGACTGTATTTGAATAATTTTTATCTTCATTCTAAAGCACTAAATTGCATCAATAAATTATTAAATTTAGCAGGTGTTGTCAATAATTTTTTTTTAAGAAATAAACCATCTTCAAAATCTGTTACATTTAATTGTTATAATATGTATGTACTATATTTAGTTTTTTTTGAGGTCGGATTTATTTTTTTCTTAAAAAGTTTTTTATTAAATCCAGAACTGTTGTATGTAAAATATAATAATTATTTAAAAATAAATATAGTATATTTATTTACTTACCATATCAGAAATATGATTTGCTTTTAAAGTGTATGTATGTAAGCCTAATTTCGCTTCTAAATTATGAGTATGTATTTTAAAACAATTTTCAATCCAAGCTCGTCTTTTTCTAGCTTCTTTTAACCCAGTATACGTCTTGTTATACGTATGCTAAAATAAGTTTTTATTTCAAATACAAAATCAAATTTAAATCATAAATAAACTTACCTTAAATAATCTCCATTGATGCTCCATAAGGGTTACATTATGGGGATTACAATCTATTTCATAGGCGTGTATTAAATAAAAAAATAAAGTTAACGTTGTCAATATTTGTACAAAAATATTCATAACTAAAATACATTTTATTCACTACAAATTATTTTCAGTAATTAGGTATATAAACTCACTGCAGTGCATTTTTGTGTGACAGTTAATCTTTTTATTTATTCAGCAAAATTATTTTTTTACTTTTTTTGCAATCTAAACAATATTTCGAAACATTTATATAAATTATCGTTTGTTTTCATTGATATAGAAGAAAAAATTATACATTTTATAAAAGTATACCTATAAATATATCAATAAAAAATTTATTAAAAAAGTAATATAAAATATACATAATATTTGCGGTTAATTAGATACAATTATTTATTATATTAATAAACAAATCACAGTAACTTGGGTTATTTAGAAGCAAAAAAACGACCTAACAATCAGTCGAAAAAAATCGATGTTTTTAAACATACTTAAAATTAATTTAAGTCAAGATCCCACGCTTCTTTCTATTTTAGTTTTGTGTATCATATACACTCAGCGTTCTATAAAACGTCGCCATCGGTAATTCAATAATTCCACAAGACGTCGGCTAGAGGAGCCCCCACCACCACGCCTAAAAGTTGACAGATACATAATAATAAAAATGGCGCTGTTGGTGAACGAGATCCTGGTTTGTTGACTTTTTAGAATTGAACTCTAGATAAAGTTTGGAAACCACTGCTCTAGACAATCGTTATTCGTTGCTTTAATACTGGATGAAAAATGTATAGATTTCTATACAATCATATGCCAATAATTTATTTTTGTTATTTCCTTTTTTAATCGATTTCAAATTATCAAATTTTAAATAAAATGTACCTTACACATTTTTTTATACTATTTATTATATTTCAATTTCAACGAAAATTTGTATTGATTTTCATTTTTTTTCCACATTGAGTCACACCAAAACACAAGTTTTGTGTGTAAAATCTACATAGAAAACTTTAACGTCAATTTGTTAATTTAAATTTCGCGCTGAAATATAGCAGTCACAATGGTATTATGGTGGGGGTTGGGGAAAGACGTTCTATAGAACTGTTAGAATATTGTCTTACGGAACGGTCTTCTTGTGGATGGTCGTACTACAGAACGCTGAGTGTACTCGTATAACCATAGGTGGGCACAGTTAACCGAAAAGTTAACTTCGTTAATCGTTAATTCGTTAATAAAAAAGTTAACTTCGTTAATCGTTAAAGCGTTAAAATTCCGAAAATGTAACGGAAGTTAAAGTTAACCGAAAATACCGAAAATGTAACGGAAGTTAACCGTTAAAAGTTAAAAGTTAAAAGTTAACAGTCCAAAATGTTTGAAGACCATTTTTTTTTGCTTTTTCGACAACTTTCTTATGTATTTTTCATCAAACAACCAATGTAACGGACTAAAGTTAACTTAAGTTAAATTTAACGGAAGTTAACAAAAACGTTAACATTTTTTTGAGTTAACTTAAAAGTTAATCCGTTAAGCATTTTGTTAACTTCGTTAATTAACGATTAACGGATTAACGAGTTAATGCCCACCTATGCGTATAACACTAACAAAAATAGTCACATTCGCAACTTTATTATTTAGGTTTGAATGATCTGAATACTATGGGTTCGACTTTTTCCAACTGGCTCGCCTGAGCAGTCGACAAATTGTAACTATTCTGTTTGATACTCGTAGGTTTCACAGTTTTATGAGTGTCGTATTTTGATTCAAGTCCTGCCGAGTTAATTTGTCGTTGCGATAAAGCAAAAGTTGTAATTTTTACTTCCTTTGATTCAGTGGTGATTTTTTGATTTTCCAATAATCTTATATGTTCTTGTATTACACTGCTCTGTACGTCATCGTAAAGCAATTCTTCTTCTTTCTCTTCTACCATGTTATTAGACTTTCCAGATTTCTTATTATTTGTATTCTTTTTCTCATTATTTCTCGTGAAGAAAGATTTATTTTTTGTTTGACTTTTTATAGAAACAGAATCAATATCATCGTACATTTCTTCTGTCTCTAAATTTGTTTCTTGCGGAATGACATTTTTATTTTTTATTTTATTTGATTTAATCGTATCGGTGTTTTCTTGTAATTTTTTATTTGTCGCTTGTTTTCGCAAAAAGAAACTTTTATTTTTAGTCTGTTTGGGCGGTTCCGGTGGGTGCCTTTTTGGTGCTAAAATTTTAGTAGTTTGAGGCGTTTTAACGACATCGTCATAAAGTAATTCCTCTGTTATTATATGCTCAGCACCTCCTGTTTTTTCCTCTAACTTTTTCTCTGTAGCGGGATCTAAAATCGGATTACTTATAGGGGGCTTAATATTTGTTTTGTGAACATTTGATTTGCTACTATTTCTCTGTAATCCAAATCTCCTTTTCTCTTTTGGGTTTGGTTTCGTTAATATTCCTGCTGTGTCATCGTACAAGACTTCCTCTTCTTCTTTAATACGTTTATTACTTTGAATATTTCCACTAACTTCATCATACATTTCTTCGTTTTGTTCCATATTTTGACTTTGTACATCATCATATACCAGTTCTTTTTCACATTCGCTTTCTATTATTTCAGCTTTATTAGGTACGATACTAGCACTTAAATTACTTTTGATGAATTGTTTTACATTACTTATATCATCGTATAATTCTTCATCATTTTCTACACTCTCTGTTTCATTAATTTTCTCTGTGGCTATATTAAACTGCTTGGCAAATATATTTTCTAAAGGTGGAATAAAATTATCTTTAGATTGAAATTTCTTTGCGTCGTTCGCAAGTTTCAATATTTTCGCATTTCCTTTTTTCTGTTTGATTTCTTCAACAGGAACTGGTTTACTCATCATTTCGTTTACTTGGCTCTTTACCTTTTCTATATCATCGTATAACGGTTCTTCTTCTATTAATTCAGCCTCTGGGTTTATAGAAGAATAAATATCATCCGACATTTCGTTCAATTCTTCAGTAGGAATCGGGGGTAGCTTTTTATAGCTAAATGGAGATGGAACTTTAGGTAAATAAGATGTAGGTGCGATTATTCTCGATTGGGCGCTTATTTCTTGATATTCCTCGTCAGAGCCATCGTCTGTAGGTATTATCAGGGGCGGAGGAGGCATTTTAACATCGGTAATAAGAAGACCAACTTCCTGATATTCCTCATCAGAACCATCATCTGTAGGTATTATCAGGGGTGGAGGAGGCATTTTAACATCGGTAATATGAAGACCAACTTCCTGATATTCCTCATCAGAACCATCATCTGTAGGTATTATCAGGGGTGGAGGAGGCATTTTAACATCGGTAATAAGAAGGCCAACTTCTTGATATTCGTCATCAATATCAAAGGGAGGGGGGAAATCTTCTGGAATAAGGGGAGGTGGAAGATCGTGTGAATTCGGTCCAATATCTTGATAATCTTCTTCTGTAGGGGGTGGAGGAAATGACTCCCTACTTGCAGTATTTTTTCTCTTTTCTTCGAGTAAAGGAGGCAGTGGTAGGATGTTTACTTCGTGATAGTCTTCTTCCGGTAAATCTTCTTCAGGTAGCTTTAAGTTTACGCAGATCTCTTGATATTCTTCGTCTATGTCTTCAGATGGGACGTTCGGAAGAGTACGACGTTTTTTGTTGTCTGTTTGTTTTTTAACATCTTTTTGTAAGTGGCTTATATGGGCATGTACTATGGCTTCTACCCATTGCTCCATATCCATTAAAGATGGTGCTGTAAACTAAAAATTAAATTAAATTTTGATATTAATTACATAAATAACTAATACTTTTTTTTAAATATATACACCTAATTCTGTTTTTACACGGTACACAGAAAAAAAACTGTATTGGACCCAGAAAACCTTGTTTTGTATATAACGAAAACAAAATTTTCTTAATATAAGAAACATATCTTAATCCAACTACGTTATTCCTTCGTTCAAGAATACTATAGTTGGTTTAAGAGATTATTGCTTATCTTGAGAAAATATTGTTTTCGTTATATACAAAACAAGGTTTATTTGGTTTGAGAAATCCTTTCTACCAGTGTAGATACGTTCCAGAAAAAAACGTGTAAAAAGACATGAAGTACATAGAAAAAAGGGGATTAGTTTCATATCCTTCAACCCTGTAAAAAATAGGTTGAAATGAAATGATTCATACAAAAAAACTATAAATTTAATTTTGATGTGCATTCATGCACAGTTTATTTCATAAAAATAAAAGGCAATTCAATTCTTAAAGTAAAAGTAACATAAATATAAAATTATCGCAAGCTTAGGAACTGAAAACTCGTACAAGACTAAAATATATACTTAAGCTGCTATGAAAATAAATAAGAAAGGGGAATTCCCTAACTACATATTTTATAAATAACAGATAAAAAAATCCTGGATGATTACGATTAATAAAAATATTTTTCTTTAAAATATAATCAAATAGCTTTTTAAACCATGCTAAATAGAATGAAATCGTGTAAAAACGGAATCAATTTTTTTTTCTAGACCGTGTTAAATCAAAACCTTGTAAAAAAGACCGTGTAGAAATAGAATTGGGTGTATATCCAAAAATTTACTAGCTTGCAATACTCACAAATATTAATTTTATTATACACAGATAGAAAGGTTTACTTGAACCAAGTAAACCTTGTTTTGTATATAACGAAAACAATATTTTCTTAAGATAAGCAATATTCTCGTAAACCAACTATAGTATTCTTGAACGAAGGAATAACGTAGTTGGATTAAGAGTATGTTTCTTATATTAAGAAAAAATTGTTTTCGTTATATAAAAAACAAGGTTTTCTTGGTCCAATACAGTTTTTTTTGTATGTAGTTTCTATAGATTTGCTATGGTATTTAAAGCAGTGATATTTCAACGTATTGTAAAACAGTTTGCAACTCATTATATCACTGTTTTAATACCGTTGGTGTTTACATACAACGCGTACGAAAGTCTTCATGAAACTCCAAGAGAACTGTCATATAAGTTTGATACCTTATTTAAGAGTGCGGGAAAACTAGCAAATTTGCTAATATATATATTGTATAATATCGGACATAAATTTACCTGCACTTGCTTTTTTTTCTCGATACTCGATACAAGTTTGAAGGAGCATGTTTCTTTTCCGGATTTCTCAAAAGGCTCAGCGTTATACTCAGTAAGAAGAAAGAAACAGTCGGGTTTTACATCATTTTCAGTGTTATAAAGTATCAGCCAATGATCTAGAAGACCAGCATATTGTTTTTTATTCTGCTCTACAAATAATTTCTTCACCTTTTTTAAAAGTGGTCCAGTCTGTAAAAATATATTATAATTATATAGGTATTTAACATTGTTCATAGTTAATTATAAATAGGTTTGACTGTAAGAATGTTTTGCATATGAGAATTAAAAAATAAAAATATTTTTTTAAATATCCAAATTCATATATTTATAAAAAATTTTTAAAGATATTTCTTATTTCTTTTACAGCTAGCCGCGGTATTATTTTAATTCAACAAATATAATTTATCTTCTGCCGGCTTGCGCGCTGTCACTATTTTTGGAATTCTGGTCTCTTATTGTCCGAAACGTCTAGAATGTGATTGGTAGATCGACGCGCAATGAGTAGCTCTATCCAATGACATTAAAATGTAAAAACCGCTAATTTTCGACTTGAGTGGCGTTGTTAGATAAGCGACGATATAGAAAAATAAAGTACACTTAATGGCCCCACATACTATCTCGGGCACCCAGGCTATAATTGTTTGCGGGTCCCTTACGAAAAAAATACAAGTTTTTTTACCATTTAATATGAAAAATATATTTTTTCACGAATTAGAGCCGTTTTAGGCCCCCTAATGGAGCCATGACTTGATGGGTATTACACATTGATTTTTTTAATAACGATGATGTACTAAATTGTATTTTTTTATAAAAGAAATATATTATTGGGGGTTGCAATGCAAAGCATCTAAGGGCAAAACACCGTACATTATAATCTTTTGTGGAGGCCCCGGGACTGTAGCCCCGGTTGCCCTCCCCTAAATCCGGCTCTGGTAAAAAATAAATATTATATCTGCGCCTCCAACATATTTATACTGTCATATACATATATCAATAATACATAGAATGTATGTCTCAACAATGATGCCCTGTAAAAAGTACGTATACAAAAATATTTATAAATAAAAGGTAAGTAATTTTCAATAGTACATGCACAATACTTTATATATGTATGTGTAAATAAACATAACAGGTAACCAAGAACTAATTATAAGAGCATCTATGTAGATAAATATGTAGATGTTATAAATTCAGTCAAATAACCAACATGTATGTTATACCTGTGTAGATAAACAGGTATAACATATTCAATATACATATTATCATCGAACATTGAACTATATGTTTAATATATTATCATATATTAAGCATAGTATGCTTAATATATGATATTATATTATAAATTAATTAGCATATAAATACAAGTGGCGCCATCTTTCATACAAAAGCTACACTACTAATTACAGATTTCTGTATTATAGAAATTATAGTTAATATAAAAGAAATATAATGTACGCACTTCCACCATATGGTGTAGGTGTCTAGGTACATCTATAACACGTAGAATGTACCTATGTATCAATAATTACGCATTTTAACAAGTAAGTATGTATATATTATTTATAAAAAAGGTAAGTACAGTCAATTAGTATAATACTTTATACCTGTGTAGATAAACAGGTAACAAAAAACAATTAAGAGCATCTATGTAGATAAATAGATGTAAGAGTCACAATGCAAATAAAATTCATTAAATGATTCAGCCAATATTCGCTCGGATCAATGAAACTGTTTTTTATCAATTTTTTGTCTAAAAAAATAGCTTGAAATTTTTAACAAATGAATGAATTTTAATCTGATGTAATATATGATATCAGCATGTCCTTCTGCATATAATAGCGTGTATTATACTTTCGAATTCAAAAAGGGTGTATCAATTACAACACTCAAAAAAATACCATTTCTTAATTTGAAAGTAATAGACACGCCATCGTATGTAAAAGGACATGCTGGTATCATATATTACACCAGATTAAAATTTCTTCATTTGTTAAAAATTTCAAGCAATTTTTTTAGACAAAAATCGATAAAAAACTGTTTCGTTGATAAGTTTAATGTGCATTTTTGGACTCAGACTGCCCTTATGCATACGATAACGTCTCCAACTCGAAAAAAATTACATAGTCGGAATGGCTTCTGAAAAAAATATTGAAATTTAAAAGGCACAAACGACGGCATCTAGCGGGGAAAGCTTGAACTACAAATATTTTAAATTGTATTGTTAGTTCACGCTGTACTTGCTAGATGGCGCCATGTGTATCTTTTTAATTTTAATATTTTTTTTAAAAGCCATTCCGACTAAGTAATTTTTTTTTCGAATTACAGAGGCTATCGTATGTAGGTATTAAGGCAGCCTGAATCCAAAAATGTACATAACAAGATTCTCTCTTATCAACGAAACAGTTTTTTATCAACTTTTGTCTAAAAAATTTGCTTGAAATTATTAACAAATGAAGGAATTTTAATCTGGTGTAATACTTATATGATACCAGCATGTCCTTTTACATACGATGGCGTGTATAATACTTCAAAATTCAAAAGGGGTGTATCAATAATCATAGTGAAAAACACCCCCTTTCTGAATTTGAAAGTTTTAGACACGCTATCGTATGTAATATGACACCCTGATATCATATATTACACCAGAATTCTAATTAATTCACTGGTTCAAAATTTCAACAATTTTTTGAAAACAAAAATCGATAAAAAACAGTTTTATCGATCCGAGCGCAACTTTTGATGGGCATATATGGAATCAGGGTGCCCTTATACATACGATAGCGTCTCTAACTCGACCAAAAAAAAAAAATCTCAAAAAATAAACAAGGTAATAATACCCTTCCTTCTTTTTTGACCGAAAAAAACTTTTTTCGATTTTCATATAATTAGATACGTTATCGTATGTAAAGGGATATGCTGATTCGACTTTTCGTATCAGTTGTGAAATACATTGAAGGGTTCAAAAGTTACAGCGATTTTAAGACGAAAAATTGATAAAAAACAGTCATACAGTTGTTTGTGAAACTTTTAATTATCATATTTGGAATCAGCATGTTGTTATACATACGATAGCATGCCTAACTCGACAAAAAAAATTTTGATGTGATGACGTCAGACGACGGCGCCTCAACCATTTTCAAAATATTTTTTGAAATTATTTTTTACATTTTTTGGCATGTTACACATGCTATCGTATGTAGAACGGAATCAGCAAGTTTTTATACATACGATTGCATGTCTAACATGGTAAAAAATGAAAAAATAATTTCAAAAAATATTTTGAATATGGTGAAGGTGACGTCATCTGACGTCATCACATACAATTTTTTTTTGTCGAGTTAGGCACGCTATCGTATGTATACCACCTTGGTGATTCCAAAAATGTTGATAAAAAGTTGCCCTCTGACCGCTAACACTGTTTTTTATCGATTTTTCGTCTTAAAATCGCTATAACTTTTGAATCCCTTAATGAATTTCGCAACTGACACGAAAAGACGAACCAGCGTATCCCTTTACATACGATAACGTGTCTAATTATTTGAAAATCGAAAAAAGTTTTTTTCGGTCAAAAAAGAAGGAAGGCTAACACCTTAGTTTTTTTTTGAGAATTTTTTTTTTGGTCGAGTTAGCGACGCTATCGTATGTATTAGGGCACCCTGATACCCAATATGCCCATCAAAAGTTGCGCTTGGATCGATAACATGGTTTTTTATCAACTTTTGTTTTCAAAAAATTGTTGAAATTTTGAACCAGTGAATTAATTTAAAATCTGGTGTAATATACGATATCAGAGTGTCATATTACATACGATGGCGTGTCTATTACATTCAAATTCAAAAAGGGGGTGTTTTTCAGTACGGTTTTTGATACATCCTTTTTGAATTTGTAAGTATTATATACGTGATCCTGTGTAAAAGGACCTGCTGATATCATATATAATACCAGATTAAAATTCCTTTTTTTGTTAAAAATTTCAAGCAAATTTTTCAGAAAAAAGTTTATAAAAAACAGTTTTATTGACTCTAGAAAATCTTTTTAAGTGCATTTTCGAATTCAGTTTCCCAAAATACATACGAAAGCGTCTCTAACTCGACAAATTTTTTTGACTTAGTCGGAATGGCTTCAGAAAAAAATATTAAAAATTTGCATAACTAGACAAAAAACACCTCCACCATATTCACAATATTTTTTGAAAAAGTTTTTTAATATGGCGAAGGCGCTGTCATCTGACGTCATCACAAAATTTTTTTTGTGTCGAGTTAGGCCCGCTATCGTATGTATTACAGCTTGGTGATTGCAAAAATGTTGATAAAAAGTTGCCCTCTGACCGCTAACACTGTTTTTTATCGATTTTTCGTCTTAAAATCGCTATAACTTTTGAATCCCTTAATGAATTTCGCAACTGACACGAAAAGACGAACCAGCGTATCCCTTTACATACGATAACGTGTCTAATTATTTGAAAATCGAAAAAAGTTTTGTTCGGTCAAAAAAGAAGGAAGGCTAACACCTTAGTTTTTTTTTGAGAATTTTTTTTTTGGTCGAGTTAGCGACGCTATCGTATGTATTAGGGCACCCTGATACCCAAAATGCCCATCAAAAATTGCGCTTGGATCGATAACATGGTTTTTTATCAACTTTTGTATTCAAAAAATTGTTGAAATTTTGAACCAGTGAATTAATTAGAAATCTGGTGTAATATATGATATCAGGGTGTCATATTACATACGATAGCGTGTCTAAAACATTCAAATTCAGAAAGGGGGTGTTTTTCAGTATGATTAATGATACACCCCTTTTGAATTTTGAAGTATTATACACGCCATCGTATGTAAAAGGACATGCTGGTATCATATAATATACCAGATTAAAATTCCTTCAGTTGTTAAAAATTTCAAACAATTTTTTAAGACAAAAGTTGATAAAAAACAGTTTCATTGATAAGAGATAATCTTTTTATGTGCATTTTTGGACTCAGGCTGACCTAATACATACGATTACGTCCCTAACTCGAAAAAAAATTTACTTAATCGGAATGGCTTCTAAAAAAATAATAGAAATTTAAAAGGCACAAACGACGGCATCTAGCGGGGAAAGCTTGAACTAAAAATATGCTGAATTATATTGTTAGTTCACGCTGTACCTGCCAGATGGCGCCATGTGTCTATTTTTATTTTAATTTTTTTTCAAGAGCCATTCCGACTAAGTAATTTTTTTCGAGTTAGAGAGGCTATCGTATGTATTAGGGCAGCCTGAATCCAAAAATGTGCTTCAAAAGATTCTCTCGTATCAATGAAACTGTTTTTTATCAACTTTTGTTTAATAAAATTGCTATAAATTTTTAACAAATGAAAGAATTTTAATCTGGTGTAATATATGATACCAGCATGTCCTTTTACATACGATGGCGTGTATAATACTTCAAAATTCAAAAGGGTTGTATCAATAATCTTACCGAAAAACACCCCCTTTTTGAATTTGAATGTAATAGACACGTCATCGTATGTAATATGAAACTCTGATATCGTATATTACACCAGATTTTAAATTAATTCACTGGTTAAAAATTTTATGAAAATCTGTAAGACAAAACTTGATAAAAAAACCATGTTATCGATCCAAGCGCAACTTTTGATGGGCATATTGGGTATCAGGGTGCCCTAATACATACGATAGCGTCGCTAACTCGACCAAAAAAAAAATTCTCAAAAAAAAACTAAGGTGTTAGCCTTGCTTCTTTTTTGACCGAAAAAAACTTTTTTCGATTTTCAAATAATTAGACACGTTATCGTATGTAAAGGGATACGCTGATTCGTCTTTTCGTGTCAGTTGCGAAATTCATTAAGGGATTCAAAAGTTATAGCGATTTTAAGACGAAAAATCGATAAAAAACAGTGTTAGCGGTCAGAGGGCAATGTTTTATCAACATTTTTGCAATCACCAAGCTGTAATACATACGATAGCGGGCCTAACTCGACACAAAATTTTTTTTTGTGATGACGTCAGATGACGGCGCCTTCACCATATTAAAAAACTTTTTCAAAAAATATTGTGAATATGGTGGAGGTGTTTTTTGTCTAGTTAAGCAAATTTTTAATATTTTTTTCTGAAGCCATTCCGACTAATTGTAAGTCAAAAAAATTTGTCGAGTTAGAGACGCTTTCGTATGTATTTTGGGAAACTGAATTCGAAAATGCACTTAAAAAGATTTTCTAGAGTCAATAAAACTGTTTTTTAACTTTTATCTGAAAAATTTGCTTGAAATTTTTAACAAAAAAAGGAATTTTAATCTGGTATTATATATGATATCAGCAGGTCCTTTTACACAGGATCACGTATATAATACTTACAAATTCAAAAAGGATGTATCAAAAACCATACTGAAAACCACCCCCTTTTTGAATTTTAATGTAATAGACACGCCATCGTATGTAATATGACAATCTGATATCGTATATTACACCAGATTTTAAATTAATTCACTGGTTCAAAATTTCAACAATTTTTTGAAAACAAAAGTTGATAAAAAACCATGTTATCGATCCAAGCGCAACTTTTGATGGGCATATTGGGTATCAGGTAGCCCTAATACATACGATAGCGTCGCTAACTCGACCAAAAAAAAAATTCTCAAAAAAAAACTAAGGTGTTAGCCTTGCTTCTTTTTTGACCGAAAAAAACATTTTTCGATTTTCAAATAATTAGACACGTTATCGTATGTAAAGGGATACGCTGATTCGTCTTTTCGTATCAGTTGCGAAATTCATTAAAGGATTCAAAAGTTATAGCGATTTTAAGACGAAAAATCGATAAAAAACAGTGTTAGCGGTCAGAGGGCAACTTTTTATCAACATTTTTGCAATCAACAAGCTGTGATACATACGATAGCGGGCCTAACTCGACACAAAAAAATTTTTTGTGATGACGTCAGATGACAGCGCCTTCGCCATATTAAAAAACTTTTTCAAAAAATATTGTGAATATGGTGGAGGTGTTTTTTGTCTAGTTAAGCAAATTTACCGGCAGATGTCGCCAGATGTAACTTTTAAAATTTAATATTTTTTTCTGAAACCATTCCGACTAACATAAGTCAAAAAAATTTGTCGATTTAGAGACGCTTTCGTTTGTATTTTGGGAAACTGAATTCGAAAATGCACTTGAAAAGATTTTCTAGAGTCAATAAAACTGTTTTTTATAAACTTTTAAATGAAAAATTTGCTTGAAATTTTTAACAAAAAAAGGAATTTTAATCTGATATTATATACGATATCAGCATGTCTTTCTACATACGATGGCGTGTATAATACTTCAAAATTCAAAAAGTGTAGATCGATAATCGTACTGAAAAACACCCCCTTTCTGATTTTTTAAGATTTAGGCACGCTATCGTATGTAATATGACACCCTGATATCATAGATTAAAACAGATTTCTAATAAATTCACTGGTTCAAAATTTCAACAATTTTTTGAATACAAAAGTTGATAAAAAACAGTTTTATCGATCTGAGCGCAACTTTTGATGGGCATATATGGAATCAGGGTGCCCTTATACATACGATAGCGTCTCTAACTCAACCAAAAAAAAAAATTCTCAAAAAATAAACAAGGTAATACCCTTCCTTCTTTTTTGACCGAAAAAAACTTTTTTCGATTTTCATATTATTAGATACGTTATCGTATGTAAAGGGATACGCTGATTCGACTTTTCGTGTCAGTTGTGAAATACATTGAAGGCTTCAAAAGTTACAGCGATTTTAAGACGAAAAATTGATAAAAAACAGTCATACAGTTGTTTGTGAAACTTTTAATTATCATATTTGGAATCAGCATGTTGTTATACATACGATAGCATGCCTAACTCGACAAAAAAAATTTTTGATGTGATGACGTTAGACGACGGCGCCTCAACCATTTTCAAAATATTTTTTGAAATTATTTTTTTCATTTTTTACCATGTTAGACATGCTATCGTATGTAGAACGGAATCAGCATTTTTTTATACCTTAGTTTTTTTTTGAGAATTTTTTTTTTTGGTCGAGTTAGCGACGCTACCGTGTGTATTAGGACACCCTGATACCCAATATGCCCATCAAAAGTTGCGCTTGGATCGATAACATGGTTTTTTATCAACTTTTGTAATCAAAAAATTGTTGAAATTTTGAACCAGTGAATTAATTAGAAATCTGGTGTAATATATGATATCAGGGTGTCATATTACATACGATAGCGTGTCTAAAACTTTAAAATTCAGAAAGGGGGTGTTTTTCAGTATGATTAATGATACACCCCTTTTGAATTTTGAAGTATTATACACGCCATCGTATGTAAAAGGACATGCTGGTATCATATATTACACCAGATTATAATTCCTTCATTTGTTAAAAATTTCAAGCAATTTTTTTAGACAAAAGTTGATAAAACACTGTTTCGTTGATAAGAGAGAATCTTGTTATGTGCATTTTTGGATTCAGACTGCCAATATACATACGATAACGTCTCTAACACGGAAAAAAATGAAATGATTAGTCGGAATGGCTTCTGAAAAATATTATTGAAATTTACAAAACATACATGGCGACATCTAGCCAGAAAAGCTTGAACTATAAAAACTTGTTAAATTATGTACCTATTTTAAAATGTAAATACATACATGTACCTACTTTTGTAATTTTAATAATTTTTTCAGAAACAATTTCGACCAAGTCAAAAAATATTGTCAAGTTAGAGACGTTATTGTATGTCCAGTAAAACCTGACAACTGGAATCTCAAGAGACCAGTTATTTGTCCCACTTAAAGAGGTGTCTCATTTGCCCAGTTATAGAGGTGCACATGTAGAAGTGACTGGATTTCAGTATATGAACTATAGAAATTATATAGAAGTTTCCCACTTATACGAATCCCACTTAATCAAGTTTCACTGCATCCAAAAATGTGCATAAACACTCTTTTTGTGCTTGTGGTTTAGTTAAATAATGCGTATCTCCACTTTTAGGTTTGCTTTTTTGGGGATTGTAATTTAATAAAAAATTATTTATTTTCTATAAGTACATACAATAACATATATTATTCATTGAATTAATCCAGCCCTCTTATGAAGTTTTTTAAATTAAATATTCAGATCTAGGCCCTTTATAAATGTCGAAGCAGTCCAACCCTGTTATTAATAGTAGGGTTAAAATCAATAATTTAAGTCGCACAGTTTTTTTAAATTAAATTCATTTGACTTAAATCACTTCTGCATGCAAGTTAAAAGTTTACAAGTAAACATAATTTTTATTCATTTAATAAAAAAATTTAATGGCCCTTCAAAAATTAGTTGGAACTTTAATACAAACAAATGTGTATATATTTCCAGTTGTATAAAAAAATCTTGCATGTAACTGACTCTCTGAGAAAAAAAATGCCCATTAAAATTGAAAAATGATGGGCCAGTCCGGTTCTGTAATGGCCCTTCAAAAATTTGTTAGTTCAAAAATACAAACAAATGTGTATTTATTTCCAGTTGTATAAAAAATTCTTGCATGTAACTGTCTCTCTGAGAAAAAAATGCCCATTCAAATTTAAAATGTCGGGCCAGTCCGGTTCTGTTTTAAATAAATTAAACAAAATGATTATCCATTAACAAAATAATTATTATTTTTATTTCATTTACTGTATTTTTTCGTCGTGGTAAGTACTACTGATTTATTTTATTATTTATTGTGATATATTTATTTTGTATTGTGGTTACAACAGTGCATTTTCCCACGCTCTAGGCGCCAGGGCATTCCTTTCAAGGTTTCCTGTATACATTCTTATGGGCGCTACACGAAAGAGGCGCCGGTGTTTCTCACAATGTGTGCACGTGTCTCCCAAGCGCCTTTCCACCCACTGTGAATTATTGTGGAATTTTAATTAATTAGTATATTATGAAGCGCCGCGGCGCCGTATCTTCCACAAACATTTTTCCCACGCGCCGCCGGCGTTAGTACACATTCTTTAAAATTTCACAAAGTTCAATGCACTACCAATACATAATAATATAAAGATCTCCCGATAAAGTATAAAAAAGCCAGCCGGTCACCCATCCAACGATTGTCTTCACAAGGTAGTGCTTTATTTCTGTGCATTGACAGGAAGGGGTACGTTCAATATCGGCTGTTCACAGCATTTGTATATTGTATTATTTACATTATAAAATGCGTCTCATGTTTGGAGGCATATAATATTGAAACTATACATTTTACAAATTTCGGATTGGTTTTAAAATTGTTGTTCTAAAGTCTACTTTTACATATTAAAATTTGAAATAATTTTGATTAATTGTTTAATAATTACAGCTCTAATATATGATATCAGGGTGTCATATTACATACGATGGCATGTCTATTACTTTTAAATTAAAAAATGATTTGTTTTTGAGTGGTGTAATTGGTACACCCTTTTTGAATTTGTATTATACACGCCATCATATTTCATATTTTGCGTAGAAAGACATGCTGATATATAGAACATGTATTATTGATTAAAATTTTCAAGCTAATTTTTTAGACAAATGTTGAAAAAAAAAAACAGTTTCATTGATCCGAGCGAAACTTTGTATGTGCATTTTTGGATTCAGGGTGCCCTATTACATACGATAGCGTCTTTAATTCATCAAAAAATATTATTGACTTAATCGGAATGGCTTCTGTAAATTTCAAAGGTACTTCTTATGACATCTAGCGAGAAATGCTTGAACTAACGATACAATTCCATTGTTGATAGTTCAAGCTTTCTCCGATAGATGTCGTTAAATGTACCATTTAAATCGTAATATTATTTCAGAAGCCATTACGACTTAGTCAATTTTATTTGCTGAAAATGGTATAAATACAAAATAATAATGTAAATTTTTTATAATATACAAGTACCTAGAACATTTATACAGATCATTTTGAGAAAACTGTAGCAATAATTATTAAGATTAGTATGTCACTTGTGTGAAGTTAGCCCCCCTTTTATTAAAATTCAAATTTTTGAAATTTGTGCGTATAAATGTGCAATATAAATTTCGGTTTTTGCCAGTGCCAATAAATAAATTGCAAAAATGTTAAATCTAGTTTTTTTAATTAAATAATTTTTTAGGAGCTTTCCAGGAAAAGGGGGGTATTATTTAATACAACAATTATATAAAAATAATTCAAAATCTATACCTTTAATGCAGCACCAATAAGTTGTTGGTATGGTAGACTTTCATGCGGAAAAATGTCGATTGGGCAATCGTGGCTACTTTTTATCGGTACAGGTTCTTTAGGAGCCGGAAAATTGTTTACAGACTTTTGGTTCAAATTAACATCGATATATTCATTAATTTCTTCTATTTTATCTAAAAGGTATATCAAATATATGGTCGTTATTTGTTAACATTTTGGTACTTTCGTGATGTACGCGCGTGAAATTTTTTGTTCACGAATTTATTTTATAATGAATATTTTCTTACCTTTATTATTTTTTTGGTCCATAGCAATATATTCATTACATTTCGGAACTTTTTCTATATGTTCCATAGCTTTTTGAATTAATTTTTTTGCTTGCGTTTGAGTTTCCAAGGGCAGGAAAGATAAAATATCTTTAAGAAATTTGCAAACATCTAAAAAATAATAAAATAATAGGTAAAATCGTGAAATATATGTTGGTGCCTATTAAAAACTATTAAAAAAAAGTAATCATATAAACAACTAGGAGATTTTTCATTTTTAGGGTTCCGTAGAAAACTAGGAACCTTTATTTTTTTTCTCCATGTCCGTCCGTCCGTCCGTCTTGTAAAAATGTTGACATAATAAGATGAAATTTGATATACGGTCGTAGATTGATGACCCAAAAACGGAAATGATAAGATTTTTGAAAAAAACATTTTTTTACCCCCCTTCCATAAAATGAAAAGTGTTTTCAAACAATAAAAAATTCACCATCGTTGAGTGGGGTGTCGTCAGAAAGTTCTCCTAAAATGCAACAAAAAACCTTTTTGATTTTAACCCTTCAATCAAGTATATTTGCTCTTCAAAGTCATTATAAAAGCACCCCTACCCCTCTATTTCCTAAACTATCAATTCAAAAAATCTGAAAAAAAATCAGAATGTAGCTTTTAATTAGTACTTTCACTGAAAATTATAACGAACATTGTCAAAAATATTTTGGACCCCCCTTCTATAGACTGAAAAGTGAACTCAAATTTTTTTTCATGTACACCATTGATAGGTCTTCTAAAATGCAATAATAAAAATCAAATGACTTTTTCATTTGAACCCTTCAGTCACGAAAATTTTGAAATAACTATTTTTTATATATCGTAGTGAGAATGACTACGGAATCCTATCATGTGCGTGCCCAACACGCACTTGCCCGTTTTATTTATTAAGTAGGTATATATTGTACAAAATATATATTTTTTTATATCACGCAGTTGAAACATAATTGTTTATTATTCAGTAGCATAATTATTAAATTAGAGGAGCCGCAAAAAAATATTTTATGGGAGGAGCCTCAAAATTTATCATGTTGACACCACTGTTATTATTGTCTTTGTTTATACATAAAATACAGGCAAATAGAATTGAATTCTTTATCGTTTAATTTATTCATTTCCCGGATGTACCCAAACTAAATGTAAAAAATCATTTTTTTTATCAGTAACTACTTTAAATATTCGTTTTGTACTTTCTTTAAAATATTTTTAAATCGTACAATTTTTTGAGATCTTAATTCATCATTCCCCCATTTAAATTGCTATGAATTGGGAAGTTTCTATAGCGTCCTTTCCCCGGAAAATTGTACACCTTTTTTATAATTTTTAACTAGGAAAGTATTCAATTTTCCTATTAAAGTCTAAAAAAAATATTATCAGCCTCTCCCCCCAACTTTTGAGGGCAATACTTCGGGGCTTTCTCAAGTGTTTAATCCACCCCTGTATTAAGTATTTCCCCTTTGTTTATGATATCTTAATCTGTGGTATCAGAACAGGAAGTAAAAAAATATTCTTGTTATTTTTTCGGAGATAAAAATGTAATTTCTTTAAATTTTACAACATCTAATGTAAAATTAATTATATTTGAGATTTATTTTAAAATTTTATTATTCCACTTTTACATATTTTTTTCATAAATTAGGAAAGTTTGTGTAGAAAATTTTGTTTATTTTTTAACTTATTTACTAATTTAAACTAATTATTACTTAAATATCATGTAGGATTTAATCTTGTCTACGAGGAAAAATTCAATAGAGAGTAAATTTTAAAACAAATCTCCCTCAGTTGCAAATGACACTGGAAATATATTTTTTTTTATAATACTTATTCTATTAATTATACATATCTATTGTATTAATTATTAAAATAAGTAACAAATAACAATTTATTTCGTACTATCCAGAAAATTTGATGTTTCTAATGGTTTAAATTTCATAAACAAATAATTTGCTAAATGCCCTGTTTAGTATTTAAAAAATACTTTATTGTTATTATAATAAATAAACAAAAACAACAAACCATTTAATAAATCCATAATATCCAATAAATCTTTAATTTCTCCCATTTTTGTTTATTTTCACATATATATTATTATAATTTATTATACGAACTTATCTCACTATATTATTTTAAAATTGAGCAAACTATTTATTTTAAATAAAACACAGATGAATTTAAAAAATAACTATGACACACCTTTACCCAAGTCATGACTTTAATAATAAGTGAAGTTAAAATACAATTAGTAAATTAAGTAAGCTAGGCTCCCGCATGGACTACAGTCGATTTTATTAGTGATGACAATGTATTTAGATTGCCTTCACATTACAGACGGGCTCTATTTTTATCTTTTTATGAATCACTATGAATTTTCGAACTATTATTAGTTTAAATTCATTCAAGACTTTTTATAAATATGTTTTTTAAGTGTAATTTATCAAAAATTATTTACGATTGTATTTTGTAAAAAAAAAAATTCTTTAATAAAACGGGCAGGTGCGTGTCATTCTCACTACGATTTATAAAAAAAAATTATTTCAAAATTTTCGTGACTGAAGGGTTCAAATCAAAAAGTCATTTGACTTTTACTATTGCATTTTAGGAGACCTAAATGGAGTAAATGAAAAAAAAATGTGAGTTGACTTTTCAGTCTATGAAAATATTTTTGACAATGTTCGTTATAATTTTCAGTGAAATTACTAATTTAAAGCTACATTCTGATTTTTTCAGATTTTTTGAATCGATAGTTTAGAAAATAGAGGGGGGACGCTCTGACAACGACATTAAAAATATATCGTGACTGAAGGGTTGAAATCAAAAATTTATTTGACATTTTTTACTGCATTTTAGGAGACCTATCAAATGACATTCCACTCAATGGGGTAAGTGGGAAAAAATTAGTTTACTTTTCCAAAATATTTTTAAGTGTTCGTTATAATTTTCGGTGAAAGTACTAATTAAAAGCTACATTCTGAAATTTTTTCAGATTTTTTGAATTGATAGTTTAGAAAATAGAGGGGGGGACGCTTTTATACTGACTTTGGAGAGCAAATATGTACATCATGATTGAAGGGTTAAAATCAAAAAGTTCTGATATATTTTTGTTGCATTTTAGAAGACCTTTTTAATGACACCCCACTCAATGAGCTAGGTGAACTTTTTTTTTAACACTTCATTTAAATGTTTTTGTTTTTTTTTTTCAAAATCTTATCATTTCTTTTTTTGAGGCATCAATCTACGACCGTATACCAAATTTTAACTTATTATATCAAAATTTTTACAAGACGAACGGACGGACATGGAGAAACTATAAGGGTTCCTAATTTTCTACCGAACCCTAAAAATGAATATCAATAATTTTAGTTAGAAAACAATTGAGATCCTTAATAAAGTAATTTCATTATACCTAATTAAATGACAGGAATATTTGCTCTTAAAAAACTTTTCCTATTATTAAAATTAACAAGATGTCTTTAAAATTTCTTCCGGGTGCTCCAGATGCTTTGAAGACAGATATACAGAGAGACGTTGCGTTTTATAATAACCTTACATATTATAAAACGCAACGTCTTTTTTTCTGTCTTATTATTCGAGAACCACTTATCCGACTTATGTGTGTGTTTTTTTTTTAATTTGTAGATATGTTCTTTATTCAAGTTTTAGTACCTATATATTTTGTTACGTTGAATAACATGAGGAATAAGCAGTGACGATAGTAGTAAATCAAGTCAGAAAAAAGCACATATCTACCCTGAATTCTACATTGGTTATGAAAATCTCGCCCCAATAAGAGTGATGGAAATTCGGCATCTCTATGCATGCACACAGTTATAAATAAAACATTTAAATAATTAATAAATTTAAAAAATCGCAATTACATCGAAAATATAACAGATGAATTAATAAAAGTTATTATGTGTCCACACGTTTGAACCTGAAACATAAATTTCTATATTAATTAAATAATGAGTTTATAACAGATTAGTTTGCCTCCCCCTTGTTGGTGAGGCCATTGCTCATTTTGGCCATATATATGATAACGCTTGACTTGGTGGGAGTCCGAGAAAATTGCCCTTTTTAAAATGAATTTAAAAGTAGTTCTCTGCGTCGCCGTATAATTTTTTTGACATTGCATTGCACTCTATGTCTATGGCATTTGTATATTGTTTCTTTTTATTCTATGTGTGCTACATACGCATCTACGCGTGCTACCAGTGCTACCCGTGTTACATTTCGAGTATGCATAATTTTGTTGGTTGTATTTGCGCAAGCGCATTGATGCTGATTGATGCAGTAATAAAAAAAAATGTTTGTAAAATTTACGTCAGTTGCTCACGTGCTTATGTATTTTATATAAATATAACTTATTTTTTTAAGTGGTATATCCAGTGACAAATTGAAATTTCAGTGTAAGCTTGTAGTTGAGAACATTTATGTCAAAGTATTTTCAAATTTTAAATGAAAAAGAAAATCGACATTTTTTACTTGATTTGCGTCGGTGTAAATTTTACATAAGTGTAGGATGACTGACAAGTATTATTAAAAACAGGTGTGTTGCAAGTGCTTAAAAAAACTTATCTTAAATGATTAATATAATTATGTTTACTTTTAGTATCTGTGCGTATGTTTAACCATTTTCAAACTCAATAGGCAGAAGAGTACTTTACAGTTCTTTATATTAATTACACTTTATACAAGAGAAAAATGCAGACTAGAAGCCAGGTATGTACACAAAATAATAATTTACCTTTACTTGTTTATTTGTTATTATTTGTACGTGTGCAGGTCAAATGGAGTAAAATCAAAAAAGAAGCTAAGAAATCCCAGGATGACAGTTTAAGTGTTGTTGATGACCCGTATGAAAATGTAAGATGCAACCTACGGACTCAATCAGGAACATAATTATTATGTAAATTGCTTTTTCAGATGTCCAACAGCAAAACGGCTGAAAGATTAAAAACCGGGCTCGCTATTAACGAGGTAAACGTTTTACATTACTGTCCTTGGGATGAAGAATATCCTGAAACTCCTAAACGTTATTCATCGATCATAGAAAGGTAAGCTCGTGTTTATATAAGTATTGATTTTTTTATTATATAATATCATATTACAGATTACTAGAATTAAAATTATCGGAAAAATGCAGAGTTATACCTTCGAGAGAAGCAACAACTGATGAAATCAAGTCTGTGCATGATATCAAACAAATAGAACAGCTAAGAACCGTTGCAAATCTCTCAATTGAAAAGCAAGAGGAGTTTTCAGCTGGGTGCGATGCTATATTTGTAAACAAGGTAAATATAAGTGATTTGATTTAATCTGTGCATACTAGAGATGGGAAAAATGAGTCTTTTTAGTGACTCGAGTCAATTGAAACAATTCAGTAAAAAGATTCGTTCCAACTGATTCGTTCAATTTAGACTAATCGTTCATGAATTACACATCTCTAGTGCATACTAACATCAATTGAATATTGCAGGCGAGTTGGCAAGCAGCATCAACGGCTGTTGGATCATGTCTAAATCTATTGGACGCTGTCATGAGCGGCAAGATTCAAAACGGCATGGCTATAGTCCGTCCACCAGGGCACCATGCATCTCCCGATGAATTCAACGGCTACTGCCTTTATAATAATGCAGCTATAGTAGCCACACAAGCTATTGAGAAATATGGTCTCAGTAGAATTTTAATATTTGATCAGGACGTACACCATGGCCAGGGAATACAGAGAATATTCTATGAGAGCAATAAGTAAAAATATTCATCACTGAAAGGTTACGTTATGATAATGATTGGTGTTGTGTTTCAGGGTGCTTTATTTTTCTATACATCGGTTCGAACATGGGGCATTTTGGCCCAATCTAAAAGAATCGAATTATGACTATATTGGTACTGGGAACGGCGTGGGGTACAACTTTAATGTGCCATTGAATAAGACTGGTATGAAGAATGGTGATTATCTTTCGATTCTGTTAAATATCCTGCTTCCTGTTGCGTACGAGGTATGAAGTTTGAATTATTTAGGCTAAAAGTCTAATATGAGATAGGTTGATGACATAAACATGGTGATATTTATCATTTAAATATTCGAGTTGAGAAATTAAAGAAGAAAGAGAACATAAGAATCTGAAAAAATGGAATGGCCAGTTGACCACCTCATATTGAACTTTTACGATATTTAGTGTTTTTCTTTAATTTTTTTAATATAACTAAAAATGATTGAATTTCTTTTTCTTAGTTCAACCCCGAACTCGTTATTATATCAGCAGGATATGATGCTGCCATCGGATGTCCAGAGGTGTGCATATTTTTATATTTTAGTAACATATTTTTTTTTCTTGATAGTTTCAACCCGAACTCATAATAATTTCGGCGGGTTACGATTCTGCCATTGGTGATGAAAAGGTTAGAATTGTTTTTAATTTTAAATGTAAAGCTGTATCGGTAGCTTTGTTTCGATGTTAAATAAGTAAAGTTTGAGTGTTGATTGTCACGTAACAGCGAATCAATTATTTCTGTATTAAACTGATAATGAATGCAATATTGTACTTGACAGGGTGAAATGAAGATTACTCCAGCTTTCTTCGGCATTATGACACAGTGTCTAATGCAACTCGCTAATGGACGAGTTTTAGCACTGCTAGAAGGAGGGTACTGTTTACCTTCTTTAGCTGAATCTGCAGCAATGACTCTTCGAGCTCTAATAGGAGAACCAGCTCCTTCTTTTGATGATCTATCACCTCCCTGTGAAAGGTACTTCTTGCTAAATATTTAAAATTGTGTTGTATCTGTATTGAAAACTCGTTTTTTAGTGTTTTAGACGCAATATACAATTGTATAAGACATCATTCTAAATATTGGCGATGTTTTGCTCATATTGGAAAACCAGAAAATCGGAATGTAGATAAATATGTACCCTATAAACGGGACGAATCAAAAAAATACCCTACGAGGGAATGTTATGCCAAATACAGTGATGAAACAAAAATGCAGATTGAGGCAGCTCTCGGAGAACTTCAACTCAAAACTAAATTGAGAAACACTGAATCTGGAGTAGCAATAGTCACCGAGCCCCGCATGAATGCTCATGAGAATATAGGATTCACGCACTATGAAATTCCTGATAGAGTCATCAAAACCATAGATCTTCTCAAGGATTTCGGGTTGCTTGATCGTTGTGCAGATTACCTGGTGAGTATATTTAATAATTTCAACAGAAACTGATATCATTAGCTGTTTAAGTAATCTTTTTTATGAGGAAAGGGGACAAAAACACATTTTTTACTTGTATAAGTAAATTATTAACTGCGCAGTTTTTTTGAGTTATAAAATCAATGTTGCTTACTTTATACTCACGCTGTACAAATATTATTTTGTTGTGTTTAGTTAAAAACTAAATATTTATTTCTAAAAGGGTTACGAGGCTTCAGACACAGCTATAGAGCTTGTTCATGATCCTGAATACATCACATTACTGAATTTCGAGCCACCGGAGGAAATTGTTAAGAAGTTTGATTCAATTTATATGATGGAACACAGCTTAAAAGCCGCTAATGTCGCTGTCGGATCTGTTTTAATGGCCCTTGAGCTGGTTCTTAAGGATAGAGCCAGGTCGGCATTTGCTCTGGTACGTCCGCCAGGCCATCATGCCGAACGAGACAGTGCAAGTGGGTTCTGTTTTTTCAATAATGTATCGATTGCAGCTCATGATGCTATCAAACGATTTAAGCTCAAACGGTATACATTTTGTTCTGGTTTTTGTTGGATCAGTATTGATTATTGAATATGTTCTCTTGTAGGGTATTGATTATAGATTTTGACGTTCATCATGGTAATGGAATTCAAAATACAACGAAAGATACTAAAGAAATTTTATATATATCAATCCACCGCTATGAAAATGGTTTTTTCCCTGGTAGCAAGGAGGCAAACTCTTGTGAGACGGGTGGATCTAATGCAAAAGGCTACAATGTGAATGTCCCTTGGAGTGATGTAAGCAAGATAAAGTATTCATTTACTGTATCTATATTTTAATGTCTTGCATTTTCAGTCAGGCATGGGTGATATTGAATACCTATCTTCGTTCCATCGAATTGTGCTACCAATTGTATTTGCGTTCAACCCTGAGGTTGTTCTTGTGTCAGCTGGTTTTGATGCAGCCATCAACGACCCACTAGGCAGATGTAAGGTAACTCCAGAAATGTTTGGCCACATGACAGCTATGCTGATGCCATTGGCCCAAGGCAAACTTGTTATGTGTTTGGAAGGCGGGTACAACGTCACATCTGTGGGGTATTCAACCATTGCTTGTGTTAAAGCACTGCTTGGGGACCCTCTCCCATCACTGAAGATAGACAAGGTGGTCTGTAAAAACGCCATGAAGACTATCAACACAGTGGTTGAAATCCACAAAAAACACTGGCCAAACCTAATGACAATAGCCGAGATTAAAGAACCGAGTATCTTTGAAGTAAGTCTTACCTTTATGTTTTTATGTGACTTACTAAGTTTACGTACATCAATACTTTTTCAAAAAAGTACTTTTACTTGAATATATTTATCAAAAAGTAATTGTACTTGTACTTAATCTTGTATATATGTATAAAAGAGTTTGTCCTTAACCACTCACTCGCTCATATATCAACGTACAGCCCAAACCACTAAACCTAGAAACGTGAAATTTCGTAGGTGTCTTCCTTTTATGATGTAAGCACCCACTAAGAAGGGATTTCCAGAAATTCAACCCCTAAGTGAATAAATGGGATGTAAAAGTTTGTATCGGAAAAATATTTTTTTGGCCAGATTTATTTTGAACTTAGTATAGATACTCTACAATATAAATAATAAATTACGTATTTAAGCATTTTTCAACCACTAAGGGGTAGCAAGGGGTTGAAAATGTTTTTATGTGACAAAATATTTTTGGTTGTATTCACGTATGGAGGGTTTTAATTGGTTTTCATTTGATCCAGCATAAAAAATACCACAGGGGTGGGGGTTTTAGGGTGAAAAACAACCCCTATCTCGCATAGGAGCCAAGATATTTATGATTTTGTATAAGGAATAAAAAGTAAAACAATAGACAAATTTAATATTTCACCCTGTCACGTATTGAGGGTTGTAATTATTTTCGAAATCCACGCGAGCAAAGACACAAGAATTAGCTAGTTTAATACATTTTTTTTTTACTTGTGCAAAACTCTGGTCTCTAGAGTATTACAATGGTTAAAATCCAAATGTAGTGTTAATGTTACACTCGTTGCTCCGAATAACGCAGGCATCAATAATTCAAAATCTCCTAACATCAGCTAGAGGGGCACCCACCATCGTGCCGACTTTAACGTTAATTGGTGAATTTAAATTTCGTGCATAAATATAGCAGTCACGGTAGTATTGTGGTAGAGATAAGGAAAGATCGTTGCATGAAGCGGTTGGCCAATCGTTTCTCGGAGCGCACGTTAATAGGATAGTCGTCGCTTAGAGATTTGAGTGTAATTTAAAAAGGTGACAACCAGGAAGTACTGTTTTTGTAATATCTGTTTTAGGGTTATAAAATCAATCCAATTACAGACTGTCCCCACTTAAACCATCTGACTGATGTTCCAGATTGTGGCATCAATATTGACACACCTTGTCAGGTTTGCCAGTCAACCGAAGAGAACTGGATGTGTTTGACATGTTTCACGGTACGTTCACATATCAAGTAACGTTCGTGCAAAAGTAAAATGTGTTTTTTTAGGTGGGCTGTTCAGTCTACAAAAGTGGGCATGTTAAAGAACACTGTTACGATCATTCGCACTCCCTTGCTCTTGGATTCAACGACCTCTCTGTGTGGTGTTACTCTTGTGATGACTATATAGACCACTCAGACTTGTACGCTGTTAAGACGGCTGCTCACATGGCCAAGTTCGGGTGCGACATGCCTTATTATTACTGAGATAGATAATTTGGTCTTGAATCTAGTCGTCGATTCTAAAAGATCGTTATGAAATAGTAATTTATGAAAACGTTTAAAACGTCTTTAAGTTAATAATTCCTCAGTACCTGTTTTTTACACATGGTATTTAAATAATATATGATTATTAAGTCTGACTGAATTAATGTTACAATCAGAATTAGCTAGTATTTAGTATGATTGAAATTAGAATTGCCTTCCATTTATTTTTAAAACTTTAAAGGTTGTCGAACAAAGCAGGCTAGTCAAACCATTCTTTACATATTTGTTTTCAATTTGAGATATTTCAGACTGTGTCAGTGGCGTTACTACAAATTAAGGGCATCTAAACAATAAAAACACATTGCTGGATATCAGTTGCGGGAACCCCTGACTTTCTACCAGTCCAGCCACCTTGTAGTAACTCCACTGGTCTGCGTAATTGAAAGGATTATTGTTGTGAACTATAATCAATTTATTAATGTTATTGAATTTTATTAAATGTTATTTACAAGTAAATATTTTTGTACTTTTATAATAATAATTATAATAATGTACTAACAAAGTAAGTGTGATTTTATAAAATCTTTTAAGTATTGTTATTTTACGTGAACTGTAATTTAATAAAGATTTTGAAATAATGTTTTTTTTATTTCCTACGCTTCTTTCTTAAATAATCAGGGTAGTTTTTCAGGTTACATTCACAAGACCCTGGCCTAGGATTCAATTTTATTAAAAGTTGTGTGGGTCATATAGTAAACCTCTGGAAATTTTCTTTACAGCTAAAACCAAGGTAAGTAAATACAAAGGTTGTACCATAACTCTGGTGGGGTGAGGCATGAGAGGGGAGACCGCGTCATCATGAGGACCCCTCTAACGTTAAAAATAGTTGTCAAACTTTTTTTACTATATAAAGGGTCCTCAGGATGACGCGTTTCGCGCGGCCGCTGATTGATCAAAAGTTATGGTACAACCTCTTCATTTACTAACCTTGAGCTAAAACAATGTAAAAGAATTATATAAAAACTGAACCTGCCCCCACTCCTTATCCGAAGTCGGCGCCGTGCTGCCATCTATTTGATAGTATTTAAACTATGTAAAAATTGGTTCTTAACATTGCTGAGATTTAAACTCGACAATTGAATTTAAAATAATTATAAAGTTTGTGTTATCTAGTTTCTTTGTTGGTACTCACAAGGGCCCCTATTCTCGAGTTTTTCGTTCGCATGTCCAAAAGTAGTCGAGTTTTTTCATTCGACATTAGAAAAAAAAGTCGCATCGAGATTCGAGAATACGGTATAATTTACATAATCGAGATTCTAGTAAATAACTTACTGACTTTAGTAATATTTTATGAATAGTGTTTTTTTCTATTTAAAAGGATTTTTTTTTATACAATAAAAGGTTTTTGTTATGCAACACATATCTACAAAAAATTACATTTTAAAATAATAATAATCAAATCATTTTTACCCAAAACGGTGAAAGAGTTAGATCGAAATCGGACTTAAAGGATGTCTTTGAAATGAAAAAAGAGATTTCTGATATATGGTATACATACGGCCATCTTTTGACGAAGGTAAAAATCGACGTACTATTTGATGGCATCGGCATCGTGCATTTGGTTGTATTTATTTGCGAATTGGATATAGGGGGCAAATGATGAGTCGCGAGTGTCCACCGTTTGACATCCGCATTCGCGATCGACCGCGCGCTTGTCGGTGCGGCGGCGCGGGGTGGGGAACGGGCGCGGGCGACGATAGCGACGCCTCGACGTCGACGCCGCGGCAGTGCAGAGAAGACAGCGACGCGGTGAATACACGATCGACACACGCGAATAATGTGCCGCAGGTGACACACACATACATACATACACACGCACAGACGGACTCACTCACTGACTACTCATCCATCTAGCACTCGTACAATGCGGTCTTGTACACTGATTACGTAAGTGACTGTTGTGTTTGTTGTGATTTGTCGGCCGCCGAAGTGACGAGTCGAGGAGTAAAGCGCCACGCCGCCACAACGGAACCGTCGACCACGTTGCAGGGCATGTTCATTCCAGACACGTTGAGAAGCTGTATGGTGGAGCCAGATGTATCTTCGTACCTACAGACACCGTCATCTGGACAGGTGCTCACCTTCAATTGGCTACCTACGATAAGACCCGTCGGATTGTTTACAATATCTATTATGTAATTAACATATGTAACTAACATACAGTGTTGTGGACACCGTCATCCTATCCCGGTCTGTCTGTCTGTCTGTCTGTCTGTCTGTTTTGCACTCGTATTGGTATTGGTACGGACGCTGCGTGCGGTTTGTGTATAAATATATACCAACGCCGTAGCGTCACGTCGCTATGTATCGCAGGCACTTATTTACTTTACTTTACGTTTCTTTACTTTAATTTACTTTACAATTATATTACGGGACTGTTGGAACAAATGCGTTGTACTTATGTAGCGACTAGCGACTAACGAGTATTCGTATGTAGATATATAAACGTCCGCGTCGCGTGTACACAAATACATATCCACACTAGCTCGCTGAAACCGACCGCGACGCGAAACGAAGCGACGCATTTGTTTAAACGGGATCCGTCTGCAAGTTTTATTCTTGTTGTTTCCATTGGTGTTAGCATATTATGTTATATATTTCTATATTTGGGTTTGATGCGAAATCGAAACGAAAAACACATTTTCTAAATAACTGCTACAATTAATTGTTTCTCTCTTCCACCCAATCTCCTTACTTTTACTTTATCATTTTACTCTTGGTGTTTACCTACCTATATGAATGATCGTTTATGTTTTGATTGAATTATCTTAATTGGCATTTTTGTATTGCACACAGTTAGACTGTTTCTTATGTGTAAATATATAATATAGCATCCCCTACATTCATCGGATTTGTTAACGTTAATTTAACATTTAACGAAATACGTTGCCGTTAGGTGGGTGGTCATTATATTGTATTTATTACAATGTTATGTATTTTCTATGACATGCATGTTAATTTAATGTTTTTATAAATGTTTATATTTGTGTTAGTCGAGCTAAAGGTGAGCTTGTGTATGCAGTATATTGTACTTGTGTTTATAATATCTCAGTAAATCAAATAAAACAACTCGACGAATATGATGCATTTTAAAATAATTCTCAGTTTCGGTGGCGCGTACACTCGCTCTCGCATCAGCTTGAGTCTAAAAATAATACCACACTATCTTCATATGTCTATATTTAAACTATACAAGTAGGTATTTAATATTAGAGTTTACCTAAAAGGAACGTCTAATGAAAAGCGTGCATTCGTATAGAACGTACAGTTCAGACAAGATAGCGATTATTGAAAACCGTATCGAGGGTCATGCGATCGATACCCGCGTACACTACTTCTATGTGCAATATGCACATACATACTAGCACTATCGTAACATTACATACTATACTACTAATATAATAATTATATTATATTATCTACGGATATCCGCAGATGTAGATACGGACAAAATACCACGCACTTTAGGTGGGGTTCATCTTAATGCACTTTTGTGCATCTAGAATGCAACTGTCGATATTTTCAAATCATTATGATTCGAGGACCGTCTTTGGTACACAGTTGCAATGACCCCTGCACGTTTAAAATGCACAACGCCGTTTCACCACGAAAAAGAAAATTCTACAGGAATGGCAACGCATCGTGTATTACATATACATATGTACAGTACATACGATGTGTTACACATACATTTATGCAAATCTACTCGATCAGATATTCAAGCTTCGCTTTACTGCTTCAATATCAAAACGATCAACCGCTTTATTTTTTATTATTAACTATTAAATAAATAATTGGCTCAATCAATATTTACGGTAAACATACTGAAGGATACTTTTATATATTTTATCGTATTTTCTTAAATGTCAAAGTACGATTCTTTTTTACATATTTTTTTTAACATAACTTCCATGTTCTTTCAAGGATGAATTCCATCCGTTTATCGAGGCCCTTTTGCCGTTCGTCAAGTCTTTTTCGTACACGTGGTTCAATTTGCAAGCGGCGAAAAGAAAATATTATAAAAAACATGAAAAGAGAATGTCTTTAGAAGAGGAAAGACAATGCAAGGACGAACTACAGGTAATATATTTTATTACGGTAATTTAATTTTAAATTTAATATTAAATTATTATTTCAGAATGAAAAAGCAGAAGTAAAACAGAAATGGGCGTCGAGACTTTTAGGAAAATTAAGGAAAGACATAACGCAAGAATGTAGAGAAGACTTTGTATTAAGTATAACAGGGAAGAGAACAGCCATGTGTGTATTGTCGAATCCAGACCAGAAAGGAAAAATGCGAAGGATAGATTGTCTCCGGCAGGCCGATAAAGTAATGACCGACAAGGGAACAATGCAGTCATTTTCAAGGGATTTCAGTTAACTTTTCACTCGTGAAACTAAAAAGAAAATAAATAAAAACACACGTATTCTCAATCCGTAGAAATTTTGAGGCCCGGGGCACAAAAAATACGTTCATTTATAACTACCGAATCGGGAAATTTTTTTTTAGTCAATGCCTAAATTGCGAGGCCCCCAGCTAGTGTCTCATGCACCTGTTCATAAGTGCGGCTCATTTTAATGTTTTTTTTACAAAAAAATATTTATTCAAATTTTCAATTTCTAAAAAAAACTTTATGTGTATTTTGTATTTTAAAAAAATTACACTATATTTTACGTTGATAATGGTTACTTTTAAGGCCATACTTAGACGATTTGAGGCCCGAGACGCAGTATTTAAAAAATTGATTTTATTTATCGTATAATTTCTATTTTGGGCAAACCATTAAAAAATATTTATATTTTTTCGAGACCAAATTGTTTATTTTATAATATGCATTTTTTACTAATTCGAAATTTAAAATAGGGAGATATTGAAGAAATATGCACTTTTGACTAATCCTGTACAATCAGCTGACTTCTCGATGGTTACGTCATTGGTTCATACAATATAATACAGGTGATTCAAAAGTCGCTTGCCAAATTTTAATATTGGATAGAAAAAATGCAGTCCCCCAACAATTAGTTTTTTTATATCGTGGTAACCCAAATTGATACAATATTATTACATCTACAATGTGCAGTCATAGGCGCCTATTTAAGGGAGAGGGGAGGGGAGCGATCGCCCTACTAGGCATGATTTCACGTGATTTTTATATTTAAAAAAATATCATTTAAATGAAAACTTAAATAAAAAACAATTAAAATTATTGCTAACACAGTATCATGACTTTTTCTTATTTTCTTACCTTTAAGTTGATATTTCTTTTAATTCAATCATGAAATTAGACTAAATTTTTTTGAATTTTAGATTTCGTTAAAATTATGTTTATTTTATAGAAAATGATGTGAAAAGTTGAAATTTTTAAACCACAGGTCCGTATCTATCAACGTTCTCGAGATATGGCCTTTTAAAATTTGTATTTTTTCAAAATTTTGGGAAAAAATGGCTGTGACATTTGAACGTGTGATCAGAATTGATTTTTGTTGACGAATTTGAAATCAGTGTGTCAAAATCTATATAATGACATATACCGGGTGGTCTATTTAAATTGAGACAAGCAAATATCTCGAAAATTAAGGTTTTTCAGGGATAATGTTTGGTACAAAAGTTTCAGGGTTCGTAGGGGGAAAACCAATGGAGGTAAAATTTTTGACTTTAAGTGGAGGTTTTAAGGTCATTTTGGGGTCAACTTCATTTTTTTAAATGGAAACCTATTTCTTTTTTTACATATTCGTATTTTGCAGAAAAAAAGAAACAACTTTTGTCTCAGAAGTTTTTTCAAAATCCTCAATTTTAAACAATTTTTTTTTTAGTAAAAATATTCAAAATATAAAAAAAAAATTTTAAATCCTAAAATTAAAATTTAAATTTAAGTGTTTCTTAAACATGCATAGTTAATAATTATAAATAATAATTTCGAATTTTTTTAATAAAAACAAACAAAAAAATAAAAAAAATATATTAAAAAAATGCCCCTGAATTTGAGGATTTTTAAAAAACTTCTTAGACAAAAGTTGTTTCTTTTTTTCTGCAAAATACGAATAAGTAAAAAAAGAAATAGGTTTTCATTTAAAAAAATGAAGTTGACCCCAAAATGACCATAAAACCTCCACTTAAAGTCAAAAATTTTACCTCCATTGGTTTTCCCCCTTCGAACCTTGAAACTTTTGTACCAAACATTATCCCTAAAAAATCTTAATTTTCGAGATATTTGCTTGTCTCGATTTAAATAGACCACCCGGTATAATACTTTAAAATTCGACAAAATTTTTTTTGCTAAAAATCGACATTTTTTTAAGGTATACCCCTTTGAATTTTTTCGACTTTTCGTGAAAATTGTTTTGTCAACTTTTCAAATATTATACATATCATTATTTAGATTTTGACACGCTGATTTCGAATTTGCCAACAAAAATCAATTCCGACAACACGTTCAAAAGTTTTGGCCGTTTGTTTTCAAAATTTTGAAAAAAACTGAAAGTTTCAGAAGCCATATCTCAAGAACGGTTTGAGATACAGACCTGCGGTTTGAAAAATTCAACTTTTCACATCATTTTCAATATAATAAACATACTTTTAACGAAATCTAAAACTCAAAAATTTTTAGTGAAATTTCATAATTCTAATTTCACTTTCATAGAAATTTCATACAAAAATTTAAACTTTTCATAATAATATTAACTTAATATATTTTGAAACTTAATTTATGACATAATATACATTCAAATTTTGCAAAAAAGCGAAAAAAACATATCTCAAAAATTTTAAATACAGACCTGCGATTTAAAAATTACATTTGACGTCATTTTCTATACAAACAACATTAAGTAAATCACAATTTTTTAACAAAAAATCAACATTTTTACATCATTTTTTTTATAAATATCAATTAAAGGCAATATATTACCCTACTACTGAACATAATTTTGCCCTTAAAAATTTTTCATCTCTTATCATGAATCAGTAATATCAATTTTAATACTAAAGAATCATATTTAAATTGGAAACAGGACCTCTCCCCCCTTGCGGCACCTCTTAAAATTGTTCTACAGGGTAATCCTTGTGGGGGGATTTATTTTGGGTCATTTCGTAATGAAAGTGGTAATGATACCTGGGGTGTATTAGGCCAGCCGGCCCTTCGATTTTTATCTTGAATAAGTCAGTGCCGGATTTACCCTATGTGATGCCTTAAGCACTAATTATGTAAAGGCCCCCTTTTGTAATTTTGACGACCTTTTTTTTAGTTGTTAAAATTCTGGAGACCTTTTTTTTAATCGTTTAAATTCTGAAGAGCTTTTTTTCTGTTGTTAAAATTCTGGTGACCTTTTTTTTAGTCGTTTAAATTCTGAAGAGCTTTTTTTTTTAGTCCCTCCCAAAATTTTACCCAATTTTACGTTATATTGAAAATTAAGGTCGGGTGCCCTAAGCAATTGCTTCTTTTGCTTATTGGTAAATCCGGCACTGGAATAAGTACACAAAAATAAAATAATTTGAAAAAAAACTGTTGAGTTCTGAAAAACTTAAATAACTGCGTTGTTCCCGTGTAAGTACGAGTAAATACAGTCTGTACATGTACTAATTGTAATTTGTTTCAATAGGTCTGGAGATTAGATCTAGTGATGGTGATACTATTTAAAGCGATACCTCTGGAGAGTACAGACGGCGAGAGGTTAGAGAAAAACCCGGATTGCTCGCAACCGGGCCTGTGCGTGAATCCGTACCACATCAACGTATCGGTCAGAGAACTGGATCTGTACCTGGCAAACTTCATCAACAACCACGGTGAGTACTGTGTGTCTGTACCGCATGCACGTATAAACACAGACGATACACATGCGTTATGTCCAGATCTATTCTCGGAGACGTTGGGCGGGAACGGTTGTTACTGCAACAGCAAGAAAGACGACGAGCGCAAGTCCAAAACTTGTTACACGCACAACCCTTACAACGGGGTCGTGTGCAACGAGATCATCCTAGCTACCGGAGTGTTTTCATCGAAAGAACTGTGGAAACTATCAAAACCTTCGATACTGTACGATGTGTCCGACTCGCAATCGAATATCAACAACATCAAAATGGAACAGCCTTCGTACTATTGCAATAGTTACCCGACAACGGTTTCTGTCAACGATTCTGTACAGGATAGGAACTCTGCACCCCTCGGACAGCCCATGATAGTTTCCAGTGCCTATTGTGAGTACCGCTGGGTAGTGGGACAAATACTACATCAGTGTTTCCCAACTTTCTTAAATTATGACCTCCCAACCCCCCACTACCCCCCTAGAAATTGTGTAAAAAAATAATCAAACACAGCTGTCTGTCTTTAACATGGCATTGCGATATTGTAAATAAACAGAACTATTATGGTGTCCCATTTAAAAAATCACTTAAAAAAGCGCTGACCCCCCCGTTGGGAAACACTGATCAAAAAAATTATACATACAGTCGAACGAATACAGAAAATCGTGTTTTATCATATTTAAAATTTGTTTGACTGTATTTATAATTTTTTTTTCAAGTTCCATTGCGTTAGTGCGTCATATGTGACATGTAACGAAACATAATTTTTGGTAGGTCCCCGATCGATGCATTCTTCGCCGTTAATCCGAAGTGGGAAAGTAGAGAAAGCCGCCACGCCACCGGAGCCGTCCAACTTCAACACACCTTTGTCGCGGACGACGGACAACTTAACTCTGGCAGCGCACGATAGCCACCAGAACATTTCCCACGCCCGTACTTATTCGGCTAGATTACTGCCGACGCAGAGGAACCAAGATGACGGGGAATATCTATCTTGTACACCGGTCGCAACGCGCTCCTCGGATCAAGTGACTGGACTTTCGCAGACGACGTCTCTTGTAACCTCTACGTCACAGCCGCTCAGTCCGGGCTCGGCAGCTTTCTACCATCACAGCCCGGAAGCGCACCACCATCACCATAATCCGGGGACGCCTAAATATCCGGAAAATGGTCACGACACTCTGTCAGATTTTGTTACATTCGTTTGCCAAGAAGCCGAGAATAGTCCACAGAATTCACAGGTATGTACATTTATTTTATTTTAGTTATGTTCCTTTTTTAGGGTTCCGGAACTTTGCTCTAATTATTGATGCAAAAATTTTAGAAATCACTGTTTATAAATCAATTTTTTTGATTGCTAAGCACGCAGGCGCGTATACAGCCTAACTTCTCTTTAGGGGGTCATACAGAAAAAAATATTTAAATTTAACTTAAAAAAAAACTTTCTAATAGTAACACATATCACACCCCTGCAAAAAAAGTGTTACAACTCAAAAAATGTAGTTTTGAGGAAATAGGAATAAATGAAATTATAACAATTTAGGTAAATCAAAATTGTAAAGGTAGTATAGGAAAAGGACTGATACACAGTATTTAATTTAAATATTTCAGTATTCCTGTGACATTTGAAAAATTATTAAATTATATATTATTATTATTATAATATATATTAATTTGGAATCATTTTACATATTTATCTCAAATATGACATTTTTTGAGTTGTGACACTTTTTTACGGGGGTGTGATATTTTTTAAATAAGTTTTTGCAAAAAATAAATAAATAAATAATAATATACAGACTGTTCCAGAAAAGGAGTTCACTTATTCAGAAAAATTCGCTGATTAATAATATCTGTTAATCAAAATTTATTTAAAACTGTTATTTGCGAGATATTAGCTAACAAACATTTTCTTTACTGCAATTTTTTTAATTTTAATTTTAATAACTTAAAAATTCGAATTTTGCAATAAAAGGTAGTAGAGAGAGACGTATACAACAAGGCAACTAGAAATGAAATCAATTTCCTATAACTCATATAAAATAATTATTTTAGCAATGTTCAAAATTAATTATATTAAAAATAGTATGTGAATTTTAATTTCTGCGTGTTAATCAGCTAATTATCATATTATAAAAATGTTATTTAAATAATTTTGTTGTAGAAAACAGTGGCGTAGATAGCTTTTTGCAATGGGGGGGGGGGGGGGGGTGATATGACAGTATTAAATTTCAACAAGTTATATTTTTCATTATGAAAATCATCTTTTATAGTACAAAAGTTGGTTATATTTTTCACTTAGATGTATTCATTATTGAAAAAATATTCGTATATCATAATCATCTTATAATTTTTGTAGACTCATGAGGGGGGGTTGATCCCCTTAATCTCCCCCCCCCCCCCCCCTAACTGCGCCACTGGTAGAAAATTTATTAATATATAGTGATTTAAACTCAAACAGTGTTCATCTGACTACTTTAAATAGCTCTCAGATTTCCTCATAATATCTAGTGCAGGCTTGTCCAACCCGTGGCCCCCGAGCACTCTTCGTGCGGCCCGCATCAGATTAAAAAAAAAAATGAAAATAATTAACGTTATTAGGTAAAAAAAGGTCTTAAGATGTTTTGTCATACAAAGAGTAAATATAAATACAGAGATATTAATTAATTAATTAAGTCAACAACGAAAAAAAAAATAGGTCCAATTTTCTGTGCGGCCCTTAACAAATTTTTACGATATTTTTTTGCGCTCTGCGGCCCACAAAGGTCAAAAGGTTGGACACCTATGATCTAGTGCAGCGGTTCTCAAACTGGGTTCCGCGGCACCCCAGGGTGCCGCGAGCGTATGCCAGGGGTACCGCGGCAATAATCAAGAAAAGTCAGCTAAAATGTGAAAATATAAAAAACGGCATTAAGATGCTAAAAACTAAAATTTAAGTTGTCTTCCATCACCACTGTCGAAAAAGTTTATTTTTTGTTTCACATTCAGACGTGTTTTATAAAAAAAGCATAAGGTGCAGTCGATAAGTAATGTTGTAATTACATTTTGTGTGATGTTTTAAGGTGGAAAATTTGGTCGGTAAAACAGTAACTGTAAGCCTGATCAAGTAAATACAGTAAGGTTTCTTTTTACGCGGTAGGTACTTTTCACAGAGAGAAAACCGCAAATAAAAAAAATCGCTCAAAAAAAAGACATTGCGTACATTGTAAAATCAGGGATACGTTCCATAATATTCTAAAACCGTGTAAAACTAAATCAATGAATTAAAAATAGGCCAAAAATCGCATAAGAAAATTTCTAGAAATAAACGAATAAGAATGCCTATAAAAAAGGGTTGTTTTTTAATTTTATTTATTTACTTTTATTGAAAAATAAACAAAATTTGAAAATAAAAGACAACTAAAACACTGATGTGTTGCTTTTGTGACACGAGGCAACTGCAAATTTAACAATTGGATTTAAAACTTTACTACAATTGATTTTAAATTTAACAACAATTGTATTTAAAATTTTAGTAAATGCGGTGACTACAGATTATTTTCTTGTGATATTGGCATATTCCCAATTTTTCAAATTTGTTTCATTGTTACTTTCGGATATATTTTTTTAC